>JAUNZM010000110.1:1772500-2972500 GCA_033459285.1 Clamator glandarius | reverse complement strand
GAGTAGTAATTCAACCTCTGCATTTGAGTGTCCAACTCCTTGGTGGCTGATCTGCAGAGGCATTTCTGGAAATCTAAAGTAACTTCAAGCTCAGCACCTAAAATCTGGAATAACCCAAATCACAGCTTATCTTCATAAATATTGTCCTTATGGGCTGTGGCAAAAATTAAGCACAGTGTGAAGGCCTAATTTTCTGAATGACAGCATAAATCATAACTGGAGGCAGTTGTTTAATTAAAACTGTGCCAATAAATGACTTTTCAATGTTCTGGCAGTTCCAAGAAATCTAGAAGTCGTTTCAGGTCAAAAAAAATGGTTCGTTTAACTCTTTGACACTCTTTTATATGTTTTGCTGCTTTTCTAAGCATTCCTTAAGCTTTTGCCTCTTAGACCATAAAACATTGAAAGACATTTGTTAATACAAATGAAAATTTGAAAATACAGGCTGAAATTACTTAAAATCAGAAAACACACACACATTGGCGACTCTGAAAAGTAAGTTTTTTTTGTCTAACTTTATATTTTCCTAATTTAAAAGTTCAGAAAAACTGGAGCAAGTTCAAAGCCATTTCTTTGTCATTAATACTTATTTCTCCGTCAAATCTTCAAACGTGCTGACTTGCGGCTACAAATATATGGAGCAGGATGGTGAATGAGGCTGAACTGGAGCCAGGATGAACTATGGCTTCTGCCACACACTTGTAGAAGTGGAGGTCATGGAGACTTGCCAGGCAAGAAGATTGTGATCGGTAAGTTGAAATAAATTAATTTTTAGGATGAAAAATGTATGAGGAATTCCACTTGAAATATTGAAAGTAATTAGAAATTACAAAAAATTCTATAATCTCTTTGCACTCCAGTTGTGGGGTTGGCTCTACTACACATCCACCCACCAGCCCTCGGCCCTCCATTGCTAGTAAGGGGGCAGAAAATGGCTGCAACTGAAAATGGTGTTTGACCTTCTCAGTAAAGGCTTTATCATGAAAATAAGTCAAGATAAAGCATGTTCTGTGAAGCTGAAACTGATTGGCAACCTCATTGCACCTGATGCAGACAATACTGGAAGTGGGAATGAGATCCAGAGTTCTCTTTGCTGGAGGTCTCCTTGCCTGGAAAATGGGATGAGGACACACAGGTCTGGCCCAAGAACCTTCTGGTGTTCCCCATCTTACAGGGTCCATGCCTGCCTTTCAAACCTCTTCTTCCCATTCAAGTTCACTTCTGTTGATGTCAACTACAACTATGCTGGGATTAAGGCAGATTGTTATATAAAAAATGAACATATGGGGGACCTATATTTAGAAAACAAATAAAAAGGGCAGGGAAGGAGGTGCTTCAATGTGAGAGATTTTTGTGATGTCCGGCTTAGCAGTGCTTTTTGTTCCTGGGCAAATACAGTGGCCAGCTAATATCAATTGCTTCCACCAGCTAAAACCTGATTTTGAGACGTATGGTAAAACCCACACACCCCAGAAATTATGATAAGGCATCTGGAGAAAGGCCAAAGTGGGCAAGGTTCACGTATGACCCCAATAAATATCTTGTTATTAAAATGTTGGTTTAGAGCCGTCACATTTCCAGGCTCAGTCTAACATACTACTGCCTTCCGGCTTCCCAATGCATTGGAGAAGACAGGAGGAATTCCCAAATAACACGCTATTCATTTCTTCCTGACATAGCAGCGCGATGTTTAGTGATCTGTCAATCTCCTATTACAGAGCATTA
Source organism: Clamator glandarius (assembly GCA_033459285.1). Taxonomy (NCBI): domain Eukaryota; kingdom Metazoa; phylum Chordata; class Aves; order Cuculiformes; family Cuculidae; genus Clamator; species Clamator glandarius. The sequence goes on along the minus strand of JAUNZM010000110.1, from coordinate 2,970,775 downwards.
TTATATTCTAGGCAGGCTTCCCCTCGCCTGTTATTTAGAGTGGACCTCTGCCCTCTGCTTCTCATAAAAACGCTTAAAAGAAGCTGCACTGCTACATTTAGAGCCAGACCGCCTCCCAGCACCATCTTCACACATGAAAGCACAGTATGATTTGAAGAAAAGTATTTTAATTTTAAGCAGTTTCAGAACCAGGGTTACCAAAATGTGATATCATTTTACACTATAACAGCAGCGCTGCGCCTGCTGCTTCTGCTGCTGTTGGCTTCTCTGGGTTTTGTACCTCAACTGGGTATGTTAAAAGTGAGGAGCTAATAGCCAGGCTTCTTGACATAGAACTGCCACTAAAATGAAAAGAGTGGAAAATAAACAAAATTAGAAAAACAAGAAGCACACTACCAGTAGAGAATTAGCAATTACGCCCTGAGTTTCTGATAACTACAGCAGATTACTTAATATTTTTCTGATCAGTGATTGACCTCATCTCCAAGAAACTCTGCTTCATCAGAAGAGCAGACGTTTTCATTGACTTTTAAATAATGCTGAATAATTTACAAAAATTATATGCATTGCTACAAATAGATGTCATACCTTTTAACATTCAAAGGCTCAATTTTTAAGAGCTTTACACTTCTTTTCCTCTAAAAATCAGTGATTTCAAGGTCAAATTTTGTTTCATATACACATTAAATGAACTCATTCCCTATCAACTAGTTCACTCGTGGCTTCAGGCTAACCAATATAATTCTATTTTCACCCTGACTCAGCAAAACTTTTTTTTCACATACTTAAGTCATACTGTGGATACTAAGCTTTAGCTTAAATTATTAAAGCACATAATTCATAAACTGAAATGTAACCTAAGTCAGTCAAAGGAGGACTATTGAGAGTCACTCATATGCCACTCAGCTGTGGTAAGGATCAGAGCAAAACTACTGATGTCATGGAAACAAACCATTTTTTTTTAAGTTGTTTTATAGTGGTAGGGTTTTCTTCCTTTTGGAAAAAGTGATGCACAGACAGAAGTAAAAAGGTGTCTGAGAGTTGAGGTCACCAGACTAATTTTGTAAGATAGCCAACCAGTTTTGCAGAACAAAGAACTTTCAACAAGAATTAAATGTAGAGCCAGAAAGCAGCCCAAAATGTGGAAGCTGAGTTTGTGGTAAGTGACAGAAATGTCATTTCTCAATATAAAGATAAATAAAATTTTGGAAAAATTCAGTATTTCTGAAACATACCATTATGAACTGCAAATAGTTCACATTTTATGAAATCACATATATTGAATGTATATATTCCAACAGCTAACATACAAACATTTTTTTACTGCTTGTATTTTTTTATATATTCACATGACAGCACTGAAAATATCATTGCAAAGTAATATATCTTTACTACATCTAACTTAAAATTGCGCCTAAAGGAATGACTGCAAAAGATTAATGGGACAAGCACTCGTGGGAAGAATATGAAAAGTGATATTCTTGAGCATATCCCATGCGCATATTTATATGGAGGATGCCATAAATAATTTTCGGAGATACTGGCTCCTCTGTATAGGCTGTGGTTACTGAGCCACACAAAATGGATTTACCTTACATCCCATTCATGCTCTTTCCCCAAAACCTGTGTAACAAAAGCTGACATGACGGGGAATCTGTGTGGCTGCAACCTATTCCCAGAGGTTACAACTGTAGCAATGATTCTGATCATGATTGAGGTCTTGTGAGTAACCTGCACTTAATCAGGGTATATAGCCATAGTGGAAGAACATGCACTCTTCATGAGCAAGAGATAGCAATGGTGAAATGCAACAGGAATTTGGCAGAAGTTATCCCACACAGTGAGATTTTTTCTGAGGTGCGCTGACACATGATTATGAAGAACAAGAGAAATTGTTTTGGTCAGCTTGTAGTGTCAAGACTTTTTGGTAACACAGTCAGGGAACCACTCTTACCTATGGCCAAGACCTCTGATGAAATCTTCATCTTCCTGCAGGTATGTTTCTGGTATATGCTGTCTATCATTGTCCAAGATTTCACTGCCAACAAAAAAAAATCAGTAAGCTAACAAGGATATCAGATACCAGCACTGACAGTGGCCAGCCCAAACCCTAAAATGTTCACAATTTTTACCTTTAACATGAAAAAAACTGGACTAATGGGTAGAAAAAAAAAGACTTCTCAGGAATAGGCAGAAGGGAACCTCAGTTTTTGTGTGGTGCATGTTCTGATTATATGTTCACATTGCAAGCAGCAGCGTTTTGTCACAAACTCATTTTCCAAAGCATATATTCTCTCCCTGTATATTGGTCTTATATTTAACCTACTGAATCTAAGACAGAATAATTTGATAAAGTTAAGGGCCTGAAAAAAAGAAAAGCAGTACAAAAAAAAACTTCAACAACTGTCCAAGTTAACTTAAACCTTCTCCTACTTGAACTTACAACTTAATTTAACTCCTAGACATGTAACAGCAGTATGACCTCAATTAAACCCACTTATTCCTATTACACTTCACTTCTGCATTTGGCTCTTTATTTTACACTGTAAGTTGATATATTGTAAAGAATTATTCCAATTATTCCCTATATGTGCTGATGGATTAATGATGACATATGGCCTGGGGGAGGATGTTTGGAGGAGAAGGGCCAGCTACGGCGAATCTGGAAAAACTCTCTATAGTTAAGGACTGTTATCTCTGCCAAGTTACAGAGTCTAGATGTGCTGCTCTGACTTCAAATGAGGGGAGCAACTGGTGCAAACTCAAACATCTGCCAAGACCTGTGTCTTCCATTGGTTGCAGGACCAGATCTGCACCACGCAGGTGTATACCCAATGTTCTCGTTCAGGCTGGTACCGAAACCAAGTGGTGCACTTTTCTGAGGTCTCTGGGGTTGTGCTGCTTTAATGTATTTCACAACTGTCTGCTTTAACAAATGCAGCAATATAAGAGTTTTCTTCTCTTTATTTATCAAGTACAGTGTTTAATTCAGGGTCTGTTAGCAGCACCAGTTGCATAACATACAGTCCATAATGATTTGTAAACAGATTTTCCTCATAAAAATCTTTTACTTATGATAATATATTTTTATGCTGGTCTTCTGAAATACAGTAACTCTGGCATTGTCTCAGCTATAGATGATATCTTAATAACACAGGCAAATGTAAATGGCTTTTAGAAAAGCATCCCAAAGCAGTTTCTTTTGCATGATATAAAGCAGAACAGGTCTTCCAACAGAGTCATCTTGATTTATGCTGGCTGTAATTCTTGCCCACAATATTTAACAGCTTTCATTAAATATTTAATTATCCTTTTGAACACTTTCCTTGATCTCTGCCCTTTTCTCCTGGGACAGGTTCCCAGGCAGCCAGCACTGACACTACTTCTATAAGAATATTAAGTGTTTATAGTGATTTTTGTACTGGATGATCTCAAACTGCTTAACACAGTAGAAAGGATTAGTCACCTTGCCTTTGAAACAGAATACTACCTCCACTCTGCTCGGAAAACATTATTTACTGCAAGTTTTTCAGGAGAGGACTAAGAATACAGGGGAAATGTAGCCAGAGTCAGGAGGTTAATTATTCAAGTGTGAATCTGGCCAGGACAGCAAGATTAACCTGTTAACCTCCCTTCTTATTTCAGGGAAGGTGCCATGAGATCTTTAAGTACGGGAACTTGTCTGAGCTCCTGTTTTAGGTCTTACCTGAAGAGGGTCATTTCTATCATCAGGGGCTGGACTCTGTCTGAGACTCAATGATGCAATATGTGAAACTTGTGTTTATCTTCCTTCTTTTCCAACTGTAATTTGCTACTTTGAGTTTAACTAAGTGAGAAGCATTATTGTTCTTACGGTACAAACCAACATATCAGAACAACACTCAATTAAAACAAGAAACATTTTTCTTCACTACTGTGTGTGTTTAAGTACAAATCGTGCTGGCAATTTTAAAGGCTGTAATAGGCCTATTTTACCAATGATTTTCCTGGCTGTTGAAGGGAAACTCCTAATAACCTAAAGAAAACAATGGAGTGCATTTCTGGTAATGACCCGGTTCTGAAGCTGAGAATCAGGAAGGCAGTTTGGCACGTGCAGTTCTTTCAGTACACTTGAATCGAAGGAACTCATGTTAAAATAGTAATTTTTTCTTGGCTTGGTTTAGATAGCTCCAATTTTCTATCCAGTGTTCCAGCATCCCAAAGAGTCTCTTTAGGAACTGAAATGCATGTTGGCACTTGAAATGTCCACATATTTTATTTAAATGATCAAAATGAGTCTTAATTTTTTAAATGTGTAATATACATTTATATGCCAGAATACTGAGAAGAAATTGCTTTCTGGTTTTCAGCAAGGAGTCTTATAGGCAGGGTGTTTATGTAGCTGTGTGTATGATGTGGGACTTTCTGAATGAGCACAAAACCCTCCTGCAGCTATTGGGTTGGAACAACCACTCATAGTGCCATTGCCAGTTGACCAGAGTTCCTGTGGTCAGCCTTTTACGTGGGCACGCTCATGAGACAGAAAACATCACAAGCACTTCTCCTTGTTCTTTGCAATCTCTACAACAAGTCACCATAAAATGTCACGAGCTTTTGTTTTGAAAGTGCTGTTATTTTAATTAGTATATGTAATTTGAAGCAGAAGGGTGAAATCCCATCTGAGTGAGCTTGAGTCTAACAGCACATGTTCCATCAGGTTACCATGGCATTACACATTGACAACATGGAAATCAATTTTGACAAATTACTTGCTTTACTAAGCCTGTGGCGGTTTAACATTAAAAATCGTGGGGAGACAACATGTGGCATCAACCACAGAGCCTGGCTGGGAGGAATCCAACCAGCCATCACATCCTGCTCAGAAGCAAACTGATGTTGAACCGAGCAAATGGTTTTTACTTTCAGATACAAAATGTTGGAAGAATAAGAATCAGAGTTGCAGAGTGAAGATCAATTGAAATATACTTATTTTCTTCAACACAGCTGTGAGTTTTGACTCTGTACATACATAAGTACATATTTGCTATGCTGAATATACTTACTCTGTATCTTAAAGAAACTGTGAGATATGAAATCATGAGAAAGTTATTAAATGGAACTAGCAAAAGTCTACAGAAGAGGTAAAATATGCTATTCTGTCCTGGTCTGATATAACAGTATATAACATATCAATATTTAGGAATAGTCATAAAAAATTACTATGTGGACAACAGTGCATCTGCAGTATTAGACTGGAGAATGTATCTTAAATTTCACTCCAGCTTCATTGAAAGGGGTTGGTATGCCTTTAATTACTCAACCACAGCAAGAACTCCAGTGAACCAAACATCTGTCCTTCCCCTCAGTTAAACTCGTAAGAATTTACAGAACAAATTAACTTCAATTGTCCCATCTTTAAAAGTGATGAGATTATTTTTAGTTAGGCCCTAACCTGACTTCCAGAGAGCTATGGTTCAGATTTGGCAAGGTGTCTGACTACCTATGTCTTGGGAATGCATTTTCAGCCTAAACTCTGCACAGGCAAAGTAGAGTGCCAGAGCTCCCAGCTAGCCTGAAAATGGGTAGATATTTATAGTTTAAGGCTTCCAGAGCAGCCAGGGAGATCTACACATCCCAAACCCTCAGAAGGTATTCAGAATGGGGCTCCAGTGGATGGGAGTATCCAGCAGTGTTGCAATCCAGTTTTATATAATTGAAACAAAAATTCTTACTTTAAAAAGATTTTGCAGTCATTACAATGCTGTTCCATGAGGTGTCTTTCCCAGGTTTATACCAATAAATAACCTATACATGCCGTGCTATTCTAAGAGAAATTTCACTGTAATATTTTTAAAATTTAAAGTCTCTTCTCCATCCTGTGCACAGACATTATGCAGCTCTTGGAGTAGACCAGGCATGGAAAAATGTAGTTCAGTCAAGGACATGTTCTTATGTTTTAACATCTCTCATGCTCCTGATTCCCAGCCTCTCGTCATGTTCTCTCTAATCTTTTTCCTACTTTTAAGCCTTTCACTTTCAGGAAGGGCTAATTTAGCTCAGTAACACCGTTATAAAGTGAGGGAGAGGCAAAATGAAAAAGCCAATCATAAAGATGGAGTTACATATATTCAATATGTAATGACTATACTTAAGAGGTACTTAAAGACAATGGGCAGCACCTTCATTACTGTGTTAGTGCTTTTTACAGCAAAGTTATCCCATTGCTGGCAAATAAATCTTGGAATTCTGTTGCATAATGATTGTGATTTTTCTTTCATGAATATCACAAAAATACCCTAAAAAGCTATGGAAGATTTTGACCAAAATTGCAAATAGCAAAGAAATTCTACATCCAAGACTAGTAACTTTTTCTTCTTGTAATTATCAAGAAGTCTTGAAGGCTTTTACTCCCCACTAGAGTGTTTGTTACAGGACTGGGAATTAGAGATGGAGCAGTGGCTTAAGGATTGAGTGTTTTTCTTTTATCTATTCTGATTAACCCGCATCTTTTGTTTCAGTTTCTTGTTAATTTTTACTTTAAATATGTGTATGACAGAAGTGTTAAAAATGTCATATAACTAAATTGTCACTGATACATTTTTAAATTTATGTTTTCATTAGAAGAGCTGTTGTCAGGCTCTGAGATGTACTGAAACTTGTCTTTCTCCTGAAATCAATCAGTGATCACAGTGGAAAGTTGGGACCTTACACATCATTAAGAATTAGCCTGGGTCTGCTCGCACTGGGGAAAAATGTTCACGTTGAACAGGAGGCAGGGGTAGGATGTGGAAACCTGAACATGTGGGTCTGTTACATGGTATTTTACATGCAGAAATCATACAACCTTCTCTGGGTGCTGGTGGGGTTTTGTCTTGCAGAGGAGTGCAAGGTCAGTACACAACAGGTCTGTGGCTGCTACTCAGGACCAGAGCCTTGCTCATCCCATGGCTGCAGCTCAGAAGGGTCTGTTCTTCCCAGTATTTCTGCACTTCTTGGTGTGATTTTCGTCTTTGAATTTTCTCACTCCCTTTCTGGACAAAAGCTGTAACAATGACAGAATCCCGAAGTGACTTTTACACTCAATACCAGTGGGTTTTTTCATAGTTAGAACGACAGAATGGGAGAATAAGTCAGATATTGTGTACCTGCATTATCCAAAAGGCTCAAGAACTTCATTGGCCAGGTTTGGGTGCCAGCAGGAAACGAAAAGCTCAAATTACCCCTTAAGTTAGCAATGCAAACGTGGTAATGAGGGATGAGGATGGGTGGCAGGAGTGAGCATGTCTTCCCTGGAAGAAATCTGGTTGGGCACTGCCACCCAGTCACTACAGGCTGTGCTGCCAAGAGCCATAGCACAGCACCAGGGCATGCTCTGATGATTAACGATCCAAAATCACTTCTTGCCACTCTGCTGACATTACTTCTTTCACTGATCACTAATCTTCCCTGATACTGCTAAAACTCGTTCATTTCAAGGAAAATTTGATTTTTTTTTCTTCTAATAAAGAGCAAGAAAGAATCAGATACAAAAGCAGAACATGGGAAGGATGATATTTATGCTATGATGGATTAAATGAAGCTCCCATTTTCATTGCAAATGGTGGGACATATGGACTATAATTGGGGAAATTTTAAGCGGAGATTTCAGCTGTATCTCACCACAGCAGTTAGTATAGCTGAAATGCCTGACAAATGAAAAATAGCATTGCTTCTCACAACTGCAAGGTCACCAGCAATTGATAGTTTGAATATATTTACATACATTTTCCTCCTTCTCAGTGAAGAAAACGTGTCAATACAGAGGTGAATTTTGTGAAGTTTTGACATGTGCTGCTCCTGGAGAAGGATAAGCCACAAGTGGAGATGTCTTCAGCAGCAGGGCAAGGTGATGGGGCAGAATTCTGATGCTTTCATAACAGACCAAAGGTAGAGCAAACCTTGGCCACAAAAAAATAAGCAAGGCCAGAAATCCAAAGGCAGCAGTAAAAGGCCAATCATCATGACCCCAGCAGGGCCACCCACAGGGAGGGTGCTCTGTGAAGCTGCATGAGATGGACTTATGGGGGTCTGGGGAGCGGTTAGGCTGGGATTCTCCTTGCAGCTTGATTCAAATGGTGCCAGACGTTCCCTGACTCCAAGCACTGTACATCTCTGTTTATCTTATTGCTGCCAGGCCCTGCTCCAGTTACAGGCTAGGTGCAATAAAAGGACTATGCCCTTATTATCCAAGGTCATAGGGTGTGAAGGCAGAGATCACACCTCCATCTCCTGTAGCTCCAGTAGCTGCTGAGCAGGACAAGAGGTGTGATATTCCTGCTTTCCCTTCTAGACCTTACAAGGAAGTAGAGAGAGAAAACGTGACAACTGGCCTGAGGAAGGACACTATTTCTCAGGATTGCAACACGTGCATATGTTCAGACTGTGAAATTGTGAAGAGCTTGTGTATGGTTGCTCATGCAGCAACAGTTTTGCTGGTGTCCAGGGTGGGGGGGATGTGCTTTTGCTGACAGGAATGTAGTCCCCCATGTAGGCAGTATCTTGTTATCAGCATCTGCGTATTTTGAATTAACTAACACAAACATGAGAGGGAAGCATGTATGAAACAAAGCAAGCTTGTCAGATCCTGGCAAATGTTCTAAAATCTGTCTCTGGACGCATATACAGGGGAATGGTCTAGCTGCAGTTTGTGTGAGTCCTGTAGGCGTAGTTCCTGCGAAACATGGTCTGAGGTACGTTATGCAGTGGAGTTGACTCCTGAAGTGCATCCTCCCAGTCCCTGCTCCTGCAGATGGCTATTTCATCAAAAACCTCTCAAATCTGCAGGCCTGGGTATAATATTCTTCTTGTTTACATGCAATCACAGATGCAATACCTCCCTAAGGTGTAAAAAGATACTGGATGGCATTTTGAAAGGTGGCTTGACTAAGAATTTTGAAAGTATTTGTATGCTTAAACTCATAAAGTGCCATGGGAAACTGCTGCCATGGCCTCTATCCAAACACTTTCTAGCCCAAATCGTGATGAAATGTAAAAAAAGGAAATGAGAAAATTTCAGGACAGCAATTTGCCTGTTGCTTTGTAGTTCATATCTAGAAATTGCTTGGCAGAATTTTGTTAGTTACTCACTGGGAATGTGAGTGTGCATGTATTTTACTTGGTTATTGTTATTTCTAGCAGAAGACAGCTCTGTCACATGCAGAACCTGCAAGTCCCAAACGATCATTATTAGTAGATCAAATCCCAGCACTATGAGGAGCATATTAACACCACAATTTTCAGGTACAGCTCTAATAACACTTATTGAAAGACAATGTAGTGCACAGAGCTATAAAGTGCTGCTGCTAATGCTTCGATAAACTGCCTTCCAAATTGTTTTATGGAATATTCATCACTCTGTGGAAATAATGCTGCTCTCAGTATATTATTATCCACCTTTGCCTTTGCCTTTGCCTTTCTCCAGGCAGGGTTTTTTTTTTACACCAGTCTAGATCTCAAGCCACCCTTATCGACCGCAGACCAGCTGACCAGTTTTTGCAGCACAAAAAGCATCTCCAGGATGCAGTGCATCTGAGCTTTAATTGAATGCCTGCAGTCTAATCAAAGAATAACTGTTCAGTTACACCATTCAATGTCTGGACAGAGCTGCACATACAAGTGTACAGACAGCACACCAAAAATAATTTCAAAGACAAAGTAAAGCAGAGCAGAGGTGGAAAACCAGATATTAGATGCTTTCTGGACTGGAAGCAGCTAAAGTCAGAGTTCTCCCAATGTTCTGTCACTAGAGAAGGGGAAAGGCTCTTTCCTTCTGCCTAGCAGAACCATCCTCTGGTTGTGCATCCTCTTGGCTCTCTTACGCACACCATCCCCTGCTGCACTCACTCAGCTAATTTCCACCTTCAAGGGTCAGGCTTAGCTCCAGGTGTTTGCTTGCTCATTCCTGCAGCCCAAGCTGGGAGCTGTGGGTGCTACAGCCCTGTCCCATCCCTGTCCCATCCAAGCTCCATAGCAGTATCCCATTGACAGCAGTACAGACAGGGAAGGAATCACCTTCCCACCCTCTCCTGGCTGCCAGCCACCCTCTCTCATTTCAAAATCTTCCTCTGGGCCAGGGTTTTGTGTGAATACAGATTTCCTTTCCAGCTAACAAGGCCCACACAGTGCCACAAGATGTCCTTGAGCTGTCATACCTTTTTTTGGCACCACACGTTTGTGTCCTTACGGTTTTCAGACACCCACCACCAGCCCATGTGCTGTACTTGTCCATAAGGTTGCATGTGGGACCTTTGACACATGCTGTGATGCATTGTACTTCTAATTTTTTTTCCCGTGAATTTCATTCACTTTAAAAGTTCAATTTCCTGGCAACTCTTTCGGCTTCTGCAGATTTATACTGTGGGTGAATTTAGTGCTTGCAGCAGAGCCCCTCTGAGCTCATCTAGTACCCATAATGTGGTTGGCAGGGGCCAGGAAGGCTTCCCACATGCTTTTGTGTGATGAAGCTACTGCACGCCTGCAGTTTGGCTTCTGCAGCTCTCTGGTACTGGCACTGGCAGTAGAGGTGGTAATGCCAAGCACTGCCAGCATATGTGTATTTAATCTGAGCAAACTGCAGAGGATGAGGCCACCAAATGCATTTTCATTTAAAATTGAGATCAAGACCTGAACCCACCTTTTCAGAGATAAAGGGCAACTGTTTGCAGTCACTGGTGGCATCCAGCCGCTATGGCTTGGTAATTAATGTTGTTCAACTGTCCATCAACTACTTGTTGCTAAATTATTGTAGATTATTTGCATTCCATATCTACAATCCAAATCTAGTGATCTGCTACCATGCAATTTTCCATACTTACATCCATCAACAGAAGTGCTTGCAGAACTGGCATACAGGGTTTATTGACAGCTGCCCATCAAAGGCCTTCCCCATAATTTGGTTGCTGCAACAAATAGCTCATCATGGATTTCTCCTGTAGAGGTTTTCATAACATGTGGCATGATTTTATTCTTAATAGGTTACTTTTATGTGTCTATGGGAATAGGTCTTTGAAGGTGTGACAAGTCGGAACCAAGATGATTCCCCACCTTAAAAAAACTTGTGAAAATTTGATTATTTCTTTCTGAAATTCTGGCACATCACCTTTGAAAACTGCTGCACTCATGGAATGGTTGTCAAATACAGGGTTTTTTTGGGGGGGAGGGCGAGGGCACTGGCTTTTTAGTGCAACGCTAGTTGCTACTTGAAGTACAGTGTTCTACGATCTTCTGATTTTTGTTAAACAGCAAATGAAAAGCAGTGCTTTTGTGACTATCATAGAGGTTTTTTCTTGAGCTGATTGAACATCTGAAGGGCTTTCCTATTAAGCATGATCTGGTAGCTGTTTCCAGATTTATAAAATAGCACAGCAGTGTGTAAAACAGGATGAGTATTTTTGGCAGGCTGAGTAATATTTTAGACATTATGAACCAGCATAGATAACTTTATAGATAATATCTGCATGTCTGGGTTGACAATCAGTGGATGGATGCTCCAGACAGCTGGGTTTTTAACTTCCCATTCCCACTGATTTATTCTGGTGTCTCTGGACATGCCACTGAGCACACTTTCCTTGACTTGTTGAACAAAAATCTGCCTTGATGGAAAACATTATGTGAAAGGAAAGCTGATACAATGGTAGTGGATTTGATCTTATATAAGCATTTGGAAATCCAGGAAATATTAATATAGAAGCACTTTGAATTGTCTGGTTTATTTTCTCCAGATACTGAGGCAAAAAGGTGTGTACAGAGTGTACATTGGGGCATGGACACCGTGAGTGCTTCAAGGTCCCAAAGCCATGGGTAACCATGGTACAGGGCACAGTGACCTCCTTGGCGCAAAGTAAAGCACTAGAAATGCTTTGCGCATTTTGTGCACTTTGTGCCCCAGTTAGGAATCATTTCCTTGTGATCAGTGAGCCCACAATTTAGTTCTTGGCTATTTTAGCTGCTCGTTATCCCAGCAGATCAGATCGTAACACAGATGATTTGAACGCTTCTCCAGTTTATGCCACTATATAAATTATTTTCCAATATTATCCCAGACAGAAATACAGTGGCATATAAGGAAATGTGGGTGCTTTCTATGAGAGGGTCATGATAGATAAAAATGATAATGGGTACTGTAGTGCCATAATCAAAGTCTAATTGTGTCATTAATTAAGAGCAATATTCAGTTATGTATTGGGTCCTAGAGTGATTATGACTCCAATGCCTACTAAAATGCATGGATTTATCTTCTGGCTTACAGTTTTCAGCCAGAGATAGCATTTGGTGGAGGTCAAACGGTTCAATTGCTGCTTTAAAATGTAGTTGAACTTTAGGCATGAATAATCATTGATCTGCTGCTTTGCTCACCAGCCCTCGGACACTTCACAGCCATCACAGCAATTCTAATTGCTGTCAGCCAGTGCAAGGAAATCTCCTTGCTCCTGCTACTTCATCCCAGTTGTCAAAGAGCTGGGCCAGGGATGAACAACTGAAGCACTTCAAGGGGTCCCAGGTCACTCACCTTTTGTTTATCCACCATTCACAGACACTTCTTTAAATGCAAACACCTAAAATGTCTCCCCTCCCCCAATTTTCTTACACTGATCTGGCTAATTTTCGTAAGCCCCTGCTATATATGAACTGCTGGTAACACTGGCTGTTCTGGGGTAATTAGATCCAGATTCAAGCAATTTGCTGTAGGGTCTGAACTAAGATCATCCTTCATAAGCCTCTGTGCTAGATCTGTCTTTAAATTAGATTATAATGAGCTCAGCCTCTTTATTAATAATGCAGGAAATCATGGGAGACTATGGCTTTATTTCCTTGGTATAATGTGCACAATCATGCTGCTTTCGCTCATGCAAAATAGGTGACTGTCTGAAGTTTCTACCCTTTTTAATCATAAAAATCAAATAGCAAGATACATGAGTTTATAGAAATTAAAAATACTTGCACTCCTTTAGAGTAATACAATGGGTTTAATAGAAGTTTAATTAATTATTTCAAGATGGCATTGCTTATTTTAAATACCATTAGGGCTCTACCTCTGGAGGTTACTTTATCTAAATGTTGAAGTTTCTGGGTTTGATAAATGAACATTTGTCTCAGTGCAGGTAGGTCGAGGAGGCCCAGAGCACTCGGCCTGCACTGGGAGAGGGCACTTCCATGTCCCCAGCACATGCCCTGGGGTGGCTGAGTGGCCTCCTCTGTCCCAGCTGGCTACCCATCCCTGGCCTCGGGCTGCTCCTGGGTCAGAGGGCTGAAGGTAATTCCTGCCTGCACCTAAAGGAACAGGAGGGCCACAGAACTGTGGGAGTTGGGGTGCTGTGCCCCTCACCCTGTTGCCAGGCCACTCCTGAGGAGCCCAGCCCAGTGGGGTCATTGTCTCCCCTGTACCCTCATCCCACAGCTAAGGGTTTTCTCCATAGTTTGTCCCAAAGTAGTGTCACGGTCCACTCATAAGTGGACGTATGATGGTTTGTTTCATTTATGATCTCAGAGTGCAAAGGAAAAAGCAATGATTCAACAAGTCAATGGAGTTAAACTTCAATCCAAACTGGAACTTTATTTATTGTGCCTGTAAAGCAGCTTGTGATAGAAAGAGAGAGAGAATAAGGAGAAAGATGGGGAGAAAAGGGAAGGAAAATGGGTTTATAGCTACCACCCCGGGTCCACAGACGCCTGGTGTCTCTGGGGATCCCAGTCCAGAAGGTGTTCCACTGCTTCTGTCTTTGGTCAAGGTGTTCTCACGATGGGGAAGGGTCTCAAAATTCAGCTGCTCCAGAGTTGTCTTTTATGCTAGTCAATACATCTGCGACCCACCTTTGCCTGCGGAGATGTGCCAATCTCCACCTAGCAGGCCACACATGCCACGAGAGGAGTGTCAGGTCTCTTCCCCTTGTGCATGTTCTCCTCCGGGCAGCGGTGGCTGACCTGGGGTTTCCCGATGAAGGCCAGTAGTCTTCATCACCTTGTACGTATGCTCTGGTGGGGTAAGGGTCTGGGGTAAGTCCCATCATTAATTTTCCTGTCTTTTCCTCCTTGCGTCATAGATCTTTCACAATGATAGGGAGCATGGAGGCTTGGAGACAGGTGCAAAACATTTTTGAGACAAAGAGGTACGTGCGGGTGGTTAGGTACAAAGCATTTGTTCCGTATCAGCTTTGGCCGTATCTGTAAGGCCTGCATTTGTGATTTAAACAGTCAAGCTCTGAGGCTTAGAATGAGAAAATTTCTGATGAGAAAATGTTGAGGCAGAAATTGGTCCTTTGACCTTGCAACTAGGCAGAAAAAGTTTTCTGTTTACACTGTCTGTGTTTCTGCAAGATTCTCCCACTGCAGGACAACAGGAGGGAGGAGAGGCAAAGAGGATAAAATCACCAGTCACTGATTTGGTGACTATTTCCCCATTTTCTGTCATTTTAGTGCCCATAAGGAATGCAGAGATTGCGTTTGCCCGCATGTGTCTGATATGCAGCCGCAAGGGAAATTGCTGGGGAGGATGGGGCTGGGACCACTTCTAATAAGGGGCATCAGCAGTTTCAGGAGGACATCAGCCAGGCTATGGAAAGCTCCCAGGGATCTTCCTCAGGGCTTTTTAATGAGAATACTTTAAAATTTTGATTAATTACTTCGGCATAGTGAGATGGAGTATGCTGAGGAAATTTGCTGACGGTGCAAACTGAAGAGATATTGCCAATACAGGAGGGGGCTGGACTATTGCACAGAATTAACAACATGACCTTAATAAGCACTGGAGTAACCTAATTGGGATGAAGCTTAACAGAACAAAATGTAGGAGCATGCACGTGGGGTCTGACTGCAGGCAGCGCAGCCACAAGCAGCAGGAGGAGAAAGGCAGAAGCATGACAGCCCCATGAGAGGCTCACACACCGTTGAGTAACACCATTGCCTTGCACTGGCCCCAGGCTGCAGAACCTTGCTGTTTCTGGAGGATGAAGGATGCCGAGCTTTTCTGGGAATAAATTCCTGCAGTTTGAAGAGGACAGCCTGCAGGCATGTTGTTTGCAACATATGGCTTCATTAGCAATGACTGGCTTGACTAGCAATATTAAGGTAGAGCAACAGTGGTCAGATGCAAATCTGTAACTGATACCAATCAGTATCATTTTTCTTTTTTTATGTATTATATTCTGTAGATAGAAAGGAAACATAAATTACATCAATTCTTCTTTTCTTATATTATTTTAATTTAAAAAATTTAAAAAGTGTGACAGTTCATTGAATTGCAGCTTTCTGGAGCAGCTGAGAAGACGGTGCCATTTCAGAGGTTGTTTCTATCAGCCTGAACCCATGTTGCCTCCAGATAATGAATTGCATTTCCTAGTCCTTTTAGAGAATGCCCATTTCTTGCTGCTTTTCTTGTGATAAAAATGTCAAAAAGAGAAATAGAACATAAACAGAAATGCTTTTCGTTTAACCCTTCTGTAAAGAAAAAATGTAAAATCAAAAACCAAATATCTTCACATCGTGGAAGATGGAGATCACACTACACTCTCTGTGCTGGAGGCACAGGCAGATAATCGGATTTCAACTGAGTGGTGCCTCTGAACTGGAGTTGCAATTAGGCCAGTGAGGCTGATCCACATTTTGAACCAACAGCTGACAAGAGAGGCTGAAGATGCCAGTCTGTTAGGTTGGTGTTTCCAGTGCTCTTCAGTCGGGGTCATAGGAAATGGTCCATCAGCCTTCAGAACTGGTCCTTTGATACTGCACATATTGCAATCAGAAACCTCTTCCTATGTGTCTGTAATGACCTAAAACACTAGCGTAAGAAATCTTGCTGTTTTCTTTTTCTCACATACAGGGATAAATATAGATCTAGTAAGGGTGAGAGACAGTAAATTAAAATTCTAAAAGACAATGTTTCCTTGCAAGTTGTACTGTTGATTGCGATGAGAAAACATTAAGAGCATCCGGTACCAGAGACAGGATACTCATCCAGACAGATACAGGACAAGTTTGAGAGCTAGGATTATTTGGAAAATACAAAAGCTTCTCACTCCTAAAACAGGTTTCTGGGCCAAAGCAGGTGAAAGCCAGGAGTGACCCACCCCTCTGAGTGTGGGGGCTTGGGCCCACAGCAGCGCAGCACTCGAGTGAGGACGCAGCAATGTCTCGATGTACACACACAGGGCAGCTTTCAGTTCTGTCCCTGCTATACTTCTATCTTACCTTTCATCATATAGCCAGTAAAAAGATAACTTGGTATTTCACAGCTTGACCTGAATTTGCAAGACTGGCAGAAGTAAACATCATCTGATTTCCACTCTGAACAATTTGATATGCAGCTCTGAGAGTCTAAAAAAAGAAACCTTTCATCTTTGTTTCCTGAAGTCATTCTTTTTATCATATTCTAAATTCACAGATAAAACCCCAGACAATCTTATGAGATTAAGAATGACCACAAACAACCCAGAGTGTCTCCCCATGACATTAATATGCTTGTAATTGATATATTCATTCTGTGTTTTTCTCATGAGGTTGAGATCGCTGTACTTATCCTGGTGCAGGCTGTCTCCTTATATCTCCCTGCATGTATATATGCACAGGTATATGTTTATCTCTAGTGGCAAAATCTAGCAGAACAGTAAATTATACTTCTCACTAGGGAACAAATCCAGCCATAGTATTATGTTCTCTGATTGCTTTCTTGCAAAAGCAAAACATGGCCCAAGCCCAAGTTGCCAAGAGGATATGAGACACCCAGTCCCATGAGGTGTGGAGTGAGAAGTGCACCTACCATGTCCCCACAGTGAGTACAGGCTGCAGGGCAGCACCAGCCCAACTACTCATAGGTATTCATATAAGCTGTTAACTACAATCCAGCGGCGTGCAGTGTCTGTCAGCTCATTTTTGAAAAATCAGCTGCTGTACTTTATTAAAGAGAATACAACCCATAAAAATGTATGTGTTTCTACCTTATTTTTAGAAATTTGAGAAAGCCCTGGTGCGCTTTCCTGACAGAATCAGCCTCCCTATGTACTCAAAATGGTCCTGAGTGGCCAGTGATGTTCCATCTAGCTAAAAATGTAATATCTGACAGAAATTAAAACCCTGGGAAAAAGAGAAAATATGATAAAAAGGAAGAAAGTATGGTAAAATTATGATAAAATCCAGATAAAAGTTCTTAATTCAACTCTGCCAGGCAGGGGGTGGATCTAATTTTCACTTTAAATAGACTCTGGCTCTAGCTTTTATTCCACTATTTAAGAACAAGAATAATTACTATAGTAACCTCACAGCCTAATAGTACTCACTGCCTGCAGAAGGAATCAACCCTACAATTAGACTCAGAGTGGAATAAGGAACTTCTTCTTACAAGTAAGTGTGTCAATATTTTGTTTGATAGGTAGATTGTTATCTCTACTTCAAGGAAGAAATACTGGAAAGATAATTTTTAATCAGTGATATATCTAGAAGAATATAAAAAGAATCTTTAAAAAAATACATTATTCCTGTGTTGCTTTGACATGACCCAACTTAATTGGTCATACATCTTCTCAGTCATAACTCAGAGTATAACACTTTGAAATCAAACATTACATGTCTAGGGACTGTTCTTCCTTCCTTTGCTCCTGCCAAGATACCATGGAGTTCCACACATACAGGGGGGCAGGAATACAATAACCTCATGAGTTTTCAGCGTGATGCAAATATATTACACAACAGAGAAATCTTCTTCAAAGAACCTGAAAAGAAGATCTTTAGTCAAAGCACAGGTGGGTCTGATTTACACCTCATTTGCCCCAATGAGGTGACTGGATTTTTTCCAGATTGAGAGGATAGGTACTGCTTCCCCTTTCAGTCCATGGCTGGAGACTGGATACAGAGTTCCTCAGGGTGGACAGAAACACTCGTGTTGACTGCAAGGAGGTTTTGGGTCGTTTCTTATTCTCTCTAATGAGGGAAGGATTTGGGGATTAATCACAGTGCCTTCCCTTCCTTGTCAGCTTTAGAAACAAGGACCTAGGAGGAGGGGAGTGTAAAGAGCTCCTTCTGACCTTTGCTGGCAATTAATCATGAAGTATGAGAATTTGTTGCCTGCAACCTTGAAAAGTGATTACAAATGATCACCTGGAGATAGGGTTGGAGTTTTCTCCTTTTTCCTTTTTGACTCATAATTTTCCTGGCTAACTCTGGCAACTGAAATTGCGTCTGACTTGAGCTTCTTGGATTTCTGCAATACTGAAAACCAAAGAAAATTAAAGGACAGTGAATTTTGCATAATTTCACTCTTACTAAGAATTTCCAATTAGCAGGCTTTAATATCTTCGGCTTTTTTCCCCCTGCATACAGATAGCAGCTGAGTTTTAATTCATTTTAATTCTGTTACCACACACAACCATTATGCACTGTGATAAGTATCTCTCCTGTACACAAATGCCTTTGAGAACTACCCATCAAGCACTTATTTAACCTAATTGTTGGTGGAAATAATAACATTTACTGTATGTGTTTGTTTTTCCTCAGTTATAGAGCAAATTAACTTTTTTACACAAACACACCGGTATTTCTTTTTCCATTGACATTCGTCCCAGCAAGACTCCACTTTCTATGTTACATTCCCTAAAGGTTTTCTACATCTCTATTAGTGTACAACTCAGCACATGTAACCAGATTTTCATTCTCTTTATTATTATTAAATATTATTAATATATGACAGAAAGTTTTACTGAGGTGAATGGAATTGGATTCTTACAGGAAATGAAGTATATTTAGATTATGGTGTGGATGAAGAGTCTGTCTTTTAGAAAAGAAATGTTCAGTTACTACATAAAAGCATGCATGCTGCTTTATATACTCTATATAATGCTAATAAGAATAAGAGATGTGTTATTGTTATTTTCCAACTCCTTGTGACAGCCGTTTTAGGTGTCTTGCTGAAAAATTATGCAAGCTAAACCAAAGAACACTAAAGAATCCTCTGGTGTGAATGGATATTTTTTACTATGGTAATAAATCTACTCCAATTGATAGTAATTATAGAGTAATGATAAAAATAAGACCAATTTTCTCAAAGTAGAGGACACTGTTACTCTGACATGCACTTGGAGTTGATTAAACTGTAGTAGTATTGTAACTAAAGGTGTGATAAGCAGGATTTACAACAATCCTTGGGTCTAGAGGTAAAGAAATGGTCCCGAGCTGTGGGGTCCTGGCACTGACCAGCCATCATCACTGGTGGGGTCACCAGAGGCAATCCCTCAAAACACTGCCATGGTTAGTGGAGACTGGAGATAGTCAAATGTCTGAGTAGCAGTGGAGTGATAGAAGATGGCCGGGCACCTGCAAGTCCCCATAGAGAGAGCATCATCCAGCACAGCTAGGAAGGTGCAAAGGTAGGGGGGAACAAAAATCTGAATCTTTCCAACCAGGTGAAAAATAACAGGATGCTCCTCTGTCTGCCTTGCAACCGACATTCACCTCAGTAGCTTTTCAGGTGATGCTGCTTCCATTTTGAAAATCCCTGTTGTCATCCCAGCAGGATGACATTGCCTCATTGCCCTGTGCCCTGCAGCATTAAAGGAGGGACACTTCAGATAAAACCATTGTTTTCATTTCCTAATATATTCCACTTGCACTCTGCAAAGATTGTATCTGTATTCAGGAAAATCATCACTGATGTTCATTGTTAATAACTTGCAATCACAGCACTAGCCTTTCCTAGTTGCCAAAGGAGCTGATGACAGCAAATTATTTAATTATAGATCTAATTAAAATATTAATATTGTCTGTGTTGGTAGTGGATTCGCTTGTGTTCTGTCTTCACCATTATTGCCCCTGAACCATGAGAAGCCTGACACATGCTCCAGCTGCCCCAAACAGCACATCTGCAGCTGAAGGGCTCGGCCAAGGACACACCATAAGTGGGCCATGTTTTATAACTTTTGGGAAAGAACATTTTCCCCATATTTGGAATTTGAAGCTTGGGTGGTGAAATGAAAAATGTATCTCTAGGATTTGGGTTGTACAATGGGAAAGTCTTAACAAATAATAGTGGTTTCTAGTTGTCCCTGAAATAACACCAATTAAGTGTTTATTAAATGCAGCTTAAGGACAGCAGCATGAATGCAACTACTCAGAGTGGATACATACCCATGCCGCAGGAGAATATAATTCAACACACATTTTATGCACTTGAAAATGGGAGAGATTGGGAAATTTGAACATGTTATCTTAGAGACCAAAACTATTAAGCTGTGTCTCAGTGGTGGTACTTTTTCTCAGATTTTTCCCGTGTGTTGTTACTAAGGGAAAAGGGTGGAATATTGGTAAAACAGAATACATCATTCCTAGTGTGCATCCCCATGTCTTTTGTTCCCTACCTGCTCTCCACGGCTTCTGAAACAGAGTGGTTTTTTTTCTCCTTTCCATTTAAAATTTAAAGGTTTGAGATGTTTTTTCTGCAAATAATTAAGCATGTTCATGCATTCCTGGGTCTTCACCTCTTGTCACAGAAAAAACAAAATGGAAAAAACAACCAGATGGAGGAGGCAGTAATAACAGGATAAAATACTGTTGACCTCTTATTACTTTCACTTGAAATTAGCATTTATTTTTTTTCTCATTTGATGCACTGTCATTAAAGGGTATGTGTGTGTTTTAGTATTTTTACTAATAAACATGGTAATTTAACAGCCAGGTTAATGGCAGTTTTAATGAGAAATAATATTAATTGGACAGGCTGGGGGATCTTTGGATGGCTGTGTTTTTTCCTTAGAATCTCTATTACCCTGTCCTCGAAAATACAGAGCATATGTGCCAAGTGTTGGGGATTTGTTTAATTGTTGACAGTTAATGCACAGAACTCGTACTATTTTGTTTCATTTCACAGAGCCTTTTGCACAAATGCAGATTCATGCCACCCCAGCCATGGGATTTTCAGATTGCTAAATCTCAAAAGGTTTGCATAAACAAGCGTCTTGCTATTGATAAGGCAGACAATGTGACCATCTGTCTTTCTCCTGCAGCCAAATGAAAATGACATAAAGTATGGGTCTTGTCATTTAAAAACTAGTAATTTCCCAGCTCTTGTCAGCAGCAATCTCAGCTCTCTTCCTGCGGTGTGCTGCCTGGAAGACAGTTGTTCTCTTAACGTGGATGCACCAAGACCTGGTATGGCTGTGCTCCAGCTGTCCCAGGAGAAGGGCACCAGCTCAGGGGCTCCATCCCTCAGCTGTCCACCCTGGGCAGTGCAGACCACAGCACCCTCACCTTTTCTCCTCAGCCTTCCATGGCTCAGTAGCTTTCTCCCACCAGCACTAGCAGCATATCCAAAATGCTACAGAAGAGCGACTGCTTGGAGCAAACCAGAGCACAGTGTGCCATAGTGATCAGTGCATCTTGAATAAATGCTTAAGGTCAGGCTACATCTATCCCTGTCCCTTGTCTTCCAACTCAGCAGACAACTTCTCTGCACATCGACTGTCTTGCTCTATGCGCTCACTTTCAATAACATGCTAATTGTGCTGGCTGCTGTTCAAGAGGAGATCACTGTGGCCAGGAGGACCACACTGATCTCTAGGAGGCACAAGCCCCAACCTGGCATCCAGTCACTGACACAGAAGCCAGCCCATTTCACCCCAGAAACCTGTAAGTTCAAGAGGCAAACAAAAGCAGGCAAATAAAAACTCCTCCCTCCCTCCCCCTCACTCAAGCACATTTATGCACTTAAGAGGTGCTGAAAAGACAGCAGCAAGTCAGATTTGCCATGGAGATACTCTGAGAGAAAACAGATTTCCTCCAGTGGAACAGGAAATCACCAGCTCTTTAAGTCAGTTTGCAAAATGAGCACATTTACGGTGATTGTACCACAACAACCTACGGCTTAGACTATTTAACAGGTTTTACAATATTGTCTTAATACTGCCACCAGAACATCACAGACAATAATGGTGTTTTCAGGCTCTCCATAAATCTTGCACGGCTAATAAAGTAAAACTGAAAATTTACTATGTACACAGCAATTCCAAGCTTGCCTCCAAATAGGTAAGGACTTTTTTTATTAGGCAAGTATTGCTGTGCACATAAACACCAAGAACCTGTGTTCAGACTACCTGTCATCATGCAGGGAACATGGGAAGACCATCCTTTTCTGTCTCCTCTCCCTTGCTATGAGCTGGTCTACACAGTTTGATTTGTAATTGCAGTAGGTGCACTGTGCTGATGAATTACCCACATGTTAACTGCAGCATTACACAAGACAGAGGGATTCTTCACATTGTAATGTCAATAACAATATCCGTGTCCCAAGTCTAGCCCCTGTGCATTAAGGGAGAGTTACAAGTACTTAGAGGCAAACCCCCACAAAATTATTGTTATCTCCAGCTCCAAATATTGAGATCAATTGCTTTGCTCTGTGTCCAGCAGCCTATCATGGTTTTGCCCATAGCCCCCGTGGCAGTGACGGGAGTGAGCAGCAAATGTCTCCATAAAGCAGCAGATGAGTGGTCTTTCACAGCAGCAGGGCACAAGGCTGCAGCTTGCTTTGAAACTACATGATACCAGGCATTCCCTTCCAGACACCTGATTCATGGCTTTAAAAGCAGTCTCAAACAGTTTGCTAACTTATGTTTTGTCTCACAAAGAAGATATAACACTCTGTTTTACTTGCTGTACCTGACAGGTGGCCACTTAGTTAGTGATTTATTCATGTGCCAGCTCCTTCAGTTGTGTTACTCATGAAGAAAACATTCTTATCCCTGACACCGTGCCCCACAGGCACCAAGCCCCATCCTCTGCTTCCTGCTACAGAGAGTCTCACCAGCCCTGAGACAGACAGAAGCTTTCTAGTCCACCTTTGCCCACACCAGCAAGCATCTGAGTTTTGACTGACCAGCCTCAGGACAGTGGGGCTAGCACCATGGTTTCCGTGTGTTCTATGCTCTCTGGGATGCTCACCAACCAGTGTGGCTGACAGCCTTTCAAAGGCACATTTACAGCTTCAGTGTTAATATTTTTCTTGTTAAAAACTAAGTCTTTTCTTGTTAAAAAGTAAAACTTATTTCCCTGTTTTTAAATGTTGATGTAATTTATAGATGGCAGACTCTAGCTCACAGTATCTTCTCATACAAAATTCCTTTGTGCAGAAAGTCCTTAGCGAGGCAGCTTTGTAAAGCTGTAACCAGTGTGCAGGTGATTACAGAATCACAGAATCACAGAATAACCAGGTTGGAAGAGACCCACTGGATCGTCAAGTCCAACCATTCCCACCAATCCCTAAACCATACCCCTAAGTACCTCATCCACCCTCACCTTAAACACCTCCAGGGATGGCGATTCAACCACCTCCCTTGGCAGACCGTTCCAATGCCTAACCACCCTCTCTGTGAAAAATTTTTTTCTGATCTCAAGCCTAAATCTTCCCTGGCGGAGCTTGAGGCCATTACATTTTTGGATAAACAAAAGCAAGGAAGTAGAGCACATGGATTTCTACACATATAACAAAATAAATTAAGTAATAAATACAGAAGCTTGAATATGAAAAAAAAAATGTTAAAAAGACAGTAAGATTCCTAAATGAAATGTTAAATTAAGACTCGAACTCCACATGTTCCCTGTGCTGTCACTACTTTGGGGTGCAGAAAGCAGATTCAAGCAGAGCATGCATGACTTTTCTGAAGCCAGCACCTTTACCATGGTCCCAACACCTTCCTTCATGTTTCAGCCCAGCAGTTAAAAGATGCAGTCCAGAAAAGGAATCTCTTAGTCTAACATCTTCATCAGTCTGAAGCCTGAGCCACATTTTCCACTTCCTTGCATGGTGCCCTAGGTCACCTGCCACATTAAGGACTGGATTCCTTCTCTTTTGTTGAGGCCTGGAAACACAATCGATGGAAGGAAGAGGAGAAGCAGAAAGGAGAGTGGCTGTCAAATGGTGGTTAAGTCATTCACCAGAGACTGAGATAAGGGGTGCTGGTGCCTCCAGGTCCTGGGCAGTACTGGCTTTCCCCAGCCTGAAAGTCTTGTGCTCTGCTCCCATGAATTGTACACAGAGGAATAACACAGAGGACTTGGAAGACATCCAGCTCTACCCTGATACCTACCTCTCTGTGCCAAGGGTGTATGAAGATTTCAATGTTTGAAGGCACCTGCTGTCTTACACATCTTTGTTTCTTTACATGTGCTTAGTTTTTCACTCTGAAATTTGTCTTTATGGTATCCGACTTTGTGTTTCTCTCCTGCTGGTTTCACTCAGGTTTTAGAAGGGGTTGTGTGTATGATGTGTTTCCCTTAGCTGATTTTTAAAAGTAATATATGACTTTAATTGCCTAACTCATTCCAGCTGGCACAAGAGTAAAGGCAATTGTGAATGCAATCAGCTGGAATAATTCCATTTAGTTAAACCTTTTTTAATCATCCATTTTTAACCTATTGTCTTCCATCTTGAAAAAGCAAATGGTAAAATATATTAACAAAAGCTATATGTCACTGCAAAAGTGAGGTAAGGACTGTCTCCATCCCAGCCACTACTAACAACTGGGACCTGTTAATTACACTAGGTCTAATTTTTTCAGAATTAAGGGGTTTTATGCAAACTTTTCAGACAGCATGTTGTAAGCTGGGACAGCAAAAGGAAGATAGGAAAAAAGTTTGAAATCTTGATACATATATTCAGATATTAAGTGCAATATCTTAAATGGCAGTTCATGTTCTATGTGGGGATTCCCTGGTCTCACAGTTCCTGCTCAGGAAAGGATCATGCTTTGGCCAAGTTCCTTGTTCAAACCACACAGGACAACAGAAGCTCCTTTTTTCAACCTTGAAAAAAAAAAAAAAAAGAATTGTTATTAATCAAAAGCCTTTCCACAGCCTGCAATCAAAAATAGCAAGTGCTAGACCTGATTCCATGTGTAAACAGGCAAAATGGAGTTAGAAAAGGGGACCCTGATACCTGGGACAGGTTGGAACATCCTGTGTCATACACACCACAACAATAAAAAAAATATGCTCCATGTTGACATTATTTTCTGTCCATAAACCAATGTCGTTATCTAAATAATTGTGGCAGAGGAAATACATGTTTTTTCTTCCTGAATAGATTTCTGTGCTCTGGAGGAAATTCTCCAGGGCTGCCTTCATCAAAATTGGAACTGTTGTGGCAGCATGGGAGAACCCCTCCCAAACCAAGTGCCAAAAAAGGCAAAACTCAGATGCCTTTCCAGGACTTCTTCCCCAGCAACCCCCAGGTAATGCAAAGATGTAGAACATCAAGTTACTCTGTGCAGAATCTAGTCGTTTTAGGACAACCAGTGCAGAAAATGACAATTCATCTCTGCAATCTCTAAAATCCTTGTACTCTGTGCTGACAGAAGAGCATGATGGAACCCATGGGTACAAACCCACCTTCCGTGCAAGAAACTCTTGAAAGCTGCAGCATGAGCATGCCTGTAATCAGGCATCTATCTGGTTTTATGTTAAAGGGTAATCTTTCTTTTTCTTCATGGAAGGTTTTTGTTGACTTTTTGCTGTGAATTAAAGCAAGGGAAAATGATTTAATCAAACAGCAAATCACGTGAAGTCTTCTGAACTCACCCAAAGTAAAGCAGATCAACCTAAATCAGATTTTCTTGTTTGGCTACAGGGTTGAAAAAAACTACTGTTTGCTCAAAACTATTTTAAGTCTATTTCTGTTTTCTGCCTCTGTTGAAGAGTGCCTCTGTAGCCCCCCACATATCTCCAGGCAACTCAACTGTCCTAATGGAAATATGGAGACAGAATGTACTTCTTCAGACACATTTATATTAGTTCACAAACAAACAACGTCTTTTCTTTTCAGGTAGCAATCCCACACTCAGCATTTGGAGTGTTTTCCCAACCAGAGCCTCCCCAGGCAACCCAGCCACAGAGAATCTGCAGGTGATCTCCTGACCATGGAAACAGACCCACAGCTCAAACAGGAGCCTTGGAAGAGGCACAAGCACTTTACTAGTAGAAGCACCAGAAATCTTCACAGCAGCAGAAAATCTTATGGATACATAAAAAAGACATAAGAAGAAAAGGCAACTGTGTAACAAAAAAAAAAAAAAGTTTTGTTTTCAGCAGATTCAAATAGGACTTTCTCAGAAATCTGCATTTTAATCCAATAGAGGATACCCATCAAAGCTTGGCTTTCGCTTGAGCTATGTTATCAAAGCAAACTCTCAATTTCAGCTGATCAGAAGGCAAGAAAGAAGCTTCAAGTGAAATGCCCAGAAAATTAGATTAATCAGAGCTGATAAGAATCAAGTGAGACAATTCTGCAGTGTGAACACCACTGAAAATTGTAAGATAACTGATAAAATATTCCAATGACAATATCTGATTAAAATAAACAAGTTGCTATTTTCACAATAATTTGTTTAGCGGTGTCAAACTATGCTCTGATTGAGAAAAGACAAAAGCATCTTTGTGAACTAATTACTTTAAAAAATCCTATTAACATAACAATTTGATCCAACTGTTTTTGAGATGTCCCTGTTTAAAGCACTTATCATCCCTATGACAACAGAATTTTTTAAAATGCTTCAATTATTTTGGAGCAGAACATCTCTTGAAGGAGATGTCTTCTATAATATAAAAAAAGTTCAAGAATGATCTGGAAGAAAAAGGAAGTTCAGAAAATCAGCTAAAAATAGCCCTGAGACTGAAACACAAATGAGAAAAATTCCTTCACATCTCAGTTACAAAATCTGGTAGCATGAAGTCTCAAAAAATCTAATTTTAGCAAAATGTCAGTTGGGAACCGGGCTTTGGGCACTGCCCAGTAATAAATAGTGTGACTTCCATATTTCTTAAGTATATGCAAATTAAGGATGCCAAAGATTTTCTATTCTTTTTATTTCTTCCACTGAACCCTTCCACCAATATATATTCCATTGGAAATCTAAAGTATTAACACTTTATTTTGAGAATTTCTGAAGTAAAAGTTCAATTTTCAGTTAAAGATTAATCATGTCAACTCTATTTTCCAGAAAGACAGAAGAAAAGGCCAAAGCAACAAAATGCAGTTTCCAGTCATTCAAGTACAAATTCTAAAGCTCATCATCTTCTTAAAGTGACACCGTAAAATACAATTTACTATGGAATAAAATTAAGCTAAACTAGACATTGCCCACTTGCATGCAAACAAGACTCAAAGTAGAATTTAAATGACAGCTAGCTTGGGTTAGGAGATAATTCGGCCTAATTTTTCTATGCATTTCTGCATGGACCAAACTTCAGGATCACTCTCCCAGAGGGTAGAGGCTGTATAGCAGAGTGTCAGCTGAACAAAGGCTGCGTCCACCAGCAGTCTTACCCATCGTGCGTGCTGTGCAGTGGGAGGATTTCCAACAACAGTTCTGGCAGCAAGGTTGGAAGGGATTGTTCTTGGCTGTTCATGTCCTAATTCCAGCTGAGACGTGGATGATGCTCCTTGCACCGTTGAGCTCAACCTTCTCTCAACTCTCATGTTTACCGGTGGGAACAACAAGCACTAATGTCTTCATTTTATTCCTGAAGCAGTCACCTTCATAATATTGGAGATGATTGTAACATATATTTTTCCTGTGAAATGTCTCTCTTCTCCTCATGACCTTTTCCACAAATCAACTCTCATTAATTACCCTGAGCTATGATGTGATACAATCATTATTTGCTGTGTTTAGGTTCGTGCAGCATATTTATTGTACAGTCTGTTTTACTAACTAACGGCAAAGGGCAGTTAAATGATTTGCAGCTGAGTGTGGTGTGGCACTGTCATGTCTATGAAAGAGGACACAAGGGAAAGAAGACAGAGAGCTACCAAGTAGTACACAATCCTTTGTTTTACGTTCAAATTGGAAGACTGGACTCATACAAGTTAAAAATAAAGATGTTTAATTTATTCTTCAAAGCAGAGAAAAACTCATGAAGAAAAACCATAAAATTAACTATGAAAATGCCATAAATATACCATGGAAATACCAGAATGTATTAGAAGAAATTCACCAAGAAAATAAAGTTGTCTTTATGTGCATGTTAATATGTGTTACTTTCATTACGTGGGCTTAAGAATGATTTTGGAGCTGTGTTTGGAAATAGAAATTTAAAAAGCAGTGGAGAGTTAACACTCTGACCATACAAACTCGAAGCGGCAGAGGCAGAGCCTGCTGCTAGGTCAGTGAGGGTCGCAGCCAGGTATTGCCTGCAGCAAAAGCCTCTGCAGCTCTGGAGGTATAAGCGCTCTGTTTTGCTGAAATGTTTTACAGCTTTAATTGCCAATAGAGCAGATGACTAGATAAGGTATGTAATTGCCCTTTGACTCTTCCATTGCTCCTCCTGTATTTGGAACTGTTTGACTTAGAAAGAGATGAGACTTTTTCTCCTTGTGCGTGGGCCTATGATTTTATGGCCTCTGACCGCTTTTGCTTTCTGAATAATTCACACAGCAGGCCCAAAAATGTCAAATTCAAATGCAAGAAGGAGTGTTGATGTTTATAAGAGGCTTTTGCAGGCAAATATCTAATTACTCAGGCTGAACCTGAATTAATGCAGAAAACTCAGTTCCTCATGGAAGATCACATCCAGTGAGCACACAGTTGTGGGCTTCAGTTCTGGATGAAGAGCTGGAGGAATGAGCTGCTCTGGAGGATGAGGTAGGAAAGGGCAGGCTGAGCAGCAGGGTACAGACACCCCAGCACCTCGTCCCTGCATCTCCTTTCCATGCGCTGCACAGCCTGAACAAACATCCAGACAGCAGCAACATTTGCATTCCTCCCTCACCGCAGTCACTCAATGAGCATCTCTCTAATCCTGGTGATTTCACTGTGGTTTTGGGAGATGAACCCAAGTGAATCTCTGTTGTGAGTATAAAGACCACCACTATCTATTCACTTTTGCCAGATTAGGCTGATTTCCAACATGCTTTATTAAAGTGTGTTGCTATGGTGAGGCTAGTTTCAAAAGTGTCTGTTAAAAAAAAAAAAAAAGCCACAGAAGAGTAAATTGTCCAAATCAGATCAATGAGAAACTGATTTCTAGTGTTTTCTAGTGTCGCACCTTTTTTTTTTGCTGGTTTTGGCTTAGCTGAACCCAAGCTGGGAGACCAGAG
Organism: Clamator glandarius; assembly: GCA_033459285.1. Lineage (NCBI taxonomy): Eukaryota > Metazoa > Chordata > Aves > Cuculiformes > Cuculidae > Clamator > Clamator glandarius. The sequence continues at coordinate 2,941,695 of JAUNZM010000110.1, read as the reverse complement.
AGGCAGCCTTTCACGCATTACAGCAGACGAAATGCAGTGCTTGTGCATCAGGGGGTCAGCAACAGGACATCAAACAGAGACTGAATATGCTATTAGGAAATATTAATAACCCTTCCTGACTACTTTGGCACTTCTGAGGCACCTCTGGCCACCCCAGTGCTTCACCTGACACTGCAGCCTGCCAGGTGGGGCTAGGGTCACCTAGCTGTGGCCATGACCCACTAGGAAGGCACGGCTTGCCCCAGCCCACGGGTGACCAAGACAAAGGCTGTGGGGAGCAGGTGGTGATGCTGCAGATTAAGTTATTTCCTTTATCTTCCTCTCCAAGGTTCCTTAATTAACTTTTCTATTGTGTACCTTGATTAGATTACTTTTCTGCCTCTAGGCTACTTCTCCCACTTTATAACCTCCTTAAAATGTGGTTGTATAGCTTTCTAAGTCATATAACATAACAAAAATTAGTTTTAACAGTTTCTTTCAAGATTTATAACACCTATCTTGTTATATATGGCATAAGCAGAGGAAAAACAAGACCAGTTTGCGGTCAGGTGTTGCTGTGATCAGGCGCCCTTCCTTATCCCTGTATGGATTGGGAACGTGTGGTCCCCAGAAAGGCGAACTCAGCAGCCCTGTTCATGGGAGCCAGGATGGAGTCAGCAGTACTATCAACCCTACCTCATTGTCCCCCTTTCTCTGAATGCTGTAGCATTTGGTGTTACCCACGCTCCACAGCAGGTCCGCTACTTCAGGTGCATTTACGTGTTGATATCCAGAATAGGCTGTAACAAGGAAATGATTGATAGTTGCAGTTAAACGGAGCATCAGCCTCATGATGTATGGAGCCACAGCGTAGCCATCAGCTTGCGTACATCAGCTGAGTCCTCATGGAGGTTGGAGGTTTCCATGTCCCCAGTCCAAATCATCCCTTCCTGCTGTTTCTCCCAGAGTTGTTGCTACACTTTCTCAAGCCAGCTACATATTTTAGACAAAAAAAAGTGTTCTCAACTACTATTTGTTCTAGGGGAAGGGGAGGAGGACAAGGGCAAGGAGGATGAGAAGGGGTGGGGAGGCTGTTGGCCCTCCGCTAGCCAAAGGCATGCAGCTCCTGGCTGAGGGACGCATTCCAAAGAACCTGAGGAAGAACTATCTCCAAGGTGATGAGTGAAGCTCAATGTCATGACACAAAGAACGCAAGGAAAAGCAATAATGAGCACAGGGGAGTCGGGCTGTTCACCTATCATGGCTGATATTACTTTTTTTTTTTTTTTAATCTTAACTGGATTGCTTTGTTTTCATTGTAGTTATTTACAAGTTCCTAGAAGGCACTGTCAAGCCTGAAATTTATTGGTATCTGTTCGTTGGGTCTGGAGAGCAGAAAGACCAAATTTCCCAGCTCAAGATCCAACATGAAGGTGTCTCACTGTTCATAGGTCTGTCCCAAAACACTGGCCAACCCTTTTTCTTCATTGATTCCCACCTGCTGCCAGCTTGCCCCCCATCTAGCACAATAGCTTCAGTATAAATCATTCTAAAAGTGGTCAGGTCCCAAACTGTCTTCTGCACTTTTGAGCCTAGGAATTGACTCTAAGCATTTTAGAGAAAAATGACACTTTAAAGACTAGGGGAAATGTGGGTATAACAAATAAACATAGTTGCAATCACAAACAGCCATTTTAGCAACAAAACTTGTTTCAATGTGATTGGCTTGTTTATTTAGTGATTCTTTGTGGAAAACTCCAACTTCCCTTCCCAAACCACTGGGGACAAAACATCTGTTGCTACTGTGAAGAGGCATATAGCAGCAATGTGGTTCTGCTGTTAAATCAGTCCTACCCAGCTTCTGATGCTATCTGCTTTTTTAGCACACATTTAGGCAACGCTTTGATTCGGCATTCAAACTTCCAGCAGTATTTTGTCATGTGATCAAACTAATTATAAAGGTCAAGGCATTTGCAACACAAAAGAGCAAATAGAAAGGTCCTTTTCTTCCTGTCAGGTAGAGGTCACAGTTGCCAAATAAGTGCTGAGATTTCAAGGAAATTGATGTAGTGTCAGTATCTTCCCAGTGCACATGGTTAGAAAGGAAATAAAAAAAATAAAGAAAGGAAAAGTCCCCAGTCCCCTTAATAGTTTCCTTGATGGCTTTTGATGTGTCACAGACTTCACTCACCACTCTCACCATGAATAGCCTGGTTTAACCTGTGCAGGGAACAGCACTCAGTCATCGCTTTAGGGTATTTCTGTTATTAACACTTATGCCTTTTGCTGTCATTGAGACTTCTGTAATAGTCATATCCTTGACCAACTAATTTGGAAAGGTCAAGCCCAAACTCACAAACACTCATTAAGGTTTTATTGGCTATACACTTAGAGAAAAGACCAGGACAAAACCAAAGAATTTCTCTTGAATGCGGGCACTTGCATGCTTCAGTTCAACCAGCCTCTCTCCTAGAGGCATTTGTTCTCTCCCAGCAATGTATTAAATTTCATCAGGTAAAATTGAAAATCCCACTGATGCATTTGCTACCTTGACAATATAATTTCTCACTGTTTGATCACAAGTTCTATTTAATTCATTCCAGGCTCAAGATGTCATGTAGCACACCATAACAGAGGCTGTTTCTGAGTGTGCCCTTAATACTCTTTTCCCTTGGCCCAAAGAAGAACTCAGTTTTTACATTTTCTCTTTCCTGCTTTCTTGTACGGTGGAACCATTAAAATGGAAGGGGTCTGTCCCTATCTAAGCTTAGCCTGCTTTAGTCTCCCAGCTGTAATTGCAACACTGCCCCAGGTCCTCAGCCTTTTACCTACACAGTTTTGTGCATCAGGTGGAAAGTTTCACAAGGCATATCTGGCTCCTGGAGTGGAAAGAGATGCACAGTGAGTCAGGGCTGTATTTGCTGATGCCTCCCAAGGCTATAGGATTCCTCAAGGCTAACATAGCTGCACAAAGCTATCTAAGGATGGTGATTTTCATATACAAAGTAATTAATTCATCAATGTGACTTAAATATTAAAAATTCAAGTAATAAATACTTCAAAGTTCATCTTCAGAAATTATTAGGAAATGGTTTAGATAAATGGATATAAAATTCAGGGAGCTCCTATGAGAAATAACAAACTCTCTGAGGAGAAATTGAATGCATTATTTGAAATATATTATCTACAATTAAACAATGCATAATTTAGTCAGTTGGAGCCCGTATGCCATGCTACAAAGATTCATATCATAGGCTGTTTTCTTTTTGGCTCCCTCACATCTCATGCAGTTGCCCCGTCATCTTGGCAGCATAGCTTTGCCCACCTTAAGCACCTTTTCCCAATAGAACCACCATGCTCACAGTCTTCCCCATGGCAATTGCCCTGGCTTCCCCACCCCAGATGCTGACCATCCAGTACCTCCCTTCAAGCAGAGCATCCCTCCCCTACCACACGCACTCTTCCTGGGTAACCTTCCTCAGCCCTGCATGGCTCTCCTCACCCTGGCTCCTCCCCCTTCATCCCCCACCTAAAAGCCTCCTGCCTGATCTTCCTCTGGACAGGTCCTGTGCAGCAGATGGGACTTGGAAGGGACAAATTCCTGTGGCGAAAACTTTCTAGAAGAACAACAAGTTTCCTCTAAATGACAGGTATGCAAATGAGAGCAAGCACATAAGATGCTTCTAACTCCTGCCTTATTTATCTCTGTCATTTGGAGAAATTGGAAGAAATTTTGTACTGTGAGGGTGCTGAGGCAGTGGAACTGGTTGCCCAGAGTAGCTGTGGTTGCCCAATCCCTGGAAGTGTTCAAGGCCAGGTTGGATGGGGCCTTGAGCCACCTGATTCGAAAGTGTCCCTGCCCATGGCAGGGGTGATTGGAACTGAGTGATCTTTAAGGTCTCTTCCAACGCAAACCATTCTATGATTCTATGATTTTGCATGGTTGCACATGCCTGCTTCAGTGTTTTCCATTAGAACTAGTGTCTAACACAAATCAATACCATGTTGTCCTGATGATGTGAGGTATTAAGGCTGCTTGCGAGATAGGAGTGCAACAAGAGGTGTTTTATAAACAATAAAGTCAGCACAACAAAGGAATGGTAATTAAAAAAACAGTAAAACACAGAAACCTAATATTTATTCAAAATGAGAAAATATGAGCTACTGAGGGAAGGTGTTCAAGTTCAGGAGCACAGCTTGAAAGTGGGAGCTGCTTTAGAAAATCAGTGGCAGATATCAAACTACTGGAATGAAAATCTGGAAGCTATTGAACTTGGAAAACACATCTCAAATTCAGTAAGAGATCTGGGTTTCCATAAAGCCTTGTGATTCCTCCACTTAGGGATAATAATCTACATTGTTCTCAGAAAGCAATATGTCAGTAGCATCAAACAAATGAGTAATAGACACATTTTAGGCACCATGAGGATAATGGCTCCCAAGACAAAATGCGGCAGGTTATTCTTTTATCACGAAATATTCCCAAGAGTTAGGCAGTCGCCTGGTTTTTTATCCAGAAGTTGAAGACCCAAAGGAACTTTGTTTGACTGTGACAGGGAGGGAAGAGATTTCTATCTCATGAAAATTCATTGCAAATTTGATTAGTACTGCTGAGAAGACCAGAACATCAAGCAAGGATGGATGCACTGCCTCATCCTTGTGTATCCCTTTTACTAAAGTCTTGGTCTGTACCATACCAATGGTCCTAACCAAAAGACCACAGTCCATTGAGGGGATAGTGACCCACACAGCATTTACGCATGGGTCAGGGTGGTGCCACACTGTGGCTGTGAGATGGATTCCCTCAGGTAATCCTGACAGGAGATTCTAGAAGCTCCCATTGGCACCAGTGCATAGGCTGCACACATGGCTGTGGCTTTATCTTACAGTGAAGCAGCACATTCTCATGTCAGGATCTTTTTATTTGATGTGATGTCTGTCCAGTTCTGCAATGCTCAATGTCCCAGCATATGAAGGGACGCCAGATTACCGTACTACTTGCTCTTCCTTGCTAGTGTGAGCTGCAATAAATACTATCTTAATCCATATATAGTGAAGTCTGAGTGCCTTTACCAACATCATTGTGAAAAACACCTGCACTAGTGGATTACAGGGACTTGTGGTTATTAGCATGGAGTGACATTAGAAAGCCTTAGAAAGCAGATAATCAATATCAATAAATTAGTATTTGAAAAACAGCTTGTACTTGCTCAAAACTTTCAATAGACCAGTGATATTCATTTTTAAAATGCCCATAGTATTTGATTTGCTATATTTTCAGGAGAACAGAAGGGAAGACGGGAGTCTCTCCAGGAGCTCTGGAGCCTGGAGAACAGTTCTTCCTCATCTTCTTTGTCATGGTTATGGCTGCCTGCCTGTTGTGTTCTGCCTTCCCTTTATCTTTACTCTGATCCAAGCACTTTCAAGTCAGTCCTCAGCCACACACACTCCAGGCACACACTCCAGGTATTTCTGCAGCCTCTCTGCCCGGCAGCACAGAGGCTGCAATCCATCACTCAGTACCCACACAGCTCTCACAGGAGAGAAAAGAAAAATCTTCCTGGCTTGTAGGTCTTGGTGAAAGTATAGTTGAGGTCAATGTCCTTTCAAATCATTCACCGTGTCCATTTACCCCAGCCCTTTCTGAGTCCTGCTAGTCTAACAGAAGTGAAAAGCTTGTTTTTCTTTCCCAGAGGAGCCACAGACAAAACCTGCAGAGATGCATTAAGCTGCAATTCAGTCCTATCATGAGAGAGTTTATTCTGAATTGAGATAAGGAATTAAAGTAACACTTCTTTTCCTTTTATTCTGCATTTCTTCACAAAGGACTCATTTAATAACAGACTTTGCTGATCAGTTACAGGAAACAATAATCTATATTTAACTAATTAATTCAAAATTTTATTTGCAGCATTCTGCTTAATCATTAGCTTAGTGCCTAACTTAAAAGATATCCAAATGCCACCTGCATATTTAAAGCCCAAGCCAGGCAGCATTCCCATCACACAGCACCACTGGTGACCAGTGGTGATCAGTGGTGGCTCCTTCCCTGACCCCAGAGGTAGGAAAGCAACAGGAATGGCCAGTGTGGACTTGGTCCAGGCTAGTGCCACTGCTGGTGTCCCTCCTTCCTCCGACCACATGCTCTGGTTGATGTATCACCCAAGAAGGGTCACTTTCCCTTACTGATCTCCCCATAAAAGGAATCAGTGAGCAAAACGATAACAAAAATAGCCTTTAAAAAGCAATTATAATTTCCTCTGAAGAGTAGGAACAAGTGTAAGAATTAAGGACTTTTGCCAAAGCTATGCATGCATCTCCCTACCTCACACTTTCCCTTAGGCAGGTTTATGGTAGTGTAGGTGTTTTGGCATCAGATGTCTGGGCACCCTGTCCCCCCAGCACCTTGCACCCAGTTCTGTGTCTCAGAGGCAGCTGGCTCTTGGTGTGACACCCTGCAGGCAGCCTGTTCACCTGGCCATGGGACCCCAGTCAACTGAGATAGTGCTTTGAAAGCCTAGTCTTTATCTTTATCTTTATCTTTATCTTTATCTTTATCTTTATCTTTATCTTTATCTTTATCTTTATCTTTATCTTTATCTTTATCTTTATCTTTATCTTTATCTTTATCTTTATCTTTATCTTTATCTTCTTCCTATCTTTTTTAAAAAAAATATTTTACTTTATGACAGTTCATATTTTATTTAAATCAGTACCTAGATATTTTTTATACAAAGGAAGACAAAAACCTGAGGGGCTGTACTGCAAATGTGAGGTAAAAACAATCACTAAGTTAAATGCTGCCCAAAGTTGTAGTGATTGATAGTGGTAAGTACCATCATCGTCTGATTTCTTGATAAATGAAGCCAGTCTCTAAGCATTGATGTTTCCAAAAACAGTGGGTTTGCCCAGCTGTGGTGCCAGCTGGAGGCAGCCCCAGCTCTGGACGGAGGGCACTGACCCCACCCAAGCATTCATCCCAACCTATTAGCACCAACGATGATTAATGTATATTGGCAAGAGGTTCAAGGAAATTCTCATTGCTGATGCCCAGGCTGTATTTATTCTGTTGATAAAGATGATTCTTCATCCTCCAAAACTATCCATTTAACACCTGTTATGTCTACAAGGATCATGTTCCTTCGCTGCTGCAATAAAAAGCAGCTTTATAATTGACTTCAGTAGAAGTCAGATCACCCTCTATCCGCACACACACATAAAAGGTTGAAAAGAGAAGAAATAACCTCAATCTATTCTCCAGACTTTCATCATTACTCTCTAGAGCTTGAATCCTCTTCTTCCAAAGCTTGCACTGAGTTTAAAATTCACAGCATGTGTACAGAAAAAAAAAACCACCAAAACTTAAATGGCACAAATCAACAAATACAGTGATGCATTATCAAATTAGAGATTAGAAATAGAAATGTTTCTTGTAAAGTATAATCCTCACCTTGATCCACACATTTTAAAAATCAATAAAATAATGTGCAACAACCATGCAAGGCTCCTTTTAATGACTTGTGTCTTAATAAATACCATATTCATTACAAACCTTCATCAAAATATATTATCTACACTTGCCCATGCTACTTTTCCTTGATTAGAAAGCTTCACCTTGCTAAAGCATGAAAAATGGATAAGAATGGAACAGAATACAAAAGGCTAGCTTATTATTTGTCAGCTGGCAGGGTTTGCCCTTTTAAAGCAGATATCAAAATTTTAAATGCGATCTTATAAAGCAGCAGATTTCTTCTGGAGCCATTTGTGACAGATACCAGGGAACTACAGAATATTTGGACACTATTGTATTAATATTAGATGTGTTGTGTCTGTTCTTTTGTGTTGAGTGGCAACTGCACTGCTGGCTCAAGGAAGACAATGAGGAACATATTTGCAGGAAGTAAAGCCAAGAGAGGGTAATTAATGTCTGTCTCCAGACCTTCAAAGGCGCTGGCAACAAACCATTTGAAATTACAAATTATGTACGTATGCTTCCAACCTCGGAGAAAACAAGAACAACAACAAAACAGCTGTGATTTGAAAGATGGGATGGAATTGCTGAGGTGGTTGTCAGGGGATCACTGAGCAACCCCATCCACAGCGATCCTATCAAATCTCACCCTTCGGGATCCTGTTCACTTAAGGGAAGAGCTCGTAAGACTTACTGTCTTGTGGTCAGACTCTGTGCACACGCCTCAGCTTCCCTTGCCCCATATCTAGACTCGGTGCCCACTGCCATTACACCCACGCATTACTGTGTAGAAACCCATCCTTGCACTGGTGGCTACACTGGGAGCGTGTAGGCATGCTGGAGCGCTGATGAAGTCAGAAGACAGCTTGGAACCACATCTCTAGATGTGCTTCACCAAATTTGGTGCGCCCAAGGGGTCTCCTCTCCTGGCGCCTCTCCCAACACATATTCATGCCCCCTGAACATCTCATCATGTTTCAGGTGCTGCACAGATAAGTTGGGACAGACAGGTCCTTATCCAGCGGAAATTATTTTGGGACTAAAATATTTGTTATACAATCTTCAGTACCCACTTCAGCCTTCCCTCTTGAAGACTGATTGCAGAGCGAAGCATCCAAGATTTAAACATGGCTCACAAGGGGTGTCCTGGTGGTGTCTGGAAGGGAAATAGGTCCTTGTATTTATCCCATACAGTCCCTTGTGTCCCTTTTACAGCTGCATCCAGCGACAGGACGGTGAGTTCGAAGGGGAGGGCTGGGGGGCGAGGGGGGGCATTAAAGGCGGCCGGGCGCTTCCCTGAGTGGGGAACAGCCTAAAACACTCGATCGAGGGGTCGGCGCTAAACTCCGGGCTCAACGGCCGGTCCCGCGCGGTGCCTGACGGGAGGGGACGGTCCCGGGAGCTACCACGGGGGGTTTAAACGGCCCTTAGGGGCCAAGGGGGCAAGGCCAAGGCCAGAAGGGACTGAGAACCATGGTGGCTACCCATCAAAAGATTAAGGCTGCACCAAGCATGATGGAAGCTGCCACGCAGATGGAGCCCAGGCGGGCACAAACAGCTACCCAGACCCTGGGCTGCAGACAGCGCCTCCCTCCCACGGTGGCTCATGCCTTCGGCACTGGCTCCACTTGTCAAAGCTGCATTTGAGTGGAGGAACTCCATTGTATGGTGGAGGAGTTAAAGGAGGAGGTGAAGAGGCTGAGGACTGTCAGGGAGTGTGAGAAGGAGATAGACCAGTGGAAGCAGTGCCCTCTCACTCACTCAGCAGCCTGCTGGAGCTGGTATGTCCAAACACCACCCACCTGCAAGCTGCAAGGTTGGGGTTACAAGAGATGGGGAATGGCAGCAGGTTCCTGCCAGATGAAGGAAACCTGCTGCCCTCAACCAGACAGCAAAACCTGAGATCCCTCTGATGAACAGGTACCATGTGCTGCAGGTGGAATCCAATCCTGAGGATGAGGATGATGGCTCTCACAGCCTAGAATCTTTCCCTAGGCCACTCCATCCTCAGAAAAAGATAAAAACATCCTCCATTAAGAAGAGGAGGAAGGTGATTGTTGTAGGGGACTCCCTCCTAAAAGGAACAGAGGGACCCATTTGCAGACTGGGCCCGCTCCACAGAGAGGGCTGCTTACTAGGGGCATCAGTGAAGGAGGTAGCCAGAAAACTTCCTTCCCTGGTCCACGAGACAGACTCCTATCCTCTGACATTAGTCCAAACAGGTAATGATGATTTAGTAAACAGAAAGATCAAAGCCATCAAGAAAGACTTCAGGGCCATTGGGAAAATGATGGAGGCCTCTGGGGCTCAGATAGTATTCTGCTCCATCCCCAGGCTAAACAGAGAGGAGCAGGAAGTCAGAAAGAAGAACTCGATTAATGCCTGGCTCCGAGCCTGGTGTGAGGAAAGGGGCTTCGGCTTCTTTGATCACGGGGTTGCTCATGCACCCCCAGACTTTGTTGCTAAGGATGGGACATGTGTGTATTCTAGGGGGGCTAAAGCCCTTGCTAAAAACCTAGCTAAGCTCATAAATAGAGCTTTAAACTAGATGTGAAGGGAGAGGGGATTGAGACCAGGCTAGACAGAAGCGAGCCTGGATGTGGGGCACTAGTGATTCAGAGAGGGTGTGCTGGTGAGGACCACCAGTACAGCACCACACAGAAAGTGGGGGAGAACACACCTGGAGGTGGTAAGGGAGATATGGGTGCTCTGGTGATAGCTACTCCAGTTACCAGGCAATTGGGAATGAACTCTGTTCCCTCTAAGAGGGCTGATGGCTCAGCAGCTCAGCTGAAGTGCATTTACACCAATGCACACAGCATGGGTAATAAGAAGGAAGAGCTAGAAGCTGTTGTAGGGCAAGGAGGCTATGATGTCGTTGCCATCATGGAAACATAGTGGGATGACTCATATAACTGGAGTGCAGATATGGTGGGGTATAAACTCTTTAGGAGGGATAGGAAGGGAAGGAGAGGAGGCAGGGTAGCCCTCTTTGTAAGGGAGGACTTGGGCACTGTTGAAATGGATTGTGGTGATGAGGAGATTGAGTACCTGTGGGTTAAAATCAAAGGAGCCCATAAGAAGGTAGATTTTGTGATGGGAGTCTGTTGCAGGCCACCCAGCCAAGGAGAAGCAGCTGACAAGCTCTTCTGTAAACAGCTGGGGTTAATCTCTATATCAGTGCCTCTTGTTCTTGTGGGAGACTTCAATCTTCCTGATATCTGCTGGAAGTACAATAGAGCAGAAAGGAAGCAGTCTAGGATGCTCCTGGAGTGTGTGGAAGACAAGTTCCTTGTGCACCTGGTGAATGAACCAACAAGGGAAAGTGCCCTTCTGGACCTGCTGTTTGTGAACAGAGAAGGCCTTGTGGGGGATGTGGCAGTGGGAGGATGCCTAGGACTAAGTGATCATGAGATGATAGGGTTTTTTGTTCTAGGTGAAGTGAAGAGGGTGGTTAGCAGGACAGTAGCATTAAATTTCCAGAGGGCAGACTTTGAACTCTTCAGAAGGCTGGTTGGCAAAGTCTCATGGGAGACAGTGCTTAAGGGCAAGGGAGCCCATGAGGGCTGGGAGCTCTTCAGAAAGGAGATCCTAGCAGCTCAGGAGAAAGCCATCCCCATGTTCTGAAAAAAAACCCAGCAGGGGAAAAATACAGCTTGGTTGAACAGAGAGATCTTGAGCAATATCAAGAGCAAGAGGAATGTTTATGGGCTCTGGAAGAGGGGACAGGCCTCTTGGGTGGATTACAGGAGGGAAGTGAGATTGTGTAGAGAAAAAATCAGAAGGTCAAAGGCTCAACTAGAAATCAGATTGGCAAAGTCGGTGAAAGATAACAAAAAATCTTTCTATAAATATATAAATAATAAAAGGACGACTAGGGAGACCATACAGTCCCTATTGGACGCAGAAGGAACAACAGTGACAGGAGATGAGGAAAAGACTGAGGTACTTAATGCCTTCTTTGCCTCAATCTTTAATTGTAAAGGAAGTTGTTCTCTCTGTGTACAAACCCCGGAGCTAGAGGAGCAAAATGAGGCTCCCATGGTCAGAGCCTTGCTAGCCCGACTAGATACCCACAACTCTATGGGGCCAGGTGGCACTCATCCAAGGGTATTGAAGGAGCTGGCGGATGTGCTGGCCAAACCCCTTTCCATCATCTTCCAACAGTCCTGGAAGACCGAGGAAGTTCCACTGGACTGGAGGCTGATGTTGTGCCCATCTACAAGAAGGGTCGCAGGGAGGATCCAGGGAACTACAGGCCTGTCAGTCTGACCTCAGTGTCAGGGAAGTTCATGGAACAGGTGATCTGCAGAGCTATCATGAAGCACATGCAAGAGAACCGGGTGATCAGGCCCAGTCAACACGGGTTCATGAAAGGTAGGTCTTGCCAAACTAACCTGATCGCCTTCTATGACAAAGTGACTCGGCTGCTGGACGAGGGAAAGGCTGTGGATGTATCTTCCTGGACCTCAGTAAAGCCTTTGATACAGTTTCTCACAGCATTCTGCTATGGAAACTGTCAGCCTCTGGCCTGGACAGGCGCACACTCTCCTGGGTGGAAAACTGGTTGGATGGCCGGGCCCAGAGGGTGGTGGGAAATGGTGTTAAATCCAGCTCGAGGCCAGTTACAAGTGGAGTTCCCCAGGGCTCAGTGCTGAGTCCCGCCCTGTTCAGTGTCTTTATCAATGTCCTGGATGAAGGCATCAAGTGCACCCTTAGCAAGTTTGCAGATGACACTAAGCTGGGTGGAAGTGTCGATCTGCTGGAGGGTAGGGAGGCTGCAAAGGGATCTGAACAGGCTGGACCACTGGGCTGAGACCAATGGCATGAGGTCTAACATGGCCAAATGTCTGGTCCTGCACTTGGGGCACAACAACCCTATGCAGCTACAGACTAGGAGAAGTCTGTCTAGAAAGCTGCCTGGAGGAGAGGGACCTGGGGGTGTTGGTTGACAGCGACTGAACATGAGCCAGCAGTGTGCTCAGGCGGCCAAGAAGGCCAATGGCATCCTGGCTTGTATCAGAAACGGCGTGGCCAGCAGGTCCAGGGAGGTAATTCTCACTCCGTACTCTGCACTGGTGAGACTGCACCCCGAATACTGTGTTCATTTCTGGGCCCCTCACCACAAGAAGGATGTTGAGGCTCTGGAGCGAGTCCAGAGAAGAGCAACGAAGCTGATGAAGGGGCTGGAGAACAGGCCTTACGAGGAACGGCTGAGAGAGCTGGGGGTGTTTAGCCTGGAGAAGAGGAGGCTGAGAGGAGACCTCATTGCTCTGTAAAACTACATGAGGGGAGGTTGTAGAGAGGAGGGTAATGGCCTCTTCTCCCAAGTGACAGGGAACAGGACGAGAGGGAATGGCCACAAGCTCTGCCAGGGGAGATTTAGACTGGACATTAGGAAAAAGTTTTTCACAGAAAGGGTCATTGGGCACTGGAACAGGCTGCCCAGGGAAGTGGTTGATTTACCTTCCCTGGAGGTGTTTAAGGCACAGGTGGATGAGGTGATAAGGGGCATGATTTAGTGTTTGATAGGAATGTTTGGACTCGATGATCTGGTGGGTCTCTTCCAACCTGGTTATTCTATGATTCTACGTCTGGTGTATCCTTTCCCCATTAAGCTGAATTTCTCAGTGTCTGTCCCCAAGGTCTGAGCACTGTGGGTGTGAGACATAGCCCCTATCTTGTGCCAGCACCAGCACCATGACCCTGTCACCCCATACGTTAGTGGAATTGGTGATGGCACTGTTCCTCCATGCCCCAGCCAGGAGGGCGGCTGTCCCAGGTGACAGCTCCCTCCCTGTCACAGCATGGCTCTGATCCGGCGCTGTTGTGCAAGGGTATGATAAATCACCAGGTTTGTGTTTTCACACTGTGCACAAGGTGTTTCTACACAGCTCCAGGAGTGCCTGGAGCATTTGTCGTTTAACATTCTACCTGGAAAAAAAATGTGTGAACCTGGCTTTTATTTATATTGTTTTGTTTGACTTAAGGTAGGACTCTATCCATTACTTGAAATAACAAACTCTCCCTGTTTGTTTACCAGAAAACCCTCTGACTCCATTTTTCTCTCCTTGATCCATGAGCACAAACACTAGGAGACCTAATTTCTTCACGATATTTACCAAAAGATTTAATAATGATTGTACTGGATTTATTGAAGAGAGACAACATTTTTTATCTTAAACAGTACTGGAGACCCTTCTTCCCAGCTGCTTAAACCTATTGATCTGATAATAAATTCCATGAAATGAGCGAACAGCCATTATCAACTATGTTAAAAACCCTAAGCTGCCCTCCTGAAATCTTATCTTCTAATTAAAATTAAACATTATTGTTACCCACATAATTTTACTGCCTTCATAAGCAGGTCTTTTGGATATGGTCTCCTTGCTCAGAGGACTCCTCATGTTTTCTAGGTGAAGAAAACACTCAAGCTGACTATTTGACATTGAGTCAGTGCACCACAGCAGAGTCCAGTCTGAGGCATTGACTGTTGCCACTTTGACCTTCACATCTTGACCACAGCAGAGATGGCGCCTATTTTCTTGCCACGGCGTAAGCTTAGCTGGAATTTTTTTAGAAGTGATAAACTGCTATTTCCTCTCATACCTCATCCCTAAGAGATGAATTTAAATGAATAAATAAGCAGATATGAGTATTTCAATGCATGCACAACATTGACCATTTGCAAGGAATGATGTATAAATCCAGTGGAAAATGCAAAACTTAACCTTCAGCCTGCTTTTCACTTTGAGCAGATTACCCCTTTCATCGGCACATTACTGCTCCCGGATCAGAGACAGCTACAAAAACGTGACTGACAATGTGCTGGGGCTGCGTTATCTGCACTGAAAGGTGAGCGGCTCCATCGTGCTCACCGAGCAGCACCAGTCTGCACAGCCTGGGCAGCCAAGCAGGGAGGCTTTGATTCAGATGGGTTTCCCTTAGATCCCTGAAGGCAAAGCCTCCTGGCTCTGCCTCTGAGACATAAAACAACAACTCAGATCTGTGAGGATGTACTCTCAATATGTATCTGGCTTAAAACTTCTTTAAAGCATTTTTTTTTTAAAAACTGAAGAAGTCTCCAAAAAAGAAAATGCAAATAAATAAATGGGTTTTTTTTTTTAAGACAGTGAAGGGGATTAGTGTGAGTCACCCCCCCCTTGCTCGCATTTGCATTCAGTGTTCTGATGGCACTTGACTCTGAAATCATTTCAGTAAAGCGGAAAATTAATATTCTAATATGTCTGCTTCTCCAGCAACTAGAAATAAGTAAAGTGGAAGTAATAGAGAAGAAAATGTTTTAGTATTAGTTATGTATATGAATATTTATTGTAACTTACCATCAGACATCTGCCTGTCGGTTGTCTGTTTACTCATATGTGCTATGAAACACCATGGGAACTACAGAGTAATTATTTTCATACTGTATAGAAAAGAGGTGAACAATTTATTTTTTATGATATTTTGATTAGATTTTACCCCTATTTTTTCACAGATATCCAGTATACATTGCAAAGTGCATTGCGGGAGGGAGTTCTGCCCCACACTTTTGCGTCCCTTGGGTGTGTGTGGCTGCAGGCATGGATGGGCAGGACAGTGGGGTCTGGCAATGGGTCCCCCTGGAGCACAGTCAAGACAAAGCAGGGGGGGTTGTAGACCACGTGCACAAAGTCAGATTCTGTGGGAGCAGAGCCCCAGTGCTGCTGGCCAAGACACAGCCAAGAAAGTGAATGAGGAGACAGGGGCAGCCACAGGGATAAGGCAGGTCATGAGGACAGTGATGGGGATTGAGACAGCCGCAAGGACAGCCATGAAGGTGTGGAAAGTCATGGGGATAGACATGGTGAGGAGAAAGGGGACAGCCATGGGGACATTTATGGCAGTGACCATAGAGATGGAGACAGCCATGAGGAGAGCCACAGGAAAAGGAATGGCCACAAGGATGGACACTGTAATAGTCACAAGGAAAACCACAGGGATGGTAAAGGACACTGGGATGGCCACAGTTATGGGGAGAGCCGTGAGGTTGGCCACAGAGATACTGCAGATATCGCATCCAGACTTCCAGCTGCCAACCGCCCCAGCATCCGATGCCACCATGGCTACTTGGGCTACACTCAACTGTAACTTCTGCTGTTTGTAGGTATAAGTATCTCCAAGTTCCAGCAACAGAGATGTCAACAGAGCAGCAGGACCCAGCATCTGTGTTTGCTCAAACAGGAAACCCTGGCAGAGGTCGTCAAACTGCAATTTGTTACTTGGAATCCTGCAGTTACTTGGAAAATGCATGAAGTCTTACTTTTCTCTAGGAAAACCAGATGTTTACAAATTAATAGGAATATATAAGTTTACATTTTCATTGTTAATAATTAATACTTCTGTTTGTTTAGACCAGTTCCTTTTCCATAACTTTGCTTGCTACTCTTTCAGTAAACCTGATAACCTAAATATTTATTACAGTGTCAGTTTGTGTCTTTAAAATTAATTCTAATGTTCATTTAATAATTTACAGTGAACATCCCATGGATATAAATGCTTCCTTGCTCATTTTCTTTACAGAGTATTGATTCTGCCTACTTGGAGTCTAGGTAAGACCATAGGTGTGTTTCAGCACTATCCATAATTTCACACAGCCCCTTATCCACTGGGATGGAGTTAGGGGTGTTCTCTAGTGTGGCCAAGAATTGGGGACAGCTCTTACCTGGGGGGCAATGACACATGCTTCTCCTCCATAGGGTCCCTGTCCATATATTTTGTAGTCCCTGGTGTTGTAAGAGAGGAAAGAAAGGGAAAAGTGGAAGAAATATTTGGTATAGTTTGTAATATATCTATGGTGGTGATGGTCAGACAAGGCTTCAGCAGGTGCCAGAACCAATATCGTCTGCTGGGTGATGAAGCACTGGCTGCTGTGTTCTGCCATGCTTTCAGGTGCCTCTTTGAATTTTTTTGGAAGGCAATAATAGTATGGTAATTGTCTTCAGCAGATGGTGGGAGTGCCAACAGCCAGAGAGGGTATCAGGCTAGACTGTCACAGGGTCTGCTCCTGGGAAATTGCTGATGTGGCTCATCAGCTGAATATTAACTCGGCATAAATGCATCAACATAGTTCAACAATGTCCCTACATTTGTGTGCTTAAGAGAGAGAATTTTGTAAGTGAAAAAGATCAGCGATTCAGGGAGGAGATCTGCCATCCAAAGTACACAGGATGAATTACTGCAGAGGAGCTGAAGCCCCAGGTAGCCCTGCAGCACTGCTGCCTCCTGCGTAGGTCACTGGGTGCCTGTGTTAGGTATCTGTTGTTCATAACATTAAAATCGCTGAGGTGTAAAATTGTAGGTGTAGTGTCAAGTACAATGTATTTTTTTTCTCTGTTCAGAAAAGACAAAATCCACTGGGCATACTGAGGTGTCGATATGATTTTCTTCTTTTTGCTGGAGCATGCACAGTGGAGACCGGCATCAAGCTCCAGCAGAGATGAACACCTCAGTGCTTCGTCCACCACATTGACACAAACAGCCTGCTCAGCCTTGCAGTCCTCCAGCTCCTATGAAGAGATACCTGTATTGATGCAACGGCAAATCTCCTGCTGGCAGAAGGGAGCCCTTCAGCAGACCTTTGAGAGAGCCATGACCCACTTAAAACCAAGTGGCAAACACATCATTCACAGCAAGATGGCACGAGGCACTTTCTTCTTTCTAAGTAAGCTGGCTTTCATAAACTCAGGACATAAAATTCACACTGTGAAGTACATTGTAATTAAAATACAATTTAAAAAATTCTTACCTTATGATGCCATTAAATAATTGTGGCTTATTCCCATTTTTTGCCATATTTTAACGTCTGCCCTCTGTGATGACTGAATATACAGTAGGAGTGAATCACTCATTTCCAAGTATAAAACTTGCATATTGTAAGGCTGAATTATTCATATTATTTCTGTTCAGCCCTATTTCTATTTACATTCTTGATACTGAAAAATATTCTTCAAAGATGAATTTTAGCAATTAAAATTTAAACACAGAATTTGTCAATGCACATTATTAAATCATCACAAACCAGGACAGTCAAAATTGAACTTGTAACTGGTGTCAGCTGGCAGTGATGTTGTGAGTTGTTTCAAACTGGGTCATAGTTTTCCAAAGTAGACTTCATATAAAGTTTGGTGGGTTTTTGTTTACCTCTTTTTTTTTGATTTTATTTTAAGGTGTCTAGTAGGATGCTTGAGGTCCTATATTTACAGCTGCTTGCTGTGACCCACATCCTGACACCCACTCTATGCTGCCTGCACCTACCCTGCCATTAGAGGTAGTCTCTGGTGCTACTGTAATCATGACATGCGCTCCCTACCCCGTGCACTCATGTACACATCTGCCCACTGCTTTTCCTGTCCATTCAGCTGTACATCTCTGCAATAAATCCAGAGGAAAGAATGAAATTATGTTAGCATGCAGGACGTGTCACTATCGGCTGCCTTGCCCTGTATTTGTGAATGAAAAGAAAGTGTCTGAAATAATGAAGCTGTTGCTGTTCAAATGTGCATTATAATGCATGCATGAATGATTTTTAAAACATCCTGATACATGTAAAATTTTAAAGTCAAAAGCTACCTTTAAAAGCAAAAACTTCAGGAAATCACCAGTTTTGGGCTCTAGCTCTGATTCTGAGCTCAGCAACACAGGGCGGTGAGCTAGCACTTCAATATGGCCACGCTTGTAACTGTATTTTCAGGATCTCAGAGTCTGTTAGATTGCTGGTACCATGAAGATTTCTCCAATGAGTCTCTTCTGCCTTTACCAAGTCTATGCTAACCGCAGCCATAGTTTCATTTTTAAAGTTGAAGGGGTAAAGGCAATGGGGTTTGATTTTCTCAATAAAGGTAGGTTAACACGCAGATTCCAAAATTCATATTTTGCCTAGACAGCATGTTTACTTCAGGCTGATGTGAAGCTGTGAAAATCAGCATAAGCACATTTGACAGCAATTGAACTGGTAGGGTCAGCCCCACTGAGGAGCTGGACATTGAGCTGCTGGGTTTTAAGGCTAGAAGGGATCACTATGTCCATGTATTCAGGCAACCTGATTAGAGTGGGCATAATAGAATAGTGGGATTAAAAATTATAGGAAATTATTATACTAAGTACATTCAATATACGTTTAAATTGTGAATGCACAGCTTAAAAAATGTGGAAAAATGTAAAGCAGAGCCTACAAGAAGCATGTTACCTTTTGTTCATCATCTATGGTGTTGTGCACACTACCAGTTCTCACCATTCCCAAAGCCCAGTGCTCAGACAGCCCCAGCTGCCCACAGTCTACAGAGTCACTCGCTGTGCTCTCTCATTGCTGTTGGCAGTGTGGGGCCTCTCAATATGCTCAGCCCCTGGTCTGGCAGCAGCCATTGTCTGTTGAAACCACCAAAGCTGTTACAGCATCCACTGGATCAGCTCTCTATCTGGCTGCATGGGCATCCTCACCCTACACGGTGCTGCAGGGAATGCTGACCATGGCATTGCCCAATTACTCAGCTAGAAATACCAGCCATCATTAGCACCTACTATTAAATGGGGGACATTTGCTCTTACCAGTGGAGCAGCTCTCACAATTAATAGCTACTCTACTGGCCAAGTGCTCTGAATGGGAATGGATGCTGCTAAAGCAGGACTGTCACTCTCCTCCACTCCCTCAGGGCTCTGGCTACAGCACCGGGGTCAGAGCTCTACTGTTTCACTTTCTAATACACTTCTCTTTTTTCACAGCATGGAAAAATCTCTTCCATATGAAGTTTCCTACTGCTGTGCTGCAGATCATTCCTTTACATGTGTATTTCTGCCCTAATGATGCAGAGGTGGTTTAACCAGCTTGTACCCGTCTCTGTCTCAATTTAACTTGGAGCAACCAGTCTTGACCTCTCTTGGTCTCTGTCTAAGGGTCCAACACAAGCCAATCAGACCAGAGCCTGGCTCACCGTGCCAACGGGCTTGAATGGAAACCATGGACCCAGAGCAGCAGCAGCATCTCATAACATTTGTGTGATGAGTATTCTTACAAGAACCTGCCAAATTCTCACATAGATCTCCAAATCTGGTCTGTGTGCCTTGCTCTGGCTTTAATCTCTTCTCTCAAAGAGGAATAAAACCATTTAGGAGTTATGTCCTTCTGAAATAACAGTAGCAATAGTTCATGGCAAAGACTGTGACCTCTAAATCCACTTGGACAAGGGGGAAACCTGGGATGTTGCCATCTTCATGTGCTTTCGTGAGGGCTTTCTGAAGGCTTGCTGGAGGCAAGGCAACCTTCTCTGCAGCTGGAGATCTTCCCCACTCCCAGAAAGGGCTGTGCAATAAATAGTAATAACACAGCAGTTATAACAAGCCATAGAGGGAGGGTGCATTTTATGTAAATTTAATCAAAAAAGCCTCAGAAGTAATTGGCTGAAGCGATTGAGAAAACTAATGGTGCATAATAACCCTGGCAACTTTCTGCCTACTTCTCTCTGGGGCTGAGTGGCTCGTGTGCCTGCAGTGTGGGAGCCTGTTCTCGCATGGCGTGCTGCCAGCTAGCACGTTGAAGCACCCCGCCTTCCCTCATGTGAGGCAGTGATGAAGAAGAGGCTGTGTGATTGATTCTCTTCAAGGTGAGCCTCACATTTGTCTGGATCCTTGCTTATGTGTTACCAGGTGGGTGAAGAACTTGGGCAATGGCATGCCACAGGTTTTAACCCAAATCTGCAGCTCCCGTACCAGGCTCCCTGTGTTCAGTAGATTATTTCTTTGTGAATGCCTTTAACCTCCCTGGTTTTGAAACTAACTGATGCTTCCCAGGCACACGGATGGTGCCACCACAGATGGTAAGGGTCTGCCTCTTTACTGAACATGGGGCCTGCAGTACCAGAAATCACTGGGAGCCAGGGAGCTGGAAAAGAGATTGACTTTTGATCATATGTTAAGATTCAGAATCTTATAACCAAGGTTATGTCAGGGAAGAAACTAAGATTTATGCAAGCTGAACACGGA
Organism: Clamator glandarius; assembly: GCA_033459285.1. NCBI lineage: Eukaryota > Metazoa > Chordata > Aves > Cuculiformes > Cuculidae > Clamator > Clamator glandarius. Next base: position 2,921,228 of record JAUNZM010000110.1, on the reverse strand, counting down.
GCTTGGAGATGATGCTTCTCAAGAAGCCCAAGTACATCTCTCCAGAGATGCTGTAGATCTCGTTATCCAGAAAAATGAAGCTTGCCACACATTTTATCTCAATAGCAGGCACGCTTTTTCTTATTACACTTACAGAGCAGGGTTTTCCAATGTTTTATTCACATTGTTATTTTACATACACCCTTAGTGAGCCTATGATTATCATTATGTCCTGAGTATTTTTCATCTGCAGTCTTTCTCAATGCTCTTCTTTCCATGCTGATACAAGTGCCTTATATTCATAAAACCTAAACTGTCCATTCTGTTAGTTTTGGCCATACTTGGGTAATTTTCCTTGACTGAGAATAGCTTCTCAAGGGTTGATGTAGAATTTTCCTCTGGGCCAAGACTCTCCCAGCATTTTGTGGGGGATTTTTTTGTTGGTTTGTTTGTTTGTTTGTTTGTTTGTTTGTTTTTTTCACAGACCCTGTTATTAGCAAATTTAGAACCAAACCTGAGCAGCCAGAACCACACTGCAGCCTCCCTCACCAGCTCTTCCCATACCTCATGGTCAGCTCCCTTCTACATTAATTAGCTTCCATTTTTTTGCAAATCAGTATGTGTTTGTGAACCAACACTTTTTGGCATATTACAGATTATCCTTCCTACCCTTGCCCACAGCAGTTTCTGTCTTGCAGGGGTCCTCACTGGGTGCAAGAACCAGTGGGGTAGTGTTGGGCTCTCTTGGGTTCTTCTGCCCATCTCCTGATCTCTTCCTGGCCGGGAAAAACCAATGAGGCTTTCCTTAGAGCCCGCACTCAGAACAAATTGAGTAAAAGGAATAAAAGTGGATTTACTTTACCTGCGCGAGGACGTTGTGAACTGCAGGTGTTGCAACCTGTGCTACCCAAGTGAGCCAACACACCATTGCTGATAGAGATGTGGCTGCTTTAACTTCACTATTTCACTTCATCTGCCAGCCTGGCCTAAATAGGAAGTGACAGCTAGGGTGTTTGTCTTTTTTTTTCTCTTATTTTCCAGAAGTTCGGATCATAAAAAGCCCACTAACATTATCCTCACTGTTATGGCAAGGATGGGAACAGAGTACAGAGGAGGGCAGCATGTTGGGGGAAAAACGGTGGGAGCACTGGGTCTCGTGGCCAGGCTCTGAGGGGGATCAGCCCAGGCCAGCTTTCATGATAAATAAATATACATATCTTTATGTTGGTACATATATAGCCTATACATATGCACATACACATACATATGTAGTTAATTATGCTTCTCCTCAAAAAATCAGTCAGTGTGATGATTAACTTCATTAACCTTCGTAGTTGCTGTGTTTCTACAAGATCTGATTCCAACCAGGAGTGTAGATGGGATATAGACAGCTGGTACCAACGCTGTATGGCAAAGCCCAGAGCCCATGACATGCCACAAGTGGGATATTGCAAACACGTCCCTGGGTCTTTTTACTCTCCCCCTTTTCCCACCCAAACAGGCTCTCCCAAATGGTACACCAAGTTATTAGCAGCAGATATTTGCTGCTAATACATTTTTTACATGTCCATAATAATGTTAAGGAATACAGAATTCTCTGTATTTAAATTGCTCCGGTAAAGTAGAATACATTAATCATAAATAATTTATATGAATCTGTCTTTTTTTCAGCACATCTCAGCAGTGTCATAGTAACATCCTTTTCAATAACATTACTCTGTATTCTCTTATAAAAGAAAAAGGAAGAGGAAACAAAAAAGGAAAAGAATACTAGACGAATATTTCTTTTTTCTCACCTCGATAGGAACAATCCCCAGTAGATTTCCTCAAGTCAATCTTTTAATTTGACGTAACTCTAACAGGTGAACTAGGGAGAACTGCTGCGGGCAATTTCACCTACTGTCAGAAGCATTGCCATTAGTATATCTTGTTTTATGCTGTTCAGCTTACAAGAATAATGACAGCAAATGCACTCCTGCTTTCAAGGCAGAGTTGTATCACAGGCTGCATTCTGCACCATTTCATGGAAACAGCCAGCTGTAATTTTAATTCATTTTCTGCCATTATATCTTTTTAGCTGGATTGTTTATAATTCACTACTTCTCAACCCCTTATCTAGCCGTTAGCCCTGAACAAGGTTCTGCTGCCAATATGCCAGCCCTCAGGAACCCATGTGGTCAAGCAATGGAAGAATGCTATCAACTTTAATGATTATTTTCCTGTTATAAGAACACCTGATTTTTCAGTGTGCTATGCTAAACCACTTACAGCAAGTTCAATGATTGTGTTTTATCTTCCACCATTGTAAGGCAGAAACACCAATATGTATGAGCAAGGAAGAGCTGCCAACACCAGGTGGTAGCAAGTATCAACACTGGCCACTTCTGCAAAGGCAAACCTCCCAGGAGAGCCAAGTTGGAGAGAACTGCCACCCACAGCACCCAGAAAGAATCACAGAATAGTTTGGGTTGGAAGGGAGGTTAAAGATCCTCCAGTTCCAACACCCCTGCCATGGGAAGGACACCTTCCACTAGACCAGATTGCTCAAAGCCCCATCCAACCTGGCCTTGAACACCTTCAGGCATGGTGCATCCACTACTTCTCTGGGCAACTTGTGCCTCACCACTCTCACAATACAGAACTTCTTCCTAATATCTAAACTTGATCTCCCCTCTTTCAGCTCAAAACCATTACCCCTCATCCTATGCCTATACTCCCTGATAAAGAGCTCCTCCTCACCTTTCCTGTAGGCCTCCCTTAAGTACTGGAAGGCTGCTCTAAGGTCTTCCTGGAACCTTCTCCAAGCTAAATAAGCCCAACTCTGGCAGCCTATGAAATGCTCCCTGTCATGGGAAAAAAAACATTTATAACCCCCAAGCCCCACAAAAATATCTCCACAAGACTTTCTCTTTCCTTCAAATGCAATCAATCAAAGGTTTTAATGTGTCGTGGGACATTTTCACAGAGTGGGAATGTTTCCAAGTAGCTCTTCCTTCAGAGGAAATATCCAGGTTTTGGCAAGCTGTAATTGCAAAGCATCTACTGTCTTTGTTCTACAAAACCTTTGGTAGCAGTGATGAGGCCCTGTAGAGAAGACAAGGATGGGAATTTCTGGCACAGCTGTAGAAACAGCTGACTTTTTTTTTTGTGCTTATGACTTTCAGAGGCACTTTGAGAGACCCTGAGATAGAAAGCTAAACTTTGTTTTCCTTTTATACTACCCACAGTTAAAAAAAAAAATAAAAAGAAAGTAAATCCAGTCAAATCTTAGTAGCTTTTTTTTTTACCAGCAATGGTAGGAGTTGCATACCAAGGTGAATAATAGTGTATGATCTTACAGTACATTTTAAATAGCTTCTGAAACATAAGCAACTCTAATTAACATTCTCATGGTACTGGAATTATAACAGAAAAGCAATTTAATCTGCAAAACTCTATTTGTCACAATGACAATGATGAACAGAGGAAGGAAATGTTAAGGGGAAAATAGAGGAAGAAAAAGAAGGAAGGGGAGAGAGGATATGTCCCCAACATTTATTAGGCGGGTGATAAAAACAATTTTGGAGAATGATGAAGACAAAGCAAAACCAACTGACCATTGAACTAAGACAGACAATTGGGGAATTCCTCTTTCTCCAAGTCCTTTCTTCTGTGAAATGCTTTAATTCAGGTCTGCTTTCCCTTAATCTTCACACAAACTGAAATAGATAAGAGAACAATAATGCTGCAATACAAGCAAACTAAAACAGTTCTTTAATTCTCTGGCTCATCTAAATTAATGAACATCTTTGTGCATCTGTTTATAAAGTCACAGAGTTCACAGCAAAGGTTTCCTTTATTAGTTTTGAACAGCTTCAAGGACACTGATTGCACTCAAAATATAGGAACTGTGTCTAAATAGCAATCATTTCTACCAGCCTCTATGAAGTACAGCTCCAGTCAGAAAGCCCTGGAGGTGGGAGATGCCAAACAGTAGGCTGCAATGATCAAAGCAGCAATCTGAGGGAGGCATGGGCAATTGGAGATCAATTTTTCAACCCCAAGAGGCAGAAATTATGCAATTTTAAAAGAGATTTGTTTGGGTTTTTTTTCCAGAACATGTCTTCAATTACTTTTTACTCTCAGGCTTCCCTGTCCTGAACTTTTTCTCACCTAATGGTTAGACTCCAAACAGAAAAACAGGGACTCTTACACAGATTTTGGAACATTTATCTTAAGTTAGTAAAAATACATCGAAATATACTGAAATAAGCTACTGCCTTGTCAGACTTGCAATAGCAGACATAGAAATGTGAGCAGATATTGCAGAACTTTCTTCTAGAAGGGGTTCAGAATGAAGTTAATGGGGTGCAGACAGTGTGTGGCACCTAGGGCAGCTGGTCTTATGCATTGCTGATTTTATGGGTCCATAAACTGGACATCAGTGTCCAGAAGTTTTGACTTCTATTACACTATTACTGTCAGTGTATGATGTTACTATTGAATCGGAGAGGTTTGCAGTCACTGAAGCTCTGCAGCAGAGAAGAAAGGCTGTAATTGCACCCAAAGGGACTGAGCTGTGGTGTCCACCTCAGTGCCTGGTGAGTGCCTGCTGCACACTCTGCAGAGCAAACACACAGCTGCTTGGGGACTCCTTGGGGTGGGGACTGAGCTAATGAGCACTCCAGCTCCTTTGGTTTTCTTTTGATTTTAGCTTCTTTGGGCTGCAATGTTTGTAACCAGAAAAGGTTCAAACCAGACATTAGGAATTTCGCGGAAAGGGTTGTCAAGCATTGGCACAGGCTGCCCAGGGAAGTGGTGGATTCACCATCCCTGGAGGGATTTAAAAGATGTGTAGAAGTGGTGCTAAGGGATGTGATTTAGTGATGGATTTGGCAGTGTCGAACAGTTGTTGCTATGGTTGGACTTGATGATCTCAAAGGTCTTTTCAACCTAAACAATTCTCTGATTCTGTGATTCTCTAACGCCTTCTTTTCCTGTACGTGTTTAGCTCACACAGCAGCTCCTCAGAGACAGATGGCTTTCTTGGCTACTTCCTTCTTATTTCTCCATGAAACATGTCCTCTGCTTTCTGTAAAAACCCCTACCACAGCAGGGTCTGGCGGCATGCTCCTGCACTGTCAGGCAGCATGTCGTACATTAGATCAGGAGGCCTTTCCCGATCAATGGGAACATCTTGCTGGAGTGCCTGGCTCTGTGTTTCACATAACATACTTATTTACTTAACTGGTCTCAATTTATATTTAATGCAGTGAGGTATTCTGCTTAGTTAATGTAGCTTCCCAAGGGCTCTTTGTTCAGGGATCTTCAGCATTCCTACAACCCAAACAGCTTCAGGTTTTCCAGCAACAGGGGCTCAGTGTTCACTGCTTGCCATTACTGATGCTCCCTGCTCACTTGTACTTATTTGTCTGGTTCTGGTTAGCCTATCTGATGGAAATGCACAGATGTAAATGTCCCAATATTTATTTTTAAACTTAATGCTCCACAGAAGGATTTCTTATTAACAGGAGCACCTGGCCATAGAGGCATTGCTCATTCTTCTGAAATATAGATTGATGATGATCACGTTGCTTTTGCAGATGCTGCTGCAATGTTTATTCAAGTGATGTCTTCCATGCGCCATGCATCATCTCTAGCTAGAAAACTATATTACTCTTTAATAAATATTTTGCCTCTAATGTCTTGGTGTGAGGAGATTTATGCACTGATTAGTTCTTTCATCTTCTTTGTTTAAGCAGCTCTTGTTTACAGAGCCCCTGACAAAGCTTCATGGATTGCAAACTGTGCTGAATGTGCCAGGCTCTTTTATCTCCAGCAGACATCACCTGCACTTGTTGCCCCTGCCCACAGTCAGCATCCAAGTACCGAGGGGACTCTTGTTCCGAAGGCTGTGCTGTGCTACCTCCCCTGGGGACTGCGGCGGTACTGGAGAACCTCCCTTCCCTTCCGCAGGGTCATTGTGTGACTTACAGAACATATCAGTCAACAGGCAGCTGTTCACCCTGTCTGACATAACACGGTTCCTCTAAATATGGGAATTAACCAGTGCATTCCTCTGCAGACAGAAATTGGTTTAAAGGCTGCCTTGTCTGAAAAACACCTTCCTATCCACACATATTGCTCTTGTGACAGTGTCTGTCCCTGCATGCTAATGCCGTTATTTCAGCACTTTTTAATTTGTTGATATTACTGTAGATTCAGAAACCTGTTTATTCTTCAATAACAACACTCTTCTGGCTTTGCAAAAGGGTTTAGTTTAAGTGAGGAGCAGGGAGCTTGATTTGGAGAGTGGCTTCAAAAACACAGTCCGTGTTTCCTTGAATATTTGACCTGTTGGTTTCATAGAATTACATGGGGTCCATTTCTGAAATAGCAGTCTTTGAATTTCTTAATTAAATAGAGTAAGCTGAAGTGTTTAATTATTACAGAAACTTTCTAAGATGTTTAGTCTTATGTCCTGGTTTTTTTCAACCATGGAGCAGATATTTTATTTTCTGTTTTAGATATAATAAGTAGCAAATGCTGCATCTTGCTAGGGAATGTGAAGAAGAGACATGCTCTGGAAGACAGAATTTATTATCTGTCACTTTTAGCCTTTTTTTTTAAATTTTACTAATGAAAATTGTTTAAAAGTACAGCAAAGAGACAATATAGTTTTCAAACTATTGGTACTGTGATGAAGAAAAGTAAGTTTGTTTTCCCTCTTCTGTCATCTGCACATGTTCACATGGTCTTTGTTACCTCCAAGAAAATTTACTGTCCTTACGTTTTAAACAAAGGGGTGCAACATACAGAGCAGGGATATGGGTCACAAAGTCACCATCACAATTGTGTATGAAAAGTGAATCAGGACCTTTAAAAGCAGTAGGCAACATGGCAGTCTGCTAGGACACTGTACGCAATGGGTTTGTGGATGGTCACGTGTTCCAAAGTAGGTCTTCAACCTCCATCTGCAACACATGTGAACAGCAGCCTGGCTGCACCCTGGCAGTTCGATGCTCCAGAGAACAGGACAGTTGGATACCTTGCATGGGCCAGCAGTTGATACTGCTGACAGAATCAGCACTTATCCTTCCTAACTAACTCTAACTGAAAACAGTGGCCACTTGGAGTTTCTGCAGTAGTTTACTAGAGTTGAATGCATCTGGTGGTTGACTGCGTTTGAACTGTAAATGTTGTGTGTTGTCAGATGAAATATCCTTCTCTGCTCAGTGTGGGCAGTGCTGACAATGAGGTCTCAGGGATGAGTGGGAATGGGACAAGCTCAGCTATGAAGTGGTCTGGGAAGAAAGAAACCCAGCTCGATTTGTCCACCTCTTTCATGTCTTTGATGTCCAGTGGGATGTGTGTTCCCCAACACTTGCAAGCAGAGAAACCCCACAGTCAGATTGATGTATTCAGGGAAAGCTTTTCTAACTGAACCAGCTTGAAGTGCCATTTAGCATCCATGCTGGAGAGTCTGTGACCTTGTTTGAGCTACAACTCAGCTCCTTCCACACATTGTGGTGCCTGTTTTCTGCAAAAATCATGGGAGGTGAGATCGTGAGCTCCTTGAGGACAACCAGGATCTGCATCCCTGAGTAGTTCATCTTTCGCTGCATCCTCATGTGATGTTTCCAGGGCACAGGACACCTTCCTGCTCCCTGCTTGGATCCTGTCCCCTCTGGGCTGGGCAGCTGGTGCCCCGAGGATGCTGCTCAGGATGCAAGGCGGTGGCAGCTACTCAATCTCGGCTTGGTTCTCCTCCCCTAATTCCAAGAAGGCCACCTTTATTTCCGGGAACTGTGTCAAAGTGGGAGCAGGGTGTCATGGTGCTCTTTTTTTTTATGGGATAAAACAGACAGGGTAAATCCTGTGTATTTACCACATGAGAGCAACAACTCAGTCCCAACTCACACCACAGCTCTCATCTGAAGTGTGGTGAATGTCACAATTACTCCAATAGGGAAAAATAACTCACTTTGCCATTTCAGCTGGGCAACAGCAGGCCCTGTGTCTGATAAGGCAGCAGATAATGCAGCTGCCTCATGTAAACCCCACATGTTCAAAGGAGAATGCCAGTATGGGACTCATGCTTTGAGAAACAGGAGCAAATTTTAAGTGCCCAGTGCTAAAAGGATAACTTTTGTTTCAAAAAGCACCATGTGGGTGCATCATGAGACATGGTTTGGTGCTCTGTGGCTTAATTACTCAGGGCTTTCATTTAGTGACCATTGATTTTTCTTTCTAATTTAAGTGTATAGAATAATGTTTGTCAGTGTACAGTTGAAAGAAGAATGAAAAATTGGTGTTATTTATAGTTTGGCTAACAAGGCACTACAGGCATGATGAGAGCTCTAAACATGCAAGTAATCTCAGGTTAATGATCTCATTCTCACCTTCAGGTTAATCATTCAGACAAATAGCAAGACAAATCCTAGAATACTTATTTGTTGCTGAAAGAGTAGAAGAACAGAGGTGGCTTCCTGGAAAGCTCCAGCACAAAATAAAATCTTTGATGGTGGCACTGTAAAGTGGTACTACCTTTTTCATTGTTTTTTTCTTCTTCATGTTTTACTGTAGATTAGGAATCTTAAAAGATTCTTATATCATTTATTGTTTTCTAGGACGGAAATTAATTACATATATTACTGCAAGGAAGTCCCCATTGGTAAAGCTCCTGCTAGGAAAAGGTTATTTATAATGACCAAATTCGTCACTGTTTGGAATCTCATAAAGGTCAGAATAGATGGTTTTCACTTACTTTAAATAAAATTCTGTATTTTAAAAAGAAATGTGCTTAACTTTCATTTCATAGAAATATCAAACCTGTTTGCGCTATAATTTACTTTTTGAGCTCTTGACATTTACCCAGCTGCCTGTCTTTAGAGAAATCTCTTGATTTGGCTGGGAAGCATTTGCAAAAAAACTGTCAATTACAAATTAGAGCACGATGCTGTGCAAAGCGTCCAGATCCTACCCAGCCCACAGCGACCTGGAAAGTGCTCAGCATGTGACCAAAGCTGGGGTTGCTCCCAGAACGATGACCTCTGCACATGGCCTGCATGGGGTGCTCCTGAAAGGCAATGTCATCCTGTTAATTAAATGTTACTCAAAGGGCTGAATGAGACAATGCGCTGATTTAAATTCTGGAGTCCTCAGCACAAGAAAGACATGAATCTGTTAGAGTGAGTCCAGAGGAGGCCACAAAGATGATCAGAGGGCTGCAGCACCTCCTGTATAAGCGTAGGCCTAGAGAGTTGGGCTTATTTAGCCTGGAAGAGAAAAAGCTCCAGGGAGACTTTAGAGCAGCCTTCCAGTGCTAAGGGGGGGGCTTACAGAAAAGATGGAGAGGAGTCTCTTTATCAGGGACTGCATTAAGAGGATGAGGAGTAATGGTTTTAAGTGGAAAGAGGGGAAATTTAGATTAGATATTAGGAAGAAATCCTTACTGTGAGGGTAGTGAGACACTGGCACAAGTTGTCCAGAGAAGTCGCGGATGACCCATCCCTGAGGGTGTCCAAGACCAGGTTAGATGAGGCATTTAGCAACCTGATCTAGTGGTAAGCAGATGGTCTTTATGTTCCCCTCCAACCCAAATCATTCCATGATTCTATGAGTCACAGGATTAAAAAGGGAAAAAAGTGTGTGTAAAGGGGTGAAAAACCTGGAAGACCTCATGTTATGTTTCATACAGGGAACAGCAGCTTCCATTCATCGTCAGTGTCAGAGGGACAGCCTTTGGCGATGTAAGAGCCACTGCCATCTTCCACTGCTTGGGAAGTTATGGCTTGAGGGGGCTTTTAAAGTATTTTCTTTTTGTGGTAAACACATAATGCAGTGCATTTTACATCTTGTAGCACATAGAGTACAGTCCTCTACAAGTCATCAGTACTTAATACCTACTATTTGCTACTTTTGTTATCCAGCTGTTAGGGTCAAGTGTAAATTACACCTTTATGTAATAACTGGTGGTTTGACAGCAGATTAAGTATTTTATTATCTGAACAGGATACTCATAGCTTTTGATGTGACCCTGCTGTGTGCAAATCCAGGTAGCAGAGACAGGATTTCTATGGAGGATGGCACCAGCTGGACCACAGAGGGGATCAGGGCCAGTGACTGTTAGGGTGACTTGAGCTGCCCTGTGGCAGCACTTCGTCGTTGGAGAAGACTGTTCTTCAGCTGTTGACTGAATTATTTTTCCAGCAACCTCAGCCTTTTAAGTAACTGCCTTTCAAATTGCATATCAGGACATTGAAGGTGCATGCATCAGGGTTTAAATTGTATTATCGATACAGTAATGTGCCTAGGGAGCAAAGCTATTCACAGTGGAGTCTATGCTGTGTTAGGAGTAAGAGTATTTAAAAGTCTAGTGCTTGATTAAGAAAGAAACTGAGGTAATGGGAGGCTTATTTAAACCACACAAGCAAGCTGAGAGAATGGTGCCAGCCCAGTTAGTTACAGAAATACATCTGCATAACATTTCTATCAGCTAGGGAAGGGGAATATAGAAGAATTATGTCACCATTCAGCACATTCACTGTTGAAATAATAGTTATTTTTCAGGGTACATATAGGAAGGTAACTACCAGCAGTTGCTAATTAACCCTTTTATATGCTTACATATGCAATTTTCACCTACCTCTACCCCTACTCCTGCCTTTGTCCTTCCTCCTCCTTCTCCCAGCAGCAAAGTTACTGACTTAGAGCCTCCACACCACAAAAGGCACTGGTATTTCCTTGCCACTGAGTGTGCTTTCTGCCCACCCACTACATGTGACCCTGTCTGTGGAGTATTAGAACAGACACACAGAAATGCTTGAGATCAGGAAAACACAACAACCCCCAAAATATAACTGATCCTCATTACAACCAGCCAAACCCACCCCATGCTTTTGCTTTTTAGGCCCAACCTGCTCAGGCCATCGCTATGTAAGGACCAGTTATCCCCACACCAGGTGAGGCACCAGGTGCTGGGCATCAGCCTCACCAGGTGCTGGGCGTCGGTGTCACCAGGTGCTGGGCATCAGCTTCTGGGCAGACAGGGAGGGCTGCTCCTCTCCCCCTTCCTGTTCAGTAAGAGACGTACTTGGAGCTTTGCTCTGTTCCTTTAGTATCTTAGCCCAAAATGGGGAGTAGTCGCAGTGTGTTAATGCTAGTAGAAGGTGTAATAAACTGGAGAGGAGGGTCCTGAACTGGAGCTGTGGGAATGAAGGACGTACAGTAAAGAAACTTGCTCAAAACTTCTGCATGGTGAGTGCTGTATATGCTTATGCTGTTTTATGCTGACTGAACTGGTCTGAGGTACCAGTAGGAGTCTAAACAATGAATAATATTTAAACTGCCTATCCTTTGCTTCAAGGAAACCTTTGCCTATATACGTGAATGTGATTTGTAAGTAAAATGAAAGCTATTGCCACTTATTAAAACAAAAAAAACCACCCAAAAAACCACAAAACCTGTAGGCTTAAGGCTGTGTTTTAGAATATAACTGTATTATACGAGCACCTGAGGAATGTGTATGATGACTGAAATATTGTTGCTGGAAAGATTATAAAATGCTGGCTTGATTCCCTTTTGGTTTAACCTAGGGACATTCAGAGAGATATATCGATTTTATTTTGGGTGATATATAGCCCAAGAATCACATATACATGTGCTATAATCTCAGTTTAGTCATAACTGTGAACATGCTGTAATGGATAAGTAACATCAGGCAGGTATATTCAGAATTGATTTGGAATTGGGGGCAACAAGAGATCCTCTGGTTTCTTATTCACCATTACTGAAGGATCTGAGTACAAAATAGGCCAGTGTCAGTGTATTGAAATTATTGAAATTAAAACATTGGACACGAACTGATTTTCTGCTTATCTACTCATTGTCTCATATGGCTTTTTTGTCCTGCTCGTTGATATGAATAAAATTCAGGCAACTCTTCGGAGTATTTCTGTGTGAGAGTGAAGATCTGAAGGGTGTTTTCTCTTTCCCTGAGAGATGCTGTCAAAGTACATAAAGCAATGGACCCATTAATGAGTTATTTACTGAAAAAGTTGTTGCTTCTGAGACATTATGCTTGATTGTAGTAAAAGTATTTGTAATCTCTTAATTGCCCTCAGATAAATCTTTGTTTAGATATATGGTGTTCTCTTCCCTTTTGTAATGGAAACAAATAGAGGATGATTTCTGCTCTGCCCTTCTTTGTGAGTGTGCTTCCCATTCAAACTGGTATTTGCAATCTCTTTTTTGCAAAGATATTTTTTTCTCAGCTGAGTCTAATCCTCCCCACTTGACTTTTTGAAATGCCAGGCATCTCGGTGATTGAAGACAAAGAAGCTAAAGGTGCAGAAAGTGCCTCTAACGACTGTGCTTTGCCAGCTAATGAGAGATCTTTGCACTACGTTTTTTAAAAAATGCATGGAGCAGGGCAGGACTACTTAGCTGCACATCTCTCCTGTTTTCTTTTCCTAAATGGTTTGAACTGCATTGCAGAGGGATTCAGCAAACTCCATCCAGACCAGCTATGCCAATGGCCCTACTGATAGACCACAGCCTTCAAGAATATAGCTATAAAAATAAGAGCAAAAAAATATCAGGAACTTGTTCTCCGGAAAGCTGGCTCCAAAAGTGAGCAATCCATTTTCCACCAAGGAGATACAATCTACATCTAAAACGAGCTCAAAATGACGTTTAGAATGCATATCTAATTAGTCTTTTCTTTTCCCTAAAATACTCTTGTTTGAGGAGGGAGAGATACACTTTGACAATTCATTTGTTCTTAGCTAATTCTGTATGTTATCTGCCTCACGCAGATTGTAAAATTGTGCTTCGGGAAAGGAGTCCTTACTTGGCTTGATTTGGGGATCACTGTGTAAAAGTCCATGGGATGCTAAGGTCAAGTATAGTCTGTTTTGCCTCCTATACAAGGGTGGGGCTGGCAGTCAGATGTTCCCATTTGTTTCTGTCAATTCTAATATCTGCCATGAGTAACTGGATTGATTGAAGAGGGGAGAATAAGAATTGTTGGCTAAACTTGTGGCTTGTAGATGTGTTTCTCCATAAACTTTCGTTTGTTGGCAAATACACTCCACATTGTTTGTTACAGTGCCTGAGAGATGTTAGAAGATCATAAAGAGTGCTTTGAGAGAAGGAAATGGTTTTGCTCATGAATTTAGAGAGCATGTTGCCCACTTCTTGTTCCTTGGATTTCTGGCATCTGCCATGCCTGTGAAAGGTTACGAGTGGGTTAGGTTTAACATATGACCTAGAAGAAGTCTCTTTAAAACTTTACAAATGCTATTTTTGTGTGGTATAACAGACTTGCTAGACCCTGTGGGCAGCAAATGCCAAACTCATAATGAGTTTGCAAAGGAGAGCTTGTTTTTGCAAAAAAGAGGTTGGCAAGAGAGAGTGGTCAGCAGCGGACAACTGAATCTCAGAAAACAGGTAGATTGGGTGGTGGTCAAACGCTCATCACCAAAGTGACACCTGAAGTGAGACAGAGGCTTCACACAATGATGTTGCTTCAGTTGAGAGCAGAAACAGCCTAAAGAGTATGTACTGAGCTTCCCACCTTGAAGGCATGCTGAACCAGCTTCTGAGCACACAAGTAGCCTGCCAAAGGGCCAGTCAGTCCACACTAATTGACTTAGTCCCACCTTGCCAAGAGGCACCAAAGAATTTTCAGAAAATATAAAACTGGTACCCAAAATCCCTATATTTGTGGGAGGTAAAAGTTACTATCTTGCCTGACGGATGAGTTGTTGGGCCTGGAGCTCTCTTTCCACCCCCACCAAGAAGGAATATCTGTTGGGTAAGAATTTCATGGACCTCTGACTCTGTCACATGTTTCCTTGGGAAAATAACTGCTAAACTGAGTTTTTATTGTTAACCAGTTATAACTGATTAAGCGTTAACACAGTAAGTGAATTCGTCAATGGCAATCTGTAGTTGTTTTAATCTGTCACTTGAATTAAATTACTTACTACCTCTCTCTGTCAGGCATTGTTAAACTTTCTAAACTTCTAAACTGTAAGTTGCTGCTGGCTCCCAGGCAGCAGTTATTAATCTGTGAGTACCAGTCTCTGGGAAGACTCTCACAGGTAACCAAATTCTGACTTTTGGCAAAGCATGTGTAGGCAGACATGCATAATTGTTTAGTCACAAACCATCTGCCCAGTCTGGGACTAGAGCTGGATTCAGCTGCACCTAAACTCCTCAGAGAAAGCTTAGAAGGCAAGGGGGTTCATCTTGAACCTCATGACCTGAAGGGAGGGCCTTCTTCAGCTACCTGTCAGAATCTTACCTTTTTAATGTGACACTTTGCTTAACTCTGCAGCAAACTATCAAACATAGGTACTTGGCTTAGAAAAAGTCTTCATGTGTGTCCATAGACATATATATATATATTTCCAATGTACATATTTTGTGTTTGCATATATTAAAAGTATGGCCCAAAGTTTTTCCGGCACTTGGGAATTTCAGTATAAATTTTTAGAGAGTACTTCTCCATTCAGAGATAAAACACAAAATTATTTGTACCACATCACACCCTTATATGAGCTGTTATTTTATTTCATATGAGCTGTAGAGTATCGTTTAGAAGAAAAACTTTTCCGGAAAAAGTGGACTTGCTTATTTTATGGGAAAAAGCTCCTATGCTCACTTTGATACTATCAGAAGCAAAAGCAAGCTAGCCTCTAGCAGAGGAATCCAGCAAAGTTTTTACCATTTCATCTACTTCTGTATGACATACACTAATAAACAGGGGAGGAAGGACTGAGACCAGAACTCCTAGCTGGTCTCCAGTGTCTGAAGCATCCAAGGAACACGATGAGCATGTTAGAAGCCTTAGTGGTGCCCTTCCCACTGGTCTGCTTTATCTGTTCTAATAAGACACAATGGACAGATATTTGGCTATGAAATGCAGTGTGGTTTGTTTTTTTTTTTTCTCTTTTCTAAATTGATGTGAAAATCTGGTCTGTTTATAACTACCAAACTGTATCTACAAAAAGTCTTGACAACTTTTTATCTAGTAATGCTAGGAAAAAAAGAACAACAATACAGAAGAACTTATTTTTTTTAACAACATGAGTTTAATATATTGGGAATTAGAGTTTGAGCTTAATGAAGAAAAGTAATTTAGCTGTAAACAACTGGCCTGAGTCAAAAGCCTGGAGATTTCAACAGACCATTATACATCACAGTGAATGCTTTTAAAACCGACTGAGCTGTCTAAAAGCTTTACAGCAGTCCCCCAAATGGCCAAACTGATCTATTATACTTCAGACTGTGTATGCTTCAACATGGGAAAGCAGAATGCAGCCTTCCGAGAAGACATCATGCCCTCTGATCTTTGGGCTTTGACCTGACAAACTTCACAGGCTACCTTATACAATTAGCACATTAACATGAAATATATAGAAGAATAAATATTCATGATAAATATAATGTGCTGTAATGTATATGAATCGCTTTTATTCTTAAACAGCCCATCTAGAGATCATATTGGCTATTAATGCATGAGCAGCTCCACTTTCCTCTTCTGACTTTTGTACAGGAGACTTGATTGAATAAGGGTATGAAGGAAAGCTCATTCATTCTATGAAATAGTTAAAATAATAGCAAGGTGAAAAGTCCAATGTTCTGTGTTTGATTACTGTGGGATGACATGGGGCTTGTTCAAAGCCTGTTTGAGCTTTCTGCTCCTGAGCTCCTGTATCTCTCTGCACTACTGCATCCTGGAGGTACAACACAAGCAGAAACATGGTTTGGTTGACTCCAGATTTCAGATCTTCCATTTCTGAAAAAGCACAGGAGTCTGCTTTGGGATGCTAGTGTTATGCGAGTGTGACATGCTCGAACTGAGCTGTTCCAGGCACCTGTGATGGAAAAAAACTGCTGTGAGCCTACTTATTCACACTGATGTCCAATTTCTCAGTTCACAAATGCTGGAGGAGGCCAGCATCCTGGCCAAGGTTATTCAGGAGCTCTCTGCTATCCTTTCTGTCAGCCCAGCAGTTTTTCCATCTGTGTAGCTCATTATTTTGGAAACAGGAAGTTTAGAGCAAATTACGTGCTAATTATAACACTGCTTAGCATCTACATCTCCAGACTGTTGCACTCAGGAATAAGGCTGTCAAAATTATGTTAACAAATGAAAACGTGTCAGTGCAAAGAGTTCTTCCTGGTATGTGTTTTATATAAAATGCATATCTTCTAAGTCATTATTTTGGCTGAGAAAATAATTCCTTGATGCTTTACCCTAAGGAAAAATATATAAAGATTTATGGTTGAAGTCAATAATAAAATTCTGCATGCCAGGGTGAGATGCATGGTTTCATTAAGTGCATTTCACTGCTGCATGATTAGTCACCATAAAGCCCCTTTAAAGAATGGCTTCAGAAAGAAAGGTATGAGAACACTGTTTATAGTTTAATGGGTCAAATGGAGCTCATGGTCAACACATATTATTCTCTTGGTTACATTTGGTCATGAAGTCAATGGAGACTGGTTCCTGGCATGATTAGATTTTTATTTTTTGGTGTAAAGGTTGTTTTCTTCCCATCTAGTCAACTGGTTTTAAATTACTAGGTAAGAGGGCAAAGAGAAATAGATGTCCATGAAAATATTAAGATATCATCGGAACAAGTTAAATTACTCCTTGTAGAAGTATTTAGGCACTGCCATGAATCACAGAATTAAATGAGAGTTTTTTAGTACTGCTCATGGTGTTAATTACAACTTCTAATTAGGGCTGGTGACTGGCCTGGCAGGAAGAGTTAGCCCCAAGGCAGATATCAGAGCTCAGATAGCTTGGTTTGTGGCAGGATGAGGTCCTTCATCCAGGCTCTACATTCTAGGCCTGCTTGGGGAACTCTAAAAGCTGGTTTGATAATTAATATGCTGGTTAGGTAGAAGCTCAGTAGACCCTCTTTAGTGCTTTCAGCTGCTTTTTCCCACCCATAAGACACTGATGAGGATGGGACCTCTGGACTTCTGCTTTGGAGCAAAGCTGGAAAGTGAGAGGCAGGAGTGGGCAGAGGGAAAGCAGCAGTAGCTGCTTGCTCATGTATAGATCCTATAACAATCTTAGCTGGTTCGTGGACTTCCTAGAATCATAGAATGGTTTGGATCGGAAGGGACCATGAAGGTCACCTAGTCCAAATCCCCTGCATTGAGCAGGGGCATCTTCATATAGATCAGGTTGCTCAGAGCCCCATCCAACCTGACCTTCAGCGTTTCCAGGGATGGGGCATCTACTGCTTCTCTGGACAACCTGTTCCAGTGTTTCCCCTCCCTCAGTGAAAAAAATTCTTCCCAATATCTAGTCTAAACTTCTCTTTTAGTTTAAAACTATGAACTCTTTTCCTGTTGCTACAGGCCCTGCTAAAAATATTTTCCCCATCTTTTTTATAAGCCCCCTCTAAGTCTTGAAAGGCTTTAATAAGGTCTCCTCTGAGCCTTCTCCAAGCTGAACAACCCCAAATCTCTCAGCCTCTCTTTGCAGTGGAGGTATTCCAGACCACTGATCATTTTGGTGGCCCTCCTCTGGACCCACTCCAACAGGTCAATATCTTTCCTACGCTGGACTCCAGATCTGGATATGGTATTCCAGATGGAGTCTTAACAGAGAAGAGTGAAGGGGAAGAAATGCATCCCTCATGTTCAGCTTCTCATCCACTAGGACTCCCACATTCTTCGCTATAGGGCTGCTCTCAATCTCTTCATACCCCAGCCTGTACTGACCCAAGGGTAGGACTTTGCAGTTTGACTTGTTGAACCTCATGAGGTTTTTGCCAGCCCACTTCTCCAGCTCTTCAAGGTCCATCTGGATAGTATCCAATCCCTCAGGGGTGTCAATAAAGACTTTACTTTTAATAGGACCTAATCCCTGTCTGGGACTCTACAATGAAAAGTAATATTAATTAATATTAAAGCTGAGCTGAACATCTCAGTTTCCATAGGCTTAAAATTGTGAATTGATATGAAGATGAAAGTTTGCTAGTTGTCATAAGTTTTAACAGAGTTTACTTTTTTCTTTAAAATGGAGTGTGTGTATCATTCTTTCTTTTGCAAACTGAGCACTTGATCAAGAATGGGTCAGGTCTTCTAAATTTCTATTCATATTAATGAAAGAGAATACTATTGGATAGCATAAGATTTACATAATACACACAAAATAAGCCTGAAGTCATCTACTCTAGCCCTAAGGCATAATAACAAAGCTGTTGTGGAGTGATCTCTTTAAAAATCTCCAGATATTACACAAAATACTTCAGTTTTCTATATCTTTACAATTATTGCTAGGTACCTTCTTTAGAGGACTTCAGAAGGGTATGTATACAATTTGGCAGTTTCATGTACTTTTAGGCCTATTATTTGTAAATGTAAACATATTTTTATGCTGAAAAAATAATTTGCACGTATTATCAGTATTTTCTATGAATACATATATATGCTGTTCATAGGGAGGCTCTGCAAAGAGATCTGAATGGGCTGGACTGCTGGGCTGAGACCAACGGCATGAGGTTTAACATGGCCAAATGCCGGGTCCTGCACTTGGGGCACAACAACCCTGTGCAGCTACAGACTAGGAGAAACCTGGCTGGAAAGCTGCCAGGAGGAGAAGGACCTGGGGATGTTGGTTGACAGTCTACTGAATATGAGCCAGCAGTGTGCCCAGGTGGCCAAAAAGGCCAATGGCATCTTGGCTTGTATCAGAAATGGTGTGACCAGCAGGTCCAGGGAGGTTATTCTCCCTCTGTACTCGGCACTGGTGAGACCGCACCTCGAATCCTGTGTTCAGTTCTGGGCCCCTCACCACAAGAAGGATGTTGAGGCTCTGGAGTGAGTCCAGAGAAGAGCAACGAAGCTGGTGAAGGGGCTGGAGAACAGGCCTTGTGAGGAGTGGCTGAGAGAGCTGGGGGTGTTTAGCCTGGAGAAGAGGAGGCTGAGGGGAGACCTTATTACTCTCTACAACTACCTGAAGGGAGGTTGTGGAGAGGAGGGTGCTGGCCTCTTCTCCCAAGTGACAGGGGACAGGATGAGAGGGAATGGCCTCAAGCTCCGCCAGGGGAGATTTAGGCTTGAGATAAGGAAGAAATTCTTCACAGAAAGGGTGGTTAGGCATTGGAACGGTCTGCTCAGGGAGGTGGTTGACTCACCTTCCCTGGAGGTGTTTAAGGTGAGGGTAGACGAGGTGCTTATGGGCATGATTTAGGGTTTGGTGGGAATGGTTGGACTCGACAATCCGGTGTGTCTCTTCCAACCTAGTGATTCTATGATTCTATGATTCTATCTCTATGTTGTAGGAAGCGCAGAGTTTCAATATCCGTTTCTGTGTTTATGGATTAGTTTATGGCTTTCCAGGGGACTGTTTTTATGTCAGTAGAATAAATATGTAGAAAGGAGAGCTCTAAATACTTGAAAGCCTAAGATACCCTACTTTTCATTTTGAAGAGTGGTTTCTCTCTCTTTAAATGCATATTTAGCATGCTTGCATACATCCTCCTATGGACTCTCATTGCATTTTGGACATCTCCATTTGTGCAGAAGAAGAGAAGGGTTAATATCCCAGAACACTGCTTGCATAATGCAGCTGTGAGCTCACTTAGGATATATGGGTTGGTTTTTTTTTTTCCAAGGTAAAGTAAGTGCTGCAAAAGGCTTTTATGACTCAATCCCTAGCTCAGCAATCTCACAGTGCACTTAATATTAGTTTACAAGCTGCAGGTACTGAGCGCTGGAGGCAAAACAAACAGACGCTGCATTAGAGCAGGTGGGAGGGAATGTGAGCTGAGGCATCTCCTGAAAGGCAGAGCGACCTGCCCTAAACCCAGCATTAACCAAGCACAGATCCACACCCTGAGCCTTTAGAAGCTCATCTGCTGATGAAATTAATTGAATTTCTGAGCAAAATTGATCTTCCCTTCTTCACATGAATTTAAAAGAATATTTCCGTCATTTTTATTGCCTCTAATGAAAATAAAGAAACTTATCCAAAGTGCTGCCATGGAATAATTGCAACAGTCATTACTTATTTTGTAAGGCAGGGCTTTGGCACACCCAAGGTGTGTTTCTCTTTTTCTTTAGAGGGACAGAAAATGTCAAACATCTTGCAATTGCCAGTCAAAAGGGTGTTAGGATTAAAACCTACTAAACGAGTCATCTGAGGTGGAACTTGTTAGACCCCAAGGCTGTAGTTTGTGTCAGGGTGCTCTGCAGTGCCCACCATTCCCCTCCCACACCATCACGTGCAGAGCAGGATGCTCAGCCTGAAGGATGCGGGGTCCGTCATGCCCATGGATACCCCGTGTCATGCTCCATGAGAAGAAGTAGGAGGTTGTTTTACATAAAGTGGGCGTCTGCCTTCTCAGACCTGACACGTCCTGTGATTTTTGCCATGGTCTATTTAACTTATTAAAAGCTCATTGCTTTTCATTAGTGTGTTTAAGGCTATAGTAAAGCTTCAGCCACTGTGCAGAGAAAACTAATGTGGTATCGGCTTGTTTTCCTGAGAGGTGTTAAAGAGCCTCTTGGAAACTAAATAAATTCCTTCTGTTCTGACTTATGACTCATACTGATCCCAGTTTGTTCCTGTGTTCCTCAGCTCCCAAGCTTGTAGTTCATAAAATATTATTCCAAACAGAGATTTTATTTATATGCTAATTTGTGTGTGTCTAGTTAGACACACAGAAAAGAGGGTGTGACAGATTTTACAGGCACCAAAGGCTGCAACTGCAGCAGCTGGGGAGGAGAATGATGATGCTGGGAGAGGACAACAAGATTGCTGCACCAAATAGGCTCGTGCAGCCTGGGAACAGAGGGCACAGGACCGACACAGGGGGATAGTGCTGCTCTTCCTTCAGATACATCACTAATGCCGAGGACTACAGAAAACTGGGGTTCCTAGCTCAAAGAGGAACATTGTATCAGGGCAGTGCACTGGAAGGAGGGCAGCTGGAGCAGGGCAGGGCTGATTCATGCCAAGCATCATTGGTCCAGTTACCTCTCACTGAAGTAATCTTCATCCACATCACCAAACCCAGAGAAAAGTTTAAAACCCAATCAAACATCCAGCAAATGACAAAATGTGTAAATTAAGCCTTGGGAAAACCAAGGCACTTGGAGCTGTTTGCCTAATTCCACAGGCTTTGTTCACAGATGGTTTTACTTAGATCTATAAGTTAGTGTAAAATGATAAAGGAAAAACACTTGCTAGATAAATCACAGCACCAGAGCTCTCCAATTAAACTTGACAACTCCTTGAAAAATTTAATCCCACAGATGCATTATGACAATTCCCAAAGCGTAGAACGAACATGGCATGTTATACTCAGCTGTTCCTTCGTAGGACTGCTGAGTTGGCATTGTGCTTAAATAGTAGAAGGTGCAGAAAATTCAGTTAACATGTTGACACCATATGCAAAAGCCCATTTGTGTCACTAGGGTGTAAACTAAAACAATTTGGAACTTTAATGTTTACCAGGGGGCTTTATTCTCCTTCAATTTTCCTGTTCGATAAGGTCAGCATCAATAAGAATTATGAAGCCTTATGGTGACTGACAAACAACTTGTCTTATCAGAAAATTTCTAGAGAAAAGCAAAGAAGCCATGAAATCAGTTCTTATTTGTTACCGGACAACTGCCACTGTTTTTGGAGTACTCCTTAATTTATCTCAAGTGTTTAAATTAAACTTTCCAGTAGCTATGGTTTTATATTCTCCCCAGGTATTTGTGATGTTCAGTACTGTGATTAATTGGACAGGCATGATTTCTTGTATTTAGAGACCACTTGAATATGGAAGTGAGAAATGAATTGCACCAGAAGGGTTTGATCTATTTTTATTAAGAGAGCAGATTAGATGGATCATGAAAACAGTCTTTTAATTTATAAGAGTCAATGTAGCCTCTTGTACAAGAGGAGTTGTGGCTGTTGAACTGAATCTCTAAGGTATGATGTCCCAAGGGCTGCTCTTGGCTGTGGAGGGTTGCTGAAAGGGTGAGGGCACAGCCCCCACACTGGTGTGAGCTTGGCAGCTGGGTACCCTTCGGAGCATCTGTCTCTGTGCAGATCCAGCTGGCGTGACTGCCTGCAATGCCAGATCTACTAGCCTGCAGCTGGATCCCAACCCTCGCCCGTGCTGAGGCACAGGATGATGGAGATGGGGAGGAGGGTTCCCAAAAGGAAATGTGGAAGCAGCCCTGAGCCTGGTTGAATTCTCACCTCACCCAGTGTCAACATCTCTTGCACCTGCTGGTGCTCATCTTGATGAGTGGGGCTTCCTCTGCAGACAAAAAAGCAAGGGAAAGCTCCCATCATTGTTCCCTCGCTAACACAGCTGTTAAGTGGCACTAATTTTAGTTCACTTCTACCTAGAAAAAAGAAAATATGCAAAAAGGTACAACATGCCTATGTGACTACAACATTTGTGTGATAAAACCACTTCAGCTGTACTTGTCAGAGTATTTTAGTACAAATTCTCTGAGAAAGCCTTTTTTTGGTTTTTTAATTCTGTGTAAGACCTGAATTTATGCAAAAATTACTTAACTAGTCTTCCCCCCTCCTTCATCCTCTGCCTGAAGGTTTTGCTCAATGGGAAAAAATTGAAGGGAGATAAAATGAAAGGGAACGTGAGGGAAACAGTTTCCTGTTACTTAAGCATTATAAATGGGGATGAATTTGAATATTTCTTGAGAGAGATGTTTCAGATTCCCGAAAGAGACCGCATCATAAAGGAGTCAACATCCTTCCATGCTGAAAAACAAAGTGACACCTAGGGCATGAAAAAGGATGATGATTTTTTATTTTAATTTATTTATATTCTTAAATGTTCAAGCTACTTCACCTGAAATTCAAGTATGACAAGAAATCACCCCCAAATCATGTATTTAATAGGCAAAAACCTCTCAATTTCCTTTCTATGCTGTATCTTCTTTTCTACATTCATCCACTGACTTTGACTGATAAAACATAAGGATCTGCTAGTTGTTATGAGAATGCTGTGAGGTCTGGTAAAAATGTGAAGGAGTTAAGCAAGCAGCACTGAAATCTGTATTCAAATTTACATTCAATTTACAGTTAGAAGTGGCATGAAATTCTTGGAGTCCTAAGTTTCTTCCCCCTCATCTCACCCCGTATCTTTATTTTAAATTTCCTTTGGGTTAAATGACAAGGATATACTTGTTACTGAAAGTCAAACATAGCTACAATGTGACAAAATGAGACGTAAAATAATTATGATTTTGCATAGTGATGCAAACTCAAAAATTGTTAGTGAATGCATGTCACAGCTTGCCCTTCTCATTTTCTGAAACAGCCATTGCTGCTTAAAATAAATATGTGTAACTTGGAGAGTATTAGCTTGTTCATCCATCTCCTTATTATCATTTAATTGATGTAGCAATGTTCAACATATCTTAGACTTAATGACTTAGTAGTAATTGGGTTGATTTGCATATTTGGCATACAGAAACTAAACTGTAGAACCTTTCAGGTATCCCAAGACTAAAAAAAAAAAAAAAGTTATATACTTCAGCTTTTTCTGAGCCCACTTTCTGCAGCAAGTGCTGACTGACTCCTTGTCTTCCAGCTGCAGTTTGGGTTGTGATTAAAATGAGCCAGATGTTATTTACATTTAGCAGAGATCATACTTGTTCCATGACCCATTTTCTGTGAGTCTGGCTCAGAGCATCATTTAAAGCCCAGGCATTAGGGCAGGGCTCCATCTGGTTTTAACTCCTGCAATGCAGTAATCCCCTTGTTGAGGGAGAAAATGCCTGCTGCTATCATGTTTGCTGTGGCTTCTTGAACCTTCGCTTTCTGTGCCAGTGCAGACCAAAAATTTGGGTTGGCTTCACTAATGGAGCATTTCTCTTCTGGCCAGGTAGACAGTTTATTGCAACAAGTACCATGTCTTAAAATGGGACCATGAAGTAATATATTACCTTAATGTGAAGTTACTGTGACATCTAAAAATGCTCTGTGATTTTTATGCTTATTAAATAACTGCAAGGAGTGTGCTTTTTTAAATTAGCTACTTATTAGTATACTATTGCCAACTATTTCAGATAGCAGCAACCAGGGTTGTTTGCATTAGAGTAAGAAGTGTATGTTATTTTAGGTAGGGTTTGACATCATTATGAAGGTGTCCAAAAGTTGCCTTTATTCCTCTCCCTCCAGTGTTATTTATAGGTGGTAGCAGGGGGAAGGTCTGCAATGGAAAGTAACAACAAATGATTAAAAATAGTAGCAGGTGAGGAGGTAAGGCTTAGAAGAGCAGACCTGAGAGGAGGTTTTCCTCTCTTGCTGGCTGGCTGGGCTGCAGCCACATGGCATCAGGAGGCAGTGTACCGCAGCAGGGCACGGCTCTGGCGCTGGTGATATGGACCCCACTGCTGTTTTGCTCTTTCATCTCCACCAAAGGGGTGAGGAGGGTCCCACCGAGAACAGCAGAAACTGATGTCATTTTGTGGCATTACTTTGTGTGCTTACGACAGTCTTGTATGAGCAAGAACAAGCAGTGAGGATGAACTCCACAGTTAGCCGTGCCAGGGGGGAGTCGATCCTCATTACCTGTGGAAGGACTTGGAAGACATGAAGAGACTGTTTCCCTTCCCCTTCACTGATGTCAAAAGGAGGAATAGGGAACTATCAACTCATTTGTATAAGTAAGCCTTTCCTGTAGATCACAAAGTGCACAGGTTGCTGCAGATCATAACAAAAAAAAATAGGGAAAACATTGTAATTGGAAAAGAAAATGCTACAAGATTCACTTCCTTATGTAACTGTACCTCCGTTTCCAGAAGAATGTTGCCATGTTTTTAGGGGGCATACAGGGCTGCAGCCCAGATTACATACCTGGAAATGGTGAGTGGCCCTAACCTCTGTGCAGAGTGAGGACAAGGCTTCAGCATGGTTCGCATGCTGAGGTAGTAGTGGATAATTAAAAAGTGTGTTAGAAAAAATGGAGGAGAACAGAGTGGTATTCAACTGTGTTGGTAAAGCACTTCAGGAGAAGCTGCTCACATAATTTGCTTCTCTCAAACACTCACTGAATTTACTGGAAGGCTCTTACACTTTGAAGTCTGGACTTAGGATCATCTGAAGGAGGATCCTACGGCAAATGCAGTCGCTTAGCAGGTGGCTGAGCTCAATCTCCTTTGATAGCTGGTTGTCCTCATGGGTGTTTGCACCTGTACATGTTTTAAGTTCCTCAAGGATACCACTCTGTGCTTTCATGACAAAGGTTATCACACCTCATTTCAAAATTTAAATTGAAACATGAGGCCCTGCACTAAGCTTGCTCTAAAATCTCTGAATGTCTTCCTGTGGCACACTGAAGAATTTGCTGACACACTGCATCATCGGAACATTTTCACATCTATGCTCAGAGTGATTAATTGCCATAACCTAAACTTATTAAAATACAAAGGCAATTAAATAAATCTTTTGATGTACACTCTTTTTCAAATGAATCAATAGATGTTAAAGTGTCTCTAAAGTCCTGTTTATCTTGCATTAAATCAACTGTAATTTTAATAACATTCCACAGCATCTGTGATCCAAATGTTGCTGCCTGTCACTGCAAGGCTACAAGGCTTTCATTCAGGTGTAGTTCTAATTTTCGTGAATTTCACAGATGTATAGCTATAATAGCTGTTTATACAACTGTTAGCCAAGAAACTAGTGAACAGGAGAGAGAAAAGCCTGAAAATGTGCTTTCCCCATCACATTTCTTAGACCTAATGAAATATAATTTATTTGTTTAGACCATTATCTAAGTTCAAGCCTTGCTCCCAGGTTCTTCCTTTTTTTTTTTTACTCACCTACTTGAAGCATGAGGAGGACTGACAGCTTTCATTGAACTGGAGGAGTCCTGCTAGGCTCCAATATCTTCGCTGAAACTCCTGAATACTGTACTTTGCAACCCATGGTGGTGGCGAGGCCAAAAAACATCCCCAAAACATTAATTCTTGTGGCCTTAGAGAAAGGGTGGGTTCATCTTCTGTTAGAGCTATTTAACAGTGTGAAACAACTGCCAGAGATGCTGAAAATGGTGAAATGTCTGTGTTTGTGAGCTCTTCATCTCTTATAACAAAGATGCTGCATTATAAATATACAGATCCATTTCTTTCTCTGAGAAGTGTGTACCAAAAAGCCCCAGGTGATGTGATAGTTTTTTTGAATACTTTCAACCATTTTGGATAAAAGAGAATATGCATTTGTTTTGATAGTGTTAATCGCTATTGGAATCAAAAGTAAACTCTTTGAGTAATTACAGTTAATAAACATTTTGCAGCCAGCCTAGTGCACAGGACATGCAGAAAGAAGTACAGAAAGTTGGGGAGAGATCAAAACTGCTCTAACAGGAGGAGGGGATGTGATGAACCAAGAACGAGTGTCCTTGATCCTGTGAAAAAATAAAATGACGTAGTGGTCTTGACTCCTTTATTTTTTCCAGAAGACTATTACACAGGTATCTCACAGGATGGTGAACTGGCTCTAAACCTGGGAAGGAATATGAAGAACAGAGTGTGAAAGGTGCCACATAATTATTTTATGAATGTAGCTGTTTGATGAGCAGCATCCCAGTGTTGTTTCATTGTCCTGGTAGGACAGGCTGCCCCTTCCCTCCATGTGAGCAGAACCAGGGTGCAGGTGAGGCTCCCGGGAGTGCAGCCAGCAGAGACTTGTTTTGGTAACCCCTTGAAGCCAGTGGCCCTTAGGATGTAAAGGACATCAGACTCCATAAGGTGCTTAGTGTGTTTCAAGGCTCTTTAATTCCCAAACTTGGCCAGGGGGCTGAATCTCTGCAGCTAAAATTAATTACATAAGATAGCTGTTTATGATCAACAATTCTTTTATGAAAAGCACCTTAAAAAAAACAAAGCAAACAGATAATTGTGACCCTCTCTGGGCCATCATCCAGGAAACAGTGGGCCTACATTTTGCTTCATCTTTCTCTTCTCATGTGCTAGTGGATCCCAGATAAGTGAATCTGGGCACTAGGTGAAAAACAGCCATAGCAGCACGCAGTTTAGTATGAGCTAGCTTTCTTCCTTCTGCAGGCACGCTGCTCAGACATGACGCTTGCTTATACACAAGAGGTAACAAATGTAATTATCTAATGTCATGCTTATTTTAGGAAAATAAAAATCTTAGATAGAAAATATATAGCACTATGTAGATCTTAGCAATGATTGACTTCTTCATGTGACACCTATAAATTGAAGCATTAAAGATTTTATGAAGATGAGACACAAATAAGGGCTTTCAGGAGAAAACTGATAGGTTTATTTTATATATTACTTTCAAATACAGATTCATTCATGAGTTCCTGCCTGCTCCCGGCGAGCACTTTGAGGTAGGAGGTTTGAGGTTCTGTGGGCCTCCAGAGCACAACATTTAGAAATTGGTATATATATATTTATCAATATAGATTTAGCCAATAACATAAAATGCTATAGAATGAGGTCATCACTTTCACATCTTTCCTGATGTTCTACTCCCAGTAAAGGCATGTAGGAAGCTTAGTGCATATATTATAAAAATCTTTAAAATTTGCATAGGCTTATATATCAAATGCTTAATTTCCTTACTGGAAAAAAATACTTCACATGTCCATGAAAAGGAACCCTAATCCAACTCAGCCAGAAGGTCCAAGCAGTCCTCTTATGAAGCAATTAGTAAGGAAGTAATTTGTGGTTAACAATTTACTCTATTTAACTTAAATTCCCCCTTGAATGTAGTCACTGCTAATAGTTACTCAAAGCCTCCCTACAAATACCTGCAGGTTTGGTAGATGAGGAGCTGGCTTGGTTATCAGAGTGTACTTGGTGATTTTCTCCTTTTAATTCAAAGAGAATCATCTGGGGAAAAAAAAATTCAGGAGAGAATAGAACACGGCTAACACCCTCTCAGTGGACACCAGGTGGTAAGGGACAATTTTTGATGCATGGCCTTGAGAACCTTAACTTGCCTTCATTCAAGTTTACACAGCTGGAGGAATTAAAGAAGGGAAAAATTCACAACAGCAGGACTGAATTGCTGGCTTTCTCCCTCCTTGGGGAGGATCTTCACATGATGGGAAGAACTCAGTTGGGAAATTGGTCTGAAATATCTAGGATGCTGCTGCGGAACTGCCCAAGCTTTACTGCAGCTGGTAACACACTGTAAACTGGCCTGGATTACCCTACTCTGATGAAAATTCCCAATATGAAATAACTCCATAGACAGAATGTTTTATAGTAGCTTTTCCACGTTGCTGTCATGTTGTTTTGCTAATTAATTATTTGGTTTTAGGAAACTGCCTAGTAACTTTGTACCTCTAGCCTTCAGATCCTATCAGAGTGGGCTGCAAATTCCTAAGCTTATTGGAAATAGAGTTAACAAGCGAGATCCAACCAAGAGCTTAAGTCTATGAGTACGTGGATTTACTCCAGGACAATAAGACTTTGTCTTAAAGCTCTTGGAGTGATGTCAGAGAAAGAGGACTGAGATACGGAATACCCCATACAATTTTTCCATATTGAATTTGGATGAAGATGTGACAAGATGATAAATTATGTGGGCATGACTTTAATGTACGGTTTATGGTATTTAGATACTGAATTCAGCAAGAAACCCAGAAAGGGTTGGTTTCTTTGCAGTTCATACTCTCAGGGGAATTCTGCTTTGCATTTTCTCATGTGATCGTGTACTTGAGGCAGCTGAATCTGTTTGCACTCCCAATATACAGCAAAAATCCTTCAAGTCTGAAATTGAAACCAATAGAAATATCAACAGCTTAAAAAAGCTGCTTATATGTCTGCAGTTCTCTGTCTAAATAATTAGCAGGCTTTTGGTAGCAGGAGAGGAATATATGAATATCATGTTCATATATGCTTTAAAAACACAGAGCCTGAAGACAGAAAAGTGCTTTGGTTATCTACCTCTGTGGTGAACACTCCTAACCTGTATGGTAGCTGCCCAGATTTTCCGGTTTATCAGAGATTCTGAAAAATTCTGCTGGATTTTGACCCTCAAGTCCTCCCTGGACATCAAGTTAACCACTCCCAGAGCAGGATGCTCCTCTCCTGTGTTTACTAAAACACCAGGTCTGCCTATGTACGGGTGAAATGATTGGTACTCGTAATCTTGATTTCATCTTCCCAGCTAATAAAATTCCAGTTGTGTTATTTTTCTATGTAGTAACCCATACCTGTGTTTATCATATGTGATCTCTTTTACATGGTGGCCAAGTGCCCCTGGGATATTCCCGGGGTCCCTCTATATATAGCAGCTTAAAGAACTTGTGTTTGTTAGATGAATGCTTTTTCCTCCTACATGTGAAAATAGTGCTGTGATAAGAAGGAAGGGCACATGGTCCTGCTGGTGTTCCCACAGGAACGCTGGGGCGGTTTTAGCAGCTTTAGCATATTCTGCTTCACAGGAGGGCTGGGCAGGGTGGCACTGCTCTTTTGTTGAGTTCACTGGTACATAGGCAAGGAAAGGTGACTGAGACTGCCTGCCACCTCTGACTGCCTGTGTCCAGCACTTCTGAACGTCTGGTGCCCTTCACTCTCACCCTGCCACTGTGTGCTGATAAGGAAAGTGTCGCAAAGTGGTTTTATATGAGGTTTCTTGCACGGCACATCAACACGTGTTTAGTATTTGTAGAAAACTTCCATTATTTGATCAGATAAAAGCTGTGCTGAGCAGCATGTAAGGTTTGGATGGACTCAGAAAGCCTTCCTGCTCCCTTTCTTGGGCAGAGCTTTAAAAACAACTGCAAAGGAGGAATGGAGAGCCTTGATACTTTTGTAAAAGTTGTTATGTTTAGCCTGTAGACCCTCATCTGTACTGACAGTCATATTATATCATCTTTTTCTAACAATTTATGCAAATGTGACAAGATTCAAATTGTTCCTTTAAAGTGCCAGCATAATTTTACTGTATTTCCCTGATTGCATGTTATTCTACACTCTTTTGGAGTATTTTTTGTTTGATCTTTTGAATAATACTTACTATCAGTTTTTCATATGTTGTTCATCCTTGACATGTGTTTCTTCAAGTCTGTTTCAGACTGCAGAAGGGAGTCTCTTCCCTCCAAATCTGATGTTAACTTTGTGATACCTAGTGAGCTGTCTAAAGAAATAGCATGCTAACAACTCAGACTAGAATCATCTTGAGCATCCTGCCAGAAATTTTCGAGCAAATGAAAACATATCTAGAAGCATAAAACCGGTCAAGGTTTCATTTTTGCCGGTTTTATGCTTCTAGATATGTTTTCATTGGCTGAAAATTCTGGAGGATGCTCAGATGATTCTGTTGATGTTGTCTTAAGTGCTATTTTTTAAAAGCTCACTTGGTATCACAAAAGTTAAAGAGCAAGTTAATCTTGCTAACAGGGTAATGTGAAATGGAAGTATTTTGCATTTAATTGAAATTATATGCAACTATCTGAAACAGTATACAAAAATAAATGCTTACATTTGGAGTAATGTTTCTTTTGGGCTACTTTGATTCCAAACCAGATGTCTACACTTATGATGGCATAGGTATCTTTTTGGCAAGAGATGCAACAGTTTGCCAGGAGCTGTCCTCTCCTTTACCACACCCTGTTATAAAGTCAGTGGCAGGTTCCTGCAAGACCGAGATGCAGGCATCCAGGGCTTTGTGTCAATAACCTTGACCAGCCCTGCTCAACTTCTGTGCAAACTGAAAACAAAAAATGCTTTCCCCTGCAGTGCTATGAGGCTCACTGTGACGTGTACACACTGTTCATGGATTCTCAGAAAAACAAAATCACATTTTGCTCTGAAGTGCCTTATCTTTCTCTTCATCTGTGGTAGGGAGATTGCAGATTAATGAAGCAGAATTCAGATCCAATCCATCCTTTGTTTGTGGTCTGACTGTACCACAGCTTCTACGCTCATTTCCATAAATACAGTTAGCAATCTGAGTTTCAGAGAAGAAGGTAGTAAATCATGTGGGACTGTCACAATACTAAATTAATTCTGCATTTGGTAGAATAGATCAAATTCACCTTACCTCCTCTCAAGACTCTCTGCAGTGCTGCTCTGGACTGTTTTTCAGTACTTTTTCTCCTCTTGTTGTCTCAGTTCCCTGTCTGCTGGTGTTTGCTTTGCTGTATCCACCACTGGCTTTAAGTGTTTCAAAGGCACCTCCTTCTCTCACACCTCTGCTCTGCCTTAAAACTTCTGTGGACCTGCAGCCAGTGCCATGTTTTGTAAGCAGTTATTGCCAATGGTTTTGTATTCAACAAAGCAACATATCTGTTATAAAAGACATGTTGGATTTCAAGTGGGTACTTTTGGGGTCTTTTTGTTTTCTAACTACAGCTTGAACCTTAAGTGCAAATTCTTTTGCCCAAGAACAGATGCCCAGCTCCATCACTTATTTTCACTATGCTCCATGTAACCCTCACCATTGCCTAAGTAGAGTTTACGGTGTAATATTTCTGTTGGGCTGGAACATTCTACAGAACCTGCTGATACTGCGTCAGGCAGGCAGGGAGCCAGCTGCCTCTTCCCTCCCATGTTCTCTTTACTTGCATGTTGTCCCTAGTGTCAGTAGGCAAGAATGCGCTTAGGAAGCCTGAGTGAGCTGCTACTCCTCTCTGATGTAATATCACAGGAGTACATCCACGTGTGAAACCAGAGTGACACTTGGGCATAGAGAGAGGTGTGGGAAGAAAATCTGTGGTGATGAGCTACAGTAGAGCTGGCTGGCATACAGGGAAAGGGCAGAACAACATGAAGCATTCTATGAAGACAATGGCATGAAGAAGAAAATGACATTTTCTAAATAAAGATAAAATGCAGGACCTTCCTGGGGGTGGTTCAGCACCTCTCAGCAATCATCCTGCCCAGTTCCCACTGCCTTTAATGGCAGACACACCGTTGATGTGAATGGAAACAATCCTATTTGTAAGTGGGGATTTTTACAATCAGGAATTTTTGAAGGGGGATTTGGACAAGAAGACTCAACATTCAATTTTAAGGCCACTACTCCAACGGGCTGTCTTTGTGCTGGGGCTGGTCAAACCTGCCTGCACTCATATCCAGGGAAATTTATTGTCATGACCAATGGCACTGGGTTCCTCCCTGTGTCAGTGTTCCTTCTGCTCTACTATTGTTGAATCTTATTTTTCTGGTAGTTTGAAAAAAAATCTTCTAATTCTCATGCCTTTGTCTGCTTATTTGTGGGGCACAACAACCCTAAGCAGAGGTACAGACTAGGAGAAACCTGGCTGGAAAGCTGTCAGGAGGAGAAGGACCTGGGGGTGCTGGTTGACAACCGACTGAACATGAGCCAGCAGTGGCCCAGGTGGCCAAAAAGGCCAATGGCATCCTGGCTTGTATCAGGAACGGCGTTACCAGCAGGTCCAGGGAGGTTATTCTCCCCCTGTACTCGGTACTGGTGAGACCGCACCTCAAGTACTGTGTTCAGTTCTGGGCCCCTCACCACAAGAAGGATGTTGTGGCTCTGGAGCGAGTCCAGAGAAGGGCAACAAAGCTGGTGAAGGGGCTGGAGAACAGGCCTTATGAGGAGTGACTGAGAGAGCTGGGGGTGTTCAGCCTGGAGAAGAGGAGGCTGAGGGGAGACCTTATTACTCTCTACAACTACCTGAAGGGAGGTTGAGGAGAGGAGGGTGCTGGCCTCTTCTTCCAAGTGACAGGGGACAGGACGAGAGGGAATGGCCTCAAGCTCCGCCAGGGGAGATTTAGGCTTGAGATTAGGAAGAAATTCTTCACGGAAAGGGTGGTTAGGCATTGGAACAGGCTGCCCAGGGAGGTGGTTGAGTCACCTTCCCTGGAGGTGTTTAAGGTTAGGGTAGATGAGTTGCTTAGGAGCATGATTTAGGGATTGGTGGGAATGGTTGGACTCGACGATCCAGTGGGTCTCTTCCAACCTGGTCATTCTGTGATTCTGTGATTATGGTCATCACGCTTGTGCCAGCAATATGACCTTACTTCTTCTTCCTAGGGCCCTTTCTGCAATAATTCAAGAGAACAATTGCCTCCTCTTTTCCATGCCTCACCTTTTTGTTTGGTTGCCCAAAGACAGATACATTTTTTCTCCTTGTGTACCAGTCATCCCAATCATTGCATTACTGTAACTAGGACTTTGGGTGGAGGTAGACGCATCCCCAGGTTTGCACTGGATGAAATTAGGGTAGCACTGTGTTCCCAGGCTCTGGATGTGCATCTCTGCTAGTCCTGTCTTAAATGGCCAGGAGGGACATTTCCAACAGTCTAGGACTCCCAGAGCAGGGAACCATGTAAGGAGTGCATGAGTGCTTTTAAAAATATATATTAGTCACTGAGAAAACTCCCGTACAGATCAGCAGAAAAAAAAAACAGGTTTTACTTGCCTATGTATACGTATAACATTTACAAATATGTTATTAGTAATCCACATCGGAGGGGCCAAGAAGAATAAAACAAGACGAAATAAGATGAAACAACAGGGAAGGCATAGCAATAAATCAGAAATAACTCCTCATAGAAATACATTTTTTATAGCTTTTAATCTTGCACGTAATAAGGAAAACTAATGTCAGCAGTATATGATACATGCTGCTCAAAATTCAGACTTGGGAAGCACAGGTGGGAGAAAGTGGTTTGTGGATTTATATTTTATGTTTAGGATATCTCTTGCTGCTATTAACAATCAAGCCAAGTTATAGACACAACAAGCTAAAGGAATATACATTTCTCTGTACCGTATGCATGCTTGGGCTTTATTTTGAACACTGAGAGCAAATCACTAACAAGCTAACCCTCTTTTCTCCTGCAAAACTTTACGCTGTATGAGTCGCTCATTTTCTTTGTCATTTTTCTGAACATTTTATACGAAGTCATATTAACCTGTGTATTTTTACTTCTTGTATCCCCATGATTTTTTTGTAAGGCAACATTTAAGTCTTGAACATCAAGAGCTGGAATATGTAAAATAGCACAGTCTTCTACTCTGACTCTTCTGCTCTTGTGTTGTAGAAAAACAGACTGTCTTCAGCTGAAAATTCTGTTCAAAACTTTCATATATTTAAATGCTTTTATTTTTCTTGTCTAGAATGGTAATTTTTTTGTGGTCAAGGACATAACTGATTTTGGTGTGGATGTTTGCTTGATCTATTTCTTGGCATTTTAGGGCAATAACCACTATCAGAGTTTATCAGTAGTGACTTGACTTTTTAAAAAATACACATTGTAAAAGCGCATTTTCATTTTTGTGCCAGGGTTCACTGGTAGTCTTTGTGTTTATTTGCTATGAAGTTGCTATTAATATTAAGATAAAATCTATGCAAAACCACTTCCAAGTCTGAAGGCTAACAGCAAGACAGAGCTGTCACAGCAGAAATGGTGTGAATAAACTTGCTGAACTCAGCAGTGGGGTTATTGCGTCTATTTCAGACATTGACCAAAAATTACAGGGGACAGCAATTTCTTTTCAAAGATATTTGGGTTCTTTTTTTCCTAATTAAAATAATTAAATGGTATTTAATTACAAGACTTCAACTGAGCCTTTATAACTTCTCATTAACTGATTTATTTGGATTATCAGATATTGTTTCCACCCATGACGCCATGTGTAGCTGGAGTAGCCCTGATTCCTGATTTTCAGAGTACAGTGCATAGCTGCATACACCAAGAAGCCCCTGAACAAAACCAGTAGCTTGATAGTAAATGCAAGTGTAGGTGGTATTTTTCAGCGTTCATTATACAACCTGCCACATGTGTAGCATCCTTAGCTTTTTATCTTTTCCATTTGTATCTGAGCTATATTCAGTAATTTTAGAAGTGTCTGTAGTTATAAACATTATTTTGAGTTTTACATTTAAATAGATACATTCAAGCATACAGATGTCCTCACCTTCATCTGTGTGCTAAGAAAAAGTATTAACCTTAGAGAGTTGGTGCCAATGTGATCACAAGTTTTCGCAATGCAAATTTCTTTTTGTAGAAACAGGCATCAGACATTTTGGAAATGTTTCTCTGCCTTGAAGCATCCTTCAGATGTGAGAGGAATAAGATGAAGAGCTTGTCCATCCCTGGAAAGGTGACTTCTCTAAATGGCAAAAGTGACCCTTGTTTTATTAATCGGGGTCAATAGGATACTTTTTAGATATTGATGAGCAGTCCCTGGTCATCCCCTTGGGTTACAGACAAGCACTATGACTGCAAGGGTCGCGTCTTCCGCCCCGAGCCCTCCTTCTCCTGGAAGATGACAGAGCAGAGATGTGACTGACCAGAGCCTGACAGTGACTGTCACGTTCGTGGCTAACACTGCCCTCTGTGTGCACGTTAGTGCAATGGGATCAAGAGCTTGCCAATATCTGAGAATCGGAGATGTTCATAGGTAAATGCACGAGGGAGCTTCCTTGCCCCATTACTGTTTGACATCTGTATCTCTCCACTGAGCTTCCCTCCTATGTTTCTCCTCACAATCCCTCTTCTATTTTCATCTGTGCTGTGGACATCAGAGAGAATCAAATCATCTTTTGAGAGATGTACTACCATCTCCCTCATGTGTATTGCTTCTTTCCAGGGTGGAAATAATCAAAAAAGGGAAAGAACTCTGTTTCTAAAAGCAGGTTATTGGTTTTTTCTTCTTTTAAAGAATAGGAGTTTTTCAGGACTCACATGTTTTGAGAAGATGAGACTGAAGTGTTTGGTCAAGACTCAGAAGGAACTGAAGGCTCATAGAAAGCCTTCTAGGGTAAGAATACCATGAATGATGGAGTCAGGGTCAGAGATAGAGACAATTTTCCATGTAGTCTGTCCAAGTTCTTTGCAGGAAGCATGAGGATGGACAGTTTTAGATTTTCATCTCACTGGCTGCTCCTTCTGAAAAATTTCTGAGACTGAGTTACTGAGGCTTGTTTGCTACCCAGGACCCACAGGTTTTTGAATTGTTATTTAAAATATGCTGCATCTCTGCTATTGCTCTGCTGTTGATCTTGGAGCATCTCTTTATCCAAGATGAATTTAAATTATTAGAGGTTGAGCTCAGATGACCTTTCCCATTATTTGCTTCTGTGTACTTATGTTATCATCAGCTGAGAAATGGAGTCTGCTTGATTTCTCCCTGCCCCTCCTACTATGAACCTAAAGATAAAGTCAATTGGTGCCTCTATCCCACCAGTGCTGAAGCCAGTGGTGCTTCTGCCACGTGCCATTCTAGGTATGGGAGATAGCTAACTGCATACATTTCTAAACTGAAGGCACACTACTAAACTATGGCTCGCTTCTGTATGAAAGGTTCTCAGAAATCTCTTTAAATATCTGTATTTAAGATAAAATCTAAATATATGTGTATATATGCATGTGTATACAGACACGCAATGAAAACAGGTATATCAAAGTTTAAAAAACTACTATAAATTGATAATGAATAAAGACTGCTAGAAAAAGGATGTGTTGTGATCTTTTAAGTCTAGTTTCTATTAGAGTTCATAAAACAAGAAGGAGTTGAAAGATAAATGTCATAGCAACATAGCAAAAGTGTAACTATGCTCAGGGCCTTAAATGACCAAACCACCCTCTTGAAAAGTCTGTTGTCAAATTTTGACACCGTGTTGCAACAGTTTGTGTCAGTCCTGAAGCACAAACAAAATATTGATGGTTTTTGGAGATATGAACAAAATCAACCAAATGTAGAAGGCAGAAACATAGCTGCTTATTAGGTGGGTTTTTTTCCCTTAGAATATGTATTTTAACTGTCTAGATAAGGTATCCATTATTGCAGGCAAAATGAAATCTGCACATATTGAATTGCCTCTGGCCAACAAATGTATTTCTGGGATATGCTATATTATAAGCAGGTAACTCAGAAGAAGTCTGCAAGTCAATCTGTCTACTATTGATCAAGTATTCACAGCATCTTCTAGCAAAATGTTTTTAAAGGAAAGTCACCTGCCAGTTACTGACAACCATATAGATAAATTAAAGAACTAATTTCTACAGAAAAAATATACATAGTATGATTTCTTTTAAAAAAATAAAATCTAACTTGTTAAAAACAACTATATTCCATGAACCCATTTACTAAAAAATCCATCAATTAAGTATATTTTTATAAAGGCATGGATTTCATGACTAAGCACTACAGCTTGTAAAGAGTTTTAGTTTCAGCTGACCCAGACTCTGCATCTGAATTTGGTTAAAGTAAGCATTTTGTCTCATTTCACCATCCACAGAGAGGGCTTGGTGAAAAATTACACTTTTCTGTCAGGGGTTTCACATAAAAAGCGTTAACAAATACACCTGTGTTTATGAGGGCCCAGCCTTAAACAATGGTTACTTTCATGCTTCATCAAGACCTTCTTTGAAATCTATTGCACCACACAGAACAATAGAGACTAATATTGCTGTAGAGTGCAGTCCTTCTAAAAGCACAAATCTTCCCCTGTTGTAACAGAACTACTCTTCACAGTGCATTAGTCAGCATGACTCTGTGCCAGAGATACAGTTGTATGTCCTGGTAACTTCAGAAAAGCTTTTGTTTTCCCTACGTGGGATATGAATCTGACACATTGTGTCTGAATATCATTTGTAAATGAGGTTGAAGAGCAATCTCAATAAAAACGGGGGGAGAAGATTACGTGGGAGAAAAGGGAATGAATATACAGTTTCAGCTATCACTTATGGAGTTCTCTCTTCATTTTCTGATGTTCAGGTTTGTAAACCAGTGGTTCCTTTTCTTGAATGATTGTTTGACTACAGCATCCACTACTGTTTTACTGGAGGTTACAGGAAGAAAGTAGATGGTGTTGGATTGTCTTCTGCTTTTAGCTGTGTCATGTAATCCAGCCACTGACCTGATACAGCAGATGGTGGATGCAGTTGTCTTCAGAGTTTGCTGTATAATACAGTAACCTGGTGTTGAAAGAATTTTTTTTCGCAAACTCTGCAAGAAGTTTGGATGCATTGAGCAAAGCCTCATTTAACTGGTTTTCCAACTACTACTGATGAGGTTTATTGCTACATAACCTAAAGGAAGCCATCAATTACTCTTCTCTAAACATGGGTGCATTTGAATGTCCAGTCAGAACTCCTGAGTGGCAGGAGAGTACAAATTTCTTAGATCCTACAGGGAGCAAAAATCCAGAATGAATTCAATTTTCTGGAACCACCAATACTGAAAATCAATGCTTCAAGTCCTCCACTACAACTTTTGATATCCTGATATGTTTCTTGTGATTTCTCATTTATGCCAAATCTAAAACACTGGTCTTCAGATAAATGAGCTGCAGTTGGACCTCCCTGATTTGCTGTTTCCTGGAAGAGAAGCTGGTATCCCCCTCCAGCTCGGCCCATGAACACCCCATTAGTCAGTCCCCTCACAGCTGCCTCAAGGGCAGCTCTGTCTCCTGTGAGCACTTGCTGGAGGTGTTAAGGCACTAATATAGGAAAAGTATAACTTGGCAACATAGAGGTTCTCATGCTAACCATAGCCATGAATACTTCAAAATACTCAACATACTTTGAGCTTGAAAAAAGTCATTATTGTTGCAATCTGTTTCCCAGCTGCATGAAAGCAGTTTAAAAATGTGTACATTTCTGTTCATTTCAATAAAGATATATTAAAATACTCAGAAGAGACATGCCTTTACCCTGAAGCAATGCAATAAGCTGTGCAGATAGTTTGTTTTTAAATTTAATTGATGTGGCTTCAGTATTAGAATGGGTCAACATTAAAGGCAGCTAGAGTTATTAATATTTCTGGTGAATATAAAAGCTTTTCTGCTTTTATCCACACAGACACCTAATAGGAAGGCAATCTCTTTTCTAATGCTCAATCTGTTAGTACTCTGCTAAGTACTGATGGCATCAGAGCAGGTAATGAACTCGGCTCCTGAGAGATAATGCTATTTATCATATTGACAAATGCATACACTTTATGAACAGGTTTTTGTATTACTGCACAACAGCAAAGCCATCTTGTATAAGATCTCCTGAATTTCATGTCTGACACCAGGAACAGATTAGTATTATGGCAATCAGGATGACAGACTCATTAGTATTTTGACGAATTTAGAAATGGAGAAAACCAGGAGCATGGAGACACAGTCTATGTGTTTCAGATTGCAATGTACTTAAACAGTAGCAGAGAACACATAGACTTAGGCCAAGATATGTTTTCAGCTTTCACCAAATAGGTGCATTTTCCCATCATGTCCGGATCCTCAAAATCTTGCAAAGTTTGATTCCATAATCCTTTAATAATAACCTGTATTTCACAATAAGCTAAACAGTTAAACCATTATTAATTACAATTTAAAGGCACCATTGTAAGTATAAATCTGACTATTATATAGGCAGTACCTGGCTAAGAGATTATCATCTTTGTTTTCCCTGGTGCCTCTAGTAGTATAGATAAGGAGGTGTTTAACTGCCTCGTTGCCTTCTGGAAAATAGTATTCCTGACAAGTTGTGCAATGCTCCACCTAACACAGAGCTGTTGAGCAATAAAAGCCAACAGTCCAGATTTTAATTTTATGCAATTAATTTCTAACAGCTAGTATTAATTGTGCTAGATAAGATCCCAGCTTGATTGTTCTGACTGCATCCAACCTGCTTCTATGGAAAAAGCTGCAACAGTATTGTGAAGTGATATTCTTTTATTTATCTCTCTTCTTCATGGTGAAAGAAGTGTTTCTAAGTTGTTTCCCCCCATGCAGCTACAGAACTTATCCTGATCTCTTTGTGCGTTTTCTCCAAAGATTGTTTTCATACTCCACAAAGATGTGTGATTACTAGAGTGTTCCCTCAAAGAGATGTCCTGTTACTCTGGAAAATAATACTCAAAACACAACAAAGTGGTTTGTTCAAAGCTCAGATTAGCTTTGGCGCATAACTGGTGAGGGAGATTTGATCAACAATTTTGATACATTTTGGTTGTTAGAAATGTAGTGTCAAGTACTTGGAATCTAGTGTTATGCCTTTTTTCTTCTGGGATTGTTTGCAAGCTGCCAAGGCCCTGCAGCCAAGGCAGGAAAAGATCCTCAAGCCCTTTCTGTCCTTTGCCCTAGGGTTAGTTCTGTTGCTTTTTTTGGCAGGCCAGCCTGGAATAGAAAGGTGCAACACTCAGGAAAATGCACTACCTGATCCATTCCAATCAGAGGCTGTTATTCATGTTTACCTGCCCACAGTTGTATGTAGCCTCCTGAAGAAGACTTCAGGAATTTTGACCAAGCTACCAGCTGTCACACAAGTAATGTGCTGTGTACCTTGATGCTGAGCAGAGGACATGGCCACATATGAAGGCATACCCATCTTTTCAGAAGTGATTACTTCAAAACAAAAAATAAATTAAAAAAATAATTGCAATTACATATTATTTGCTTTCTCTTTATCAGATATCCTTGAAATGAAAATATCATCAAACAAAGTGTTGAACTGAATATAGTATTAGCCTTAATCCCACTTTTTTTAGTTTTGCCTCATTGAGATACCTCCCAAGTAAGGTGGTTCTTTGTAACACTGCAAGTCACTCTGATACTTCCCTAGCTTTTCAAGAAATGATCCAAATTACTGGATCAGATTTGGGTGGGGTTTTTTTTTGGCAAAATCTCTTTCCTGTAGAAGTTCTCCATCAAAAAAACCCCCAAACAAATGGAAATAACTTGTCACTTAGCTTATTAAATGATGGAATTTTAAAAATTGATTTTGCCGCTTATTCATGTTTGAAATATATATTGATGCCAATGATAAAAATTGTTCTGGATTTTGGGATGGGGGTTGGGGAGAATTCCATTTTGAAAA
The DNA here is from genome assembly GCA_033459285.1 of Clamator glandarius. Lineage (NCBI taxonomy): Eukaryota > Metazoa > Chordata > Aves > Cuculiformes > Cuculidae > Clamator > Clamator glandarius. The sequence continues at coordinate 2,880,485 of JAUNZM010000110.1, read as the reverse complement.
TCACCTGTCAAGCATTTGTACCTTATGGGATCTTGAAAACTTATAAAATTTTCATTTGATATTGACCTAAATGCCACCTGGTAGAGGCAGGAGCAACCACCACTGATTCCCAGAGGCATTTATCCACATATCCTGTACCGTGATCTTGACATCCAAAGAGGTATTCAGAAGGATGTTCGTATATTCACTATGTTTCAGACGGGAAACATATGGCCTGCTCTGGAATAGTAAAACATTTTCTCGATGTCAATGCTGAATTAATGAAAGTGAGAAGACAACTACAGCAAGATTTAAAAAAAAAAAAAACAAACCTCCATGATTTTCCTGTTTAGAAATCTCTGCAAGGTTCTCTTGCAAGAAGAGAGATAAGACTGATAGAGCATAAACCCAATGAAAGAAAATGTTGATTGTATGGAAGAAAACTGTCTTCACAGGTTCATAATACAGTTTAGTAAATAAAATTACAGCCAAAAAAATATCATTCAGAATCTGAATAAAACTAAATAAATAAAACACCATTTATGACACAAGTTGATAACCTACAGCAAATTAAATTGGTCAAGGGAAATCATAATGCTGTGAACATGTTCGAATTCTGTCCATAGTCAATAACGTGTCCCTTAGTGTTTGTAAGTCACTGGTGATATACAGTGTGATGCATACAAACTCTATAGCCTAACCAAGGCAGCATACAATCAGTATTTATAACAACTGTCCAAAACACTTTTTATTTTTACTTTGAATTGTTACATTTTTCCTATAAGTGCCATTACAATTCTGAACAATCTTCATAAAAATGTCTTTTTTTTGTTAGAAATCATTTTCTGTAGAAATGGAAGCCACTTTTATTTTATGTTGGACCTGCCTTTCATTTCTGTAAATTGTTCCCATTGACTTACCCTTTGTGCTCTTTGGAAAGGGGATTTTATTTTCTCTACTCCTGTAATACTGGCTGTTCATAGTCATCGTTGGGTTTGGTATTCCATAAACATATGGCAGTGATTATGTTGTACTAAGGGTTAGCTACATATTTAGAAATGGTAGGTTTAAATATCTCATATCAATTGTGCTTAAGATTTATTCATCTGGAATATTAAACAGCTAAATTTCAGTTTTAACTGGAATAATGAGAAAAGTAAGAGGTCCAGGTTTTCCTGACCATAAAAATCATAGTTAGAAATCTTTTCTTTTATCTGTCACTTTACTTTGGTATTTATATTTGCTTTCTTAAAGTAGTACAACACCCTAAATTAAGGCTTGAGAGCTTGATTATATGTGATTGATATGCTTATTTTAAGTGAGTCATAACCAGAATGTAAACTGCAAATGTGATTCCTTTTTTGCATTTGCCCTTTCCAGCAGAGGCAGGGAAGGAACATGCTCCAGTACCAGAGCATCAACAGGCTTCTACTGTGAAAAAAAGTTGAGATGGATCCTTCCTGCAGCAATGACAAATATGTCTCTGACAAAGTGGTATATCTGGAGATTTCAAGCCCAAGCAGAGCCTCCAAAAATGAGTTAGTCCAAGAATTATGCTTCATAGGAATGACAGTAAATTACCCTCATAGATATGGGTATGGAAACTGGGCATGAGGAATTTGTTGCTTTCCCTAGAAACATTTCAGATGAAAACCAGAGCTGAAGGAACAAGAGCATTGGTCATCTGACAGGGTCTGGAAGCAGGTCACTGCCTTCTGAAATATAAACCCAACCCAGCCACAAGCCACACCATTTGAGAGAAACTGTACACAGCAAATATTATCAGCTCCAAATGTACAAAACCCACTAGAGTTATCAAAAAACTTCTAAATTTTGTTGACTGAGCTTCACTTAAACACATTTAACTTCTGCCTTTCTGTAAATTCATGCTGTCTATCAAGATTTGTTTAGAAGCTTATTATTTTGTTGGCTGGTGTTTATCAACAGAAGGACTTTCAATGAAGATTGTTCTCTGGAATGTTGTCAGTAAGCAGTAAATACAATGCTTTTGCTGGAGGAGAAATGCCACTTCAGAGAAGGGCTGTGATATAATCCTGTAACAAGCTACAGAGCTTTTCTTAATGTTACTACTGCTTTAAATGTTTAACTGTTAGGAGGGGAATCAAACTACTCAGTTGCTTTAAACTTCACCCATGTCTACTTTTAAAATGAATGGATGAAATTTGTGTAACAGCTGCTGTGTCAGAGCTACAGGGATGAAGTTCAGTTTTTAAGTTGATTTGATTACTCAGTCCTCTCTGAAGGCACATCACTTCTTGTCTAACTGATGTCACATGTTGGATAATGTTTGTGACATGGGCTTCATCTTCTCATGGGAACAGAACAGCTGACACTGAAATTTTAGGCACTGTCCCTTCTAATAAACAAAAATAGTCCATAAAAAAAAAATAAGTAATAGCTGCTGAATTGTCAAGACATTCATGCTTTCAAGGTCTTTGAAAAGGCCTGGAACAGATTTTAGTATCCTGTTTGATGTTCTTTCTAGCCATCACAAACACAAGAACGAAATGTGCCTTTCTTAATAATTCAAGGAGGAATTATTGTGTTTTTCTCTGAAGATGTACATCATTGTGCAGAGCTGCTGAACTGTAAAGAGTGACACAGCTTCTGATACCATCCAAAGTACGCGTTTCCAGAAAAAGGCTGTGCTGAGTAGACTGTTAGTGTAGGTGACATAGCTTAAATCTGGTTTAGATTTTTCTATTGAACAGGTTTGCAATATTCTAGTTTCCAGACCTCAAGAGTCATGTACAGGCAAGAGTGGTGCTTCTAGTGTTTAAAGTTCCTGTGCTCTTTATAATGATTAATTCAAGCTTCAATTGCAGCGTGTGTGTGTGCTTTGTGATGAAAACATGATAAAAGTTGTCTGATTCCTCCATCTTCCTTACACAGCACAGATGCTGTATATCCTTACTTTCAGTGGGACTTAAGCCAGCAAGGGAGGAGCTTTCCCTCCAGTATTTTCTGTCTCTCAGAAGTAAAAGTGAGACCCCTTTTTATTATAATGCAAACAAGTTTAATTTGTTCTAGGATAAAGTGAACAGAAATGTCTAGTTGGTCAGTTTTCATTCATCATATGACTGGTTAGTTGCTGACCATTTGGAGGATGCTGGATTATTAACCTGAATTCTTCTTCTTGCTCAGCTCTCAGTGGTATGCCAAAACCAGAGCTATTTTTACATGTGCTGCTTAAACTCTCTGTGAAGATGAAACACCTCTTCCATGTGTTTACTCCCTAGGAGACTTAAAGCACAGGTTGTGGATAAAGTTTAATCAATCCGGTATAAGAAAATACAACATACATCTATAAGTGCATTCCCAAAATGTATTTAATCGTAAGTTTCCGAAATAATTGGAACCAAATTTAAAGAGTAAAAGATAATATTTTATTGAAGCATAATACAACCAAATTAATGAAAATTTGACTTTGGTTGGTTTAGGGTCAGTATTCTTCCCATGATACGCGCCTCCATACAGCGACATTAACAATGGCTTCTTAAAGATGCCTGGATAAAAGCTGACTCTTTCACTTCTTGATTTCCACACACACTGAAAATAAACATTGAAAATATTTCCTATTCATTATTACTTATATGTCTAAGGTAGTAGAAATTTAAGAATTGTTGTCATCTTCAAGCACACATAAAATGATAAGCAGAGGTAAATATGTGCTAGGGAGGAGTGGAGAAGCACATAATCAGATAACAAAAGTTTTCTTTAAAAAATGAAATAAACCTATGTATATTTGAAACTGTGATGTTTAAGAAAACATCTAAAAATACATTAGTGAAATAGTAGGAGCGGCTAAAAGTCACTTGGTCTGTTTAGCCTGGAGAAGAGGATTCTGAGGGAAGACCTCATCCCATTCTACGGCTCCCTCACAGGGAGAGAAGGAGGAGCAGGCACTGATCTCTTCTCTCTGGTGACCAGTGATGGGACCTGAGCTTGTGGCAGGAAGATGTGCCAGGGGTTCGCTTGGAGGATGATGGAGCACTGGAACAGCCTCCGCAGGGGAGCAGTCATGGCACCAAGCCTGATAATATTCAAGAAGCATTTGGATAACTCTCTCAAACACATGGTGTGAAATTTGGGCTTGTCCTATGCAGAGACAGGACTTAGACTCAAGGATCCTTGTAGGTCCCTTCCAATTTAAGACATTCTATGATTCTATAGATTTTTTCTCAAGCTAATTTCTATTAAAATGCAGCCTTTTTTTCCTTTTGATTTCAATGAACACTAAAGATTTAGTTTGTACACAGTCATTACAGGAATACACGTATCACACATAACCTAACAGGCTTTATTTCCTTTTCTAGGTGTTCCAGTATATTTTATATTGGGAAATGCTTTGATATTCCTTTTCTGGTTCTATCAGCTGCTTAACCTCAAGAGTAACAGGCAGAGGGGCATATAAGAAGTGACCCTGCTTTTAAGCAAAGGAAGAAATGTTCAGTGGATATCAACATTTGGCTCCAAGGAGGGACTCCTGTTCTAGGGGGATACAGGGTGATCCTCATGCTCACTTGTCGGAGAGGCTATGGAGGGTCAGCAGCTCTGGGCACAAACAAGCTCATACATCTGCAAGGTCGTGCTCTGGGTGAGATCTGGCATTCTGTGCATCACCTCTTGTGCCATCTGAAAGGAAACAGCAATCACTATGACTAGCATTTTGGTATTATTTTACTTTCTTATAAATGAAGAATATATGTAATATATAATCACTACACAGCATGAGAAGAGCACTGGCAGTACTTTCAGGGTACAATTTTCTATCCATGTGTTACTCACAAGAAAGCCTTCAGGGTTGTACAGCTGTGTAAATCATCACTATGTTATTGAACTTCTCTGAGCTCAGCTGAAGCCAAGGTTCTCTGGAAGCTCCAGCTCAACCCAGGCTTTGATGCAGTGGTTTCACAATCACTTCTGTAACAGACCAGCATTATGCTGTGAAGAGCTCTGTCTTCCATACAGCGCTTCCTGGTCTTGTTAGGGAGTTGCTCCACTGCTCACGATTGTACTGGAAATATACCCTGAGAAAAGGTTGTATTGTTCCTCAGTAGCAGCACAGATTGAAGTTACTGAACAACACATCTCTCAAAAGGAACAGTCCTATTGCATGAGTCGAAACGTGATGGTACAGTACGTGGTAGGTTTTTCCAATAGAAAACTGAAATTTAACCTTTAAGACAATCAGCTGTTTTGATATTTTTCCCCTTTTAAGAAAATGGAGAGGGAACTACTTGACTCATAACAAAGCTGTAGAAAAGCAACAAATATGTGGCCAACTGGTGTACTTCAACAGTGTGAGTGAATGAATGAATGAATTAGGTTATTCATGGATTTTTGGAATTGCAAAAGGGGAGACAGTGTTTTAATTAAAATACAGGTGTGGCAGAAAGCCCCAGCCATCCTTGTCTATAAGCATTTCCAAGCCTGGTACACTTATAAGACCTCATAACAAACAACTAGTTGTGCATTACTGTTTTTCTTTGAGGAAGGGAAATATTTTACAGCATTTTATGTTACCTATTTCACATTGTTGTACGTTGAGGCAGGGCTTTTACAACCTCTGTGTTTTATCAATATGTGCAGGTAATTTCTTTATGTTTTCTCATTGTTGAAAATTGTTATTTCCTGGTTTTGCACATGAAATCATTTTGGTAGCATTGTTGAGTAATACGACATATTTATTCTAGTGTCTAACATTCCTATTTAAATATTCTTCACACTGCCCTCCAGTTTTCACCCCCTTCCACTACTAACATTCCTTAGTCTGTCTCCACATGGGGGTAGGTGCTGCTGAGTATTACACCCAAGTACTTTATCTCCAGAGGTTTGGTTTATGAACTAATACAGAACGTTTCTTCCACATAAGAATAACGGGTTTGTCTGCCACCTGAGCCATCTCTTTCATAGAAACACAGAATCATTCAGGTTGGAAAAGACCTTTAAGATCATTGAGTCCAGCTGTAACCCTAACACTGCCAAGTCTAGCACTAAACCATGTACCTATATTTCCCTAGTATAGCCACACTCTTAAAATCTGCAGATTTGCTGTGATCCTGGTTTTGATTTTGTTACACTGACTTCATGGATCTACCGTTTTAAGTGGAAATAAGTACTCTGATGGCAGTGTAGAGAACTCTGCAGAAAGCTGTTGGTGAGCCTTCTGCACTGTCAGGAGCCAGATCTGGGCCCATCATCTCATCTGGCTTGTATGAACTCCCCTGCCACATACATTAATTTCTGTTCTCTACTGGCACAATAGTTTGTGGGTTTCTCAGTGATGTAGTACTTTCTGTCTGAATTTCACTAATAAACATCTTCAGACTTCACACCAGTACATTAGGATTCCTGTACTTCTGGTACATCGTAACCTCTGGGAATTGTGTCTGAATGACACATCATTACTTTTGTACTAGAGGTGTTATTTCTAACTGCTATGACTAATTACTACCAAATGATAAGAATTTGAACATCAATTTCAAGTTTTTGCTCTGGGCAAACCCACTTTTCATAAATCTTCTGTGGTTTGTTGACTGGAGGGGGTCAATTGCTGCTGGCATTCATTGTAGTTGCTCATTCTGCGTTTTTGCGTACACAGATGAGCCAGTCAGTTCTAGGATATTAATTAAGCATTGAAATTGTGTCCTAGATTATTTTAAATAATTATTTTGTTGTTGTTTAAACTAGTTCATTTTTGTCAATCCGTCAGACTCAAACATCTGAACCTTATGCTTGAGTAAATATCTCTGCCTATACACCAAATAATTATATTACTGCTTACAGTATACCATCGTCATCATTGTCTGTGATTTATACTCAACTGGACTTAGCTCACCTATATATTAGCTCACTTTTTTGTGCCATAAGTTCATCCTCCTACTGTCCAGATCCAATATCGGGGAGGGTTCTTAAATGATCCCAAGAGTGAGATTAAGACACAAACGAGGTCAGATGCCATACAGTCTTGTGAGCTTTATTTTCTAGAGCAACTCATAACAGCAATAGGGCAGAGAGGAAAAGAAAGGAAAAGTTAAGATCCCTAAACAAAAATATGCTAGAGGTGCAGATAATTGCCACCACCACCAATCCAGCGATGTCCCGTTGGATCGGTTTTGGTGCAGGTGAAGATACTCCAAGTCCCAAGAAGACCCGGGGTGAGGGGAATACACACAATCAACACACCAACAATGGAGGAGGAGGCCCCCGATTTATTGCCCCAATCCCCACGATTTCTCCAAAAAGTCCACCCATTTCCACGGAACTCATTGTCCTCCACGCTCATATGCCCAGATGGTCATGGTGGTCCTCTCTACCAGTCTCCAGCACAGGGGCAGCTTGGTAGGCACTGCTTCGGGTGGATATCTTGGTTTTCATTGGGGGCAGTTTATCTCCTTCAGAACAGCAAGAGGTTGTGGTTGGCAGCAATGTTGAGACAAACAATTCAAAACAGTCTCTTACACCTACCACAATGCTTTACAAAAACACTAGTCATGAAAGCCAGTTATTCATTCTCAGAGCTGAATTTGAATATCCTTTCTAATTTAGACTCATAAATTTATGAAAAAAAGAAAGTTGCTGCTGGTTTTGTACCTGGAGACATCTATTCTTTCAGCGTATGGTTGGGAAATAGGAAGCTCCAAGAGGCAACGCAGCAGTCTTGAGACTGCTGCTATGAACAGATTGCTGCAACATATTGTGGGATTTTATACTTTAAAACAGACACCAAATACTTGGAAAGATTTAAGAAAATTTATGACAAAGAATAATTCAAGATCTGAAAAATTTGCTTTTACAATTAAAAGGTGAAAGTTAAAGGTAAAGAGTTGATCATTGCCTACCAGGAGCTACATGGGAAAGATTCCTTGTAGTTTAATGATTTTTAATGAAAGCATACCAGGAATAATGGCAAAGACAAAAACACCCCAGACGAATTGTTAAAACATTTAACATTTCCCATAGAGATGACCTGCTTCACAGAATCACAGAATAACCAGGTTGGAAGAGGCCCACCGAATTGTCGAGTCCAACCATTCCCACCAATCCCTAAATCATGCCCCTAAGTACCTCATCCACCCTCACCTTAAACACCTCCAGGGAAGGTGAGTCAACCACCTCCCTGGGCAGACTGTTCCAATGCCTAATTACCCTTTCAGTAAAAAATTTTTTCCTTATCTCAAGCCTAAATCTCCCCTGACGGAGCTTGAGGCCATTCCCTCTCATCCTGTCCCCTGTCACTTGGGAGAAGAGGCCAGCACCCTCCTCTTCACAACCTCCTTTCAGGTAGTTGTAGAGAGTAATAAGGTCTCCCCTCAGCTTCCTCTTCTCCAGGCTAAATACCCTCAGCTCTCTCAGCCGCTCCTCATAAGATTTGTTCTCCAGCCCCCTCACCAGCTTTGTTGCTCTTCTCTGGACTCACTCCAGAGCCTCAACATCCTTCTTGTGGTGAGGGGCCCAGAACTGAACACAAGATTCAAGGAGCGGTCTCACCAGTGCCGAGTACAGAGGGAGAAGAACCTCCCTGGACCTGCTGGTCACGCCGTTTCTGATACAAGCCAAGATGCCATTGGCCTTTTTGGCCACCTGGGCACACTGCTGGCTCATGTTCAGTCACTGTCAACCAACACCCCCAGGTCCTTCTCCTCCTGGCAGCTTTCCAGCCAGGCTTCTCCTAGTCTGTAGCTGCATAGGGTTGTTGTGCCCCAAGTGCAGGACCCAGCATTTGGCCTTGTTAACCCTCATGCCGTTGGTCTCAGCCCAGCAGTCCAGCCTGTTCAGATCCCTTTGCAGAGCCTCCCGACCCTCCAGCAGATCCACACTTCCACCCAGCTTGGTGTCATCTGCAAACTTGCTAAGGGAGCACTCGATTCCTTCATCCAGGTCTTTGATAAAGACATTAAACAGGACTGGACCCAGCACTGAGCCCTGGGGAACCCCACTTGTCACTGGCCTCCAGTTGGATTTAACTCCATTTACCACCACCCTCTGGGCCCGGTCATCCAACCAGTTTTCCACCCAGGAGAGTGTGCGCCTGTCCAGGCCAGAGGCCGACAGTTTCCATAGCAGAATGCTGTGAGAAACTGTGTCAAAGGCTTTACTAAAGTCCAGGAAGATACATCCACAGCCTTTCCCTCGTCCAAGAGTTTAGTCACTCGGTCATAGAAGGTGATCAGATTAGTCTGGCAAGACCTGCCTTTCATGAACCCGTGTTGACTGGGCCTGATCACCCGGTTCTCTTGCAAGTGCTTCTTGATAGCACTCAAGATCACCTGCTCCATGACTTTCCCCTGTACTTAAGAAGCATCTTAGTTTCCCAGGCATACAAGTCTTGTTTATTAAGATTTAATTTCTTTTTAAGCAAGCCCAGTTTCCCACGGCTCTGCTATTCAAGGTTGGATTCTTGGTGTCTAATAAAATATAAGCTGATGTTGCATTTTTTTCTCTCAGGTAGAGCATATTACCAGAGTGTTTCTGGTTACTTAGTTTCCTAAAGTTAGTGGAAACATCTATAATTTAGACCTTTTATCTTTATGTCAAATGTGATTGAAATCAGTCAACCAATTTCAAAGCTATTTATGGTAGGTAGGCACAGATGTACAACTATAACAGGTGAGTTAAATCCAGCTAGAGGCCAGTTACAAGTGGGGTTCCCCAGGGCTCAGTCCTGGGTCCAGCCCTGTTTAATGTCTTTATCAAAGACCTGGATGAAGGCATTGAGTCCTCCCTTAGCAAGTTTGCAGATGACACCAAGCTGGGTGGAAGTGTCGATCTGCTGGAGGGTCGGGAGGCTCTGCAAAGGGACCTGAACAGGCTGGACTGCTGGGCTGAGACCAACGGCATGAGGTTTAACAAGGCCAAGTGCCGGGTCCTGCACTTGGGGCACAACAACCCTAAGCAGAGGTACAGACTAGGAGAAACCTGGCTGGAAAGCTGCCAGGAGGAGAAGGACCTGGGGGTGTTGGTTGACAGTGACTGAACATGAGCCAGCAGTGTGCCCAGGTGGCCAAAAAGGCCAATGGCATCTTGGCTTGTATCAGAAACGGCGTGACCAGCAGGTCCAGGGAGGTTCTTCTCCCTCTGTACTCGGCACTGGTGAGACCGCTCCTTGAATCTTGTGTTCAGTTCTGGGCCCCTCACCACAAGAAGGATGTTGAGGCTCTGGAGCGAGTCCAGAGAAGAGCAACAAAACTGGTGAAGGGGCTGGAGAACAGGCCTTGTGAGGAGCGGCTGAGAGAGCTGGGGGTGTTTAGCCTGGAGAAGAGGAGGCTGAGGGGAGACCTTATTACTCTCTACAACTACCTGAAGGGAGGTTGTGGAGAGGAGGGTGCTGGCCTCTTCTCCCAAGTGACAGGGGACAGGATGAGAGGGAATGGCCTCAAGCTCCGTCAGGGGAGATTTAGGCTTGAGATAAGGAAAAAATTTTTTACTGAAAGGGTGATTAGGCATTGTAACAGTCTGCCCAGGGAGGTGGTTGACTCACCTTCCCTGGAGGTGTTTAAGGTGAGGGTGGATGAGGTACTTAGGGGCATGGTTTAGGGATTGGTGGGAATGGTTGGACTCGACAATTAGGTGGTTCTCTTCCAACCTGGTTATTCTGTGATTCTGTGATATGAGACATAACAGGATAAAAAAATAATCAGTTTTATTCTTATGTAAAACTTTTTGCAGTGCCATGGTCAGGCATTTTATTAATATTTCACTTTGACAATATAGTAATTTTAAAAATTCTATGTAAGTTAACAGAGATGTTTACTTTCAGGACAATAATATCTTTCAAATTTGCTCAGATTTTGAATTTAGATTTACTATTTAAAAATGTCCAAATGAGCCTGTTTAATTGGCAGATATACTAGAGGTGATCTTTGCAGGTCTTTTTGAATATGTGAAATTATCTTCATGTTGAAAAGCTTCTCTTCAAAATTTACCTTTCAAACAGAATTATTGATCTATATCACCTTCAGTAGTAGTCTCCATGTTGCACTGGAACTAAATTTGTTAAGATTACATCTTTTGACTCTGTTGCATGAAGCATATATTTATGTGTGTAAGCATGTGTATACAGATGAGTTATGTACAAGAAATAAGAAGTATATGTGCTGGCAAGTATACTTTTTTTGATGAATTAAGCTTATTTTGTAAGTCTACCATATCCTAGCAGGTTTTGTGGTTCATTTCTCGTGGTTATTTCAATTTCTTTGACAGATAAGGTATCTTTTTAAAATGCCATACTGAGGATGGAGTGTGAATATTCAAAATATGAGCCATACTGCTTACTTGAGATTGGTGAGATAAATCATGTTTCGTAGTGGTTAGTTTGTGGCTCTGTTTGTTTTAATGTTAGATCTCCTCTCATGCAAATCATTTAATACTCAGAAGGATAATTGGTTGCTGATAACATGACCATGAAATTTCATTTCTGTTCTTGACTATAAGCATGGCCAAAGTTGACTTAATTTGCATTGTTTTATTCATGCATATTTTCTAATAATGTCACAACTCTATTCTTATTATTGAATCCAAACGCAGGTGCATTTTCACTTAACAATCCTGTGAGAAGTGGAGATTGATTTTTCAGGGAAATGATCAACCTTCCTGATGGCTGGTTTACATCCACCACAGCCACTCCTCACAGATTCCAAAACCCCTGTTGTTAGTCAAAAGAAATGACTGATATGCAAATATTGTTTCCTATAGACTCCAGCAGTGCTATGATTCAAGCATCAATTACGAAAGTGCTATAAGGCATTTCTTTATACCATTGCTCAGAGATTTACAAAGTCACTATCTGCAGATTCCATGGGTTTTTAATCTTAATACCTGGGGAGAAAACATGCAATCCACACAGACTTCCAATCTGATATATTATTAACAAGATTAAATGAGTAAGCTAAATTATACATGTAAATCACATAGAGAACAGAGGAGGATAGTATGAAGTCAGCACATTAATTAATTTATCAGGTTGGTTTATTTGATATGCTGTGATCAGTGGTCTTCATATCCTCCATCCAGTGTGCTGCATACTGAAAGAAAAAAAAATCACCCCCCCTTTAAAAACTCACTTTATATCATATTACTTCTCCTTTTAGTACAGGATAACAGGCCTTAGGACTAAGGAAAAAGCATTGTGGAAATCTACTTGATTTTAGGAAGCTTGATATTTTCCTACAAAACATTTTTGTAAAGAAAGCCGTTATAAAACCTAGGGAGATAAAACTGCTTGGAAATGGATTCATGATGGTTCAGAAAATCTTAATCAGAAGAAATTGCTGGTGTTCACTGTCAGAATGGCACGATGCACTGACCATGTGCTGCACCTTTGGGGTACGGCTTGCGTCAGTACTGGTCTGAAGTTTGGAAATATGAAGTGATGACAGCTCAGAGGAACTTCTCTAGAGTGTCTGGTCCAATCTACTGCTTAGATCAGGGCCAGACCTGAAGCTGGACGAGGCTGCTATGGCTTATGGGCTTGCAGTGGTCTCAGTGGTAGATTAAGATGTATCCAAGTGACCCCCAAGCTAGCAGGGGCCATAAGCACTGTCAGGCAGCTAGTGATGTTCTAGAAGACACCAACAGGAATCATTGGTAGGGTACGCGTATAGACGGGAAGATTTTTTTTATTAGCCTAAGGAATTAAAGAATAATGCTTTTAGGTGAGGAACTTGAATGTAATAAGCCTCATGTTTCCAGAAAACTAATGTGTACACTTTAGTGTGCTTTAAAAATTAAAAACAAGACATCCCATAATATTATGCTGGGCATGACTATGTCCCAAAGGAAAGTGCAAGTCATACTCTGGGACAGAAAAAAATATTTTTTTTGGTTTGGTTTAGTTGTAAAATAGGGAGTGGAGTTCCATTATTGTAATAAAAGGGGTAAGGGTTTATGCTGTAACACTGGTGGAGACTTTTTACCCTGCCATCTGGTCAACAACATGGTTATTTATCATCAGGCAAGACAAGGAGAATGTCCTGACTATTCTGATCCCTTCTGCTTTACATACACTGTCCTTGTCCTTCCATCCTACAAGGCTCATGAGCGTATGGCACTTTTCTCCCAAGTTCAAAACATTTGCGTGAGATGTCAGAGGTTATTTAGACAAAATGCTCCCTGATGAATAAATGAAATCCTAACACGAAAGAATGATCTGGGCTGCTGAGCATGGATTCACAGATTGTCCACACTTGTTAAGATTTGACATGTAGCACATCCACTCTAGTCTAAGTTATAAACTCTGACTATATACTGAGGGATCTCAATACAAATCATCATAAAATACAAATATATCAGTTAGGAAATGTGATTTAAAATGTGATACTTTCGTTACAACTAGCCACACACCTCCAATCTGAAAAATACCAAAGGAACAAGTGTGGTTTGTTTTCTAAGTTTGAAATACACTGTTTATATAATCCTTAGGCTAATAAAATGGTGTTACATTAGCAGCAAAGATAAAAGAAACAATATTTATACACCTCCTGAACACTAAAAAAGCATTTTGTTTATAAGCACTGTACGATGCTATTAAACTAAGTACTTTGACTTGTCTAAAGTATGGAAAGCTGTGAATTCTTGCCCCCAAAAACTCCAGATTTCTTTCCTCTACTCCTCACTACAGAACAGTAGCCAGAAGATGTATTTCTAGTAAGGTAGGATGCTTGTGTCTTATCACTTACTGTTTTTTCTGTATTTTATTTAAATCTATCTCTTTGTGCAGCAAACTCTGCTCTTTACCTTTGTGAATCAAAGATCCCTAAACAATTAAAAAAACCACTACTCTCTATACATACTGGGGACCTCTGTCTTTGCAGAATTCTTCAGTCTAAAGCTTCTTGTAGATGTTTTCAAACTGTGCTCATTTGTATGTCTTAAAATAGGAAAATGTAGGCTGATTGCACGTTGACAGTATTATCTATGTATTTGGCATCAATATTAGTGAGCTTCTGTCATTTGGCAATTATTTCCATAGTATACCATATGGTGAGGAAAATGTTTTCATTCACCCACATATGACTAAAGTTTTATTGATAGCCTCGTACTGTGTGCAATCTTATTCCACAAAGGCTTGGTTAAGCCAACCAAGATCCTAAAGACACAGGTGCACTTCTCAGGCAGAAGGGTCTAGATTTCAGAAAGAATAGGTAGTGCAAGTGCTGCATTTTCATGCTTCTTGTGGGTTAACAAAGCTGACCTATGAAATTCTGGGTCAGTGCTGCTCTTGTCACCTCTGTAGACACTGAAGAAGATATTGCCCCACCCCCTCTTTTTATTTTTCCTGTACTGTTGAGTCTTCCTGCTGGAACGATGGACATAAGATGGCAATTACTTCTGCTTTGTGGCTTCTAGTGTATATTGCTGCACATGTAGCGTGTCTGTCTTTCTACTACAGTGGGGGGATGCAGCACAAGTCAAGTGTTCTCAGACATGAGAAAATCCAGAGTAGTGACATTATGAATGCCTCTTGTCTGCAAAAGGTATAATTAGAGCTTGTATTTTATAAATAGGCTCCCATGGATTCACTCCTCCTTTGAGAATTCTTTATTATATGCATTTTCTACTGTCTAATATGGGCTGAGCTTGTTCTGCAGCCCTGTTCTGTCAATTTAAAAACTCAAATACGACAACAAGTCAAATCTGTGTAAATTAGAGTCCATTTGTTCTTGTTCTAACAGAACTATTGGCTTACAGCTAGTAAGTGCTAGCTTAGAAGGCAGCACATTGGGATTCTTCCAATTATTGACGTTTGGGAAATAATTTCCTACTTTGCCAAGGACTTCTGTACATTGCCATGTAATAGACTATGCAGAGAATGGAAGATGCATTTTGTGGAGATTTCAGCATTTTCTTTCAATCCTGTTAGCAAAAAAAGCCCCACCCTACCACAGTGCCATGAATTCTGAAGTTTTCTGTGAGATACTAACTTAAAAGGAATTTTCTGTTGAAATTTCTATTTCAATAATTGACAAAATAACTATTTCCTTTTTTTCATGTATGAGGGATGCGAAACTAAGAAGTGGATATTGGTAAGGAGAAGTAATACCCTTTTATTTAAAAATGTGAAAGCGCTATGTGTGTGTTTTCTGAGATTTATGCTTTCCTCACCTTTCTCTGCACCTCCCAGCCCTTTTCAAATGAAATTTTCAGAGAATGCGTTTTGTAAAGCCTTCTTCTACTGTAACTGATGATTCAGTGGAATTGATCTAGATGAGTTCTTTTACATAGTAGTTCTGCAGAAACATCAGAAATTGCATCTTGAGATCTAAATTTGACAAATGCTTTGTGTGCCTTGGGTTGTTCATTCACATTTTGGGCAACTTGAGACACAGTTTAAGAACACTGAGCTATGGCTGGATGCTTCTTGGAAGACTTTGCACTACGGCATAGTAATAAAGAACTTTCCTTATTTTTATGGTTTTGTATATGGAGAAAAAGGCAGAAAGCAGATATGTTAGAAAATATTACCTGAGAATTCTTCAGCTAATACAAATATCTACCTTTTTTTGTCTCCTTGAAGATCTTCATTTAAAATAAAAAAAAGTTTTACTTCTGTTAATGTTTTATTCATTACCACAAAGTTTCTATGCTTCTTTTGCCATCCTAAAACTATTAAAAATTCCAGAGTTTTTGTGAAACATGGCTCAGAAAATTCGTGTTGGGTGGGTGTGGTGCTCTTTGTTGTTGTGTCTCATTGGCATCCCATTATCCTGTATGTCTCCCCCGGCCCAGTTTAAAGTGCCTATCCTCTCTTTAGGAAGAAGAACCATAGTTTTTATTATCAGGGGCTGTATCATGACAGACTTCAGGTTGTGATTCAGATGCTGTGGATGATGCCAATCAAAATCATTTGGCAACTGGGTGGAAATAATTGAACACTTTAAAAAGTATGTATCTCAAATGTAAAAAAATGTGTGTATGGAAATGGGCCAGAGCTCTACAAAAAGGTTTTGATTAAAGACATTAACGAAATTACAGGTACATCACTGCAGCATGATTGTTTTAGAAGACGAAACACACCTTGAAAATGCTGCTACTTCAGATGTTGTTGGGAACTTCAAAACATGGCATGCACATTTGCAGCCAATGTTAAAACACAAAACCAGAGCAAATTCCTTGATGAGATCTAGTGTAGGGGTAATTAGCAATTGGTAAGCACCGTTCGAAGTACATAGAAAATAAAGAAAACAACCTGGAACTCAGCATGGTCAGGAATTAAACATTAAACTAAACTGAAGGGTTCATTGAAAAACAGTGATCCATCAACCAACCCTTGTGTCAGTGAGAGGGGTTTCCCTGAGCAGATTATTCCACCAGGATCCTCTCCCTAGATCCAGGCAACGTGCCACAGTGCTCTGCCTGTGGGCTATCAATGAATGACCCATGGGTATGCTGTGTGCATTGCCTGCTATCTCTGCCCATGTTGAATGCTAGATATGTGACGCAGATCAAAGTTATCTATTCTCTCGGTGCTTATCCTAGTCATTCAACTTCCATATTTTGCTGCTAACATGAAGGAACATTTACAGGAGAGTTAAACATACAGAAGGAAATGAAGCAAAAAGCCAAGTGTGAAGTTTGTGAATCAGTCTTGAATATTTGTGCAAACTGTTAAACGAATACTTGCAAACAACAAATAAATGTAGCTTTTCTAAGTGACTCTAAATAAAAACATGCAGTTGAATCTCAAGAAACATCATATGGCCTTACCATTACTGTGTTTGAAGTACTCAGCGCTGTCAGGTGAAACCAGCATGCTAAAATAGCCAAATGCAATTCATAGTAAAACTAGCTAATGGGAAAGATTTCTGTCTTCCCTCCATGGAAATATTTTTTCTGTGTGTGTACATGTCTGCTATGATACATATTCTTCTTTTCTTTTTCTTTTCCCCTGCAAGCTTCCTAGACTTGGGAGATGAAAGAATTTAGTCTCTAGAGCAACAATGATTGGCACAACTGTTGTTGACTCCTGACCTGCTCCTTTTTCCATTGATCTGCAAATAACATGAAAGCTAGGGATATGAATCTAAAAATGAACAAACCAAAGCAAAATACTTCATCTCGGCTATTGTTGATTGAGATTTATATGATCTCGTGCAAAATTAATAGAATATTGTTGAAGAAATGTCTTTTGCCTTTCTTATTCCAGAGGAGCAAATTATTTGATTGTTCATTAAGGTCAAGTTAAGACAACATCATGTGACTCATTAAAGGTTACACAGCTCTCCCTAAAATTAGATGTAGAGTATTATGTCACATCTGTCTCTGGATGATCTGAGTACTTAATGTACCAGAACATTCAAAGGGCTTCTCGCGTGAGGCAGCTGTGTGAAGTTTTTCGCATACAAAAGCTGATTCTTGTGTGGTCATATGTCTTCCTCACTGCAAAATTTGGATCATGCCTTGGAGATGTATTTCCCCCAAAATATAGGAGTTGTCTTCTACTGGGTCTCGTTAAAGAATTACTGCAGTACTGCTCACTTTGGTCCCAACTTTACAGACAGAGTGAGTCTATAGAACAGCATACTACAACCGCAGGCAGAATAGTTTGATACATTGAAAGTGGTAGAAGTCCAACATGCCTGAGCATGTGAATGGGGAAGACACCATCCTAGGATCCAAAGCCAGAGCCATGTTACATATTTGGCTGCAAGATAATATCCTTGGCTGTAACAAAAGAAGCGTGACCAGCATGTCAGGGGAGGTTATTCCCCCCTCTACTCTGCTCTTACGAGACCTCACCTGTAGTTCTGAGTTCAGTTCGGGAGTACTCAGCTTAGGAAGGAGAGGAGTCTGTCTGAGCAAGTCCAGAGGAGGGATACAAAGGTGATCAAAGGGCTGGAGCACCTCTCATACAAGCAAAGGCTGAGAAAGTTGGGCTTGCTCAGCCTGGAGAATTGGAAGGCTCTGGGAAGACCTTAGAGCAGCCTTCCAATACTTAAAGGGTGCCTACAAGGAATCTAGGGAGGAGCTCTTTATCAAGGAGTGTAGGGATAGGACAAGGGTTTTAAGCTGAAGGAACAGAGATTTGGGTTAGACATTAGGAAGAAGGTTTTTACCATAAGGGTTGTGAGGCACTGGAACAGATTGCCCAGAGAAGTTATGGATGCCCCATCCCTGGAAGTGTTCAGGGCCAGTTTGGATGGGACTTCGAGCAACCTGGTCCACTGGAAGGTGTCCCTGTCAATGGCAGGGCAGTTGGAACAGGGTGATCTTTAAGGACCCTTCTGACTCAAAATATTCTGTGATGCTATGACAAACAACTTGCAGACCCAGTAAGCCAACTGGCAGGGAATGCATCAAAGAGTCTGTGGAGTCTCCATCTTTGAAGATATTCAAAAGCCAATTACACATATTCCTGGGTAACCATCTCTAGGTGGTCCTGTTTAATTAGGGGGAGATGGGGGTGGACAAGATTACCTCTGGAAGTCTCTACCAGCCCCAGCTGTACCGCGATTCTGGATAGTTATGAGGAAGACAAAAAAACAACTCTTGAAGCTGAGATATTGCCACAGGTGAAATGTCAGAGAAGAAATTCACACCAAAGCCACTGGGGTAGTGAGTTTCCCTTGAGAATAAATATTTTGAGGATGCAGTATTTGGAGAACCAAATGACACTGATGACGACAGAACTCGATGTGTGATTGTAAAAATTATATCCAAGAGCTACACAGACATGACATTTACAACTGTTTAGGATGTTAAGTTTTGTGATTGCTAATTGCAAGAAGGATACACATCTGGAAAGGTCCTACGGGAGAGTGTTGTATATATTTGAATTTGGGATGGTGACAGTGTTAGATGTGGGACAGCTCCACCTGTTATGAACAATTCCGTGTTAGGAAAAGGAACTGAGGCTTACGGTTAGAGACTGTCCCGTTGACAAACCCATTTTAAAATGCATGGTGTTGCCTCAGAAATACTCCTAACAATATTATTGATACTAGATGTTCAACTCATGCTTTTAGGAAATTCCTACTGTCTCGGTCCCAGTGGGTGGATAGTGCACACTACGGCAGTTGCATGTCTGCTAGCACAAACAATTGTCTCTCTACAGAGTTGTGTTTACCATTAAAAAGGCATTAGTGTACTATAGCAATAATACTGATGGCAAGTCTTTCACATGAAAGATTTGTGAATCAATCTCTCTCCTTACTGAGGAAACTCGGTACTAGCATGTGCTGCATAAGTAGAGGAAAAATTCCCTTTTGTGTACACTAGAATTTATTTTGTCAGCTGGAAAGATCTAATGTAATGGGATGCAAGAGAAGGAATACAACTTTATTGAGAGAGTGAGCATTGGAAGTATCATGATTATTAAAGCTTTTTACGTGGAACATTCTACTCCTAAATACTCCCAGTGCAAATTTGGAGTAGGAAAAAAATTGTGCACCAGGAAAGTATGTATTCTGCAGCAGCTGGTGAAAGGTAAATTAGTGCATGTTGTACCATGGGCTGGCAGAACGGGGTTGCAGAGCTGCTGTGAAGGAACCATTAGAACATTGTATTGGCCAGACGTGTGTGAATTAGTGTGAAAATGCTTCGAAACTGTGCGTAATGTCTCAGCAGTCATACAATTCCTATTACATAATCGTGCATCGCTTATGCAACTTCTCTCAAACAGACAGGAGGAGAGCGATTCCTGTTGGAGGCTCAGCCTGACCCTGGAGAAGAGCAGCCTCATGCTCTGCGGTGACCACTCAGGCTGGAAAGTGGACATTTGGGTAAACAAGTCCAGAAACGGTCCCTCACTTAGCGGTGTTTGTCGGAGGCTGACAACGTTTGGAGCGTGCATTTCACATGTAGGAGAAGACCACAGGAGGAAAAAAAGGCTGCTTGTTTTTATGTATACTAATCTGTCAATGTGTTTTACTCCTTTTTTCCTGCTATTGGTGAATGTCCTGGTAGAATTTTAGGAAACGGTATTCCCGAAATATCAGAGTGGCTAACCCTATATGCCAGAAACAACCGGATGGTTTCTTTGGAAATTCTAGCAGCTCCCAAGGGAAGAGGAAGCCTCACCGTGGAGCTGTTGGTGCGGTTTCCAGCGCTACAGCCTTAAAGCAATATTTGGCTTGCTAGCGTTTGGCAAAGGGGTAGATTTTCATTAAACCCTGGGGGAAGAAAGCGGCCCCGAGGAGCGGCTTGCGATGCGATGTGGCACCGGCGCCCGCTGCGAGCGCCGGGCCCGCCGCGCTCAGGGATGCCGAGGGGGCGGGGCGGCCGAGCGGGAAGCCCGAAAAAGGAGGGGGGGTGGCGGTGGTGGGGGGGGAGAAGGAACGGGGGGGGTAGGCAGAGAAGGCGGCCCCGCGGAGCGGCGGGGAGGGCGGCGCGCATCCCTCCGCCGCCGGGACGGTTGCCAGGGCGACGGCTGCGTGGCAACGGGCTGGGAGCGGGGCCGCCCCGCCGCCGCCGCGGCGCGCAGAGCGGGCGCGCTGCCCTCTCCTCGCTGGATGCTGCCGCGGCGGCCGCCCGGGAGCAGCCACGCTCCGCTCTCCGCCAGCGACCGCGGGTACCGGCCGGGAGGAGCCGCCGCCGCCGCCGCCGGGGGCAGCCCTCGGCAGCCGCCGCGCCCGGGGGCAGCGCGGAGCGGCGCGGAGATGATGCCGCTGGTGCGGAGCGCCGGGGGCTCCCACCAGCGGCTCGCCATCGTGTTCCTCGGCCTCTGCTGTCTCCTGCCCCCCGGGAGACTCGCCGCTCCGGGCGGAGATTTCCCCGGAGCGGCCGTGGACAATCTGGTGGTCAGGAAGGGGGACACGGCGGTGCTTAGGTAGGAGACGGTGGCGGCCGCGATGGGGCGAGCGGGCTCGGACGCGTCCCCGAGAGCGGCCGCGGCTCCCGGCGGAACCGCGGGTACCGCTCTGGGGATGCCGCGGCCGCGGCTGCGCCCGGGGAGGGCGGGGGGTGCCCGGGCCGTGCGGGAAAGTTGTCACCGACCGGCTCCCGGCGGCCGCATCTCCGGAGCCGGGGCGGCCGCCGCGCCGCTCCCCCGCTCCCTGGGGCGTGGTGGGAACCGTTTCCCCATTTTAACCGGTTTTTAGCAACGCGCGGCGTGTCGACCGAAGTTTGGAAACGGGCTGTTGGGTGAAACGCTGCGGGTTGGAGTTCTGGCAGCAGTTGCGGGCTCTGCAGTCGGAGCGTCGCTGGGCTGGAACGCGGATTACGAGCCGCCAGCAGCATCCGCCTCGTTATTTTTCTTTTACGTTTTCCTGCTTCTCAACGATTAACGTGGGGAGCCAGCTTTACGCCATTAGGAGATTACAGGCTTACCGTAGCTCTGTTATTGCTTCTCCTAATGAACCTTGCGCTCCCCGCGCCCACGGTATCTTCTCAGTCCGCTTGACTGGAGCAAAATTTGTTTACCGGTAGTCATACACCACACTTAATCTTCTTGAATCCTTCTTGTTGATTTGTCTTCATTAATCCTCTGGCTTGATTTGATTATTTTCTCCCCCTGATTCTAACTTTTTATTCGTGCGTTGTACTTCTGTTTTGATCTTGCCATAGTTAAAGAAAAAATACGTTCTCCCATTCTCTGGAATACGATTGTGGTGGGTTGAACCTCCTTGATTGTCATAAATCTCTGGTTTAATTGGCAGTAGTTTTAAGCTATGAGGTATCTGGCCGTATTTTTCTTTTTGTTGGGGTGTCACTCACTTATGCCTCCAGATTACAAAGTATTTTAGCCATAATCCATTTTTAATGATCATACAATCTGCTATAAAATTTTCAGGAGGAATTTGGAATCATTTTACAGCAAGTCAGCCTGCTTCTGCTGTAGTAGCTACTGAAAATACAGTAGATGTCTATGTGGGGCAGCTCACAAGTATTTTTTACATATACCTCAATTCTACTCTGTATTTTGAGAAGTCCTGAGGTCCTCCTGCTTTCTGCCTGCAGAACTGGAGAATCAAAGGAAATGATAAAAAAAAAAAAGTCTGTTTCAGACTTAAAGGTTGCACAGAAGGTAACTAGGTGAGTTCCTGAGCAGTTAAGAAGGATACTCAGGCAGTACTAAGCATTATTAGGGCATAGACAAATCTATGCTTAAAACTACCTTAGTAAACAATTGTGGAATTACTCTAAAGATTACTTCCTGGTGGGTTTCAGATGGAATGTTTTCTGTTTCCTAGGCCTGAGATTACGTTTTAAACTCAGTATCTGTGCAGCTGCATAGGTTACATGAAAGAAAATCGAGCTTTAAGATTAAGATATTACTATTGTCTCACAAGGGAGGGAAAGTGTCTGTTTTATAAAGAGATGCTACTAACAGAAATATTAACATTGTTACTGAACTCTGGAACAAAGCAATTAGATGGTGAAATAGCACCGTTACATCTGTTTTTCATTCTTCTTGCTTTATGATTAACTTCTTTCATTTCATACACCTTTTGTAGGCTTTCTTTCAAATTAGAGTTTATTTTGTTTTCAGTTGTCATTGAAAGGGGAACTTCAGCAACTTAAAAGGGGAAATGTAGGATCACTGTAGGACAAAACACTTTCAAAAGAGTAAGCAGAAGATGAGTAGAGCTGTTTAACTTGAATCTCTCACTGCCCATCTTCACTGCTCCTTTGCATTTTTCCTCACTGGATATTTGTAACATAAATATATTTCAATATCCCTTAAAATAATTGCTCTTAGTACCCCAAGTACTGGAAGCTGGTGATTTATTTAAATACAAATTTTGACGAGCTTGATAAAGCAATTTGGGTGTTAGAAAAGGGGTTTCTTCCTTCTAACCCTGTAGCCATCTGAATTTAGCTCTTCTCTGTTACCGTACATCACAGCATCCCAAGCTGGCTGTGGTTCCCAGCCTCTTACGGCAAGATGACCATCAGCACCCTTCTGCTGGCACGTGTTGATTCACCTCACAGCACCAGGCTTTTCCAATTCTATCCATTCTCCAAACAGGGCTTCAAAACTTACCTTGTTACTTTGTTACAAAGGCAAGCACCATGCCTAAAGCATCTAGCATTCCTTTCTTTAATAATTAATGCTAGAATATGGCAGTAAATCCCATGTCTTTGAGTCAGCAATTTCTTGGCTGCAAGAAGATGCGGGTGATTTATGTGATGCTCGTTTAGGTGGAGGCATCCCCTCATGAGAGGGCGTTGTGGGCACTGTGGGAGTGCTCACATGGCACACACCCTGTGCCGGCTCCCAGGGCTCTGGTGCTGCTTCTCGGGGCTTTTATTCAGCTGTGCAGCTTAATTACGTATTGACTCATGTTTTGAGGTCTGCATGGAGTGGGAATAAATAGGGTTACCGGCACTGAACTGAGAATAAACTTTTACTTGCGAGTCTCGTCTTGAGCGAAAATGTTAGGGCACAAAGTGCATAGACTGTTTCAGTGAATAAGGTGGCAGACTGAGAGCGCCAAGTTCCAGTCTCAGTTCTCACATTAAGTTTTCATTGTCTTTCCTAAAGACGAGGAATAAAACCTCCTTGAGCTGCTGAGGTTTTCCAGAATAACCTCTAAGTGTTAACATGAAGTAAAATAAGTAGTATAGCTCCCCCATTCTAAAATAGTTAACTCAGATGAAAATGTAATTAATCAATTTAGCATCAAACTCATGCAGCATTTTCCTATGTGAGCTGTGAGCATCACTCCCTGCTCAGTACTCTTGCTTGGCCAGCCTCCCTTCCCCATCACCCCTCACTGTACACCGTGCTGTGGGCACTCTCCTCATCCTCCCCACTCGCACCACCGTGGGGCTGGGATGCACTTTGCTGGTGCATGGCGAGTGCTGGGATTCTCCTGGTTCTCCCATGACCTCTCTGGCCAGCGCTCCCCAAAGCTGGCAAAAGGCATGGCAGCCCACACTTTTCACTTCCAGATGGACAAACTGAATAGACAGTTTGCCAAGGATGTCACAGAGCACTTGTGTTGGTATGGAAAGCAGCTTAGCAATCATTTGTTAAAGAAATCTCTCATGATGTATTCTTTCTGATGATGAGTTATTTCTGTACTCTGAATAACTAAAACCTGGTACCTTTTGTTTGGTTCTAGTCAGTGACTGATCTATGCAGTCCCAACACTGTTTTTGTCGCTTTTTATTGAAGTTACGAAAAATTGTATCAGTAAAGCCATTGTTTTGTATGGCAAAATAGTTTGGAAAAGACACTTATTTTCCGAAGGTGTTCTGCATCTTTTCTATACTCGCCCTGGGCAACCAGCTATGATTTAATGAAAACACATGAGGAAGGAGAGAGCAAGTTATAAAAACATTATTTTATTAAAAGAACAAATTGCCATACTGTAAACTCTTAGAAATATGGAAACAGTCTGTATTTTCAGGACTGGATTTCTCTAGTGACCCTTTTCAAGACCTCCCGTAAGGAGAGGGATCACCGTATGTTTGCAGCATATCCGTAATCTTGACAGCAGAAGTGGCAGTTTGGAACTGGAGTGTTTTAAGAGAGGTGACAAATGCAGAGTAGTTTGCTCAGAGCGGGCATGGCTAACCTGTTTCTCATCCCTCACTGTCTGGTAAGCGGTGTTTGGACTTGATGTTGGATGCTCAGAAGTACGAAGGCCACCTCCACCTGGGTGGCGGCTGCTCTGTCCCTATCCTGCTGGCCATGCACGGAGTGATGCAAGCAGTGCAGCCAGAAAGCTCTCTACCGGCGTTGCAGCAAGAGACATTTCTGCTTTCAGGGAAGAAAAGCAAATTTCTCTCTGACTTTCTGTGCTAATGATTATCCAGTTTGTGAGTGTGGCCCTCTTGGCTTTATATGTCCAAGAAAACAATTATGTGTTTCTTAACAGTTCCTGCATACAGTTCTCACGTACCTCACCTGCCATTTGTAAACAAAATCCCCTTAGATATCTAAATGTACAAATCTGAAGACAATCAAAATGGCTTTCCCAAGCAAGCAGGTTTTTATCTTGCATTTTATTTTTCTTGGAGCTCATGGATAATAAAAGCTAGTTTACCTGATAGTATGTTTACATTGCATAATCACAGTAAATTAAGTTTTAGGAGTTGACACATTTTTTAAAAAAGCAAAAGATTTTATCATTACTGTGATTATAGAGTAACGTATGAAATATGTGTTCTGCAGTATGTAAAATGATGTGAATTCTTCACTGCAAAGAGTTAAACCTGGATCTGGGACTCCCTGAGGTTCCCAGCGTTTGTCAGTGAAGAGTAGGAATCATAGAATCATAGAATTGTTTCGTTGGAAAATACCTTTGACATCATCAAGTTCAATCACACCTGCCCACTGTGTTCTTCTGTCCTTGCCATCATGCAGCAGACATGACTTCTGCCTCCTCCGATCTTTTTGACTATGACACTCCCAGGGTCACACAGGAGGCATGCAAGTGTGTATCGGAGAAATGCTGTTCCTTGTGTGGCGCTGATGACTCAGTGCTTCACTTTGACTCCCTTGAGCTTGGCAGAGATCATTGTTCTCACTGTCTATTGAAAGTGACTTTGCAAGCTGTGTATCATCTTCTTCATTCATATTGCAAAGTGGGATGCTTCCTCTTTTCTGCCACAGCTTTCATCTGATGAACGTTGACTGTTCAGGGCACAGATGTCCACCTAACATTATTTATCTAATATAGATAACAAAAGCAAGGTCTCTGAAATCAGAGTCTAGATGGAGATGAACTCTTTTGGCAGAAGAAGTTTTGTGGCAGCAGCCAAACCCACTTGTCCTATGTCTCTGGCATTCAAAACACTCTGATTTTCAGATTGGATTTCTCCTTTTGCAGGAAAGCATGGGTGCAGGGGAGTCCTGGCCAAAGAAAAACCTGTGGGGACCACTTCCAGCTCCTGCTTCTGCTTCCCCTGATTTTAGGTGCTCAAGAATGAAACTACAGCATTATGGTTACTATCATGGATTTTACTTGGGGAGAGGTGAGGGCAGGTGTGGAGCTATGAAATCCCATAGATTCCCATATCAATGGTCCTGAGGAACATACAGCTGCTCTGGTCAAAATTATTGAAGGTGTTTATGCAGCTTGAGTGCCTCTGTCAAGCAGATCACACAGGCTTTGACTGCAAAGCCGTTCAGGTCCTCAGGGGGACTTAGGTGCCTGATTCATATTTAAGTTGCTGAGGAGAGCTAGTGACTTTTGGAGACTGGGACTTACTTGTCCGTTTTGCCTTCTTTTCCAAGAACTGCCTTTTACAGACAACAGTCTTTGCCTAAGAAGCAACAGTGGTCATGGAAAGATGATGACACAGTAGCCAAATGTTTTCCATCTGTTATCATCGGTATTACTGAGAACTGGTCATTTGAAATGAAAGTTTTGCAGCATGAGTAGCATATATAAATTATATAAATTTTGAGATACTATATATATTCCAGCATTACAGTCCCTCTGATGTATGTCCACTTGCTGGTGTTGGATACAGTTGTGTGCACCCACTTATGAATGCAGCTGTGTGTATGGATGGAGAAGTTGTTTAATAAATATACAATTTTTTCTTTTTTTCCTTTGTGATTATAAAAGGTATGTTTCTTGATTTCTATACTTTTTTGGTATTCTTGTGCAGTTCAGGATCATAAATTATTTAGCTATAGGAAGCTTTGTTACTATCTCTCTGAAATGTTACTGGAACAAGTAGACATATGTGCACACACAGCCATAAAATTAAGTTGTTGTTTGGGCAAGTCTTTCACATTCGAAGTCCTTGCCAATTATTAAACAAGCACATTATGGTGCTTGCCTCTTGTCTGTGCAGTAATAATAAATAAATCTAGAGTAAATTAAAATAATTTATAATTTTAAAATGATTGCAAATGTTTCAGATATTATGTGGGGGAAATAACAAAACAAGGAATCAGTAAGGAATGAAAACCAGAATTTGTTCCAAAGGGCTGTTCTGTTGAGGAAAAAACAGAGACTTAAATTACATTCTTGTCATTTAGCATAAGAGTTGACTGCAGCTGATATCCCAGGGGAACAAGTCTCAGGGATTCAGGCTGCCTCATTTCACAGACCATTCAGTGGCATGTGGTATGGACTTACCACGGTCTCTTCTGGTGGAAATTTGACCCAACATTGTGCTCAGAAACTAAAATCTGGGCTGCAGCAGGCTCAGGGAATCAATCTGGAGACATTTCAGGTCTTTTGGAGCCTTGTGGAGATGCATGGGTACAGCAAAGCTTGCACCTCTCTGAGGGTGCTGTTGATCTTTGTGGTAAGGGAATGAGAAGGAATAGATGATGCATAACATCCACCCTGCTGCTGCCAGCCACCCCTTTCAGATACCCCCGGTGCAGGGCAGCAGCGTCGGCTGAGAATAAGCAACGCTTTTTTCAGATCTAGAGGGGTCCAAGCCAGCAGCAGAGTGAAGGCAAGGGGAGGTTAATCTGGCTGGCCACAGCTCTGGATAAGTTCAGTGAGATTTTGCTGGTGACAGCAGCAGCAGTGGACTTGCCTGTGATGAAGTAGTGCTTCACTAATCAATATGGTTAATTGATTGTATCCATCTGCAGGCCTCCGGTCCAGAGCTGCTGGCTCCTTTACCTTACTTCATCTGCAAGTCAAAATGGTCCACAAAGATAAGGTTGAAAGGCAAACCTTTGTGTCCCCATAAGAATGCTGCTCCTCACAAGCAACATGTGGAGAAATGTTCCTTAAATGCCCCTCTGCTAAGGCAGAGGCAAGGGGCTTATAGTCCTCTTGAGCCCTGTCTCTCAGCTTTGAGCAGAGATGATTGATACAAAATCCAGGTACTTGTCATAAAAAAAAAAAAAAAATGGTCCCACTAGGAAGCTAAGGAAGGAACTCCTCAAATTTGCAAAGTTTTGTTTTCCTGAGCTCAGCCCAGGCGTCAGTTCAAGGTTGATATTAAATGGCAACCTGCTTCCTTAACGTTCGCAAGCATCGGGGCAGTGCTTCCTCGGTCTCTGGTCGGTAGTCGTGCCTCCACCTGACTGATGGTGCAGAGCAGCCATCCCAAGCCATCACTGCCGGGCCAGCTTTGGAGCACAGAGTCGCAGAATCATTAGGCTGGAAAAGACCCACAGAATCATCAAGTCCAACCATTCCTATCAATCACTAAATCATGCCCCTCAGCAGGCTGAACTCCTGGGCTGCTCGATGGAGGTCTGAATGCGGCATGGCAGAGGTGGGCTTGAGCAGCCCCTTGCTCTGGGTGCTTGCTGAGGTTGCATCGGTCTCATGTTCTGCAGAGGCACACCAAATCCCACTCACCTTTATCCTACCATATCAGAAACTGTCCGTCTATCTCCTTTTATTTTTACTCAAATATTTTTTAAGCTCAGCAGAAAAAATATTTCTTCCTCTGACTAGCTGCACTCTTTTTTCCCAGTATAATAGCTGTCAGAGGCCCCAGAGCAGGCTGGATTAATTTCTGCACCTGTATTTGGATATAGGTGGATATGTAAAATAGGCCAAATAAAATCTCCAGCCATCACAGTAGTGTTTCTTGGAACTCTTTCCATAGTCCTTCCCATATACATAACAAAGCTGAGCCAGAAATTTCTGCAGAAGCTCCAGCAGTAGCTCTGGTTTGGTGTGGTGTATTAACACTGGTATAGATTTGGTGGTGACACACACAGGAGAATGCCACTCAATGAGTTCAGCTGAAGTTTTGCTTTTCACACCTGCAGAACTGTTACAAAATATATATAAGATGAAGTAGAACATCTCTGTTCCTGAACTGGAAAACAGTCAATCTATTTTAAAAGATTTTCCCTCGGCAACGGCAGACAATCTGGTGGTCAGACAGCCAAACAGCTATCATTAGTCATGCATAATTAAAACAAAGAGAGAATCCAACTGTTAGCAGTAACAGTTTTATCTTGGAAAAGATCTCATTAGCATACAATACCTCTTGTAGAAATCTCCTGTAATTTTTCTCGTGCAAATGTCAATGTAAATGAAGGAAATTCTATGTATTTATGTATATATGCTGTATTTTTTTCTATACTTACATAAATATACACGAATATGATAACTGTCCAGTTTAGTGTAGCATCTGTGATATGCATGCTATATTTACATAATGCAATTCTGTCAAAAATAGGCAGGAGCCTTATTTCTTCTACCAAACATAGGCATACATAATTTACTGTACACTTGTATGCCTTTGGTATTTCACTGTCTTCATGTTAAAAATGTCTTTAAACTGAAAATAATTCACCATCATAAAGCAGCCTTTGAGACTGGAGTCCTCCCTTTCTGATTTTCACTTGACATAAATGGTCCTGTTAAATTTATTCCAGGTATGAAGAAGGCAATGAAGACCTTTGCCCTTTATTTCTTTGGAAATGACTGACTGACAGGTTTGGGTTTGTTGTATTACACTGTGCAACTGTTCAGGCTTACTTTAGATACTGGTTGGTACAGAGGAAATGTGTTTCTTTAGAGCATGATCCTGGTAAGAAGCTCCAGAGTTAGGGATGTTGGGGGCATAATGCTGCTGTCAGTGGAGAACTGCGAGGTGCTGGGATACTTGAAGCCAGGCTAGCAACAGGGACCGATAGGAGTTATAAAAAACCAGTTAAAGAAGAAAACAAGGCTTTGAAACCACACTCCCATTTCTTACTGACTGGAGAGGGGAGCATCTGAAAACCACAGGTCTCAAGGCGTGCTGTAGCTTTGCTGCCAGCTACGGATTTCATGTACTTAATTAAGAAGGAATGACAGGAAGGACAGTTCTCTCCAAGGAAACACGATTGAAGAAGGGAAGGGAAGTTTCAAACTAAGTTCTGATTGATTTAGTGTGGTTAAGGTGCATGCGATTATGCAAAAATAAATAGTGGTTACATCCTGTACTACCCCAGCAGCAAATAGCTCTCAGCTCCATGGGCAGGATGGACTGAATGCATACAGAAGGACCTGCCCTAACCCGCTGAGCAGACAGGCCCATGCTGGGTGTCCAGGAGCATGCAGAGGGCAGTAGAAAGCTGGTGATTCAGTGTGTTTATTTTGCTGTGTTTCTAATAGGTGGTGAAAAAGGGTAATCCATCCATCCATCCATCCATCCATCCACCCACTACTGACTTACAGGAAAATCATTATTTTTCCTTCAGTTGAATTTCTGACCAAAATTGTATATATATAGGCACCCATACATGTTCTTTATAGTCTTGGTACTGGTTTGTGTTTCGGTTTTTTTTGTGTTTTTGGATTTATTTTTGCATTAAAGTGGTCCATTTTATGTAGAAGTCATAGAAGAATATTTAAAATAGAACAGACTCCTTGCTCCAGTGTCCTGATGTGCCTCCTCAGAGGTAACTTTGGTGCCTGCTCTGGAAAAGTATTTCCTTTGGGTTTGGTCATGGCCAAACACCATGCAATGCTCCTAGGTACTCCAGCAACCTCAGGTTTATGATGAGGGTAGATGCCATGTGGAAACAGGAAGGTGTTGCACGAGAAATTTTTGTGC
Organism: Clamator glandarius; assembly: GCA_033459285.1. NCBI lineage: Eukaryota > Metazoa > Chordata > Aves > Cuculiformes > Cuculidae > Clamator > Clamator glandarius. Next base: position 2,850,110 of record JAUNZM010000110.1, on the reverse strand, counting down.
TGCTGTGGAAACAAAAATTTGCTGGAGTAAATGAAGCAGTATTTTTCTAAACCATTTTTCCTCCTCGTCCTCCCCTCTGCCCTGACCTTTCTGCTTGGCAATGCTAGTTGCCTCTTCCACTTGTCTCCACCCTGTCGTAAAAAAAGTTCCATGTGCCAGTAGGCTTTGTATATGGAAGAATAAATTTCACGTGAACAGCTAAGTATATTTAAAATCCAAGCAGGTACTTCTTGGATTCAGTACAACACTTGCATGAAAACACCTTTTTTTTTTTTTTTATCAGGTTTTAATAAGCTACCAGCTTAACTACTGAAATATCTGTGAAGATGTTTTACTGCCATTTACTAGCTCTGGGTTTTAATAACACGGGTGAAAGTGGTGAAAAAAACAACATGTTAGAGTACTTCATTCACTCAGGATCAGGAGGACAGGAATAAGCAGTGCAGGTTGCTCTCTGGAATTTTTGTTTTATTTTAATTCAGGAAAGTTTACTCTCTTCTTTTAAAGTAACAGACCTGGTAGTAGCAGACACATGCTTAGGAAGGGTGCACTAACCCAAGGGGTAATTGCTCCAAAGAAGTCAATCGTGCTGCTTCACCATCCTCAGCACATGCAGTGTGTCTGAAAAAGGGGCAGCATCTTCAGGAAGCCAGAAGGAGAGCAACATCCTTTCAAAACCAGCACAGAACTTTTCTGACTATGAGCAGGCTCTCATCAGGGCAGGTGGGTACCACAGCTTGTGCACGGTTGGAGTGTGCTTGGCTGGGCAGGTGCAGGGTGCAGCAGGGTCCCTGGGACCTGTCTACAACGCGCTTTTGCAGAGCAAAGGCTGGCCTTGCTGGGGGGGTCTCCAGCAGTTATTTTGGCATATGTGCCCAAAATGTTAGTCTGGACTCAAATGTTCATCAGAGGTGTAGTCACTGTGCATGTCGCATAAAATCATGAAGCGGTCCAGTTTGGGGTATTCAATTGGGCAGCTGTGGTTCTCCACATGTTCTGACGTTTCTTCACAGTTGATCCCTTGCTAGCCTGGAAAGTTCTGAGTTATCAGCTGGTAGGCATATGACCACCACACGGTGAAACTGAGGTGAAATGTGTAGTGTGTGGTCAGAAGATGCTGTGGCAGGTGGTGCTGCTGGGAGCAGGATGTGAGGAGCTGCCTGGGATGCAGCCTTCAGGAGAAATGACGCTTCTGTAGACTGGCTTCCAGGTACCAGAATACCAAATTACTGCTTTATAATTGTCCAGAAAAATTCAGTGGGGATCAGTGTAACTGAGTGCATTTTGTTTTCCCATTCTTTTGACTGTGATGCTGCCCACTAGAAATGTTCAACTTGACACAGGGTCTCTAGGCATAACCTTAGCTTTCAGTAAATAGTGGTGTCACTTAATTTTAAAATAGAGTTGTAAATGCATGATGGAAACATGCAAACACTAAATATTGAAGCCAATATTTTTGGTAAGTGGTACATTGCAGTCTTGGAATAAACACATTTTATGTTTGTGACACAGTTCAAAATAAAGTGTATATTATTACTGATGTGATTTAATATCAGATCAGGTTCTCTGTATTGTGTGTTATAGGACAGCATGATGGTGCAAAGCTCTCATGATCGACTATGACTATAAGAGCTTGGGGGTTTCTGTGTGTGAGCAGAGCACAAGGTCTGTACTGAGAGCGGCACCATGCTCGATAACGGATGGAAAACATCATCATGGCTGTGTGCAACGTTTTGGAATCACTGTGCTTGCCTCAGTCCCATTCCCAGTAGAGGACTGGGATGGTTGATGCTGCTGCAGTTGCTGTTTCTGCTTTTCTCACCCTGGGACCACCGACACTGAGAGTCCTCTGAGAGGACCATGTGTTTGTGATGAGTCTTCTGTGTCCACAATGCATTGTCCAGCTGGTGTCCTGGCTCAGTGTCTTTTACATCAGTGGTACCTGACTCGCCAAATGGTTCTTTGCTGAAGACTCAGAATGGTGTTAATGAAGCAGACTGGGAAGTCCAAATTAATGGGCTCTACTGCGGTGAAGACTCAGCAAGAGGGGAACTGCTAATTTTCTCCAAATTAGCTGAATAAAGGTCAAGAACTTCTTTGCCAGCAGGGGAAAGGAGGAGAATAACTTCCATGCCATGACCCATGGGAGTGTGAGGGAGAACAGCAGAGGTTTGGGTGCCTCGGAGAACGGGTGAAAAGATGGATAATTTCCCTATAGCCTTTCTGCTAGTTCCAGGAAACCCAGAACTGAAATGAAGACAGCAAAAAATCAGCAATCATACGGAGCTGGTTGGCTACCCACCATGAGGGAACAGCAGCCTGTAGGGCTTCGGTCTGTTTGGGCTACAGGGTGCACGTGGAAGCATTGGTTTCTGCCAATGTGATTTTCACTCAACAACTACTGCAAGATCTGGAACAGCCTTTTTGTACCTTGTGCTTATAGGCAGGACTGGTGCTTTGATGTTGAGAGGAAAACTTGAGGTTTAACCAGAGATAAACACTTAAGTAACAAGCTTTCAAAGACTGTTGTTTTTTGTTTGGTTTGGTTTGTTTTTTTTTTTAAATTCTTGAAGTTGTGTTGACTCATCTCAGTCTTTCAATAAATATTTTCTAAATATAAATATTTTCTAGTGACTTTTTTGGTTTCTTGCAAATAAGTGAAGCTAAAGTTAGGAAGCAGAAGAAGAGTTGTTCTACCACATTTTTAGATTGATTAGATGATTTTAGCTTAATTAAAACAGAGATGGGGAAATGTTCCTCAAAGACGTTGATCAGTGTCAATATACTTTGAAATAAATTACAAGTGAGGTTGCCCCAGACTTTGAATGCTTAAAGTCTTTAGGAGATTGAATGCAAGCTTGAGTGAAATCTCAAAATAATTTGATATCCTGAATTGAGACAATAATAAGTTTCCAAAGGCAATGAGAAGAATGAATATCTTGGCAAAAATAAATAGAAAAATAAAGGCACTGTTTTCTGTGTTTGCCTACTGTGTCACAACATCTGAAAGGCCAAGGTCTTTTCTGCAAGATTAATGAACTCAGCTGTACTGAAAACATGACTTCAAGGAGGTAACTCTGTCAGGCCTAAAAGCAATTATTTCAGTTATTCTGTTCCCAACCACCATAATATAGTAGTTTTTAATGAGGAATTTGGATAAGATGGACAAAATTAGTTAAAACAAGCACAGCTGTATATGAAGGTCTCAGAAAGGACTTACATTATTAAATTTACCTATTTTAGGATCAGTGCTTATGAAGTATTGAGTTAGCTTAGTTATGTACTTTAAGAGATCTAATGAAAAATCACATACCAGAGGGAGTTAAAAATGTGGTAGTTTCGCAGGTATTGTTTCGCTTACAGAATGAAATAATACGTAATAACTAAAACTTTTGTCTAATAGTCATGCTAAATATTTTTGTTTATAAACTTAATATGCTGGTATAATATTTACAAAATTAAAGGTTAACTCATTAAAAGTATGTGTACATTAATCTTGATGTGTTACTCATAGTTGTCTTGAATTTATCATAGGACTTAAACCAGTAAATTTGCAAACCCATGTACATTTAAATGTGTTATATAGAGACATATGTCGAAGTGTTTCACTGCCTAGCTGCTTCAGGTCCTCTCGATAGAAGTTAAATTCCATTGTAGCACTCAAGGCACACCTTTCATGATTGGACTCACCAGGCCACTTCTAACTTCTAATCACGCTCCCACTTCAGCAGTGTAATTCTTTTATAGTCTTGTGCAGTTATTAAGTAAATCTAAAATTAAATATTAAAAATGCCACTGGAATGCTAATATAAACAGTGGGGGGGAAAAGGCTGATTAGTCTAAAGTTTTCTTTCAGGTATTAAGCCTCTCTCATATCACAGTTCTTGTGTTATGATCTGTAAATAGATTTTTCGGTGCTGTGGGCAGTGATTGTAGGGAGCCACCGTGACCTTAAAAATCTTTCAATGTGCTATAACATGTGAAAGATAACTTCCATACTTCTGCTATAGAAATAATTATTATATTCCTCTTCACAAAGAAAATCCCAACCCTTACTGTTCCATTTACTTGAATTCTTTGGGAATTTTTTTGATAAGGTATTTTAGGAGATAAATTTACATAACGGCTTGAGAAACATAGCGTACACTGTCCAACTGAAATTCTTCAGAAGATGTTGATGTGTTGAATTACATAATGCCCCATTAACTGTAGAAGTCCTTTAGGGCTGATTCTGGAGAAAGAGGGTCTGTGAAGTAAACTATTGTGCTGACAATTCAACTACAAATCAGAAGCTTAGCGTCCTATCCCAACCTATAGGAAACTGGAAATCCTCCAATGTTTTTGAAACACACACTGCTTATCAGAAAACAATAAAAACCTCTCTACTAGTAAAGACAGTTACCAAGCACTTATCCAGTTTTTCCTAAAGAGGGGCCATTTGCCCTTTTTTTATTTGTTAACCTCGCAGTTTAAGTACTGCTGGGCTGGGGACATATAGTGAGGAGTTGGAGCAGCTTCTGAGTGGGAGCCACTCAACAGCACCAGGTCCAGCTCCACAGGGACCCACGGCTGGCTTTGCACTAGCAGCACTTCTGGGCAGGGAGGTGATCTGGGGCCAGGTCAAACATTGTAGTTGTTTCTGGATAATTACTCGAACATACTCAACTAGATATTTCACATCCCTGTGTAAAGCAATGTCTCAAATTCTTATAGGATCATGGAGTGATTTGGGTTGAAAGGGATGTCAAAGATCATCTAGTTTCAACACTTTCCACTGGATCAAGTTGCTCAAAGCCTCATCCAACTTGGCCTTGAAAACCTGCAGGGATGGGGCATCCACCGCTTCTCTTGTCAACCTGTTCCAGTTTTTCACCACCCTCACATTGAAGAATATAGAATCATAGAAAGGTCATCTGAAAGATTTTTTGTTACTGAAAATCTCTGTTTACTTTCTGTGGTGTTCATATAGGAGTCATTTTTTTTTTTGTATTTTTGTTAAAAAGATATGAAATTTGTGTTACTTAAGGTAGAAGACCAAAACAACAGCTTCCAACTTGCCTTAGTGGTCCAGCTGCTGCTCATCCCCAATCAAGATTGGTTTGCAACTTCTGCTTTTGGCAGAACTTTGATTCTCTACCCGCAGATAAAAAGGAGGGCACATATAGCTGAAAAGAATATTTATCAATAAATAATGAATACACCAGACATGTTAAGTACACTGGAAAGCCTTAATCCCAAGTGCCATGAAAGATAACAGGCTTGTGATGATCAAGTAGCCTATATCTGCTGTGGCAGGGCATGGGTTAATCCTTCCCTGGTCCTCTGCAGATCTGTTATCAAGCCTTTCACCCGTCTAGCCCTTCAGCTTGGATGGGTGAGCAGGTCTCAGGGCTTCCCACCCATCTTCAGTGACCCAGAGTGCACCAGCACAGCCCTATTGGAAAAGGCACACATACAGGTTCCATAGTCATGAAAAGCAAACAGTCTTTTATATGTTTTTCTCTGGTGAGCTTTGCTTTTCTGTCTGCAACCTGTGAACAAGTGTGTAGTGGGATCAAAATCAGGTGAGAGGAGAGAAGATAGTGGGAAAATGACCACTGGTGAAGGAATAGGTCACCAATTCACAGCTATAGAGCTTTGGTCACATTCACAGGAGACCGGGTGATGAGTAAATATGTTATGAAAGTGGCCTAATTATGAGGAGCAATTTTCCCTCCAGCTGGAGCAATTGAACTAGAAAATTGTACAAGACTGTTCATTCTGAGACTATTAAATAAGAGAGGAAGAGAGAATGAAATATTTCTTTTATCACAGGTACTTTTTTTTTTTCCAACCTTCAGGGCTACAAGAAAGGTGGGGAGGGACTGTTCACAAAGTCTTGTAGTGATAGGAATAGGGTCAATGGTTATAAATTGGAGAGAGGCAGATTTGGACTAGACATAAGGAGGAATATCTTCACGATGGGAGTGGTGAGGTGCTTGAACAGGTTGTCCAGGGAAGCTGTGGCTGCCCCGTCCCTGGAGGTGTTCAAGGCCAGGTTGGACGGGGCCTTGGGCAGCCTGAGCTAGAGGGAGGTACCCATGGCAGGAGAGTTGGAACTAGATGATCTTTAAGGTCTCTTCCAACCCAAACAGTTCTATGATTCTATGATTACGTGTGCCTCTCAGCCTCTACGTGAGTATCTATGAAAAACCAAAACCTGTTCAAACTTTAAAATTAAACTTGGGGCACAGGTGTGAAGTGAAGATGATCTGAGAATATTTACTGTAGATAGAGTAGTTGAATTTTCTGGTTTTATTTTTTTCTATAGAGAGCTGTATGCTCTTGCCAGGAGATTGTAAAACCTGCAGCTTTCACTCAGGCTGTGGTAGTGTGGCCAAAGCCATGGCACCGGCGGTGCTGGTGCAGCTGAGTGAGGCAGCCTGGTGTGGTCCAGGCCCCATGCAGGGTGACAGTCCAGTGACCTCGGGTAGGCTCCAGGAACTGGGATTGTTCCCTACACATTACAGAACTGGTCTGGGGCTTTCTGTCTCTTCAGCTTTCATGTATTATATCTAAATATCCGATCATGATATTCTTTTTTCTTTTGTCACTGTAACACATTTGTGATTAATTCGTACTGATCTAATCAAAGGGTAATGGATTTAAAATACATCTTGGTTTTGGAGGTGTAAAGAGCACTTTCTGTTATAGTAATCTCATTGAGTGCAGGAGTTTTGTGTAGACATTTCAAGTTAACATGCATTCTTTGATAAATACCAATGAGGCTTAAGTGGTAATATAAATGATTAATACCTTAGGATGCCTGGCCTTTCTAAATGTAGGTAACCAGAGCAGTTTTACTACCTGCATGTTGTTTTTCTGTGTTCCTGTAGCCTTCTCTCCCCAGCAGTAGTTCACCTTTCCCTCCCTACCATGTATTTTAGCATTAATATTTACTGCAGTGAAGCTATTCATGCCCAGGGAACGCACTATTCTGTTTATGAAAATAGTAGTAATAAGCACTGCCTATGTGTTGAGGCTTTCAGCAACCTCGTCTGATTCCAGGGTTGGAACTGGATATTCTTTAAGGTCCCTTCCCATCCAAACCATTCTATGATTGCGTGATTGCATCTTACATCACATTTCCAATGGACTACATTGATTCCTGCTTTTTTATATATATTGGCTAGATAAAGTGGAAGTTACTTGGAATAGAGTTTCTGTGCAAATGTTTGCTGTCTTTGGAGAGGACTTGACATATTATTCGTAAGTTGGAAGCAGAGAAATTACACTATCCAAACATGTCTGTGGCTAAAAAATCTGACTGATCATAGAATATCAATACAAATATATTCATAGCAGAATAAGGGATTCCTTGTTCCATTTAAGAATATTAATTTGGCTACATATATATGCTGTTTAATAACATACATCTGTACCTGTGTGATGGCAAATCAGGAACGTTCTTCATTATGGTTTGTCTGGATAAGAATCAGTAATCATATAAAACAACAGGAATTCAGAAGTTGTCAACCCTTTCATAAAGTTAAAACATCTTGTACATCAGTTAGTGTAATCAGCTGATAATAAAGAGCACCACTCAATTAACAAATAAGTACCTTTGGCAGTACTGAAGTATAATTTTGACCATTTATAATGGGCAATGCCTTCGTAGGGCTGGTTGTAGTTATTAGAGGATAATAAGTCTTGGGAAGAGATGATATCAGGAATGTGCAGCTTGAGTGCCTGCTACTGATTATTCACCACTGGTGCTTGTCAAGCACCCAGTGTGAGTGACTGCAAGTGCCCTGGTGTGGCTGGGAGCCAAAGCTGATGTGATGGTGGAAGGTGTGGGATCTGGAGCAAGGGGAATTCTCCTTGCTGCTTTATTTCCTGCAGAAAGGAATATTTCTGCATTGCTCTTCTGGGAAAGTTCATGTGCTTATATATGTTTTTTTTTTTTTTTTTTGATAGGTTGTTTTGGTTTGATTTTTTAGTTTGGTTTGGTTTGGGTTTGGTGGGGTTTGAATTTGTTTTATTGTTGTGGTAGTGTGTTTGTTTGTTTGTTTGTGTTGCCATGCCGCAAGTGTAAAATATTGCAGATTGCAAGTTATTTTCTGAAAATCTTTACTATACTGACCCCCAACAGACTGATACGGAATTTCCCTGTCTAGCAAAGCTTTATGATGATACAATAATGAACCTGGTGCAGGGCGAGCTGTACTTCTGTCATCTGTCTTTAGCAAAAAGTAGATAGTTCCTGTAATGGTTCGAAGAATATTTTCACAAGAAAAGAAGTCCTTTAAATACTACTCACTGACTGAAGCCACTAATTTGCTTGACAGCTTGATTAAAAGTAACCTGGTTCCACACTTAATTTTGAAACTGTCCAACGTTTTCATTCCATCCCATTAATTTTAAATTAGTAGACTAGCTTGATTAGATTATTTAAGAAAAAAGATGATTTTATGATCTTCATTTATGTAAGTTCAGATCCACACTATAAAGCAGTCCAAAAGTGGTTATAAATAATGAAACTGTTTGCACCATAAAGATCTGTTGAACTGTTAGTGGGATGCATAATGAAATGAAGAATTAGGTCTGTTAATGATCATCTTTAACTTCAGCAGAATTTGGGTGGCAAATTTAGCTCCATATTACAATATATATTCCATATTACAATGTATATTCCTGAATATGTTTTTACCGAGAGAAATGAACCTGAAAAGACCATGGGTAAGACTGCATTTTACACAGATCTTCAAGAGGAGGCTAAAGCAGAATACCTTTTAATGCCTTTTAATGAAGTTATACTTGAAATAACTGCTGGATGGTCCTGAGGTACTCCCAAGACAGACTAACAGATGCGGCAGTGGAGGAGCAATTTGCTTTCAGCTCTGAGGCTGTGGGTTGAAAATAACAAGGAGAAGCCTTGGAGCAGGCAGAGGATGGGATGGTTTGGGGCAAGGATCAAGGAGAAGGAAAAATGTTGGTGGCTTCAAGCTTGTGCCAGCTTCATTCCACAACAGTTGTTTCAGGCTGCTGCATCTTGCTGTCTTCAGATCATCAGATGTTCCTGATCAAAATAAGGAGAGAGAGTGTTTACAATACAGGGAAAGGATTTATCACCCCTTCTGACAATTTGACAAACCAGTGTCTTTTTGGTGCTATATGAAAAGGCTAAATGAAAAATTCACAGTAAGACACAAAGACTACTATTAGTATTTGTTACTTTGTTTGCTATCTTAACTCCGAGTTTTATGATGGAAAACCAATTTGTCTGCATCAGTTCTGCCTGAAGACTAGCAAAACCACTGCCCTTCAGCCTTCCAACTTGAGGTTTTCAAATATGCTCTGTTCTTTGCTGCTGTGTGTGGGTTTAATGTATGAACAATCCACTGGTGCAAAATTGAGAGGTGCAAAACCTTTCCAGAAGTGTTGTGCTAAATTTTTGCAGTAGATCTGTTAGAGAAATTGCCCAGAGCTTTTGCTTTCCCTCACACTGAGCCCAGAATGCATCGTGTTTGTACCAAGTCCTGCAGAAAAGGGTTTAGGCAAGATATTTTAAAATCTATTTCTGAATTAATTTAATTAGCTTCTCTTTCCAGGGCAAGACTTGTACAGCAGTTAACAGAATATGTCAGATTTCTAACAAAAATGGATCCAATAGTTCAGGTTATCTTTTATATCTTCCAGTGGAATGTTTTCATGAGTATGCTTATGAATACTTTTCCTAGACAAAGATTATATTAGAGATCACAAAATATATTCTGATCACTGGTCATACCACAAGAACTAATAATTGTTTTGTTATAAATTAGACTTCCAGATCACTGGAAACAGTAGAGAATTTTCAGTTTGCTGTATGGCTAAGGATTCATGGACAGCATCAAATACTTCTTATTTTCTTCTTTCCTTAGATCCATAGAAAATTTGTTTTGATTATTCATTGACTACATTAATCAGTTTCAAAGGCTTTTTGAAAAACATCTTTTGGTAATATCTTGAAAATATTCTCTGGGAAACCCACAGTTTATTTTCCAACGAAATTTTAGCAAATAGAAACTTAAATATTTTTTCTTTTCCTGAGCTTGAATAATTTCTGAAAACAGGGAAAGAGGCTTTTGAAACTTGTTCCCTGCTGATCAGTCAAACATGATGTGACTCTGGTATTGCCATGAAGCTGTAGATTGAGCAGGAAGGAGGAATATCACTTCCAAAACCAGTGACGGCACTCCAGCTTCTGTCTGCATCCAAATCCTGTCTGTAACTGTAGTAAGTTTAATTTCCAATGTGCAGGACATTTCTCCTAATAATATTTGTGAATATACATTTATTTGTTTGTTTTGTAGTCCTTAGGATTTTTAGTTATACTAAGCATATAAAAGATTTTTGCAGTTATTCAAGGCAGCAGTGATTTTTAGACTGGTTAAATTAAACTTGGTATGTCAAACGCCGACTGTTGGCTTTTTTTCCCCAAGCATAGTAATTTTCTGTCAGAAACAGTAAAAGTAACAACAAAATATAACACCGGATGTGCTGTGAAATATGCTTTATATTCATGCTAATATGTTATATGAAATATTTGATCAAGGTGAGTTCACCTCGCTTCACTGTTGGAGATAAATTAAATTTCCTAGATCAGGACCCTAATTTACTGTGTTAGCTACTCTAAAAATAATTAAAAAAAAGAGCAGGAAATTCTTCCTGAAGGTGATCCAGCCATCTGAAATGTGGCTATGAATATCCTAGTGTATGATGGTCTGTATCATTAAACAAAAATAATATGTAATCCAAGAAAGTATGTTGTTAATTTATGGCCTCTAAGACTGGCAGCCTAAGCAAGATGAATTGATCCTAAACACATAAAAAACATTGGAACCAATCGTATCCTCCTGGACTGATGTTGCTTATGAAAATCTCAGAGCCACTGAATATTATTTGGGCAAGCAGCTCAGAATATTTCACGGTAGCATTAAACCTGAATATGTAGAGGAGAGACAGGAGTTTTGCCAAAAAATAGTTCTCATTTTTTTATTATCTGTCAGCTAGCTTTAACATCACCAGCTGTGCTCATCTTGAAATCCTCTTGACTTGTGAGTCTCTGTCTTGTTTTGGTTATGTTTTTATTATTATCATTATCATTATTATTTACCTTTTAAAGAGTCCTGTTCCATGCTTTTTCTACACGACAGGCTTTGGATCCCCTTGACTGATTACTCCCTCATTTCCTATTTCTTTGCTCTTGAAAGCTAACTTGCTATCTCCATGAAGACAACACGCAGATACATTTTCATTTCAGAATGAAATCCTACATCAGCATCCTAGATTTGCAAACTAAAAGCTCAGTTTTGTCTTCTGAAATCTCTTTACAGACACCCAGCAAGAAGCTCAAGCCTTATATTTTTTTAGAAAAGATCACATCCTTCATTTCTGCCAGTCTCAAATAAATAACTTTTCAACTGACTGTCCCACTTGACCACTCCTACTTGGACCGTTTCTTCTTGATTAATGAACTATTTTTCCTTCTCCTTTTAAGTATTGCTATCTTGCATTGCAACATTACTTCTGACCTCTGTAGTAAATATTTCTTCAGATCATCCTCTTGATATCTTGCTTCATTTTCCTCTTGTTCCAGTTTCTCCATCTCATCAGGGATAATGTATTTGACTTAATATTCTGGTTATCAGGTATTAATAACCAGCCATGACAATGAATGTCCTTAATTTGGCCATTGCCCTGTACGTGGCAATGGTGGAGCCAGTTTGTTGCCTGTGCTGGGGAGTAGAGCACTCAGTAGGGCTTGATTTGCTGCTATGACTGCAAAGTTTATTATTACAGAGCAGAAAACAATGAAGACAGAAAGCAGAACATTTTATATTTGAATGAGAGGACCAAGACATGTGGCACTAAATACACTTCTAAAAGATAATTTATTTCCTAAATCACTTTCACTTTTGAATTTCAATAGTAGTTATGGATGAAAACCACCTGCATTTAATCAGGAAGTGAGTGAGCATTGCAGCAAATGCTATGGGCGTGCTAGTAAATATTTATTTGTGATAGATGTGCATAAGTATTAAAATAAAATTCAGCATTCACTAGGACTGAATCCACCTTGTAATGTGATTTACAAATTCAAATTTATGAATGTATGTATGAATGGCTGAATATAGACTCTGCTGTGAATACTGGTAGTTGAAGGTCATGACATATTTCATTGGAAAACTAATTTCCCTGATGCATATCATAAGGATTCACATTTGGTCTTTATGTAATGACTACTGGAGCTTTTTGACATGCTACTGTTGTGTAAATAAATGTAAGTATGTAAATATTTTTCTTACACTTGATGAAGAAAGTATTGTTTCTGTTATGTATCTGAAAGCAAAAGATGTAGCAGATCCCAGTGATGTTCTTGTTTATGAAACCATAACAATGGGACAGGCTTGTGCCAGAAAGAACAGTAAGCTGGCTATCTTTTCATCACTGTTAACATTTGTCAAAAACTTCTCTCCATTTAGAAAGAAGCGGACAGATGTCACTTGGGAATCATTACTTTCTGAGACAGATGTTGCACACTTAGCTTTGAAGGGTGACCATCTGTGTGCCAACAGATCTGGATGTTTTGAACCCTGGAGTGCTGCAAGACTTGGTTGAGAAGATCACCAGTCTGTAGATGTTATTGCATCGTAATATGTGATATAAAACACTCAGTGAAAAATTCAGCAGATTCTAGTAGTTAAAAAAAAAACGTATTTTTTTGCATTCTTTTGAGAGGAAGGAACTATATAAAATCTGCCATAATCTTGAGATTCATCTGAAAGGCTGCATGCAATGAGCACTGCCTATTACTGCTGTTTGATTTAGTTCTACAAAACCCCTTGTTTCTTAAAAAAACTCAAAGCAAACTGTAAGTTCATTAAGGCTATGATAAGTGGATTACAATCCGGATAGTTAACAGACCTGAAAAAAATAGTCAATGTGGAGTCAAATCCGAGTGTGGGTAGGAAGGCGATTTCTATTGGGTTTCTTCAGTGGTGAGCAATGAGAGCAGTTCCCTTTGGTGCATTCATGAATATTTAATTTTATATAAAATTATTGATCATGAAATTTTAAAATGACACGGTGATGAATGGAATAAGCAGCTCAAAAGTAACATCTCAGTAAGGTGAATTAATTCTAAAAATAAAGTTTACCTTGTGTCCTAATATAACACTGTGGCAAAACCCACACTAACAGGATCCAGAGTTTTGCACATTTGGAGTTATGGTTAGGAATACAAATGCCTTGATGAGATAGGTAGTCAAATATGATATATAGTTCTGGTGTGTGTTTTCTCAAAGATGCTGAACTAACAGAAAGATGGCAGAAGAGAAAGAAAAATGTTATATGGGAAATAGAAAATATTTACAGGAAAAAGCTTAAAGAACTCAGCTTAATTAGTTTAACAAATTAGAAACAGGCAAACTCTTTGTATTGAAGAATGTTTGTATGTCAAAAAAACTCAGAAAATTCAATCTGGGCAAAAAATCATAATGAAAATAATAACTAAAAGCTGAAACTGTACATTTCAACATAAATGCAAACCAAGTGTTCTATAGGCAATTAGCTACTGGAATCAGCTATTGAAGAAATAGAGGACTTATCTGTTGTGGTTGGTTGACTCTCCAGAGGACATATTTAGGCCCTTTGCCGAGCTGACTATGTCAAAAGGGTGATTCTTTCCTTTAGTTATGGCAGTTGTTCCCTTTCACCCAGGCAAAAGTGGGTGAAGAGTCCAGATGAACCTCAGCTCCCCTCACTAGCACCATTGCCTGTTGTTTGGAGCACAGAAACACCATTTGCTCATTTGAAAATTTCCTGTATCTAAACCTTTTGTCACCGTTACTGTGTGTCTCTCTGAAATTCTTTAAGTTCTCTGAAGTTCTTTAAGATTTATTAAATGCATAATTATTTTCAATGTTAAAATTCTAATTTCTTTAGTGGCCTAAATAAAATCTGTTGTGTGTAGGAGTGTTATTGAGAATATTTTAATGTAGGTTGAAAACACAGAAAAAATACAAAACAACATGTCTGAGTAGCAAGAGATACTTGTCATTTGCCTTGTCTTCATCACACCTGTGGCACAGGGTTGCAAAGTACAACTGTACTGATTTGAGCCACGTGTGGAATCAACTTAGTGAACCAAAAGCATTTCTGTGGCTTTTTTCCCCCCCACATTTATTTAGCAAGCAATTTGTTAATTTGTCCTCTGTTCATAAACCAATGAACATTTTCTATAAGTGAACAGTTCCATTTATCTTTAATAGTCAATTTTATTGTGACGTTGTGGAAGGCAGCACTTTTTAGAACCAGGGATTTCTGTCAGCTAAAAAAAAATGCCTTTGTAATCCCATGTGATGGGTTCTTGTTTAATTTTGGAAAAGCTGGCAGGGTGGACATTTCCCTGCTCCACTGATACAGAGTTCCTGAGGAGTGTTTGTATTCATTATTTCACTGACAGCTTTCAGTCCTGTAAGCATATTAAAATATTGCAAGTAAAAAAAAGAAATGCCTGGAGCAGCAGCCACTGCTCTGTTTTTCTATTCTTTTTGGGCTCTTTTTTAGCTCAGCTTTGACTTTGTCACCTACCTGGATAATGAATGGGGGGAGAGTAGGCTGCTGCTGCCGGTTAGCTGAGCAGGCTAATTGGAGGGGACTGCATTGGTGACAATTAGGAGGAAGTACAGCGGAGCAGATCAATATCCTTGAGAGCAGACTTGCTATCCTTTGGGAATCTGTACCATAACAGGAATGCCATCTTATAGAGAGATTAGGACACAGCCAGTTGCTGTTGGTAATTTATTTGCTTTAACTTATATAACTACCAACTATCAGATATATTGTTCATACCATAAACTGCATTAACGGTTCAAGTGCTAATAGTCTGGCAGCAGTTTCATGATACTACAGTGATTATGCATTTATATTATTTTCCTCCATAAGACTCTTAACATTTATATGCTGCTTGTGCTGCTATTATAATTATTGTGAAAGAGATTGTATGTCTGCTTCCTGAGCTCTGAGGATAAGCATTACGCTCATGTGAAATGGCATCTTCCTACTTCCCAAAGATGCTGAGAGGAGCCTTCTGGCCTGTGTCATCACAGTGGGGCACGGGGATACCTGAGAACAGATCTGGAGCAGGAGGTGGTGTCCCAGCTGGCAGCATGGGTTAGTGAATGCTGGTCCTTAGGCAGGAGGGGTGCTGGAAGCAGGGCACAGGCTGCCAGCCCCAGCCCTGGGAAGATGTGGCTGACAGCCCTGCCACAGTTGAAGTGTGCAGGTCTCTGTCTTTGGCTCTGAAACCCAGAGAAGTCTTGCTCTCACTATGTGCAGCAGCTCCATGCTGAGATTCTCTCCATCTCCTTTATATTATAGAGAGAGAGTATTTTGGCTTCTGAATGAGAGGTGCCAATGTCTTTTCCCCTGATACACCAAGCTAGCTCACTTGGTACCCCTTTTTTTTTCCTGCAGTGCCTCTTGCACGAGCTAACTGCAGCCCTTCTTTATGGTATCCAATATGTAACATTAATTAATTTGTGTAGAAGCACTCACATTGTTCAAGCAGAGTCTGCAGGAATATGTGTCTTTCTGCTAATTCCATTGTGATTGATTCATTGTCTTTGAGGCTGTCAGGAATGTATGTGCCGTTCTGTTTTTACCAATCTGGTCCTATTGAAATGCTTATCTAGAGCTGGTGTCCATGGCTAGTAAACTGCTGCTGAAGAGGCGAATAGGGTGGGCCGACGGAAGGCAGATCCTTACATAGCCTGGCACAGGGTGAGGCAGGTAACAGGCTTGAAGCTTTTGGCGTATTTTCAGAGTTAAAAATAACGCTAAAAGTTTTCAGAAAATTTCAGGCAATGTACCAAGAAGTCTGCAGTGGTAGTGATAAATCACATTGCACTGGGGTATTTAAGGGCGATACAGATCTGCCTGCTTGCCGTTCCTAGCATTACCTAGGTTTAATGAAGATATCCTATAATCTTGAGGATCCAATTTACTAACTGTCACTGTTAATGTAATCTCTATAGAAGTAAAACTCCAGATTTGACGTTAACATGGACATAGACAGAATCCATTTCAGGTGAGTGCAAAAATTCAGTCTGTGAGGTACCTGTGACTGTCACAGGTGAAAATATTTGCTAATGAAGTGTGTATTCGTCTGAGACAGGTAGAGAACTCCCTTAGTCCCTTAATTTACTTTGAATAATTCATTAGTTAGCACTCTTCACCCATGACAGTCATAGGTAAATCCCAAACTGGAGCTGCTAATTAAAGTTGCAAGATGAAGAGAAGCTACTAACGAGATGCTAGACAAGTCCTCGAACAATACAGAAGTAATTTTAAGCTCATAAAGTTCTGTTGTTAGTTTTCACACAAGGGTAAGGAAATATTGAAGAGTTTACACTTGTTACAACAAATAATTAGAAATGTGTGTGAATGTGGTTGTGAGGCTGAATGAGGGGACTGTGGCTCCCCAGGACTAGCAGTTACCTTTAGCTTGAAGAGGGGTCCTGTGGGATCATTCAACATATTGATACCTAAAATTGTTGAATAGTATACCTTTAGGTTGTTTTTTTTTAAAGGGGTAAACAGTGAATCTATGTGGATTTTACCAGACACACTTATGGATAAATATATCACTGAAATATGATCTGTGTCTGCTTAATAAACACTTGTTACTCATGTGATGATCTCTATGTGCATTATTGTCAAATGCAACTTAATAGTGAGCTTAGGGAGTGAAAATATTTAGCAACAGTTTTGGGTAGAAGAAATTAATTTTTATCATTGTTTCTTCTACAATGTGAGATTTGGAAATTTCCAAATTAATATTTTGTTCAAGAAAAAGGAAGACTGCATCTTTGTTTTTCCTGTTATCTAGCTGGTTCAGAGAAATATCTGATGTTGCAGTACATTTAAATGTGTTTTAAGTTAAGAATGAGATATCTAGAACTCTGTATGGGATATGAAGGAGGATAAAAGCACATTTCAATGATTATTTGCAAAAGATAAAATACAGCACACTATTCATGTAAGTAAGCATGTTAAAGCAGTTAATCTTAATAAAAAAATTCTAATTGGAAAATCTGTGTATAAGAGCTTTACTGAACACTGAAAAAGTGTGTGTGTGGAGTGCCTTGTCTAAAGGGAAATTAAATCTAGTCCATTCAATGTGTTTGCTAATCCTGCTTACTGTGTGACCACAGCAGCAGTTCTAGCACTGCAGGTGGCAGGGTGGGAGTCCGCAGGGATTCTGTGTAGCCTACCTGGCTTAAGCCACTGCAGAATCAGGTACTGAAGAGTACTGGGGCTGAAACCTGGAAGCTCACAAGACTCCATTTCTGACAAAAAAACTCACTACAGATCATCCTAGTCCCCTCTGCTCCTTCTTACCCTACACAGCTCATGCAGCCACATTGCGGTTTGACTCAGGAGCCTCTCCAGCTTTCTCTAAAGAGCAATGTGTGACACCTTCGCAGCTAGGTTCTTCCAAAGTCACTTGTTTCTCTAATTCACTGTTCAGCCATCCAAGATATGATGGCTGGCTTGCAATAAAACAAGAGCAGAGACAAAGCTTTGGAGCTTGTGCAAAGATAGGACCACGTTCAGACACTGCCATGGGGACTGTATTTCAAAATGGCACATGCATTTATAAGGGTAGGATCAAAACCTGACATGCTTGAGAAGCTGTACCTGAAGTGTTTGACATAGGAAAAGTGCAGTGGCAGTGGTAGGGATGTTAAGATTTCAAAAAAAATGCATATTGTCTTGGTCGAATACTTGGTAAAGTAGAGTTTTAAAGCACTTCAGTTTACCAGCCACATCAAACCCTGTGTGTGGTAGGGGAAAAGGCAACAAGCGATGAGATAACTATGCTTAGGTCACTTGCATTGAAAAGTAAATCTCTCCATCAGTTCTCTGTGATTTAGCACAGTCTTGGTTTACTGGAGAGATTCTGGCTGTTTCTATTGGCAGCTCTTCACTAAACATGCCAGTGCCATGCAGTGTCCCAGACTGCTAAAGCTGAGGAATAAATATCTTATTGATGTGTTCAGTCATCATCCAGAATAGATGGCTAACTACCAGGTTCCTCTAGTCGCTAATGAAACTTGAAGTTTGGAGAAGCTGAGTGGAAAAGCTATTTTCATCGTTCTGCTGTATGATACCAAATGTAGAAGGTATGATTTTAAAATCCACATGTTGATACTGTATGAGATTTCAGTTTGACACTCTCTGCTCATTGCTGTTCTGATAAGTTTGCAAAGTGGTCCAGGAAGGCATTCTGCTCCCAATGGCCCAGTGCTCTGCATGCAGATGTTTGCTTAAGGGCTGATGTAGAGATGTTCTTTCCAGGTGAACCCAAATTTCTGATTACTTTCATGCTGCAGATGATTTTGCACTGACTGAAAGTGCTTTCAACCAAAGACAAGTTATGATTCATTTCCCATTTGTATTCAAGCAGCCTCTATTTTTGTGCTTACATAAAGAATGGGGTGACTATGGAAAATCTGCATGCTCTCCTAAGTATGCTTCCAACTGCAGGTGACAGAGATGAAACACCACCATGTTATCCAATAAATAAGATAGTAACAATTTCCTTACCTCAGAAGACTCAACAAAACATCTAAAAGGTAAAGAAACTATAGCATGTGTTAAAATAAAAGACAAAAATAAATCAAGGGTTTGATTTATACAAAACATTACTTTGGTATTTCAGAGTGCTTGTGCATGAGGGAGTTAAAACCAAGTTTGTTCTCTGCTGCAGTTTTGCTCTGCAAACATTGAGCGAGAACTTCAGTAAATTAAAGGGAAAATAAGGGAAATGAGTAACAGTAACTTCCTGAACAATGTCAGCTGTGCACAATATTTTCATGATCTGTATCTCTGCTACTAGCATCCACTTGGCTCTTACATTTGACCTAGAAAATGAAAAAAGGCTCCTGATAGCCACAAAGATGGTGCACCATCCAATTATTTCATTCTGATAAACATTAAAGAGATAAAAGAAATGTGTTTAATTTATTACTTTTGTGGTTGTTGATTGCATCTGTGGCTGTGGCAGATTGTTGATCGACAGCAGGAACATGTCCCGCTACTTATTTTTAAAGAAATCTCGGAGTTCACTGAGACCACAGCACAGCTCTTGCTGTCATGGAGATGAATCTGTGTTTCATATGGTCTCCTGTTGGTCTCCCACTTCCTCTATAGAAAATACCCATTTCCAGATTCAAAACATTGTCATGGAGTATTTTAATAGAAAAGGCAAAGCAAATTCTAAGGTGTAATTTTATGCCACTAAAGAAACATAGAAAATTATGAAGTGCAATTGTAATTATGCAATAGTCCCAAAAGCAAAGGGAGCCAGAGAGCTGATGGGCTGTGGCAATGCTTACCTGTGCAAAGCCCTGTTGTAGGTCTGAGTGCAGAGCTAGGAACTGAAAGTAATTTATTTTGCCCAAGCTTCCATGCCTAGGGTTTGAAGTGGTAAAGAAGCAAACGTCCCGGTGGATCCCCTTTGGCTTGCTGTCTAAATTCCCTTTCAACACAGAGACATGTTGTGGAAATGTTTAAATGATAGAATTGATAGCAATTTGTTCAGGGTTTTTATAGCTTTGTAGGATCACCTAAAAGATGCTGAAATATTTTCTTTCCCTTCAATCTGACTTTGACTTTGAAGAGGATGAAATGTGGCTGTATGCTTCAGTGGTGACACATTTTAAAAAGAATCTGCATCTGTAAAGTACTTAACATACAGGGAAGGAGGGAATAGTAAAAGGTTTATAAACATTTGATGGTTTGATGCTGAATGAGTTTGTAAGTTGGGATCAGAGCTGCTAGGAAGCAGCCTCCAGGAGAGTTTCTCATCTTGCTATAACTCTCACTGGAGCCACTTGTTAACCCCTTCCCACGGCCCCCATCTCCACAGTGTACGGTACAAGCCAGCAGCAGAGCCAGATCCCATGCAGGGCCCTGGCCACAGTTGCCTTCTCTGTGGTGTGTAGTGAAACACCTGGTTTTCAGCCATGGGAGAGAAAGGCTGAGAGTTCAAATGCACATGATATATTTAGCACATCCTGCTCTATATATAGGATCAAAATACATGAAGATTAAGTACAGTAGTGAATGATCCTTTATAGCATCCCCGTGATACTGACAGAATAACTACTAGTTTTCATAGAATCACAGAATCATAGAATGGCTTGTGTTGGAAGAGACCTTAAAGACCACCTACTTCCAATCCCCTTGCCACAGGCAGGGACACCTCCCACTAGGTCAGGTTGCTCAAGGTCCCTTCCAACCTGGCCTTGAACACCTCCAGGGATGGGGCAGCCACAGCTTCCCTGGGAACCTGTGCCAGCGCCTCATCACTCTCATGGTGAAGAAATTCTTCTATATGTCTAGTCTAAATCTGCCCCTCTCCAATTTATACCCATTGCCCCTAGTCCTAACATTACAAGCCTTTGTAAGCAGTCCCTCCCCAGCTTTCTTGTAGGCCTTTCAGGTACATGAAGGCTGCTAAAAGTTCTCCCTGGAGCCTTCTCTTTTCCAGGTTGAACAACCACAACGCTCTTAGCCTGTCCTTTTATGGGAGGTGCTCCAGCCCTCTAATCATCTTTATGCCCTCCTCTAGATCCATTCCAACAGTTCCATATCCTTCTTATGTTAGGGATTCCAGTATTGGACACAATACTCCAGGTGAGGTCTCACAAGAGTGGAACTGTGGGGGGAAGAATCACCACTCTTGACCTGCTGGCCACACTTCTTTTGATGCAGGCCAAGACATGGCTGGCCTCGTGCTCTGTGGGCCCATTCGCTTGTTAATGAAGGAATTGACAAGGTCCCAGTGGATGAGGTATATTACTCTATTCCAAGCCTTGTTTTAATTCCAGTGGATCATTTTCTTTCCAATAGTCATATTTAGAAAAAACTATAAACTCATTGTATTTTAACCCTACAGCTCTATTTTCCATTTAAACAATGTCTCTTCTGCTGAATCCCAGTTTTAATGTCTACCTGCACTTAAGTTGTACAAATTATGTGGCTAAACAGTAAAATAATTCAAACAAGTGCACGGTGCAGTGTTTTTTATGGTACAGACTGGCTTTAACCACATCCATTGCTTTTAAAAGTCAGTTTGTAACTTAGTGCTGTCTCCTGCCAGACAGGTTGTGGTAACAAACCTGGGAAAGATCTTGTGCAATAACTTGTTTCCTGTGAAAATGTGAAAACATTAACATTGCGCCTTTGTAATAAAGTACATTACATTGAATTGTAAATGAAAGACACATAGTTATGATTTAAAATGCAAGCAGCCCCTGCAAATCAGTTCTAGCTACATAAAAAGAGTTCAAAATGATAATAGAAATTAATCCTAGAGAAAAATATTCGTAGTAGTCATAACACACTCTTTTCTGCCAGTCACTGCTTGATTGCATTTACAGTTACATTTGTGATACTCCCGATAAACCCATGATTAGAAGATAATGCTTGCATTCGAACCATGTACATCTTTGAAGAAGTCTCAAGGCCGTAAAATACAAAGTAAACCCCATGCCTTGCCTCTTTGCTCAGATCTAGTTTTAGGGATGAGGTTTTTTTTCCAGGCTTGGCCCAGCAGTGACTTTGTGCTCAAGCAATGTGCTTCAGCACACCAATTCCCATCCAGGGGAACGGCTGGACCTCTGACTTCATCTCCCCCAAGGCTTTTAGCCTCCTTTGACCTCAGCAATCCATAAGCATCTGCTTCAGCTTCCCAGCAGTATATTAAAAAATAATAAAGTCAATAGTTTGAGCTGTCGATGGGAAGGCAGTCTGATACTGGGAGCTGAGTGAACTCCTCTGGCCACAATACTCAGCTGTGAGAAGATGCAGAGCAAGGGTGGAGGTGAGCACTGGCATCCAGGGGAAATGGGGCTCTGGGCAGCAGCACAACTCACACTGCAGGGGATGGAAACGGTTCAAAGAGCAGCTGTAGGAGTGCTTTAGGTTTCTGTCTCCAGAGGTGCACAAGACGTTCTTCACTGATATCTATGATGGCAACTTGTTTACCTGGGACTGAGCTGAACTGAAACTTCATCAGACAGAGCATCCTCTCTATAGGGTTCCTAAATTTGTTGCACAGCAATGAGAAAGAGCATCTACATTTCTTTTCCATCCTGAAATACAATAAGACAGCATTTTGACATGCAGATAATTTATGAGCCTTACTCTGCAGTCTGAAAGAAGCAGAGCTGCTTGTTTTAAGTCAGATGGTTGCACTGAATTGTCACCCATAAGAGCCTTTTAAATACAGTGCTGTCATTCTCACTTCTCCTTGGCACAGACTTGTTCGGTTCATGATCTGCTTTTCTCATATGTAGTTGTGGTTTAACCACAGCCTGCAGCCAAGCCCCACTCAGACACTTGCTCAGCCCCGCCCCAGTGGGATGGGGGAGAGAATGAGAAGGGTAAATGTGAGATATCTCATGGGTTGAGATAAAGACAGTTTAATAGGTAAAGCAAAAGCTATGCACACAAGCAAAGAAAAACAAGGGATTCATTCACTACTGCTCATTGGTAGGCAGGTCTTCAGCCATTTCCAGGGAAGCAGGTCTCCATTGTGTGTAATGGTAACTTGGGAAGACAAATGCCATCATTATGAACATCCTCTCTTCCTCCAATTTATATGCTGAACATGATGCCATATGGTCTGGAATATCTCTTTGATCATTAGGGTCAGCTGTCTTGGCTGGGTCCCCTTCCAGCTCCTTGTCCGTCCCTCCCTAGCCTGCTCAGTGACAGGGTGGGGTGAGGAGCAGAAAAGGACTTGACTCCGTGTGAGCACTGCTCAGCAGCGACTAAAATGTCCTTGTGTTATCAATGCTGTTTCCAGCACAAATCCAAACCCGAGCACTTCACCAACAACAGTGGAGAAAATTAACTCTATCCCAGCCAAACCTAGCACATGCGTTCCCCACGTATCCCAAGAAGAAACAGTTTGCCTTAATCTGAAATAACAATACTTGACAGTGTGCCTCTCACTTTCCATGAGTTGTGACTCTCCTGTTTTTCTTTTGTTACCTAGAAAAGGAAGTTTTATCTTGGTACTTGTGCAACAAGGGCCTATGTTTTCAGCATATCCCTTAGGATGACTTCTCCACCTGCGCAGTGAGGAAAGGTAGTGCTTTCTTCAGGAGCTTGTTCACCAAACTGGCATTATTTGTGATAGAAGAAGCAACTTTTAACTTCCCTGCTCTTGGTCAGGATTCCTGTGACAGTGAAGGCAGCGTGCCCAGCCCACGGGAGCGATCAGAGCCCTTCTGCTGGCTGCAGCTTGTGAAGCAGTGCTGGGGAGGAGGTGTTTCTCTGACAGCTCAATATTACAAAGTTTCTTATTTCCTCACCATTTTTGCTTGTGTTGGTTTTAAAGATTTGAACTCTTCTGTGTGGAAGCTGCTCTCATCCTGAAGGTCCACTAGGGTCAGCTGTCCACGTACATATGAATGGGTTGAGTGAGTTACTTAGTGTTTATGATTTCTAAATTACCTTTAAAGAACCAAATAGGTTTTAAACAATATCTTCTTTATGTTTCTTTAAAGCAAACAAAAGATGTTTGGACAATGAATTAAATACTTGTAGAAACATCAGAAAAGTGTATGAAAATTTGCAGGTGTTTGCACACAAGAGCTTTTTTGATTTTTGTTTTGATATATAGCATGTTCCTAAATTTATACAAGATTAAGTGATTTCTAAATCCGGGCTTCACGGCAAAACATGTGCCTACTCTGGTACCTGTACAAAATTCAACATCTAGTGAATATTTTTATCACACTCTCATTTTTATCACATCTTTACAAATTACTTTAGCTTACTTGTTACTACAACCTAGATCTAGCCCTGTGCTAACCTGCTTTATTGTGCATGTGTTTCTGGCTGGGTATTTTGCCTTCTTCTCTTACAGTGGATGCTGTAGATCTTGACTGGCCCCAGCATCTCGGCTGTGGACAGCTGTTACATGACTGGGGCACAGCAGGGTTCAGCAGCCACGCAAAAGGAAAGCTGGGAAACAGCTTCCCATATGCAGGTGCTTCTAATAGCTTTAAAAAGATGAAATCAATATCTTCTCTTTCTCTTTCTTCTATTATTCTTCATAATATGAGGATTTGTATTTTGTTGATTCACAGGTTATCTAAATATGAGTAGGTTCACATCAATCAGTGTTGCTATTACCACAAAATGAATATAAATGTTGTGTTCAGTACTTTGCTAAAAGAATGAGTGTGTGTCTGAAATGTAAATCCACATTCAGCAGTCTTTTCATATGACTACTTCAAGCCTAACTATTCGGTTTATTTTTTTTTAAATATTAAACAATTATTTTTCTCTAGGCTTCTAAATCGTTTTGCCGGAACTTATGTTATCTGTGGCATTATGTTAATTTCCAGCAGATATTAACAATCAAGTATTATACAAAGTATAAACATTAGAAATGGGAAATCTTTTCTTGTTTTTTCAGATGAATGTTGGAAATATATACAGTCTGTTAAGATTTTCTATTTATTCGGTGACCAAGCTTTAAATTGCACATGGCGATTACACTGTTCTTCATACTAACATATTCTGGAGCACAGAGGGAAAATTACGGTGCACCCTTGACCATTTTAGAAAATGAACTGAAACAAGATCCAGTAGCATTTTGCACCATGTGGAGGCTCCTGGGAGCAAAAGAGCCTGCATGCTGCTGCACATACAAACTAAAATGTTTGATGATTTGTAGCAGATACCATTGTCATTAAGAAATGAGAGGTGAAATTAAAAGTTTCCCACAATTACCAGTTATAAAACCAGAACAAAAACCTACTTGAAACCTAAAAACCTTCCCCTACAAATCAGGGCTCCTAAGTGTTAGTTCACAAGAAAAAAAAACAACTTCAAATTTCAGTTTGGCCCAAAGCAGCCCCAGATTTACCCCCTCCTGCTCAGACATCTCTAGGGGTCCTAGTGGGAGATTTGCCTCAGTGCCCCTTTGTCATCTGCCAATGGGAACTGACCCAGCTCCAGTGCTGGGTGTCACACGTGTCAGGGCACTGCTCGGCTGCAGGTTGGCCCTGCCTGCCTGGTCAAAACCATGGCCTTGATTTCCTAGGCTATGTTATCTCACTGCATAAGTCTGCTAGGAGAACTATTAACTCATGAAAACTTATCCTGTTACAGCATCTTGTTTATTTTTTGCAACATCTTTACAAATATTTATATTTAAAGCTTTCTCATTAGAACTAATGACATGCAATATTCACAAGAAATCATAAGCAGAAAATGTGATTATTGCATCTTACATTTAAAATTATTTAAGTCAGTGTTCTTGATAAATAAAGCAGCTGACCTTTTATTAAAAGAGTTGATTGGTGTTAGTAATTAAAGCAAGGCATGCTGAACATAATAAATCTTAGAAGTATCCCTCTGTAATTTTTCTTTTCTTGTCGCATTTAAAAATCTCTCTTGTGTTTTTGAGGTTACCTTTCTAAGGGTTCTGAGTAACAGAAATATGTTACTGTTTAGTGAATTGAAAAATAATTTCCTAACCTTAACCACAAAAGATCTTAGAGGTATGTGGGCTTTTTTACAACATGTGAAATCCATTTTATTGCCACAATTTTGTCATTTAAAAAATGTTTTCCCTAGACATTGTTGGAAATAAGAATGATCATAGATGGTATTCTAGAAGCCCAAGAGGTGACACACTAGACCTTCATCACCATCAAAAAGTGTAATTTCAGTTGTCTTGAGTTTCCCAGGATGCAGCAGCTGTGTCATGGTTGTAAGCAAGTAAGAAACATGAAGGTGATGCTGCAGAAATCCCTATTTCTAATCAACGAAAAAAAAAATATGGCTGGATAGGCCATGTGTGGTCTAGGGTGAGGAGTTGTAGAGCTGATACTGTAACTTCAAGGATGTCTGCTCATTACAGTTACAAAGCTGTAATGTATTTTTAATCAAATTGGCAGTTTGAATATCCGGAGTGTCTTCTATTTCCAAAAGATGGAAAGTCAAGATTTTGCTTTTAGAATATTTGTATTTTAAAATGTATGGAAACTTATTTTCCCCAGGTAGCAATTTAAATTGTTACAGATATAAAAATCATTGATGCACAATTTTTTGACTGATTTTCTAATGGTTTTTGTGTTGTAAACCAAATACACTTAAATTTGGTTTTGTTCATGAGTTAATTTATTTCTGTCATAGGCTTATGACAGTGTTACAAAATCAGTATTCAATAATCAAAGTCTTCTCTATTTCTGAAGTTTAGGATGGTGAAATCTTGATGCCACAGAAATCAGAGGGAACAGGATCCTGACATTTGATTTTATAAGTAGTGAAAGTCTTTGTTCCTTAGATTAGGAACCCATGGTCTCTCAGTCTTTAAAAAAAAAAGGCAAACTATTACCATGAAGGCACAAAAGCAGTATAATATATGTGCAGTTCATAACAAAAAATACTAAAACATTTACTGCTTTCTTCAAGGAAAAAGCCATAAAAATAAAATAATACAGACCAGGAATTTTCTTCACATATCGAAGAGCTGAATATTTCTTTTGGCTGTCTGAAATTTCTGCTTCAATGGCTTTCCCTGCTCTGATGATCAGCAAGGTAACATTGACAGTGATGAAATCATATCAACAAGTAATCGCTGTAGTTCTAGTGCAGTTTTCCCAGGAGTTTAGTGACAACCCTCTTGCCTCCACGGTGAGCAGGAGACGGCTGCTTGTTTGCTACAGTGTCTGATCAGCTCTGGAGTTGTTCAGTAACCGTGGGTCAGAGCACTAGCCATGACTCCAGCTTTTTAGGGCTCTTCAACCACTTTGCCCTTTATAGATGAAAGCTGATTCCTAGTAGTGCCCTTCATCCTATCCTTTCTGCCTTGATTTTCCAATAGAAATAAGTCTAATTTTTATGGACATTGATTTAGTCTATATGACAGTGAGGTTGGACTAGATGGCCTTCCAAGGTCCCTTCCAATCTAAATTATTCAATAGCCCTAAACCATATAGCTTTCTTTATCAGCAAACTCCAACAAAGTACTTAATTTTATTTTCATGCAGTAGATGTTATGAAGGGGTTAGAAGTATGAATTTGTATTCTGATTTCATGCTGATGTCCAAGCCTCCTCAGTGTTAGTCACATCATCTGTATCATGTTTTATCAAATGAGACACAATGTTGTTGTTCCCTTTGGTTAAGTGTTAAAATTCCCAGTGTTTTTTCCCCACGAAATCTCCAGAAGATGTCGTTGAGTCCTCTGCCTTGCTGGAAGAGGCCAGACCTTACTATGGGCAGCAGGAGAGCTCCAGGTGTCAGCAGAGCTGGGGTATGCTTCTTAGAGTTACTGTCATGAAAACATGGAGCAAGCCAAGACAGGAAGAAAAACTTTTTTTGTTACTTCATTCAAAATTGTGAATAAATGATTCAGGAGACTGTGGAAGTTCTATCATGCAAGACTTTCAGAGAGTTGGTACATCTTTCAGTGATGCATTATGGGTGGTTTAGATTTCAGATAGGAAAACATATCTCTGAGTTACATCTTACTTTTCATTCATTCTGTGCTTTAGTATGAAAATAACCATATGCTGAGCAGCCCAAATTATGAATGGCTTTCCATAAATTAAGATTGATTTTTCTAGCCTTTGACCTATAGCTGTTAAAGGCCTCTCTAACTTTCCATTAGCCATTTCTAAAATTCCATGTTGGTCTTGGGCATTTCAGTGGTACTTTAAGCTTGCCACTAGCATTCTGTACACAACAAACATTTCCAGTAGTGAGACTAGCTCTTCTCTTACTTAAAGCTTCCTGAAATTTGCTTCTGTTTTCCTTGCCACCTGAATTTTCCATTTCCTTCATAGAAATTATAGTAGTAAATTTGGTAATAAAAGTGAAAGTTTTGACTTGTAGCAGAATTGAAGAGAATAGATTTAACTGATCCTTATTGTCTGAGCTCAGAAGTACACTCTATTTGTATTATGTAGTATTATTGAGCCAGTTACGTCTGACTTTATATTTTCTTGAGTTGATTTCTCAAGTAGTACTTGAAAGTATGATGCTTAGTGCATTTTTATTTAATATAGAAGCTTTTAACATGCACAAAAACATAAACCAAAGACCTTGCACAGTCTAAGGTGATTCCGCTGAATGAGAAACATCGGGTGAATAAATATTCAAAGCATATTTTAAGATAACTTGGTAGACCTTCAGTGATGTCAATGAAACTATGACAATTTAGGGGATTTAGAAGGATGATAAGTCTAAAACATATATTAACAATATGGATGCACCTATAAATATAATTTCTGTTAAGGAAACTCCTGCTTCACTGTGAAAATACAGCTAAGCAAGATGCCTGCATGTTAAATATTGTAAGGCAAGACTTCTGTGTGCCGGTTCCTAAGAAAACTCAGAAAAGCATTCAGGTCTTTGGGCTTTCTGTGAGTGGATGGGGGGAGAAGGGCCCCAAGATGCAATGCAGGAATGTGGTGTGTAAAACAGAGAGATGCCCAACACTTCAGCATCTGCTAACAGGTTGACACAAGATAGAGGAAGAGACAGAAGTTCCATTATAGTTTTGGGGTTTGACATCTGAAATTCATCACCTTCACACTCATTTACTTTTGTATAATAAGTTTTACATACTGCAATATGAATTTACTAGCATCTTTCAGCCATGTTATCTGCATTTAAATACATGGCTGGTGGCTAAGATGAAGGATCTGCAGACATGTTCACAGGTCTGAAAAAAGAATCATGGAATCACAGAAAGGTCTCAGTTGGAAAAGACATTTAAGATCATTGAGTCCAACCAAAACAAAAGTTTACTAATGCCTGTTAATATGTTCTATGTAAATGTGAAAACAAGCTATTTGTGCTCTTGCTTAGCTCTGATACAACATGGGCACAAAAATTTTCATTTGGAGATACTACCACATTTTGAAAGAATCTAAAACTAGCTTGGTTTGCGATGTTTTGGAAATCAAATTTCTTCTCATCTTACAAAGTTGTACTCTTCCTTCTCTTCTTAGACAACATACGATATGGAAAAAAGTATAATGTTTAAATTTTCACATTTAGTATTACATGTTACAGTTAACAGCCGATTTTGCTTATAAAAGTATGAAACAAGTATACCATTACACTCTTAAGGAGAAAAGCATTCATTTTGCTACAGCAAGCTGTAACACAGCATGCCTTTGCAGTCCTAAAGAAGGATGAGCTTTTTGTCATGAACAAGAAAGGAAGACACACTGTTATTAGGGCAGTGCATTTTTGTAAATACACACAAAGGTCTTGCGTACTGTGTTGAAAGTAGAAGTGCCCTGCTGCCTAATGTGACTTTGTCACATAGACAAGGTTTCTCAAAATTTCTTATTGAAGGGACTCATTTTTAGGCATTTCAGTCCTGAACTGAGTCTTGTACTTAACTGTGAAATTTATTAATCAAGTGACACCAGATCTTTTTTATAATTTTCTATATGCTTCTCTACTAAATCCAGAGAGGAATTTGTGTTTTAAATTATTTAGGTTCTTCATCAGGTTTTGGCTAAGCTTATAAACTTCGGGCATTTTCCTGTAACCAGATCTCCACTCCAAAATGCTGCAGTTCTGTTTGCTGCTGCTCACTTCCTCTCTTTGAGCAGCATCTCTCTTGAGTGTTGGTGCTCTTGGTGGACGGGGCTGTTGTAAGGTCTCTTCACCAGTGACTCATTGGATTGGAACACTGAGCATTCCTGCTGTGCAAATTCAGTTCATTCGTCAATAGAATTTGATCGTGAGAAGAAAATGTCATGTTTCATTGTAGCACAAAAGCTACATTGATGGTCATTTGCAAAACAGTTCAGAAATGACTGATAACTGCTAATTTTGGGTGACTAGCTGTACTTGTATAACCTCCTGAACACGCTAGGGAAACAAATCCCTCAATAAATGATTGAGCACTGGATTTTTCTGCAGTGAAGGCTCCTGTAAATATTTTGTGAGATCTTGCATTTATTTTCTTCTTTATGATGAGTAAAAGGAGGAAAGCAAATGATAGCCAAGCTACTAATGATAAAACAGATTTACTTCTCTTACTCTCACAGAAAGGACAGTAGAAACAGAGCAGAGGGGTCATGGTAATCAACAAGGCAGTGCCGTAGCGAAACCACCTCACACCTAGGCAAGAGTTTATGTTTAGACTTGCTGATCTTAGAGGTATTTTCCAAGCTTGATGATTCTAAGTGCATGAGGAAGCACAGGTGGGGCAACCCTGAGAAAAAGTCCCTTGGCCTTTCTGAGGAGTCAGCACACTGGGTACCTCTCCAAAATGCTTGGACACTGACCCGCACAGCATAAGGGTATGACAGGAGGAGCTGGAAGTCTATGTAGATGCAGGACTATGACTTTGCTAGCATTGTAGAGATGGTAGACAGCTCCCGCAACTAGAGTGTCACTACTCAGCCTGGAGCAGAGTAGACCCAGGGGAATCTCACTCATGTGTATAAACACCTGCAGGGATAGTGCCAAGACGACAGAGACAGACTCTTTCAGTGGTGGCCAGTGCCAGGACCAGAGACCATGAGCACACACAGACACACAGGAGGGTCCCTCTGGATATTAGGAAACACTTTTTCAGTGTGAGGGTAACCAAGCACTTGAACAGGATGACTAGAAAGCTGGTGGAGTCTCTATCCTTGGAGATATTCACAAGCTGTCTGGATGTGGTCCTGGGTCAGTGGCTCTGGGTGGCCCTGTTGGAGCAGGGCATTGGACCAGACGACCTCCTGAGGTCTTTTCCAGCCACAGCCAGTCTGTAATGCAGTGATTCTATCTAGCCAAGCCTGTATTGAATTTAAATTCAGGATTTTTTTTCTCTGTTTCTGTTTGTTGCTTACACTCACAAAACTGCAAAAATAAAATAAGCAACACAATGTCAATCTTCACTTGCATTACAATCAGTGAAAGTGCAGGAGTTTCAAAGATAGGATTTTGCATACATAGTTGGATTTCATTTACACAGAGCACAAAGGCCTGCATTATGTGTTATACCAGGACAAATGATCCTTTTCCTGGGCAGAAATCTGGATAGTTTTCACCAAGTCTGTCTGTATCAGAACTCAAAAGAAAAAAATGCAGTAAGACATGCATCCTTCTGAAAAGCATGCACCGTGAAGCTTGGAGCACGAACAAATGTTTTCTGAGTTTTAGAGAATACTGTTTTTCCTTCTTCCATCTTAGCTCTCTGCTACTTGCAACTTTTGTCTTTTCCTGTCACATGGTGTGCACAGTGAGTGTGAATTCAGATGGTGAAACATACTGTGAGACAGGCACAGCCTTTGTCTTTTTCAGCTGGCTGGAATAGGAGCATGCTCAAGAACAAATTATCTTAAATACGAGGGTTTAAAATAGTTGTTCTTTTTTCAGACCTTCATCCTTCTGATCTTTCTGGATGGGAGGCTGTGCTTATTTCTTGTGCTGGTTAACAGGGCTGCAGCAGGGGGCTGGTGGGAGTGCTGAGCATAGGCAAGCATGATGTGGACCCTACGATAAGGTTCTTGGCTGGCACAATGCTTTTTGCACTGAACCATTGCATCTTTTCCCTTTTCTTCACAAGCATGATCAGTAGATTTCCCAGAGCCTTTCAGATTTTTGAAATCATTTGGATCGGTTTTTCTGTTCTGATTGTCAGTCTTATTTTTCATGCTTCCTACTTTGATCCAGGGTTTCATTTATTGTTTAATCATTATTAAGAGATGACAACAAAAATGTCTTGTGTTGTCTTCCTCCTCTCAGTGGGAGCTCTCTTTGGCTTTTAAGTATTATATAAAATATAAGTTTGTAATTGGGCATCTTTGCTTTATGCAAGACATTTCTTTCTCTTAACAAGATTTATTCTGCAGTTGTTAGGCATTTTGAGACCCTTTCTAGTTGAATTGGTGATGTCTTCTAATAGTAACCTCCGGATGCCAGAACTGGTTACTTCCTACGGCATCACTTATACAACCAAGATGAACGGCAGAAATTCAGAATCTTGTAATTTGACAGTATTGCTACATACTTTAAAACTCTCTGGAGTTGAGTCATGTTATATCAACATTAAGTTATTGCTCTGGGGCTGTAAACTTCCACAACCAACAGTGAAACTAAGGACACTGGAAACATTTACAGTTGGGGTCTGGTGGATGAAGGTGGAGGTGGCCTAAAGGCAAAGCCTCTGAGATTAGGGCTGCCTGTCCTAGAGAAAATCTAAATGAATGCTGAGACAGAGTCCTTGTACCAGGAAGTTTGCAGTGCAAAGAAAAAAGCAGGGATATATCGGAGATGAGAGGGGAAATGAACTAATTGCTTACAGTAATCAGAAGACAGGAGGGAGAAAACCTGAGAATAACTAACTGCAGAGAGAGGGTGCAGTGTCTGTGGGTGATGGGGGCCAGAGGAGAAGGGAATGCTGCAGATGGCTGGATGGAGGACTGTGTTTTACCCACGGTGGGATGGCAGAGGGGCAGCCACAGGGACTAGACTGAGCAGCTCCTTTGGGGCAGCCCTGGAAGCTGTCCACAGTGCTTAGATTTCCCTTCTTCTTTGCTGTCATGCACTTCATCGAGATGCAGCAGTGCTCCTGATACTCATTTAACAAGAGTTCAGTGGACAAATTTATGGAGTAGAGGGAATCAGACCGCAAGGAGGCTCTATGCTAGACCCTCCTTTCCCACTCCCCGAAAGGCTTGTCACAGGAACATGGGAGTATGTACAAATGTGTGTATTTAGTTCCAATTCCTAGCTGCTTTCAGTGATGGGGAGTGAGAGTGCTAACATTATTTGCTCTCCACAGAGTTTCAGGCACTGGTGGAAAGTGCGTGTGCATTGCACTTACCAGCTAGTGCTTAAATCATGAATACTGTTAGATTGCCTCTAATTGCCTCGGAGATGCCGTGACTCATCTCATTACTGCCAGCTCCTGTTTCCATGGGAGATGGTGACTTCTGATCCCAAGAACTTGAGCTT
Source organism: Clamator glandarius (assembly GCA_033459285.1). Classification (NCBI taxonomy): domain Eukaryota; kingdom Metazoa; phylum Chordata; class Aves; order Cuculiformes; family Cuculidae; genus Clamator; species Clamator glandarius. The sequence goes on along the minus strand of JAUNZM010000110.1, from coordinate 2,817,072 downwards.
AGACATATTAATGGTGTTTGGTCATCGTACAGTAACAACTCCGTTAACTTACATTGCGGCTACCGGCACAGAGCAGTTGCAGGCACTGGCCAGCAACAGGAGGCTTAGGGCTGTGCAGAATCCACATTGTCCTAGTATGGTGCTGCACCAGGAGATCAGCAATGGAAACAGGAATATATGCCTTGTGAAAGCTAGGTTGCAACATTTTTAGGGAAAAGAAATTATTTTTTTTTTTAATTTCCACATCAAAGGAAGACTTTCCATGACCCTTTCCATAGTAACATGTGGATAATCTGTTCTCTTGGTAGTATATCCCAAACATCACAAGCTTTCCCTCACTAGCATTTTGTTTCCAACCTACAGTTAAATAAGCTTTTTCTTCAAAATTAATGGCTCAGCGAAAGAAGTCTGCAGCTACCTGGCTGTAATGAATTGTTGGATTTGTTGAGTTTTAATGTACTGAAATTTAGGATAAAAATGCACCCAGAGATCAGCTCTCTGTAAGGGATTTTCTTCTTTGGTATATTTTTAAAAGAAAAAGAGATTTATCTTTTCTCCATATTTTGTATTTTCTCCTTTGCTGAAAACATGGTTGTTTTTTACAACCAAAATCCTTTCCGTAGCTTTTTTAATTGTTATTATTTTAATAAAGGAATATGAAAAAAATGTTTATTTGAGCTTTGGAAAGCAAAGTTCCTAATTTACATAAGTGTTTAACCAATGCCCACATTCATAAGGTGTCTGAACACTGTTAATTGTTCCACTATAAGTAAAAGAAGGAAATCAAGGAAGAAACCAAGCGGCTCATACTTAGTATTGCTTGCAGGAGCTGTAGGAGCAGAAATCCTATGACAGTTCCAGTAGTACTGAAACCCTTGGTCTCTGTGAGGCACTCAGGCAGGGCACACAGGCAGCAGCTGGTTGATAGAGATGGCTGGATGTCAGGCTTCAGAGATGAACCAGAGGAAGGTATTTTCTCTTGTCTTTCATATTGCGGTTGCTAAAAACAAGTTTTCCCCACATCTAGTGACAATGTTGCAGATAAAATTATCTTTTCTGGTTTGCAAGAGAAGGCATTGGACTTTAGTTCTGGCTTCATGCTGTGTGAAGAGCTAAGGGCTGTATGACTGCCACCTCCCCTTCCACCAGCATTTGGCTCCATGTACCCATGGCAAGCGGTGCTTGGGGATTGTACCTGCAGAACAGGTGCTACCTGAAGACAAAACTGCCAGGGTTCTCGTGGTTTTTCTTCTTCTCAGCAAATAGTCAGCCAAGGGAATTTGAGGATATTCTTTAACAACATTTTTCTCAAAGGCTTTATGGATCTTTCCTTCCCTCCTTTTCTTGCTACTGGCAAATGGAATTTCAAGCCAAGCAGATGCTTATGGCCTTTGCCATCACATCTGTTTGCCTTTTCATCTTTAGGCCTTATGATTCCAAGGCCAAAACTGCTCCTACCATTCCTAGTGCTGTGGGTTTGCTGTAGTTAATAATTTGTCCCAGTGAAAATCTTCAGAAGAGTCTGAACTTTCCAAGTAAGCCTGGAGGCAGCTAACAATTAACTAGGATGGGTTGTGGTTTCACATGAAACTTAGTGTAAGATCAGGAGCATTTTGTTGATCATGACTGAGTTCTGCTTTGTGAATCAGAATTTGATTCAATGTGAATGTTCATTTAAAATCACAAATGAGAGATACCTACACAAACCCCCCTGCCCCTGCAGCAGGGCCATGAGCACATCTGCTGAGTGTGAGGCTTCACTAACAACTCACCAGCCACTGCTTTACTTTTGTGCAGGGAGATTTTTGGTCAGTGTGTTTGCAGTTAAATATACACAGCAAGAAAGTCTGTCTCTGGATGAAGTCTGTAAAAGCAAGAACAGAGTTATCTAATAAATAAAAAACCCAAATGTCATAAAGCTAAATGTATCACTGATATTTTGCATATGTTTGTTTTCTCCTACAAGTCTAGAATTTGACCCAAGACTGTCGGAGTGCTCAGTTTCACCGAGAGGTGCTGCAGTACTGGCTCTCTTCCCCTGATTTTTTAATCTTTTTAATGCACCATATAATTTCCAAAAGTATTTCCAGATCTGTTTCTGGAGCAAAACAAAGAACCATTGGAGCCCCACTTGCTCTTGGACGTGTAGATGCAATGGAGCCCAGCCTCAGGCACAGCCATCACACCCTGTGGGTCTGAAGCACACAGGAATTGTGCAGCTTCTCTCACTTTTGGTATGTACCAGAACAGCCGTGCCTTTTCCATCCAGCCTGGCATCAAGTAAAACAGTATTTCCCAGCTGAACACTTTAGGAAATTTAAAAGTATTTTTGATACAGTATTCTAGCGAGAAAAGTTATCACCAAATGGCTCATTCTTTTAGCGTTAATATCATTCATACAACAGCACCTGCCTCTCCAGCCATGGTAGCAGCTGTTTGAGTTGAAAACAGGAATGAAACCTTGATGGTTTCATATCTCTACTATTGCAAATTACACTCGCACAGACACTGCCGTCTGGCTTGGATCTCAGGGGTAGCTCTGAGCTCTCGATAAGTTTACAGAGGTGGGATAGCCTGCGTCTGTGAGGACTTTGAGAAGCTTTTGCTTATAAAAAAGCAAAGAAGGTTGATTTTTATGTAAAGACTTCAGTGTAAAATTACTCTAAAAAGAATGAACTATCAATCTGCGATAATATCAGAGAGGGTTTAAGTGTGAGCTGTCAGTCTCACGTGGAATGCTGTACAGGCAGTACACACTGTAGGGTTTTGTCTTCCAGCTCCACATGAGATGAGTTACCTGCACAAATCCCTTAGCTGCAGGGTAATCTAAAAATTACGATACTGCTGTTCTTAACAGATTGTGGGTAGTGCTATTGAAATACGTTTGAACACCTTCCTGAATGGTCTTGCAATTTTGTTTTCCCTTTTAACCCCCCACAGTTTTATACTGGAAGAACTCTAATATACACAGATGTAACCAAAGTGATTTTTCTTCATTAGGGTGAAACCTCATTCTTTTTCTGATTTTTTGTTCATGCTAGTTTTCATAGCCTCCTTTGAGAGGAATCACTTATTTTATTCCCACTCCATTGCAGTGCTACAGACTAGGAGAAGTCTGTCTAGAAAGCTGCCAGGAGGAGAAGGACCTGGGGGTGTTGATTGACAGTGACTGAACATGAGCCAGCAGTGGCCCAGGTGGCCAAGAAGGCCAATGGCATCTTGGCTTGTATCAGAAATGGTGTGACCAGCAGGTCCAGGGAGGTTATTCTCCCTCTGTACTTGGCAGTGGTGAGACCGCTCCTCGAATCCTGTGTTCAGTTCTGGACCCCTCACCACAAGAAGGATGTTGAGGCTCTGGAGCGAGTCCAGGGAAGGGCAACAAAGCTGGTGAAGGGTCTGGAGAACAGGCCTTATCCGGAGCGGCTGAGAGAGCTGGGGTTGTTTAGCCTGAGGGGAGACCTCATTGCTCTCTATAACTACCTGAGGGGAGGTTGTAGAGAGGAGGGAGCTGGCCTCTTCTCCCAAGTGACAGGGGACAGGACGAGAGGGAATGGCCACAAGCTCTGCCAGGGGATATTTAGGCTGGTCGTCAGGAAAAACTTTTTCACAGAAAGGGTCATTGGGCACTGGAACAGGCTGCCCAGGGAGGTGGTTGATTCACCTTCCCTGGAGGTGTTTAAGGGACGGCTGGACGAGGTGCTAAGGTACATGGTTTAGTGTTTGATAGAGATGGTTGGACTCGATGATCTGGTGGGTCTCTTCCAACCTGATTATTCTATGATTCTATGATTAAAATAAAACAATGGTGCAAACTAAATACACTTCTGAAAAATAAAATGTGAGGAATTTACTGCAATTACACAGTGGTGAAAAAACTTTGTATTTCATTGGGAAAATAATCTGTATGGATCAGTTCTGCCTTGAGGAGCAAGCTAGTCTTATTAAAGCAATCCAACTACATATATAAAAAAGGCAAATATTTGTTGAATTGCTACAAAGAGGAACTCCACTTACATTGCCCATCACTGGTAAAATGTGATTTTTAAGCTTAATCTAAATTCTTTTTTTTCTGAAAAGTGCTTATTATTGCTTGGAAGCCCTATTGATCAAGAGCACTTATTCATCTTGTGCTGGGTTGGGGGAATGACCAAAATAAATGGTAGTAATCAGTATGGTAGAATTATTTTCTGCAGAGCAAAGAAGATGATCTGCTGAGAAAGATTTTGATTCGGGGTTTTTTTTAGACAAAGATTTTGCCCATATACTGTTGGCATCGGGCAGCAGCCCCTGCTCCCCATGCCCTGTTTTTAAGCTATAGAGAATTAATCATTAAGAACAATAACCATCAGTTAACATGTGAGGTGTTTCTCCATGGCAGGTTTCAGCAGTGCCCTGTTGAAGTGCAGGAGGGTACAGTCCGTTTCATGCCCAGACCCAGAGCCACAGAGAAGCCCCTTAGATGAGGTTCTTTCACCTGCACACATGGCTGGACACAACTGTTCTCATCACATTGTACGGAGTGTGCTAGTAGTTACAGTAGGGCTGTATTTCTGAATGAGACATACAGTTCATCTGGCAGTTCACTTAATTCCCTCGCTATAAAATACAATTTTGAAAAGCTAGCATATTTGCTAAGTGTTAATTTTTAAAGATAAAACCCATCTGACTTTGGATTACTAATTTACTTGCTCTTGAAAAAAATGTCCTTTAAACAAATGGTGGTTTGGATGTATTCAGTAAATTGTTGTCCTTTATTAAATTGTATTATTAATCTCCTACCACCATTTAAGTATTAGAATTTGCAATGAGCCATGGAATTCAAGGTATTGTTCACTCAGTCAAATCTTAAATTGTGATTTTCTGTTTTGAATACCTAATGTACATATATATATGTATATATCTCAATATTTCTACAGTATTAGCAAAAGCTTATTGTTGCACATCTTCCATGCATCCTCTGCAAATCCACGACTCAATATCATTTTGGAATTACGTTATTAGAAATTTGAGTGAAATAGAGAATGTAGACGGAAAATCAGCCCTCAAGAGTATCATATGTTGAGAATCTATGAAAAGAAAAAGAGGAGTTTGACAGTGAGGGATCAAATACATTAGGCAGATATTAAAAGAAATTAAGACATCCTCTGACACAGAAAGTTATCTGAAATGTGAAACAGATTATCTGATGCAAGGACTAAATCTGCCAGGCACTGATGATGGTATTGAGATACGGTCTGTCTGAAAGAGAAAACACAATGCAGTGGTAAATCCAAATAGCTACAAGCTCGTATTTCCAATCCAGGCTTGCACTGAATCCTCTTCAAATTGTATTCAATGTATAGATTTGTCTTAATATAGATTATTTGGCCCTTTTAATTTATAACTCATGCCTGTCTAAGGAATGCGGGCTTTTTCCATTCTTCTATACTGTTTATACTTTCCCTCCCTATGCAAGAGACAGATAGCCTACTCCATTTATCTGTATTTTACCTATGTTAAAAGACATACAGCTGATAATACAGAGAGACACTGGTCTTCTGATTAGAAATAGCTTTACATGGCAAAGAACAGGGAAGAATCCAGCAATGTGGTAGTTAAAATATTGTACTGTATCTAGGGGAATTGTTTTATTGTTTCTGCATAGATTACAACTATTTTTAGTGGAATTACTAATGTGTGGCATTTGAGGATTTGGCTCTGTATAACTTTGATTATGAAACAATTAAAATACAATGGTTTATTTCTTTAATCTAGAAAAATTAAACAATTTTAAAACAACAACAACTTTATGATAGGCCCTGTTTTTCATGAAAAGTAACTTTTTAACATATTTTACACCTCAAACTCCTAAAGAAGTGTAATTCTGGTGGTGATCTCATGTCAATATACTTAATGATACCACTGACACTTCAGACACATTGCAAGGCATGGGCTAAATGGAACACCATTGTCTCAGAGGCAGACTTTACTTTAGATTTTGACCATAGTTGTACATTGTTCTAATTTGCACATTCTCTGATAAAAGCAAATTTAGAAGTGCTCAATACTTCGATACTTTCTGAAGGTCCACTGAATTTCTCATGTATGACTAAAATGCAATGTATATGCTTTGAAGTATTATATTTTACATCAGAAAAGGAATTCTTGACTGGAGAATTTGTAATGATCAAACAGCTCAGTCAAGTGTGACCTAAAATTTGCCTCGTATAGTTTCAGCAAATTCTGACCTTTTAATCCAGTGGTTACTTTTAAACATGGCTAGTGCAAAGATTTTCTATTCCAGTAACTTAAACCATCATTAGTGGAGAAAGCTTAACCAGGATTCTTTTTTTCATTATGCATTCCTTTAAAAATATAATAAATAGTTTTTTCTTCCCAAGTCAAATTGTGTCAGTTACAAATTCATGATATCTTTCCAGGTTGAAAGCCTTGTTCTTCCTGACAGGTGTCAGGTTCACCGGTGATGCAAATTAATATTAAAGGACAATAAATGAATGACAGAGAAAATCTTGAAAATCTCAGCCTAAGACACTCAGCTGTAGACTTTTAATGCCTATAAAATATGAATAGCACCTAGGCAAATTACTGAAGTATTCAGAGCACTGATATGTGAAGAGAACAAGACAATCCAGATGACAGGCTCATAGAAGACAGACCAATGCATTTTAGATGCCACCTGGACATATAAATACCTCCCATACAAAAGCAGTACCTGTGGTACTTGGATAGTTTAGTGTAAGAAATAAAAATTCAGTCATTACTACTTAGTTATTACTTATTACACTTCATAGCTAAATTAATTTACAAATCTGTACCTCTAAATACTACTCTTTGAATATAAAACTTTTATGATAAAAACATGGATGTGTATTTAGGACTGAAATTAAACAGAGAAAATGGTCTAGTGTTTTGAGAACGTTGCTGTTGCCCAAATAATTTTTAACATCATCATTTATATTTAATGTTGCATTTTCACTTCTTAAGCTGAACAGTTTCCTTTACTGTGCTGAGATGAGATAGTGCCAAAGGCTGCAAGTTCCCTCTTGACTTGCATGATGATTCTCCATTAGTTAGTCTCAGAGGAGAGTGCTCCTGCAGGTACAGTCTTTCTTCTGTGAAGGCAGTGTTTCCTTCATGTGGAATGGTTCCCTCATTTAAGACAACTGGTGGATTATTGCTTCAAGAGTGTAATAAATATAAAGGTTGAATCAGGCTGCATATACATGCAGGTTATAAACATGACAACAAGTGAATCTCCATGATAACCATACAACAAGACAGAAGAAAGGATTCACTACTGGTTGTTGTTGTCCACACTGAACTGCTGAGCTCTTATTTACATTTTCTGAAATGTTTTTCCAAGGTGTGCTGAAGGCAGGACTATTTCCTATGTGAGCGCGCAAGTGTGTACCTGAAAGGTGAAGGCAGATCCATTGGGCCCACATCACACAGAGGACTGCAGAAGGCGATTCTGAGTAGTGGTGCACAATGTCTGATGCTGTTAGGTTGCAGCCTGGACATAGTGGGCTTATTGGGCATTGATAGCTCATTCTATCAAAGCATATGTTTCTTCAGGACTTCCAGACATAGAATCATAGAATCATAGAATAACCAGGTTGGAAGAGACCCACTGGATCATCGAGTCCAACCACTCCTATGAAACACTAAACCATGCCCCTTAACACCTCATCCACCTGTGCCTTAAATACCTCCAGGGAAGGTGAATCAACCACCTCCCTGGGCAGCCTGTGCCAGTGCCCAATGACCCTTTCTGTGAAAATTTTTTCCTAATGTCCAGCCTAAATCTCCCCTGGTGGAGCTTGTGGCCATTCCCTCTCGTCCTGTCTCCTGTCACTTGGGAGAAGAGGCCAGCTCCCTCCTCTCTACAACCTCCCCTCAGGTAGTTATAGAGAGCAATGAGGTCACCTCTCAGCCTCCTCTTCTCCAGAAAGAGAGACCTATCTGGTCTTCTGCCTGATATCAGAAACTTGCAGACATCCACATAGCCAATTTTTGAGGATTTTTTATTTATCCAAAGCAGATTTTTCCAAGTCCAAAATTTATTTGTCCATGCAAATTCATACTTAGGGTGGTTTCAAGATATGCTCAAATATCCTGTCTTCAATTTTTTTTTTTTAATATTTATAAGAAGGACTGATGCTGTACAGACAGATCTTGTTCTTGATTACAGGGTGTTTTTAGAAGAGTATCAGCCAGGAATGTTGATGGTGTTATTGGTGTAAAGTCCATAACTGCTGGGTGTTTGGTTCAGTTTAGCAACAGTAGTACTATGCCCTACTAGATCTTTTATTGTTATCTAAATGCTGACAAGTAAAGCAGCTTAAAAAGTGACAGGTATCTTACTCCTGTCTTCCTATGTCATCTCAGAAAGAAAAACTGCAAGTCACAAAAGTGATGTGGTCAGCTGACTGTGTCATTTTGTCATTTTTCTTGAGAGGGGAAGGCTTCATCATCTAGACTTATCAGGCCTTGTGTCACGTATAAATTAAGAAGATCTTAAACTCAGATGATATTTCCTATATGACCATATAATCTTCCAAAAATAGTTTGCTTGTACTGCCTCCTCGCTGTCTTGCTTGCACCTGTCTATATTGCCCTCTCCAGTTTCTCCAGGGTTCTTATGCCATTGCCTTTTTTTGAGCTACAATCCTCAATGTCCAGCACAGTGAAGCAAAGGTCGATTTAGGGAGTTCCAGCTACCACTGGCACAGGTTTTCTCCAGCCCTGCAATGAAAAGGAGCTTCTCTACTCTGTGTTTCTTCCCTCCTCTGTCTGCTGAAGAGCAAGAACTGAACCCAGCCCTACCTCTGCAGGTTGCACAGCTTCAGGAGAGTGGCTGGGGAAGCCCTAGTTTGCCTTCCCGAAATAAATATGAGAAGCAGCGTGTTTACAGTGTCTGCATGAAATCCTCCTTCATGGGGAGGTGTAAAATTGCTCCTTGACCTGGCGAGGAAGGTTTTACAGGAAGTAGTGACTAAGATGATTAAACCAGACATTTTCAAATAAGGAACTGAACAGTCTTTTGAAATGGTGAAGGGAATTATCCATGGAAATGAAGCTCCGGAGAAATGCATTCCTCATCTCCAATTGCCTGCAGTCCAAGCATAGGTGCATTTCTGAGCAGTATAGCACCAGTTGCCTGAGAGAGGACTGGAATGAAGTCAGTGTCCTGATCTGTAGGTTATGAGATGTTACCTGGAACTGCTTAATTTACAGACTATACCAGTACTGGTAGCATACATGTGTTCATAACGGCTAACAGTCATCCTCATATCACACCCATAATTTTGCCCAGGTGTCACTGCAGGCTCAAGATCTCCATCCCAGATAGTGCTGGAGGGGCAGAGGGATGCTACTTTAGTCCACTTTGACATCAGCTCTTTTCACTGTCACCTCCAAGATATATCAGCTCTTTTGTGAGCTTTTTTTCTGATGTGTTTGTGCCTCTGTAGTTTCACATCCTTTCTCTCGTGTAAACAAATTCAAGTATTTCCTATCTCTTGCCTGCTGTTCACCAGACTGATCACTTGTGCTATGGCAATAAAGCCATTAGCTAAGGGTCTGTGTGCTGTACAAAGCATGAAAACAGTGTGAAGAGCAAAAGTGAAGAGTTGCATTTAACAATTTTCTATAGTTCACTGCTGGTATTAGGCTTAATTGTTCTTTGACTCTTTAATGCAAAGGTGCTTTAAGAAGATGGCTTTATATCTTTTGCAAAGATAGATGTCCAAAACCCATACATAGTGATAGTTGTTACAGTCTTTATATGATTCATCCTTTTTTTTTATGAGGCACTGTTTTTTTTATTGTCCCATTCACCCTTTTTTTTTTTCCTCTAAACTTTTAATTATTACCTCAGTGTCACTGGGAAAAGCAGTAATTGTCTGAGTGTTTGTTATAAAGATTTACTTTTGTTTCAGTCATGTGGCACTTTCCTGCTATAAAATGTATTGTAGAACAGCAGAGGAAAATTTAGGTTGAATAATTTTTTCCAATCAATAAGTGCATATGTGAGTGCAGCTGAAGATATGTTTGAAGGCTTACCTACCACATCCATCATTTATACTGAAACTCAGTCAGAGATACAGAGCATTGCTATCTCAGCTCTCTTTGTGGGGACAGGACAGCTCTTGCTTACAGAAAATAAATTTATTGACATCCTAGTCTGTATTGATTAAAGCACTGCTGGTTTTGAGGGCATGCATTTTCTTGTATTTTGACAGGAAAATACTACAGATAGTAACCTGAAACAATGGAGAGATTTATTTAAGTGACAGCCTCAGGCACCCTGCAAGTTCATAGATCCTCATAGCAGGTTTTCCTTTAACTCACGCTATATGGGTGAGAGCAGTAAATAATAAATAATGAGTAAGGTCCCTCTCTGCTGAGAAGCTCCGTAACTTGTCCATGGCTATTCCCATACTCTTCTCATACAACAGCTCCCTGCTACAGTACAGCCCTGTGGGTACTGTGAAACAGAATATTACAGTGGTGCATAAATTTCTGCTTCTCTTCTCTGAAATAACCCATTTTCAAGAAGTCAGTTTTTGCACAGTATTACCTATGAGTGTTCTGTTTAGTTTTCCATTATATCTTTTTAATGGCATAAGTCTTGAATTGCTTCTGGTCAAAAACCCCTTTTAATTGTTGGTTATCTTTTATGTGTATACAATGAATTAATTAAAATAGGGAAAAATCTTTTAAAAGACTATTTCTGTTTATGCTTCTCAAACATATCTGTTTAATGAATAAAAACTAATATAAAATAACATGACATCTCCTTGAGAGGACTCCTTTGTTTCCCTTGAAGTTCAATATAAACATGAAAAAAACTAATCCCAAATGTTAAGAAATATAGAAAAGTAAGAAATTATTACTATTCACCATAGCCCTTACTTTGCTTTAACAAATTGATACCAGCTGTCCCATATTTTATTAGAGCAATAGTAAAGACTGTGGTGGCAATGTAAGGAGTATTTCCATGTGGGCTATCTTCTCATTCTTCTGCTTGAACTGATCTGGGCTAAGTCCCTGTTACATACAGGTAGTGGAAGTACAGAGAGTAATGTGTGTTTGATGCCCACAGAGGCAAGCAGTTGTTTGGTTCAGAAAGGCTTTCAAAAGGCATCTTAGGTCTGCTTGTTCATCATGCCTCATGGTACTAAACTGAATTATTTTCTCATCCATATATGCTCATCCCACCTCTGAGATCTGGGCTGTGAGAGTTGAGAGATCAGGATATTTTAGAACTCATGCTGCTTAAGCAGGAAGCTTCAGCAGGCACTGGGACATTTGTTGGGCTCCTGCCCGGGCTTCAGATAAATATGGATGTTTGTTTTCCACAGCTTTCCTTTCAGGTCCTTTTCTGAGCACTATGTTTATGTTAAACTTTGAGAAGATGAGACATTTATTCCCTTTATGCACTGGACAGACCTTCAAAAAACATCCTGAAATGATGGCCTTATATTTTATTATGTGTGCAAATCAGGTAATTACTTGGTGGTATGCAATTGCATGCACATTTTTACATGGGTAATTGTGAAAATAGTGCCTCAGGTGTTAAATGTTTATCTCCTTCCATATATGTCACTCAGTTATTTATTTTAACACATCTTTTACATATACAAATCTATGTGTGCCTTGACATGAGCTAAAAATTACATCCCTTGAAAGCTCAACACTATGTTAGGAGATAATTGCAACTTCCCATAGGAGGGGAGAATAGTCCTTTTTATTTTTGATCTATAGTTTGTTTTATAATAGGAATAAGCTCTCTGTAGAATATTTGCAATAAAATAGCTTTGAGATTGATTAAATGCCTTAGGTTCCTCTTAGCCATTAATCAAACTTGGCAGCCATTTATTGCTTTGAACAGTGCAAGGCAGTAGAGATAATCCTTTAAATATAACAAATCCTTTCAATATAATGAAGTATAAATACTAGCATGGTGGTGTAAAAGTTATGTCTTTTAGTAATGACGTAGTAATAATATATTGTTAGTAAGCAATGAGCCTAGTTTTTTAGATTTCTTACAAGTATGAATTGTTTATCATTTATGTGCAAACAATTTCCACTCCAAAAAAAAAAAAAAAAAGATCTGCCTTTGTACTTCTAGGTAATTAAAAAACCCCACAAATAATGGATAAAAGGAAAGACAAAAACCACATTTGCCTGTATGGACCCTCCCTCCTCACACCCCCAGGACACAACGTTTATTCAGATTACTGCATATTTTCTTGCGACATTGTTTCCCTCACCGACTACAGAGAACAGCCCTTCATTTGAAATACTGCAGTCTCTGAGATTAGCCATGATTTCCTCTTTGAATGCAGAGTCGCAGGTCAGCAGCTGACTGGGTTCTGGTCTTTTGGTAATGGCCAAGACCTGTAGTCCCAGAACCAAAATGTGCTAAGAAGCACCGTTTAGTGAGCATGGAGTAAGGAACAGAGCACCCTGATTTATGTGGATATGTGGTATTTTGTGTTACGCTGTTTTGCGTTTAAGCAAAATCCTACAACATATTTTGAAGTGTGTATGAGGCTGCGTAACAAGTAAGTTTAAATGCAATTATTCCCAGAATCTGTTCCTATTGCAGTGTGACAGCAGACTGCTTTCTGAGCTCTAAAGGTACCTGAGTATCATCATACCTTTCTGCAAACTGCCCCAAACTGTCCAGTAATTACAGACAAAGAAAAGATCTTCACTTAAACACACACCAGAATTTATTTTCCACTAGAGCTTTGGATATTTCTAGGACACTTGCTTAGCCTAAATATTTTTCCTTTCTAGTCTCTGCCTGTTTACTGCTAGACCCAATTAGTCAGATTTCAATCACTGCAGAGCCCTCAGCCCCAGGTTTGATGATGACTTTCTTTGAAGCCTGCGTTGTCATGTCTGAGATTCAGGCAACCGCTCTCTGTTGACTGCTTGTGAGAGCTTTACAAATTGCTTTATGCAAGTCTTTGTTCTCCGGTGCACTTTATTTTATGTGAAGAGTCCTGCTTCTTGTCCAGGGCATTGGTATGGAGGCTAGAGGCTTGCCATTGGAGAGCAGACCCTCCAATGGAGTTCACAGCATGTTGTTATCAAACAGAGGTCATCCATGACAGCAATTTAATCTGCTTCTGAATGCCTGAAGCATACCACACTTTCCTGTGTGACCAACTGTTTATGAGAGCTTGGTGGTGAGGTCCGAGTGAGGCAGGCAGGGCCAGTGATGGAAATTTAGTCTCCCCTTAACACCTACAGCCACGTAAGTTCAGTAACAGCTGGGACCCTGGATTTGAGTAGAAGACTTTCCTATTTTCTATGTGTGCTCTGGAAAGTCAGGTTTGGAAGCGCTAGTGATGTCCACGAATGTTCCATAAGGGCCTCTTCTTGCTTTATACATAACGTTCTTAGAACTTTAGTCCTGGAGTTCTCCTGGGTTGTTGTTGTTATTATTATTGTTATTAATCTGCTTATCTTGGCTGTTGATAAGCATAATTCATTCAAACACGGCCTAAAAAACGAAATTTTGCTAACTTCCCAAGTGTCCTGTGTGGGCACAAGAGGTCTCCAAGGACAAAACATCTTGCCATTAATTTTGTTACAGACGTGCACAGTTCCTTTTCCTGACTGAGGGAACAGCTGCTCCCATAAAACCCCCCAGAGCCTGCAGGAGGGCTGCTGTGCTCTCCAGCTGTTGGCTCTGCCAGAGCCAGGTGCTGCTGGCTGACCAGGCTGGTGGGGACATTTCTCGGGAGCAGAGCTGCAGCCCTTGGGACTAGCCATGCACAACTTGTCTTGCATTTTTGGGCAGGGTCACTTGCTTTAAGTGCAGTGTAATGTAATATTTAGACAAATAATCTAGGTAGTGGGAAGGATTAATGCTCCATTAAGTGCTTTAGCCCTTGCGTATTACGGGGCTCCCTGACAACCTCTGTTCTTGCTGTGACATCCTTCTGGCAGCACAGAAAGGACTGTATCTTACATTGACTCATGAGTTTATTTTGCCATTCTGATGCCTCCCAAGCCATAATTTACACATCCCTTGTTTGGTATTGCTTTCCAGCACTGAGGGTGCACACAGCATTGCTGTGGTGCCACTGACAGGCACCATCTGCCTCCCCCGGAGAGGCACCCATCACCATCTGTCCAAAATACGCACCTCATCCCTCTCTGCATGTCATTTGCAATGCTTTGTTTCATGATTCAATCTAGTTTTTCCATATTGTATTTAATTTTGTCTTCACTTTTAAGGACCATAAAAAACTTGGTGATTTGTAGTAGCAGACGGACTACTAGAACTTAACTTTCACAGTATGTAGCAGTTTCAGTGCAGACATATTCCTGCCCTATACAGAAATGATTTTGCACATTAACATAAAACTTTCTTTAAATATTTGTAATGCTACCAATGAAATTCAAGTTTGAGCAATAATAATTAGACTGGAAAAATATCATAGCCTTGTGGCATAGGTAAATGTAACCTGTACTGAGCTAAACTTGAAAAGCAAAATATATCAAAGTGATATTTTTATATTGACAGTTGTTGAAATATTGGGCAAAATGTTTCATGTTGCAGTTTAGTTTCACAAATGGCAGTCTGGGTTCTTCCCTGAAGCTTATTGTACAAACTGACTGATTTAATTTAAGCAAATATTGCCTTCAGTAGGTGGTATTTACAACATGTTTTCTGTTTTCGGAAGATGTGGTCAAACTTCCTTTATTGAATGCTCTTATGGCACCACTGCAAGATTTCAGATGGCACAGCCCTCTTACAAGGATCCATCAACATTTGATTCTGGTAATATTCCTTCTTCTTCCTCCAAACAGAAGATGGGTTGTCTACACACAGGTCCACTGTGATACCTAAGGATGGTCAGGTTCAGCTGCTGCACCAGCATCCCTTTCTCCTTCTGGAGAGATACAAGGAGTGTGGTGTGGATTTGCAGTTGTTTAGCAGGAGGAAGTATATGTGGGGAGGTGCAGACTAGGTGTTTTCCACCAGCAGGATCTTCATAGCGGCTGGTATGGGATGTGGTGTGGCTGGGCAGTCCCCAGCCTTCTCCTGGCAACTCCCTGCCTCTGTGGCTTTCTTTAAGGTTTAATATGAGACTCACACATCCTTTTCAGATAAATTTCATAATTCATTTTTTACTTATTATTTCTTTGCCAAATACATTGTTCCCTTCTAATCTTAGTGCTGGCCACTGGCTGGAAGCTTGTGTGTGGAAACATTATTTTGAAGCTTTAGAGATAGAAAACATATTGGTTCCAGGTCCAGAAAGTACATGGGAAAACTTAGAAGTTATTTGTCTGAGGAATTAAAGTAATCATCTGCAATGGACAGTATTTACAGTATCTATCTAGTTTTATTTCACAGTTTCAGTGTAAATCCTTACTTCCACATAAATTTATTATATACCTTCATCGCCAGAGACCTTGCCTCAAGTTATTTATCATATATATTGTGTATGATTGTATTTCAGCTTCAAATTATTACTGGCAGATATGAATATTCCTTGGCAGTTCTCTTTATTACACTTCGTACTTGGCAATTCATTTTTCCTGATCAAGTCAGTATGTCAGACCTGCAGGTTTCATGATTTACTACTATGCTTCAGTACTTTTTGTCTTGAATATCCAGCTGTTCTCCAGCTGTTATTTTAGCATATGTCTTACTTTTAGAAGGTTTTAACAGTACTGTAAAAGCTCTAATGTAATTCATCTCTGTAATCCGGTGTGATTATATTATGTACTGTAATCATTACTGGGACCGTTTTTGCTTTTCTTTTTTATTTAGAATATGTATCTATCCTACAGCAAATGACAAATATTTCTTACTCTATTTCAAAGAAAATTCTAATTTTGTTCAGGTGGTTTGGAGGTCAAAACAAACAGTACTTAAGTATATAGAAAACAGCAAGCAATAACATTCTATCTGTCATAAGAGAAATTAGGTTCACACAGAACACTACCTCCTGCAGAGGTTTAACAACAATTGTTTAAAGATATGTTAATTGTTATAAGCATTAGCAGATACATTTACTTAAGTACATATATCTTACTTGGGGTATAATGTTAAAATTTGTGTGTAGCTTTATTTGGTCATCCTAATTCAATCTAATTCAAAGAAATTCCTCCATAAGAGGAAGAGTGCTTTTCCCCTTTCAAAATGTTTACAAACTCTGATTACTTTATTTCATATACAGTCAAGTGCTGCCTAATTAGTACCTTCAGTGCAAACATTGCATCAAATTGCAGATGTCAGTTTTTCTGCTATATTTGCTCAAAAAGCTAATTTAATCTTATCCAGTGGTCTTTTGTTTGTTTGTCCCCATGGTATCATTTGGTAGCGTGGGGTTTTATTTCAGGGCAGGGTGGTTACTTTATGCAATAAAAGAAAACAACCTGGTTTACAATGAGGACACTGGAACTGCAGAACAAACATCCAAGGTTCCAGTAACTGTTCAATAATTTTGGTATTTGGGTTACCTGACTGCATGTAGAAAGGAAGGATTTCCGTGAAGTTATCTGTTCATCTTCATAACTGTTTCTCGTCATAACAGTAATGATAATTATTTTCAACTATGCAATCTTCAAAATAATTAAGAGAGGTATTTCATGTAGTTTCAGGTCTTATTGTGAGCCAGTAAGTCTATGATGGTCTGTCCAGCCAGCTTATTGCCATTTTAGCTGTAGTTTTCCATTTTTGTGTAGTTCCATCCTGGTTATTGGGTTGGTGGGGAGCAATCTGAACTGAGCCTCACCCTGTGGCCAGGCAGCTACGCCCTTCTTAGGGGTATTTGTCCTTTACATGGATATAATTCCTTCACTTATATTTTGAGAAATGGACTCAAATGCAAATCACTTACATTTTTTATTAGGCAGTAAAATGTGATTTTTTCTTGTTTTGCATGTAATGCAGAATATTTTGTATTTAACAGGTGTTTTCTACGTGCTGTCATATGAAGTTCCCATTGTTCTTTGAAAATATTTTCTTTAGAATAGTTACTGCTGAAAGATTTTACCTCTATTGTTTACACTTATTCAAGGACTTCTAAATCACTTCTGCATGGAAAAAAGACATCTCCCCATGTGCTACAGTGGGACTGATGTGGAGGCCACATGGGGTGAACTCTACGAATCCCAGCAGTGCTGAAGAATATTTTGGGGGGAATGTGGGTTTGCCCAGTTGCATCTGTTGACACTGTCTTGAGGATCTGACCCATGAAGCCTGTTCTCAGAAGAGTTAGAGCTCCCTGTGCTTGTAGGCAATTTATGCATTGCATTAATTGTATTTACATTAGTACATAAAGGCATTCTATATAAACCATGTTTAAAGCTGTATTGATTTTAAAGATGGTAACTCTGCATAAAGGTAAAAAGAGCAAGAAACCACGATCATTGGAAATGGGCATATCTAAGATTTCCAGTATACTTATTAAGGTTTTCAGGATATTTGAAAAAATAGAAGGTACCAATTTTCATCTGTATTGTGAATTAAGATTAATTTCTAGTTTTTAAAAAAGTAATTTATTACTTTGATCAAGCTAATTTAGTAGGTTGGCCACATTCTAGTCTAACATAAATTAATTAATTTGGTGTTATGATGCCTAACATCAGCTCAGAGTGCTGGTCAAAATTTCATGAGCTGGGGCTTTTTTCTTTATCTCAAAGTATGAGAGAAAAACATCATATGGAAACAATCTTGTTGTACCAGATTGGAACTGACTTGTGTATTACATTTATAAGAGGAGACTTTCTTGTGCTTTAATTATACAAAGACAGTATGTCTGCAGTACTGTCACATTGTGTTCAGTGCAATGACTTGTCTGGATTGCTATTCCAGTAAATGGTAAGCAATTGAGAAGGGTTTATCCATGGCAGTGGAAACACAGGCATTTCCTTTGTTAAGCCAGCTCTACAAAGACTTTTTCTGTGAATAAGCTTTAAGTTTTTGAAAGGGCTGGGACTCAAATTTGCAGCCTCTCTGCCAAGCACTCAAACTGTGTGATTTTGCATGTGCATGCAAAGACCTTTTCGTTACAAATAAGATCCTAAGGGGCTGTGAGCTGTAGATGAAGGTTTCTGTATATTCACCAGCTCTGGGACTTCCAATTTACTATCACTATGAGAGCATTATGTTATAAATGAGAACAGCTTGGTGAGAGCTGTGGGTTCTTCTTGTCTGGAAACAGATGCATTCAACATATCCTGATAAATTCACAACGATATTGAAGACTGGGTTTATTTCAAACTCAATGCTTCTTCCATGTTGAGAGGAATCCTTCATTAATTATTTCTTCTGGAGGTAGGATGATCTGTAAATATGTTTTTTGTGAGATTCTTCACCGTGACTTGTCGACATTTGAATTTTGAAACACTTTTCTAGGCATATGTGACAGCTTCAGCAAGTTCTTTAAAAAGTGCACCTGTGCTCACAATAACCAGCCTTTATCTCAATTTTAAGAAAGATAAAGTAAGATCTTTATGGTTATATAGTTCTGTACTTCCCCGTGCTCTCACTATTTGGGGGTGGTAGCATCTCCAAGGTTAAAGGTCTGTAGAACAGCAGTCGTTCACTGGGAGTAAAACATGTCCCTTGTTATTATACACAAAACCAAACAAACATATGGAACAAAAATAAAAAAGAAAAAGAAAAACCTCAAACCAAATAAAATGAAACAAATAAACAAAAATGAAGAGAGAGAGAAAAATATTATATACCAAGATATTTTCAGATCTGGAGGGGGATGCAACACATTCTGCTCTCTGCCATGGATGCTGCATTCCTGTGGCTTTTTTTTCAAAGTGGATAACATGGGTCTGCAATGGGACAGGCCACGTTAAATTAGGATCATCTGAGTTCTTATTGCACAGCATTAAAGTGTTCTGGAAAGTCTTTCAAACGGTACATAGCACCTCATTTAAAGGATACTGTGGGGAATTTGGAAGCAAAATTGAATCTAAATGTAGGTAAATTGTTGTCTCTGAGGTAAATCTGCTGGGCTTGTGTCAGTTTGCTAGGCTAAGGACTTTATGTTCAATAAGTAAGGAAAGAAACTGCAGTAAATGAATAAAATGTTAACAGTACCAAGGAAATTCAAAGTAAATTCTTATTTTCAAGGTTAGGAAATAGATAATGTTGAGTTGACTATTCTTTACTTGCAAAATTCACAGTAAGCACATAAAATACCCATGTTTGGTTATGTGAAAGGTTTGTGTGATCTGAATACACATTATCCATGAAAGCTGAAACCAGCAGCCAACATACTGTAGTGAACTGAAGGGAAATGCTGTGAAGTGCCAGTAGGCAGTGCTTCCTTTCCCTATCGGAATTCAGGTCAGGACTCTGCAAAATAAGAGGAATGAGGCTCAATCCAGTGCTGCTGAGCACCACAGGGTAGGGAGAGCCTCTCCTCAGCCAGAAAGGAAGGAGAGGGACTGACTGCAACTCATACCAAAATGTGGAGTGCCATTTTATGTTCATATTTATAATGGTTATTAGTTGCTCAGTTTATAACCCAATTTATAAAAAAATCAGTGGAGTGGTCAGCTTAATTACTCAGGTTATAACTGCTCTGCATTTATAAAGATTAAAAAAAGGAGAAACAGAGAATAAGAAAAGAAAATCAATGGAAAGATCTCTTTTTCAAATGTTGTTGCTCATAGCTATCTGAATATTCAGGTTAATAGTGTTATGCAGCCATGGTAAGTGAGTGGTGTGAGAGGATTCTCACAGGAGTGGTCATATCTCCATATGAGACATGACAATAAACCTTCAAAAAAGGACCAGCTTCCTGAATCATCATCCATTCCAGTTAGAACCAAATACTCATATAAATTAATTAAATACAAATATTTAGGCTAAAACATTAACTCTTTTTATCTCTTGAATATTCAAAAATTAATGTACTCTAATAGGGGGGGAGGATTCCAGTGCATTTGATTCAGCTGAAATGTTGAGAGTTTTATCTGGTCTTTGCCCTTCTCAGCTCACAACTCATGCATGATGACCCCAGACCAGGGGACTGCCAGCACTGAGTGCATGCCTATAGCCCTGCAAAGCGTATTTGAGAAGTTTTCAGTGCAAGACCTAGAGCAACCTTTGTTTTAGGGTGCTGAAGCAGCCAGATCTTGTCAGGCTTTCATTGTAGGTTCTCCCACCACCAGGCCAGTCATGGGCTGTCAGCTAATGAATCTTTGATGCATTATCCATTTCTCATACATCCAACACGGCTGTTTGCTGAAGAAGTCTGCCTGCTGGGAGGCAGCTTCAGAGGAAAGGCTGGTGGTATATGAGCTCCACTATGCCCATCGTCACTTTGTTGGGTGAAGGCCAGATGTGTCTGTTATTTAATTATTTCCAGGTGTTAAGCACTGTATATGTTCTTATTTCTGTGGCCTGTGTACTGAAAGCTGCAGTGTCTTTCTACATCTGATTGTTGGTTCCTTCAGTCTAAAATGATTTTGCATGCTGGTAGAAAGAAACTATTAGATTTATTGCTGCTTTTTTGCCATCATGCTAGAAGTGACATACTTAATAGTAGAAAATATGAGTCTCTTGGAATTGCTGTTTAATTTCCAGTTATTCTATTCTGACTTCTGTGTATTGCATAGATAATTATTCTTTGCTGTGGTGGATAACAAGAGGGCTTTACAAAAGCTTGCTTACCCAGAGTACACCAGGCAGCCCTTCAGGGCAAAGCACATCTCCTTTGAGATCTTCATCATATTTAACCACTAAGGACATAAGTATGAAAATCATGCAATAAAATGCCAGTGCCTGTAGCCTTTCTCATAGATAGAGTGGCTTTTGACCTCAAGTAATCTTTCTCCATGTCACATAAGGTTGCTGTATTTTAAGGAGGGATACCAGACTTGCATATGGCAGGTCTGCAAGAAGACTCTAAGTGCATTATGCACGGTATGAACCTCCCAATGAAGAACCTCAAAGGCACCATGCACCATCTGTACTTCCTCAGCAGACTAACAGAGATCTCGCCAATAATCATGACGAGTATCTGATGTGGATTGTTCTGCTGCTGTTTCCATGCACTTCTTCTGAGTATGAGGGTTTCTGCACTTCAGGCAAGATGTCAGTAGGTTTCAGACCTGGTGGTAGCTGCTGATGGAGTGTTTGGCAGGTGTTGACAGAGAGAAGGGTTCCCAGTAAATATGTTCAGTGGCCTGATGAGAACGCAGGTGAAATAATCTACTTGGGTAAATCTATTTTTAGGATACTAAGTCAAAATTACCACCTTCATGTCAGTACACAGAGGAGCAGGAACTAAGAGAACTGCATTGCCTGCACTTTCAAAGAGCTCCTGGCCAGTGACTTTGCAGACTTTTCTGATCAGCTCTGCATTTGTTGGTTTGTTCAGTTCATCCATAAGGCTTCTCCCTTGCTCGCCTCCTGCCAGGATGTAGGAAGCCATCGTGCCACTCATCCATGTGAAAGCAACCGACATTCACCTGCTCGGGAAAGAATGAGAGAAAATGTAGCCTACGCTGCTTTTGCTGAGCTCAGAATATATATGAATCATGAAACAAGGTAGTGCTACACTGTAGCATTCGCATTTTCAATATTTGTAGAAGAACTTAGAGGATTTCTTTCCTGTGGTGAAGTAAGGAATAAATAACCTAAGGCTACATTGCTGTTGAAATAGCAGTAAAAAGTTGAAACAGAGAAATAAACAACAAGAGAAGGAACGTTCGTGAAGTGGACTTGGCTGTGGGGTTGGGTTGCTGCTCCACTTTCAGTGACTCTCCTCAATAAATCATACCTTCTTTTCTTGGTTTTCTTTATCCATTAAACACTGTTTTCCAAGGGTAGAGGAGTGTTGCTTTATATTTCTTCAATAAAGAGAGTTTTGGAAGGTAAATATCTTCCATGCTTTTCCATTTTACATTTATTTTTCATTAAATTACCTAAATAATTTTTCCTCATTTCAGTTCTCAAATATCTCTGCATGCATTACACAGGATTCAGCTGCATTTATTGAAAGGTATAGCCTCTGTGTTTATGGCTGTTTTGTAGTTCAGCTTCATTTTTCAAAAGTAAAAATAGGAAGCAAAGTAAGCGAAGTATGCCTCTAATTTTCAGGTAGTTTGTGTCCTCTGTAACTTCAATCTGGTAAATCCGTCCTTGTTGCTACTTGAGTTTTGGGTTCCATATTGTGCTGCTCAAATTCAGGTGCATGGTGCTTAAGGACACCGATATAATTTCTGAATTGCAAGATTAGATACATTATGTGAGGTGCAGGGAATGAAATTGCATCAGAACCAAAAGTTCAAGAGCTCCTGAGAAGTAACTTTGTTTAGTGACATGTTTTCTCCCATGTTACACAAATTATGAGGGAAACAAGATTGAACAATGAAACCTAGCAAGAGCAAAGTCAATAAAGTTTATCTGTTGCTTCCACAAAAGTCAAAGCTTTCCTTGCTTAAAAGCGATAGATTCTGAATATAGCGTACCCTGACAATGGTATGGTGTCTGTACAAATACATAATTTGTCTGTGGCTCAATTTGTTGCTCTGGATCTATAAAGAGTCTTCCTGCACACATGCAGCAGGGATAAGAAAATATCAGGTTTATTTATATGTGTGGGGTTTTTATTTTAAATCCTGCTGGACAATAAATCTGCTGTAAGGCAGGAAAAGGAAGGCCATACCCTGCAGCTCCACTGGCCTCTTACCCAGTACATTTGGTGATGGCGCAATGCATGTGTTCCTGCAAACTCAAACCTCTTGCATGCTCACGCATGCTTGTGCGCTGCTGATGGGGCATCTATCAGGGCACTGAGGGAGGAGGACTTCATCCAACTTGACCAAAATTACTTATTTCTCTCTGATTTGTTGGAAGCATATTCAAAAAATACTAAGAGGTGAATATTTTCTAACTATTTTTTTATTTAATATCAAAAATCACAGTTAGAATCAGGCTCTTGCACCTCTGTGTTAAATAAGTTTATCAGAATCTGATTTCAGCAGATTCCTTTATTTTCTTTGCAGTTACGGAGGAACGTCCTGTGTCTGCGAGAGTACTTTCTGGATAATAGGGAATTGGTTTTGGGGAGGACTGTTGATGTGACTGACGTCTTCTAATATCTCTGAACCCACTGAATGAGTCAGCCCACCTTGTATCTGGTATTGGTTTTTATTGATATTCTGATTCAAAGGGCAGAGTTTCCAAACCCCCTTGATTTCTAACACTCCTCACCAAAATGGGAGGCTAGGTGTGTCTGGGCAAGGATTCTGAGACAGTAACTTAGTAACAACCGGATAGTCGTTATTAAGCAGGTGTTCCCTTTATTAGCAGCACTGGGTGCGTCGGTGATTGATCCTCCAGGAACATGCACACCAAGCATGATAACCATGCGTCTTTTATATTACAGATCTATGCATATTCATTTATCTCACAGAAATGTATTACATATTCATTCTTCTTCAAGAAATCATTAACTTATCTCCACGTCTTGTTCATATGTGCAGTCAGTCTTTTGAGAGGTCATGAGGACTCCTCCTGGGGTTCAAAGATGAAGGCTCAAAGTCTTCCTCATTGACAAACTTTAGACATTGGGGGGATGCAGCCCAGACTTTGAAAAAAATGGTCGTTGATCCTTTTTTGCTAGCACAGCAGAGTGGCTTCCCCACTTCCTTAGCTTATTTTACAGAATTCCTGTTCCTTGCACAATGGGTCCATATAATTTTGTGAGGATAATGTTAAGCACTCATATTTGCTGTCCAAGCAAAAAAGGATTCCTGAGAAAATCTGAAAAGTGTTATCAATGTGCCGTATCCCAAAGCTCTCGCAGGAGAAAAATCCTATTTTTATGTAGTTTAATTGTTTGCAAACTGGTTGTTTGTGGAAATGTAATTCAGCATCAAGAATGACTAACACAAGCTCATTGCTGTGCTGAACACAGAGCAGTTATTTACCATGGTTACCCTGGGAGATGAAGAAAGGTACAATTATTCGGAGAGGCACTGTACATCCTGTTTACTTTTTATTCTTACTGTCTTTCAAAAGCGTTTTTGCCCTATCTTGTTACGAACAAACAAAAAAATCCATTAGGCATTTTTATGCAATTTTGGACCATAGTGTTTGTAATTAAAAAGTCAACCGCTAGCCCAGCACTTGGCCACAGAGGGGTGGAAGGTGATGTCTATGGCTAGCATGATGTTGCATGGGAAACCCATCTCCCTGCTTCATGGCTTGCATGAAATCTCTTCTGTTTTGATTCTGTATGTTCTACTAAACTGAGGAAGGGACAGGTTCTGATCTGGTATCACAGTCTTCATGCTCTTACCAGTTTACATACACTGATTTCCCCAAAAGGCAGTGTATTTCAGTGGTGGAGGAACCTTTTCAGTGTGTGGCTGAGGGCATGATTTGAAAATAACAGCTACTAGGGATTAGGCTACAACTAGCTGTCATAAATAATGATAATATGTGGTTTTGCTTGGACACTTTCTGAGACTATTCTAAACATAAGAGACTATCAGCTTCGGTTCTTGTATGTTTTCAGGTCTCCCTTTATGTGGCCCTTCCACATGAAGGCTTATTGCCTTCTGCTGGAAAGAGTGGTGTTTCTGTTCTTCATACCGTCAGCTTGCTGTTAACCATCAGCCCAGTGTTTCTCCTGTCTTTTACCTGCCCCTTCCACTCCTTGCTCCTTTCCCCTTTCCCTTCCCAATGCTATTAAAATCTTCAGAGCCCTGCCTGGTGCTTCTCATGAAGAGCTGTTGGGCAGTTTCTGAGTGCTCATGGTTGCTGTGAGGAGTTTGTAGGAATGCAATAAGCCCATAAAAGTTCCCCTGTATGACCTAGGTTGACCTCAGCAGACCTCACTGAATGCACAGCCTTCATATTGGGTGAAGTGTTCATAGACTTTAGTATTCTTTGTCTTGTACCCTCATTTAGTAGACATGGATTTGATCAGTCTCACTAAACTAAAGGAAGCTTTTTTTCCTTAAAGAGAAAAAAAGTGTCACTGCATAGGAGCAGGTTAGTGGAAGAATTCTAAAGCAGTTGCTCAGTTTGGTGCCCTTTCTCATTTATCCTGAGCGTGTAATAATCAGTGGAAAAGAGAAAAGGAAGATGATTTTGTCAAGCAAATATAAATTATTGGGTCCTGTCTTCTCTTCAGTCAGCAAGAAATTGATGTTAACACTATAATTGTCAGTTACTGTCCTTTGGTTTTTCATAAGCACCTAGGCCAATCCTATTACAAAATGGGCTGAGACATAATTAAGTAAAATAATTGAATGGGTTGTGATTTTTATCTTTTAGAGGTTTTTCTTTAATATTTAACAATACTTTAATATTTAATGTAACTACAGCTTTGTATAAGCTTGTTATTCTAGACCCTCTGGTGTGATGCTAAGAAGCTGCCCAGCTAATGTGATTATTAAAATGTTTGATATGTTGTTGTTTGGCTGGTTAGTGATATAACGATCGGAGAGCAAACCAAGTCAGACACAATCAAGTGTCTGCTTTTGTTTTGCAAAGTTCCTTTGTCAGCCACCCTTTGGAAAGTTCAGGCTTTTACCAAGAGTTGCTTAACTAATTATTGTCCTAAGAAGATAAGTGATATCATTTCCTTGCTCATCAAAGGCCAACGATGAAATACTCTTCCAGTTACCCTGTAAAAATGTCAGCTGTGTGTGGATATGGTCTGCCTGTAAAATCATCAGAACTTGTTCTTTCAAATATTTTCTGAGCTATATTTCTTCCTGTGCAAAACTCAGGTGTTTATAAGGAATTTTACTATCTTTTACTTCTTACAAAATAACCCCAAGTCTCCCTCTCCCACAATAACCAAATTTACATGACAAGAATGAATCAATTATTAGTTGTGTTATAGCTATGTTACTCTGGGTAAATTTGTTGCAGTTATGAGATACTGTTTTGGGGTACCAAACTATGCTCTTTTTAGAAGAAAATAATCTCCAGATGCTGTCTTTTTGTGGTGGTAAAGCTATGGATGAAAATAACTATGCATCCAAGAAATGGAGCTTAATGGAAATCTTCTCAGCTTTGTCTGTGCAGTGTCTTTCATCAAGTTGTGTTCTCACTGATATGCTTGGTTAGGGGATTGTGGATTTTGTGGGGATTTTCACAAGCCAGGGATTTGCACTCCTGACTGCTTTTCTCTGTCCTAGTAGTGTGTAAGTCAGTGCAAACACAATGAGAAAAAACCCTGTCTCTAATAGAATCATAGAATTATGAAGGTTGGAAAAGAGCTCTAAGATCATCAAGAACAACAATCAGTCCAACACCACTGTGCCTACTGAACCATGTCCTGAAGTGCCATGTCTATGAGGTTTTTTAACACTTCCAGGGGTGACGACTCTACCACTTCTCTGGGCAGTCTGTTCCAATGCTTTGCCACTTTTTCAGTAAAAAAATATTTTCTAATATCCAATCTAATCCTTCCCTTGCACAGCTTGATGCAATTTCTCTCATTCCATCACTCATTACTTGCGAGAAGAGCCTAACCCTCACCTCGTTACAACCTCCTTTCAGGTAGTTGTAGAGAGCAATGAGTCTCCCCTCAGCCTCCTCTTCTCCAGACTCAACAAAGAGAAACAAATAATTCAACTCAAACCAGACTTTGTGAAGGGTCTATGCATTCCACAAATATTCTCACATTTTAATTTCATTGCCCTATTTCTTCCGCTATATTTTTGAAGGACAAGTCATATGTTCTTTGCTTTTCTGCCACCCGTTCTAAGAGCCAAGCAAAACTGGGACTATTCCTCACAGGCATGGGCAGAAGCAGATGTGGTGAGGTACAGGACACAAAGAAGGAACCTGGTTTTTCTCCACTCCAGGCTATTCTGTCCTTCCCTAGAGGATCTTCATGAGGTTCTGTCCTGGCTGCTCCACTGAATCACCTATTCCCTTTTCCTGGTTTGTTTTCAGAAGCAGTAGGGGGGAGAGAGTGATCATTCTTTCTGAGATATACTTTCCAAAAATTTCACCTTCAGGATTTAGAGTACATTTTTGGTCCTATTATTTCGTGTCTGGTAGAAACAAAAGATAAACAAGAGTCAGCATGAGGATATATTAAATAAGTATATATGGGGACACTTCCTGAATACCCATCATAACATGTTTCATCAGTACCGCCTTGTAAAGAATTGCATAGTGAAATTTTCACATTGGTTGTATGTGCATCACTGCTTGCTGAAATTGAATTTGAGTGGCTGAGCGCATTTCTGCTTTTTACTGTGACACAGCACAACATTTGAAAAAATGTGATAGAAAAGTCTTCAGACCTATTTTATTATATAATATGCATTTTTTTCCTCTGCAAAACCATCTTTGATTTTTCATAACCTTTCTAATAAGTATTACTTTTTTTTGATTAACTTATAGCTAGTGGAATTTATTCTTTCAAGTGGTGGTCCTTACACTGCCTCTGGTCTACTATTAGCAAAGTTATGAGTCATTTAAATATCATTTGCTATGAGAAACCCCAGGATCAACCTCCATCTTACATTTTTAGGCTTAACTCACTTCACATAATTAAAGCATATATTTTATACCCCAGATAGGGAAAACACACAAAAAAAATGTAGTTGCTACTTAAAAATACAATTGAAAAGCTAAAAAAAAAAGGTTAAAAAGCTAAGAAAAAGAAAAGGTTAAATGTTACTGTTCACTCTTCATAAGGATTATGTGTGTAGTAACAATAAATCCTTTTTAGATAGTTTGCTCTTCTTTTCTGACTTAATATTATTGATACTTTATGTGAATAATACGTGCATACATATACAGATATATGCATATGATAGCATAAACACACACATATACATGAATATATGTAAGATGTAGAAAGAAGTAATCTGGGGCTCAGGAGGAAAAAGGAGTGCTTTCCAACACACTTGGAAGCAAGTGGCCTTTAGGGAATCATACAGTACGTGTCCTTCCTTTAGCTGAAGCTGATCTATCGCATATAATGGAAGTAGAGCCCAGCATAGGCTGATGTTATTTTCCATGCAGTAGTAACTAGAGTGCTTCTCATCCCAAAGTCAGCATGCTCTCTGAAGAGGACACATGCTCTGCAGTGCATTGTGTCCCATGTGGCAGACAGACCAACTCACAATTCAGGTGAATGTATGTGTATGCAGGCAGGTTGTAAGAAGGCTGATGTATAGTGATGAAATTAAGGCAGCTGATTGCACCTGGAATCAAAAAAACCTAACAAGATCAATTGGCAGTGATTCTGGAAAAAGCAACCTGAAGACCAAGAGTGTCCTTTTAGAACTGTGCCACTAGAAACCACCAAGTCCCCATGAGTTTCCGGTGACTAAGTATGATGCTTAGGACCCTGGCAGATATATAAATGTCCTCTTCCTAAGTGAAGAACTTCTAAAAGGAGTTGAAAAATTCTTTATGAATCCATCCAATTTTGCTAGAGTTCCATTATTTTGCACATCTAGCTGGTTTTAATTTTGTTTGAAAATCACAATTGTTAATGACTCTCCTATATCTTCTCAGTGTTGCCACCAGATACAGACTGTTAAGTGGTTCCATATCATTTTCACATGCCATTGGATACTCTCTTTGCTTCTTCTTTCCCAAATGCAAAAAGGTTTTCCTACTTGACTTCTACAGAGCTGTTCTTTAATCTCCCTTCCAGTCAATTAAATTCATTCATTAAAAGAAGATAAAGATCAGTGAGTAAAGGCTGAGCTAATATATGCTTAATGTATTGTTTTACCATGCTTTGTCAAACATACTAGTAATTGCTCAATTCATTTATTCATTTCAGCATTACTGATTTAAATATCTTTCTGGACTTTTTTGGACTCAGTTGTCACTTTTTTAATGTCTGCTTGTTGCATATCAAAATGTCAGTTTATTATGCTCAATACATTATCTATGACTTCAGTTTCCTTAAAAACTCTAATTGATATGACAGTTCTCACAAAAATTTAGTTCTGATCTGAGAATTATTTCAATCTTAATTTGAAAAGGCAGCTCTTTTTGCCTAGGGGTTTTATTTATATGTCACCTTTGCATAATTGCAATGTCATGGGGACTCTTCCTCTCTAGCTACTTCACTTTTCAAAGCATTGTTGAAAATAGTCATAGCCTTTATAATATGAGGTCAGGTTGTGAAGGCTTTCAGATAACATCTCCTGGCATGTCGTATCAAGTCATTTGCTTCATTATTTGTGTGCAAAGGAACATGAATCACCACACCGCAGAGTAACCTGGTAGTCCTCAACAGCTCTTACGTGCATCCAAAGATGCTAATAAATCTCAAGGGCTATGTATGTTTGGCCATGTGGGAGAGAAACAAAATGTTTCGTGAATGATTTGAGTCCTCATGAAACCTGAAAGCAAACAGAATTGCACTGGCAAGTGTTGGATAATAATGATTTGAAAAGTTTTCATTAAATATATAAATTGGGGAAATATCTGCTTAGGACTGTAAGAAGAATGTAGGTTGCTGAATATAGAATTAACTCAAATGCCAAATCTTATCCCATCTTCAAAGAACATCTAGCAAAAGCCTAGTCCTCAGCGAAAGACTACACATAAAATGTTAAAATAATTATTTTTACTGATGAAAAAAATGATGAAAGTCTTGATAAAATGTCAATTCCTTAAAGGTCTTTGACCAAATAATTCATTACAACCAGTGAGTTCCGTGTTAGGATACAATGGTGAGGAGAGCTGGAAAGGATGTTTATACTAGCGTCAATCTAAATTACATATTTTCTCAAAATCTGTTCATAAAAGGGTTTGATTATAAACTTCTAGTAATAGATTAGGAAATTGTGTGTGTACGTTCATGTGTGCAAATACATACATATATGTATACATAAAAATCATATTTCCACTCCACTTTTTGCTTTAAGTGGATCCGGGATCCTCAGAGGTCTGTATACAGAAGGTTTTGCTGTAAAAGTGCCCTGAGTTGGAAAGTATACAGAAAATTTAATCACTTTTATATGCATGAGGCAGATCCAGAACACTTTCTGTTTCACTGTTATGTGAATATTCATCATTTTCTTAATCTCCTTTCTCCAGGTCATTAATGAAGATCAAAACTCAAGTGTCTAAATAGCATTCCCTTTGATAAAGCATCCGATTCCTTCAATTGTTTTTCAGGTTTCTAATAATTTTTGCCCTCTGCAGGGTCTTTCTCATTCCTTTTCCTCGAAGGACAGTAATGCTTGAGGGACACAGGCATGAGCTGGGTCATCGTCAACCCACTACAGCTGGTAGGTGGCTACCAGCCACAGCAGAGATGCACATCTGTCCAGAGTGTGCTGGCCAGAAATTAAAGGCTGACTTCAGAATAACCAAAGTATTGACCCTTTTTATAATAAGGACTCAGACTGTCATATAGTTTTTGACTTCTCTTACGATATATGTGTATG
Source organism: Clamator glandarius (assembly GCA_033459285.1). NCBI lineage: Eukaryota > Metazoa > Chordata > Aves > Cuculiformes > Cuculidae > Clamator > Clamator glandarius. The sequence goes on along the minus strand of JAUNZM010000110.1, from coordinate 2,786,658 downwards.
CTATAACAAAAAGTAGTTTCATAACAAAAAAAACCCCAAACCTAGACTGGACCATTGACTGTAGACAGCAGAAATGACACTCATAGCAAACTGCACTCTAGTTTGCAAGGGGAAACCACGAACATCTTCCAAACTTATCTTGTTGGTGCTCCCACATTTGCTTAACATGATTTTTGGGGTTGTGTAAATATGTACCATCTTCTTCCCCTTACAGCCTGGCGAGGGTGGAATGGGGAAAGAGGCATCTGTTTGGTGGATGTGGTTCAGAAAGCCAGAGGAAGTAGAGGGCAGCAAATCAGAAGCTGGAAAAAAAATGGAGTTAACTGACATTAAAGGGAAGATAATTGTCTCTCATCTTTATTTCTGTTAATCTATTTCTTTGGCTGTAATTCAGATAGTCTGTCTCTATAGTTTTACATTATTATTTAAATACTGATTTTAACCTATAAAACCATCTGTCTGAAATTGTTAAATAGCTGTATGAAGCTGTGAAGCAAGCTTTAAAGCACCTGATAGTCAGTCATTAGGCATAAAAAAATATTTTAATATTTGGAACTACTTAGATTTTGAACTGGTATTTTTTAATAGTGAATGTTGGTATTTATTCATTCTTTGTTTCATAAGATTTTTTTTTTCAAAATAACGAATTAGTCTGAATAAAACAGTTACCAATAAAGGCATGTGTGAGTGACAGTTTGGAAGACTGTTGATTTTGCTAAAATGCAATATGTCTACTCTGCTGTTCCTGGTAAGCCTCTCCAGCTTTCATCAAAACTGTTTGAGCTCAGATACTTTGTTTTGAACATTTACTGATGAAAGGACTTGACTTTCTTTATAACTCATAATGGTAACAATTGAGAGACAAACTATGATCTGGTGCTGAAGATGCTATCCCAAGAACAAGTTTTACTTCACTAACATTTATGACAGAAAATAAGAAAATTAATATTAAAAGAAGTATGTAGTGGTGAGAGAAATACTTAAATAAGCTTAAACTTAGGTTATGCTGCTTATGAACAGAGGCAAATTTCATCCAAAATGCTAAAATTTTATATGAAATCTGATAGAAAAGTTAAGGAGGGGTCACAGGCATATCTAAAACCAGATTTTCCTGTGATTGCCTTTGGTTGGACTCCATTAAGCTCAGCAATTTTAATTTTTGCTTTGAAATTTTCACTTCATTTCTAAGCTTTTTTTTCAGCAAGTATAGGCTTTCTAAAGAAAGAAAACAGTAAGAATAGTGTAAGTGTTATGACTAATAGTGGTAAGAGTAGTATAATAAGTTTTGAAGAAACACTGGATGGAATTAAGGAATCACCATAAAATGCAGAAGGATGTTCACAGGTGTCTCATCAGGAAAGTGGAGAGTCTAATTGCTGTGCTGTAACTCAGGCCAGCAAAGAGACTGTCCCTGTCAAGGTCACTGGTATTTTGTTCTGAATGTCAGGCTTTGATTTATCTCCCACTGTAATATTACTTGAACCTCAGATTGTAAACAATAATTACATCCCATCCTCTCGGCCAGTGTCAAGGCGCTCTATGCATATCAGCATCTTACAGACCTTTCAGCCATTTTTTATCCACCTCCCATGGCTTTTCATGGCTTGACTTGTAATAAAAATATGATTGGCACATTACCTTTGTATATTGGTTTGGTTTTTTTATATATCGGAGGCGGATTACATCCAAGGTCACCCTAACACTGAAGACTTCATTCTGAGGGTATTTTCTTCTTCTGTTTAACCATCAGTGCTCTTAATATTTTCTATTAAACTGAAGCATGCTTCCTCTATTGTTGCTTTTTCTTCTTTTAATATGGGTATTAAACTGCTACTGGAAAAAGAATAACAGTTAAACATCAACTCAGAAATGCGTGCACTTTGTTTGTTCTCTCATCTGCAAACACGATGCGTGTGTTATTTTTGTCCTAATTCTCACTACACCCCTAGCAAGGAACAATTTAAGCACTATCACTTTATTTTGCTGCCAATTTTCATGGCGTTTATTGAAAAAAATCTCAACAGGTGCAAAACCTTGCAGGAGCCACTGTAGCTGGTTGCTGGTTTAAATGTGGTATATGCAGCTTCTGCCTGTTTCTGGAAATTGTGCTACTAGTCTTAGAAACTTAGAGTGTCATCTTTCCAACATGGGGGAACCTTTTCTATTGGAGTATTGTATTTCTACTGCAATCACACACTGCTGGATTTGAGCTTGATAGTGAATGTGTGAGAAAGCTGCTTTTCTGATGTTAAATTTGCAGCGAATAGCAAGTGGGATGCTTTCACGCTCTTAACAATTTCAGGGATACACGTTACCACATAAAGCTGGTTTCTTACAAAATGGAGTCCTGTGTCCTCTACCCCTATTTTTCCCATGCAGTGAAACACTCTCAGTTTCATCCTCATGATCTTCCTCTCTCCCCTTCCAGTGAGACTTGCCTGCTGGGAGATGGTGTTGGAATTAGCCTGGAGTCGCCTACCTACATTGAGTGTTTGGAAAGCCTGACCGTGTTTGATGGTGAACTAAATGTGGTCTGTCCAAAGGAGATGGTGAAGGTTGAGTTGCTCCTGCCTTTCACAGTTTGGAAACATTGATAGGGTCTCTTTTCTTGACTTCACAGAGTTTTTCTCCTCATTGCAGCTTCCATTCTTTGGTTGGAATGGATGCAAATGGTCAGTGGGTTCAAAGATAACTGGAAGAGACAGGCAAACAAGTACAGCACAATTACCTGTACCTGGCTCTGCCAGGAAATGAGGTGGAAAGGATTTCTACAGCCAGTTTATGTGAACAGTACAGCAAAAAATCAGTTTCTGTGGGAACTGGGGAAGTTTTAGCTTTTCTCCTTTGAGTTTTAGAAAGCGTTGCAAATTCTTGAGGGTGCAGGATCATACTCTTCCTTGGTCCACATCTGTGCACAGTAGGATTTGTGCCATTTCATGGAAAGCAGAAACACAGGTCTGACAGTCACTAGATTTGGCTTTTGTCTGAAGCCAAGCCATGTGTTCCTCTATTTCCATTCCTTAAATCAGAGAATAATTGGGTTTATCATCTGAACGTGAAGCACCTTAAGAAAGGTGCTTCTTAAAGCAATAATATTTCTGTTCCTACAGAGGTGTGGCAAGCTCTAACCCGCTAATATGGTGTTTCAGCAGTCTGAGATGGTCTGCTAACCTGCACCAATTGCTGTTAATTACCACTGTTCTGATTTACTTACTGATATTGGATTTCTAAGACAGTTTGTCTTTGGACTTGATAGTGAATTTTAAAGTAATGCCAATGTCTTTTGAATATGTTGTAAGGCTACTAATTATATTTAGCCAGTGAATTGAAATTACTGGACTGTTTGAGGACATTTTGGCAAGCTGCTTATTTGTAAGTAGTAAGAAATATGTCTTACGAGTTTTATTTTTAAAAAAAATATCCCATTACAGAGAAATTGTTATAGGATAAAGTTGTTATGTGGGAAAAAAATGAACATGACAGCAGTATTGCAAGCTTAGTGATTGGTATAGATTAGAGGAAATAAAGAACGATAGGATGCAGAGCAGCAATTCAAACATTTGACAGTTTTTATAATAAAATACCTGTTCATCTTGTACTGAAAGTCTCTAGTAAAATTTTTAAACATTCTGAAAGCAAGCCAATCAGTGTTCTTAAAAGGGAGCGAAGTATCCAATTTGTTTGGATAAGCCCAGTCACAACATAAAAGGCAAATGCTGACAGGCCTGTACCAGCACCTGCTGCAGATGCCATTTTTTAACATGAGTACAGAGAGCACTGGATGTGATGGACCTCGACTTAGACTGATGAGGACTGGTTGCACTACTCAGAGATGCAGCCAAAGGGCTGCTGTAAGGGATATTTTGATTCCCACCGAAATTAATGTCAGCCAGTATGGGTCCATGCCCTGCCACAGGGACCACAACCATGCAATCCATTATGTCTTACAGCAACCCGGGCACAGGGCTTCAACGTGGCTGGTTGGGAGTCTTAGTGGAGCGCTTCCATGCCAGAAGTGCACTCAGAGGACATGACCATCTTCCCTTGACTTCTCTTTCCCCTGAGCTCTACCATCAACTACAAAACTCTTCCATGATCTCGAGAAAATTAATGAATTTATTAAGTGGAGAAAGAAGCATCTAAGACACTCCAAGAGGCTAATAGTGGGACTTCCCATGCTCACATACCTCATGCTGCTCTGTGCCTCAAAATATTAATTTTTAATTGAATTGCTGTTGATTGAAAATGTGTCTTTTTTGTGTGACATTATACCAACCATAAAACTGCACCAAAAACTGGTTATTGGAGAGCAAATTTTGGATTCATCATAGCTGTTTCTCCTGGAATTCATAATCATAGCATTACAATTATCTTGTGGAACAAAAATGTCCTTGTGACCACAAAGCCTGGTCCAGTGACAACTGTAACAGTGATCACCTTTGATGTTGATGGAGAGGAGATCACTCTGTGTCAGCCCTTCATGAGAGCTAATGGAAATTTGACAAGCTAACCTTTTAGACTCTTGTTCTTAAAGTGTGTTTAAATCCTTTTCTTTTGCCTTTGTACTGCGTTTAGGTAGATCCGATGCTGCAAAAGTATCAGAAATTTTGTTCTTTCAAAGGCACAAGACTCTTAGATTTTTTTATTGTCTTAGATGATTCCTTTAAAAATCACATTCTGACCTTCAAAAGGTACAGTGAATGGCACGTATGACTCAATTTAGGACATAATTCTCAAGAAAGGAGGACAGACTGAAAAAAATAAGCTTACCATGAATTTGCACTAGCCTTTACCAGCAGCCAGGTGGTAGAACTGACACCCAGAGGAGGGAACTGAAAATTTACCATTGACCTAATCTCCAGCCTTTTGAGAACATAAGTCTTTGTGTAAATATCAGGATTTTGTAGATTTAAGTTGCATAACAGCCTTGTAAAAAGTTGTTTCATCTTTACTAGCAGAGACTCAGTAATTTCCACTGCTTTTGATGGTAAAGTGATGTTTTATTACGCAAGGTCCACAGACTGGGGGAGGAGGGGCAGATTTTGTTTCACCTGGGCATTGCTTGCCAGTGAGAGTCTAATTCACAGGCAAAGCCACTCTCCTGCTCCTGCCAGTGTCACCCCCATAAGGTGATGGCTGACAATGATCCTCATCATTGGCCAGTGCTCGTTGCCTCAAGGAAGCTAGGCTAGCATCCAATGCCACAACAGTGAACCCACAGCGGCAGCAGGAGCAGATCCTGTCCCCAAACCAGTGCTGCTTGGCACAAGCAGTTCTCTTTCAGCTGGCCAGGAAAATGCAAGTCTTCCCTTTTGCTTTCCTTTCTTTTACTCTTGTGACAAAGCCAGTCCCATCTTTTCTTTGCTTAAGATTATTAAAGCTGTACCAAAACTTAACAGGGGTCAAGTCCTTAGCAGATGGTAACTGGAAATTATTTGCTCTGAACCATGAAAAATGTTGTTTTTCTGTTTAGGAAATAAATTTTTTAATAATGAATAGGAGGAAAGATATTGCATTCTCATGCATGCTGCTGTCTTGCTTTGTATAAAAATGTTTATTGGGTTGTATTTCAGTGTTTTCTGTCCTAAGACTAGCATACATATAGTCAGTTACCTTGTGATATAAAATTAATGTTCCTTCCTCATGTAGCATTTGCTCATTACTATCGATTGCTTGCTGTAAATGAGATGATTAATTTGATGCTCTTGCCCCTGTTCTACCATACCAGAATGCAATGAGGTGTTTTACTCTGCCATGACAAGACAGTTAAATGTCCACTCTGAAGAGTCAAAAGTTAAAAATAAAAGAATGTGTCCCTCGATTTTGAGAAAATAAAGAATTAAAATACATTTATGGTTGTGAAGGAAACACACTCCTCACTTGTACTGCAGTGCCTGCATGCCAGTACCTCTTGCAGCCAACAAATTTGACATATATAATTTTGGATAATATTTTAGTTAAAGAATAATAAATTAGTCTTTATGTTTGATCTCAGGAGTGAGGAACAGCCAGTTAATGGACAGGATTGTCAGTGTAATCCTCCCAGACCCAGTGCTTTGTTAGTTCCAGGCTGATGAACACAGAAAGTACATCCCTGATGCATTGTATTGTTTATTAGATTTTTTTTTTCACTAATAATTGTAATTATCTATCATAGCTATTTACTTGTGCTATGTAGAAATGCACAGACAATCAGCTAATTATTTCAGACTGGCGGCCAGAAAGAAAGAGAAAATGCTCGATACAGCTGGGTTCCCCTTTCTAGTAATCTATATAATTCTATTGCATTTCATAAAATACCTGGAATGTTGTCCTGGTTTCAGCTTACTGTCCTGATTTCAGCTGGGATAGACATAATTATTTTCTTAGTACCTGGTGTAGTGTTGTGTTTTGGATTTACATGAGAATAATGTTGATAACATATTGATGTTTTGAGCTGTTGCTAAGTAGTGCTTATATTAAGTCAAGGACTTCTCTGCTACTGAGAAGATGCACAGAAAGCTGTGAGGGAGCACAGCCAGGACAACTGACCCAAACTGGCCAGAAGGATATTCCACACCACACAGCATCATGCTCAGTATATAAACTGGAGGAGATGGTCAGGGGACTGCAGGAATGCGTTGTGCATCAGTCAACAGGTTGTGACCAATTGCATAGTTCATCCTTTAGTTTGTATATTCTTTTATTATCATCATTATTATCATTCTCTCTTCCTTTGCTGTCCTAGTAAACTGTCCTTATCTCAATTCTCAAGTTTTACTTTTTTTTCATCCCACCGTGGGCTGAGAGGGAGGTGAGTGAGTGGCTGGATGGTGCTAAGTTGACAGCTGGGGATAAAACACAACACATATGGGGGTTTATAAGCACATCACATGTTGGGGAACAATGTGATGAACATCACAAGCACGTAAATTTGAAAATATATGAGAGACTTCAAGAGGAGAGTTTACCAATCTGTTTAACTCTTTGCCTAACAGTATCGCAAGAGTAAAATTACGTATAAATATCACCCAGCCTGTTAGCTAGACTCCTCTAATCTGACAGTGTTGCAAGAGCAAGAAGCCCAGCCCATCAGAATAATTAATAAAGCAATAACACAAAGATAATTAATAATATAATATTATCTACCCTGCTACATATACAATAATTGACAAGAGAAATGACGCAAGGTTAATTAATAATTACACAGCTTGCCCCATTTGCATTTGAGACTCTCCTTTAAGTCCCTCTAAACAGTTATGAAAGACTGCAGAGGCTTGTACAAAGTAGTTGATTTTATTAAGAATCACAGCTCATGACATAATAAGGTTTGATATTAGCTGCAGAGAAGGTACTGAAAAAAACACTCCTGAAAAAAACTTTTCTTTGTTCTACACTTTTTATAGTAAGCTGGAGTGAATGCCATCACTATGTTACTGCTGATTGATGGAGAAAAAATTCTTATATCGCGTGTCAAAACTTAACTGCGTAAGCCCAGTAGGTGTGGCCATGGGAGTGGTTTGCCTCAGAGGTGGGCAGGAGGCAAGTGGCCTTAGGTGTGGAGGCATATTTTAGTATTATAATGATCTTATAATGATGAACACAGGTCATCCGTAGGCCACGTTGTCAGAGCAGCAGCTGCAGTTCAAATGTAGACAAGCCATTGTCTGTTTCTGCCACGGTGGCTTCAGAGCAGAATTCTAAGTGGTTTCTCTCAGAGATTTTCTTGAAAGGAGAGTTCAGGTTTAAGTGTTACATGTCCGCATCTAAAGTACACTTCAACTTTTCAGGACTTTCTGAAGCTCGTACTAATAGTCTGAAAAGATTTGTGAGTCTTTTAAAATTGTTTGATAATTTCTCTCTACCAAAATGCCCACCAACAGTATGACCAGCTGAAAGAAAAAGATTAAATTAAATTAATTTTCAAAGGCATTGATAATTTACCCCATCCCTTCCAGGACTGACTGGAAGTCAGATTGTCAGCAGCCATCAGCAAGAAAGGACCTCAGGCTGTAAAGCTCATGTGGTGGAATTTGTGCATTTGAAATCAAAGATTTGCAGTGTTAGAAATGTCATTCCAAAGTACTCTTTTTTGATATTTTCTTTAGGAAAGAATTCCATTCAAACAGAAATGTTCCAGCAAAAAAAAAAAAAAATGAAATGTCATCTTTTATATCCTTAAAATCTTATATTGTGAGGCTCCACTACAGTCAGTATAACCCTTTAGACTGAGAAAATTTCTACACGTCAAGACTTTTACCATGGAACATTGTGTATTATCTTCTGTAAATGTCACTCTTTGTGCACTCTTGCTGGACTGAAAGTGGAAATATGAACACATATGAAAATGCCCGCATGTTATTATTTCATTAGTGTTCGTAGTAATTATAATCAGGATTAATTCAGTCAGTCTAAGAACAGATACTATGCCCTGTGGGAATTCTAAATTATAGATTTTTGAGTGCAAGAATGAATGTAACCATGCTATACTGCTTCAATACAATCCTGAAAGGAGGTGAAAGTTTTGCTCAAAGGTGAGAAAGGACATCTCCATTCTCAGTATCAGGACAGACATCTCTAGTCCTGGTATCAGGAAGGACATCTCCTGTCATAGTACAGGTATTGTGCACTTCCAGTACCACTTCCCACCATAGGGTGTGTCCTCCTCTGCTTTCTCTCCATTGCTTACTAGAGCAGTTTGGACCTCACTAACTTCCCAGCCTTCCAGTCTCCTGGAGCCTGCCTCCAAACTTCTGTGTCTCTGGCCCCAAGGAAGGAAAAATGAAATGAGTGCAGCCTTCTCCAGAACCAGGACAGGGGTCTGTGAAAATATTTTGGCTTGACAGAAAATGTTCTTTCCCATTGATTAATTAGCAGAGACTGGACTCCCAGATCAGGCACACAACTGTAGATGTCTGTCGTAGGTTATAAGAACATTTTCTCAGCAGGTCTGCACTTTGGAAAGAAATCAGGAAAATGTATTGCACAAAGCTCTTCCTAGTTGAGTCATGGCTGATAAGTTGCAACTTCACAGCTTTCTGTGAGTGTCTTGGGGAAAAAAAGCAAGGCTGAATATGAAATACGGCCATTACAAGAGAAATTTCAATTTTGCTAAGGCTAGAAAGCAGCATTAAGCTATAATTAAAAAGTTATTGGAAACCTCCACAAGGCTCCAATTCAATTTAATTAATGCAGCTCTTCCACCATCAGAAAGGCAGTAATCATTACAGTGGCATTTCAGGGGTTGCACAAATTTGGATTTTACCTATTTTGAATGCTAGATGTAATTATAATTTCCTCATATCCATCCTGATTTTCTTAGTAGAAGTTGAAATTCTGCAAAAGTGGGCTATATAGTTGATTCAGAATTACTCATTATTGCACTAGCCTACTAATGTTGTGGAAAAAATCTTATAAGCATTATGCACGGAAGTTCTCCTTAAAAAAAGGAGACAACATAACTTGTGCTGGTCTGCATATTAATAAAAATAAGAAAATAGGCTGTTAAAAAGAGGAATTATATCCTACTGTTGATTAGCTTCATCATTAGCAATCGGTGTGTATTATTTGTCTGCCAGATCTCTTTCTTCTACGGAATTTCAAAGACTTCTTAATAATTAGAAGAAAGGACATAGATCTGTAAGAGTGAGCCCAGAGGAGGCCATAAAGATGATCAAAGGGCTGGAGGACCTCCTATAAAAGGATAGGCTGAGAGAGTTGGACTTATTCAGCCTGGAGAAGAGAAGGCTTCAGAAACACCTTAGAGCAGCCTTCCACTACTTAAAGAGTGCCTACAAGGAAAGGTAGGGAAGCTCTTTTTGTCAGGGAGTCAAGGAAGGGCAACAGTTTTAAGCTGAAAGAGGGGAGATTAGATGTTAAAAAGAAATTTGTTACTGTGAGGGTGGTGAGGCACTGAAATAAGTTTCTCAGCGAAGCTATGGATGCCCCATCTCTGGAGGTGTTCACGGCCAGGTTGGATGGTGCTTTGAGCAACCTGGTCTAGTGGAAGGTGTCTCTGCCCATGGCAGGGGCATTGGAACAGGATGATCTTTAAGGTCCTTTCCAACCCAAACCATTATATGATCCTATGAGAGTTTCAAAGGTCCATGGATAGAAGCACTGTACTTTTCCTGTTGCATGTGCTTTCCCTGTCCATATTTGGGCTGTGATTCTCAAAGTGGTCCTTTAGCAAACTTATTACCTTCTTCATGCTTAAAGTAGTCTTTTTGGAGGAACACATGAAATTCTGAAGGGTCACCGTGGTCAGTCCAGAAGTCTGGGAAGCTCTTCCTTTTAGATGATAAGGTTTTACATCTCTTCTGAGAAGAGACAAAGGTAAGTTCTTGTATCACAGGCTGAAGATAGAGAATAGTATTCTAAAAAAAATACATGCAAGGCTAGCATTTGTAAAGACTTTGATTTTGAGCCCTTTGTACGCATAACTGCATTTCATTCTGCAGCTACAGACCCTGGTTAATTTAACACTTGGGCCTAGTTTTCCCTGATACAACTATAAAAATTGTTTCAGGCTACCCGGGATTCCTCCTGTGCAGTTGCCCAAGGCATGACCAGCTCATGCCATGAAGTGCTTTGCGTCCCTGTTCTTCCTGGGTGGGTCATGGTTGGAACACCCCACAGGTTGTTTTGCAGACCTCTACAATACCTATTGTCTGCCCTGGTAGTGTTGTAGTGTTCCTTTTCTAGTGTTTGCATTAGGCGGTAAATATGATCTCCTTGCTGAGCCCGCACAACAGGACTCTTGCTTTAAGCTGAAGGAAAACAGCTCCACAATCCATCTAATATTTCACTACAGCAGTAGTGAACAGTATAGAAAGCTTTCACACAAAGGTTAGGTCTTTATTGTCCAAAATACTTTTCCAGTCACTATGAGACTTATTCTTTATTATTATTTCATTTAAAAATACTTGCTTTTTGATCTTTGTAATGCAAGATCCAATTAATACCCTTTGTATTTGGTAGCTGGCAAAATTTCCTTGTGTTATTCCTTACATGTTTAAAAAATACCAGTTGTGGTTGTTCTAGCAATTTTTTCAATCTCTTTGTAAATCAGTTGATTTTGTTTGATTTTATCTAGATGATCATAAGGCTTCTCAGATCTGAATCTTACACAGTTTGTGATTTTACTTTGTATGTTTTTCAAAGCAATAATATATACAATTCAAAGGTGACAATATTTTCAATAATTAGGTGCTTTTTTAGTAGAGTAGGTAGTATTAAAGACCAATAAACTGCTTAAATAGATTCACTCTCAGCCTAGGAAATATTTTACTTTACTAGGGAAGTGTGCAGTATTTGTACATACATGGAATTTAGTGGGAGCTGGTTTTATTAATTTCTGTTCAGCATTGCATTGATGTTAGAAAAGAACTATCTAAAATTTTTAGTGCTAGATCTATGAAAATGTTATTTTCAAAAAAAAAACTAATCAGAAATATAAACTTTTGTTCAGTTGAAGTTGTGAATAAAACTTATAAAATAAAGCTGTTGATCTTACTTTTGCATCCCTGTTTTTTTTTATAAACCCAGAAGACTTTATGGCATTTTCTATGTTATGAAACTGGAAATATGATCATAACTTATAAATGATGCAAAGTATATCTGATGTGACATGTTCATGCAAGCCACAGCTTTGCCAAGTTGCATATATTTTCTATTTAGTATCTTAATATTTTAGCATAGGACTTGTCTCAGTCGTATCCTACTGCTGGAATTTATAAACTGAGATAAAACTATCCAATAGTCAATGTTTTGTTAAAAGATATCCACTTAAACAGGTAGCATTTCCTGGAACTGTAACTTTTCTTTCCCTGTTCTATTCCTTTGCAGATTTTGTTTTAAGATGGGTACATTTAGAATAGTTTGCATTCAGCTGTGCCTCCTTTAGTATAATACAGACTGTCAGTAATCCAGGACTGATACTTACCATCATTTGATTCCAGTCTAGATTCTAAATTACTAGAAAAATACTTTTCAATTCAGCATTATTTTTAAATCTGGCAGAATAACCCGAGCTGTAATGTTTTTTTCCTAAGTAAAAACACATCAGCACAGTAAGAATATGCAGTACGTTCAATCTGCGCTAAATAGGTTGGTGTATCTCAGTGTAATCAGGAAAAGATTTAAAACTTTGCAAAGTAATATTTTGTCCTCAGCTAACAGACGTGCAGCATTAACTTCTCCCTGAGCTTTCTGCAGGTGCAGGCATGCTCCTTTTCAGCAATGCAGGAGAAGGGGAACAGGACCAGCTTTGCCTTGGCCTGAACAGAACCTGTCCTAGCTGATTGGGAAGGACCAATTGGAAAGGATTGCAGTTTGCCTTCATCAAAGCAAGTAAACCTATTGAAAATGCTGATTCAACAGTATCTTACTATTGAAATTCCATAGAGAATTTCCTGTGTTTAATAAGAAAATACTAACAGCATTTATTGTTACCATGTAAAAATGTTAATAAGCAGCCCACAGATTACACTTTCCAACATAATAAAGACAGATAAATGTTGTTGCCAGGGTCCAGCTACTGGTATAGACTTTTCTATCTGGCAAACCTGAACTGCTTGAAGCTTATCTAACAGTCAGCAAAAGTTTTCAGGTTTGCTTTTCTCTAGGCAGGAGTAGAGTGGCATTTTCTAAGCCCAGTATTGCTGCTATTTCCAGTATTTTATGAGGACGTGTAATTAATTTATAAGTACTTCGGTGCTATGGAGAATGTTTTATATTCCTTTCTGTTAAAACCTGACCCTATCAGCAAGTGGAAGGTCTCTCTGAAGTAATTCAGAGTGAGGAGAATAGCCCTGTGCCTGGCCATGCTGATGCTGGGCTGCTGCTGCAGAGGAGGGGCTGCGTACGCTGCCAGAGCTACGAAATGGCATTTCCAAGATAAACGTAGTAGGATGGAAGTGCAGCATGTCTGATGATGAATGCTGTGTCAATAGTTGTATCCACGTCTTTGTCTTTAATAGGCTTTGATGGACTTTTCTTCCATTAATTTGTCTAATTGCTTTTCAAATCCATTTATGTGTTTGGCTCCCACAGCATCCTATGATAATGAGTTCCACAGTTTAATTATGCAGTATGTGAAAAATACTTTCTTTTCTTTGCCTTGCACCTACTGTCTAATTCTTTTCTGACAACCTTCTGTTCTTGCATTTTGAGAAACAACAAATAATTGTTTACCATTTTGTGCTTTTGCTGCCATACACACTCTTCTTCTACCCATCCGCTATACTGTCCTCTTTCCTGGACTGAACGGTACTTTATTTTATCTTCCTTTGAACAGAACCTCCTCCTATTAGTTAAGCATTCTTGTAATTTTTTTCATACCTTTCTTATGTCTTCTAAATCCTTTTTGAGATAGGATACCAGATATGTAAACTGTGGCTCTCCTATGGATTTTTATTGGCATAATGACACATTCCATTGTCATTGGTGCCTTTCTGTATAATTCCTGCCTGTCCCTCCACTTCCCTTCTCCCTTCCTAAGCCCTAAGGTTGTGTTTAGAAGTACCCATAAAGGCTGCATCATCTGGGGAGGTTTTCTGAGCGTCACTATCTAATTTAGTGACCTTTTGCTTTATGTGTGTTGTTGGGGCTGGCTTGCTTGACCTGGAGTTACCTTGCATCTATTCCTAACAGCAATTTCCTCCTGCCTTTTCAGCAGTGCTCTCCTGTGAGGCAGGGCTGGAGCTGCTTGTAGCCAAATGGTCTTTACATGGTTCCACATAATTGTGCATCACTAATGAACTTTGCCACCTCCTTCTATACCACTCTTCAGCCTGGGAAACATTGGGTGCTCCCAGCAGAGACTTCTCTGGCTGCACCAATAACCTTCCTGCTGAAAAACAACTGATTTCTTACCCCTTGTCTCCTGTCTCTTCACTGGGAGACGGGGTTGGTGTCAGATCTGCTGAGGTGGGTAACGACTGCCTGAGGATCCACTGCCACAAGGAAAAGCTATGCCATCTCCTCTCCGTAACCCCCATTACTCAGTATGTCTTCTCGTTTGGTGCTCACTGCTGTCTGCTGTTCGCCCAGTGTGGCAGTCACATGTAATGGATTGTGGGGTTGCTGCTAGATCCCATGTGTTTACACCCCCTGCCTTCCATTAACCTAATACTGAGGCCAACTTAAGCGCCAGGTAACAAATCAGCAATTTCATATTTATTTCCTTTGGAAGCTGATGTTCTGTAACACACTCAATGAAGTTTGCAAGCTTTTACTGGGATATCTGTGGGGGTTTTTTTTCCAAATATTTAATCCGTGGCTGTTGAGCTTATATGTCTATAACTGTTGGGTCTGGCATCCTTGAGGAGTGCACTTGCACTGCTGCTGGGGGCATCCTTCCCCTCTGAGCTCAGTGGTCATAGGTGATGTCCCCACAGTGACTGGAGGGCTTGGGGGCACCTCCTGTTCTCCATACTGAGGCTTTCTCCAGCCCATTCTCCCACACAGCTCTGCTCCTCTGTGCTGCTTTTCCTCCTTTGCTGGGTCAGTGCATCTTTGGGTTTGCTTTCTTCTGTAAGAAGGATTATTGATAAATCAGGTGACAGACCATCACAACTGGCTCTGCTTCAAGATGAGTTGCTTTGTTATGGATCTCAGCTGGATGGCTGAAACTAAACAAATCCTTATCATATACATTGTGTGCTGAACACAAGCAACGGACTCAGCTGTGAGACTGTAAGCAATGCTACAATGTGGGGGTTTTTTATAAGTGGAAGTATCTCGTATTCTTTTAAGAAAATGTCACCTTTTATCATAGGGAAACAGATCATGAGAGTGATTACTTGCAAACAGAATAAGCTCTGTCTGTGTATATCTGGATACATATGTATCTATACCCAGACAGATAAAATACCAGCTATCTATTGTAAGAAATACAAGTAATGTAAACTCTTTATCAGAAATTAATCCTTCCAAATGACAAGGAAAATAAGATCGGGTCATCTAAAATGATGTGATTTCTGCCAAAGCCTTTTAAATGCAGTGTATTGTCCTTAATCTGCAGGTAGGGTCAGTAGGTGGCTCTTTGTAAGTGCTAAGAGCTACTTCCTACGACTGATAAATATTGAAATTATTGTAATGAGATTCATAATTAAGTAATTGGTAGTTCTCTTTTTTCCTGTCACTGCTTATGTGAAAAGTACTTTGGAGAGTCTTGTGTCCATTTCCTATGATTAATGAATGCAGTGGAAAACTAGAAGTCTCAAAGCGTGGACTCTGCGGTTCTACATCCAGTTAAAATGTTTCAGTGTGGTGAAAGTCAGTCTGTCTTTATTTTTTCCAAGAAATGCCTACATTTCTATGTATTCTGAACCTAAGGCCTGTCTTTAATTTAACAATCTTTCTGCATAATCATAATTATGACTTTGGTTAAAAATTCTCATCATTTTAATGATTCGCCAAGAAGGACATGATTATCTTAGGAAATCACATAATCTGTTATTTTAACTCAAAGGTGACTTTTAGCTTTTTTGTTCTGTTTTCTCTTATCATCTATTATGTCTCCATACATTTCTTGAATTTGCACATCTCCCAGACAATCTCAGGCAAAATAATAAAGATCATTGAGATTCCTGTCTGTGCCTTGAATACAAAGAGAAAGATGGTAAAAGCAGTCCATGTCTGACCCTGGGTGCTAGTGTCCTACCTATCCTCCTTCTCCTGGTCCTTCGAGCAGCAGCTCAGCTCCTGGGAAGGCCTGGAGGAGTGTCTGCAAGGGCAGTGCATTGTCCCCTTTATCTCATTCATTATATGCTTCCTGAGTTGCAGTGGGTCTCATGTTCACAGCACAACTGTGTCTCCAGCTCTGGAGGGCTGCTGTAAGCAGAGAGTGAGTGAACTGGGTTAACTCCTATGCCTAACTAGACAACTGCAAACAAAAAGTTTATTCAAACTAACTGTAACTGATGCAAATCTCTCATTAAATGTTCCTAGGCAAGCAGCAGTATGCAGGCTTACCTCATAGAGATTAGAGGCTAAGTTAGGAGGTAATTGTGTTTTGCATCCAAATACAATAAGCTTCCACTACTGGGGAGGGTACAGGCTGCTGAGCTCTGTGGAAAAGGCAACTGATTCTTCCTGCTGCTATAGTTGAAATATTTGGATATACATATACATTCTATCAGCTACCCTTAGTTTACAACTTGAGTTTTTCATCTTGTTACCCAAGTAGTACAATGAAATAAGGCAAATGACAGCTGTGACTTTGCTGTGAATGCTGCTGGGTCAGGTCTGCAAGGCACTTCTCTCGCCTATACCGTTAGAAAAACTACTCAATTTTGTATTCACCCTGTTTTTATTTTTGGTCTTCATGATTCCTTTCATTTGAGTTAATCTTCAGGTCACAGATGTTGAGATAGAAAAAGAAGCAGGACAAGGCAACATTACTCAGGATTACTTTTCCTTCCCATCCTTTCTTCTCATGATGGTATAGAGAAAAGGTGGCAGACACTGCTTTCCAACCTTCTAGGTCTTTTCCAACTCTCTGCCTTGAAACTGGAATTTTCAAAAAGACAATTAGATTGTTAAAGCTCATACAGTTAAAAAAATAAGTAGCAAAATAATCCCTGTTTCTATAACCTAGTCAATATTGGGAAAATATTTTCACCTTATATCTGCTGAGGGGCAGCGTATCCTTCTGCACTGTTTCTAATCTCTGTTTTAATCCTTTGCTACAGTTTGATACTAATGAGATTAGAAATTTAAAATTATGCAGTATTACAGTATTTAGCATAGAAGACAACTTCTGTAACCATGGTTTCATTTGTGTGCCTTTTTCATGAGAAAAGCTTTCTTTTCAATAGGCATAAATATATTTATCAGGAAATTCTGAAGAAACCTGAATCTTCTCTTGTTTATGTTACTGTAAAAACCAACATTAATCCATTAATGAAATGAAGAGAATTTTTGTGTTCCAATGTCATTTTAAAATGCTCTTTGTTCCATAACGAAGGCTGAGAAGTGTTCAGATGGGTATTGCAAAAATTGCATCTTTATTGTCACTGACGAGGGGTGAGGGGTATATATATGGTATCATGTCTCAAGACAATTACACAGTTTGTGGAGATGGGCTGAATTTTGGAAGCATTTTCATGTAACGCAAGTCTTAGGTACCAAACAGACATAAGGATAAGAGTGGCTTTGGCAGGCTAATGACTGGAGCACTGGACTTCAGCAGAAAGACTCCATCCCTGCTTCTGGAGCATGCAGCATATTCCTTTTTGGGATTTCTCTCAGAAGACAGGGAAGTTGTCATCCACTGCAAAGGTACTATAATACATTTTCTGTGATTAAAGTGATTTATAACCCAAGTAGGTAGGTTTAACGCAGGATTCAAAGGCAAGAAGAAGCACATAGAAGTGAAGAATGCCATCCTCAAAAGATTCCATTGACTTAAAAGGTAAATGCATTGGTGCATTGAAATGTCAACACCAGGAAGAGAAGCGAACCTTGTGCTTCATGTGCCTTCCTGCCCCAGGCTGCCTGTGCAGCTAACGTGCTCATGGAAATTAATGTCATCTTACCTTTTATAGAAATGGTGTTTTGCTCTCCAGTTTTCATTCTATTGTGTTAATGGAATTGCCATTTTCACAGTCAATGCATATTTTTACAGCCAGAAGAGTACTTCTGGTCATTTCATAATAACTTTACTTTGCTTTGTTATTGCAGAGAAGAAAAACATTGCAACTTCTTCCCTTCTAAATTCAAGATCAAGTCATAGTGAAATTGTCTTTAATATGGTTTTCAGCTGTTTACACACAGTCTATATAGAATAACACAATAGTCTGTTTATCAGCTTGGGAAGCAGGGGGAAAGGAGAGAACACATTTATCTTGCAGAATTTAGACCAGCAAACTGAAGAAGCTATTTCAACCATACAGGAGAAGGTTTAAAAGCAAAAGATAGGCGAGCAATTATTTTCCAATGCAGGCAAAAGTACTTCATCCCATCAGATTATGTGAGACAAGCAGAACATGCCATGGGCTTGTAAAAGCTTAGCTAAGCTTGTTAAGGACAAAGATAGTGCCTTTCCAAAAACCTTAAGTAAATACAGTTGGAAGCTGCTCAGCTCGACAAAGACAGCCTCCAGTAAATGCTCCCTGGCTGCTCTGCTCTGTAGCCCCTGTACAAAGAAAGGGTCCCTGATACTATAAACTTCATTAGCCTATACATGTCTCCGAAAGGCAATTCTGTGTGAGATATTAGGTGTCTATTTGATTTATATTGGTTTGATAGATAAGTTTTAATACATGAATTTACTGAAAGGGAAAATTATATTTTTTTGTGCTGGAATAATCTCTGGCAGTGGCTACCGAAGGCCCCACAACATCCTTCTCTCTAAATTAGAGAGGTATGGATTTGATTTGTGGACTGTTTGATGGATAAGGAATTGGTTGGATGGTCACATTCATAGAGTAGTGGTCAATGGCTCGGTGTTCAGATGGAGGTCTATGACAAGTGTTGTCCCTCGGGGGTC
The DNA here is from genome assembly GCA_033459285.1 of Clamator glandarius. Classification (NCBI taxonomy): domain Eukaryota; kingdom Metazoa; phylum Chordata; class Aves; order Cuculiformes; family Cuculidae; genus Clamator; species Clamator glandarius. Next base: position 2,768,183 of record JAUNZM010000110.1, on the reverse strand, counting down.
CATACCGGGACCAGTGCTGTTTAATACTTCCATTGATGATATAGATAGAGATACAGAGTGCACCTTCAGTAAGTTTGTAGATGATACCAAGCTGAGTGCTGCAGTTGTCACACTAGTGGACAGGATGGCATCCAGACGGACTTCTCCAGCTGGATAAGCTGATTCTTTTCAATTTATGTAATTATTGATGGATGTTTAAATGAGAAATGCATACACTTAAACATAAAACTGAAACCAACCAAGTTTTTTTTTTCTGTCAAGGTTCTCTAACAAGTGTTAGCCTCCTAGCACTAGGTGTTTCAGTGTCTGACTATTGCAGTCCTGAGGGCTGCACAGTGGTCTTAGGCTGAAAGGATGATGTGAGAAAGGCACCCAAAAGCATCCTCTCTGATAACAACCACCATACCCAGCTGCCACTCTTCTCCTGTGTCCCATGAGTATCATTGCTGCCACTCTTCTCAGACTGATTAAAATCATCTTGATGCAGTATTTTTTTTTTCCTCCTCATTGAAGGAAATATCAAATTACCTGTAGATTAAGATCTGTGGCCATGGTTCTCTAGTTACTGCTGTTTACCTCTGTTTGGAAGATTTGATCTTTCACATGAACTGTCAGGAGGCACCATTTTTTCGCCCCTTAATACCCACAAAGTTCACATGGTTGTGGTTGGTACGCTGGGAAGTTTAAAAAGTTTTACATGTACATTCTCTAATTTTATCTACTCTTCGCATTTCATTTTTTATTTCTCTAGAAAACAGAATTTCATTTGGCTAAGCTAAAATACCCTTTCTTATCTAGTTTACTTTCTTATGATGGTTAGATATCACTTCATTTTGATCCTTGCTTCTCTTTAGAAGGTTTTAGAAATTGTTTTCAGTCTCCAGCAACTGCACTTAAAAAATATAAAGAGCTAATCTCCCCAGAGATTTCAGGACTTCCAACTCCTATTAGCTTCTGGGTCTCCACATGAAGAGTTTTTCCTTTGTAATATGGCATAATTTAAGAATAACTACATATTCTTAAATGTTTACATGTAGACATTTTCTGAAGATGTAAATGTATAATGAAGTCTGATCATCTGTGTATCTGACAACTTTCTATTTCTGAAGTGTATATTAGAATAAGAGAACATGGTAGATCTGGCCAGACCTGTCAGATGCTGTAGTGCTTGTTAATGAATTTTTCATCACTGACATGTCAGCCAAACTCTAAGGCTGGATTTCTGATAGAATTAGTTGCAGTATCTCTCTGGCATACTTTAGGATGCTCTCTTGCATTCTTGTGGTTCTTGGGGCAGTGCTGCTCTCCTGCCCATGTCTGTTTCTCAGAACTTGTGCCGTCCTACCACTTTCCTGCTTTCAGGGCTCTTCAGGGTTATCTAAGCCCATGGCTGCCTTAGCAAGACCTGGGGCATACAGGAGAGGAGTTGAGCAGCAGAACAAAGGATCCAGTATCCACAGTACCCTTCTTTTAGCTGCTGTATTTTGGGAGGTTGTGATGCAGTCCCATGTACTCTTGCCCATTAGCTGGTGAAGTGCAGTGTAAGCCATCCTCAGGCATCTTGTCTGACTTAGTTTCTTCCAGAGGTGGCCAAGGTGCTCCATGACCTCTCTGTGGTGTGAACCAAGTGATTACAAAGAAGCAGTCTCCAGGAGAGCTTCTTGAGTTCACACTTGATCCAAACTAGAGGTCTAATGTGAACACATGTAAAATGTGCCATAAACAGTTATCATGGAATTAATTTATAGATCTTAAGCCTTAAATAAAACATTAATAATCATCTAATGTTATGTGCTGCAAAATCTGACTATATAAGTCTCACAACCAGTCCATAATTTCTTTTTTGGCTAAAACATGTCTTCTAGAAATAAATCAATGTTAACCTAAGACTCACATGTGACACTGGAAACCTAAAATGAACTTGTCCAGTGTTAATTCAAACTGAATCTGTCTTTCAGTCATTGGATCTCTACATATTCTGCAAGACTAAAGAGCCATCTCCTTTCAAAAACATTTTCCCTCAAGTGAGTACTTTTTAGATCAAGTTATGTCAGCCCATTCTACTGACAGATTGTGTACAAGCTGACACATCCATTTGAGACAGGAGATCGTAGGAGTGCTTTTATCACTGCGATATCACCTTAGCTTACTACTTCATCCAAATATGCTTATTAAATTTGTGTGTTAACGAGATATCCTTATCTGTATACTTAAAAAGAGAGAAAAAACCTAACATGGGTTAACTGAAGTTATGGTAACGAAAAAATATTAATACCAAAACTGAAAGATTTAAAGCTCTTGAGCTTAGTCCTTAGCCTTAAAGAAAACAAAATGAAAATATCTATCTTGATGTGTTGAAAGTTCTGAGTAGGAGACCTGGACCTCTAAATGCTGGGCTGGCATGGGAACCAAGAGAGAAAAGTAGGTGGGATGTAGCATCCATTCATATGGGAATGGGTACTGCACACATTTTTTTCACACTGCAAATATTAAATGGTAAATGACATTCTTGTAGGAATAGCTATGATAACTGAATAGAAAATGAGGTTAATGTGTAGGCTACTTGAGCTTCCAGAAGGAGCAGACAAAGCCAGGCACTTTCCTCCTGCAGACTCCTCCTGTTCTTAGTATTGGTGAGGCATGGGTGGGTCTTTTGTGCATGGGTTGAGTGAGCTCTTCCCAGAGTTGGTTTGGGCTCCCTAAAGAACCTGGTCTGTGATGCAAGGGATTGTGAAGTGTAGAAGATGAGGTAAAGGCAAAGAGCAGGGAGTGAGATCTGGTGCACTGATCTTCACTAAGAATTAGTGGTTACAAGATGGGCATTTCTAGTGACTGAGAAACTTTCAGCAGAGCTGGAGAGAGAAACTCCAGCATGCTGTATGCTATAGGGGCCATATTTATGCTGCTGGAGATTAATTTGATTACCTAATATAATCAAATTGTTTGCAGAGCTACCTAATTTCTGTTATTCTATTAGCATTAGAATAAGACAATAAATATGCATAAACAAAAACAGCATTCAAGTAAAATCAAGCCAGCAACTATTCTTTCCCAGTAATCAAATCCAATTAAAAAGTTAGTCATGTGTGTTGCTGTTCCTCCATAAAAGAACTATCTAAAATACCTTTAAAATTTATTTCAATTCCAGTTCATGTATTATATTAATTCATTATATAGTCTTTTAGTTAATTCAATTTATCTTTAAAGGCTCATGACTTTACAATTCTAATTAAATTTCATTTCATATACTACGTTCATTAATATTTTCTTTTAAAAGCATTTACAATTCATTGTCTTTATCCATTTTACAATTAAAAATGCTACTTTAGTTTGTATCTCAAAAAAATAAGCAGCAGCTGCCTCTCCAGCAGCACTAAAAAGACACTGAATCAACTCCAACCTTATCTCAACATTTCTTTTTACTCCTCCTATCCTAATCCTTGCTTCCAGAGTTGTCAGTGACTCAACAAAAGAGTCACTTCATGGCAGGCAACATCCTTTGCTTTGCTAATTCTTCTTGTTACCATAAGCTGAAGTACAATTGGTAAAGCCAGCAGTAGGCGTGCAGCAATGGGACGCTCACATTTTTTCCAAGCAAAGGGTTTATTTAGAGGATTACTTTGAAAGTCTGGGGTTTTTTTTTCCTGAAACTGTAGTGACTATTTTCACATTAGGTACATTTATGAGAAGCTCCGCTATATTTTGGAGGGCTGTATATTTGGTCAGGTCCTTACTAGGACTCTATTTGCATTATTAATGTGGTTTTAATGACTAATGTATAAAGACCAAGCTGAGAATATTTAGGATAATTACCATTAAAATGAGAGTTATGAAATTTCAGCATCTGGTACCATTGCCAGTGGCCAGCTACAGACCTCCCACTAAGGCAAATCTGTGCAGACAATCAGAATTCTTTAGGTGGAAAATCAAGTAGAATAAAAAGAAAGGATTTGTAAATGTCATGTTGTCTATATAAACAAATGCCAGAATTTAAAGGTAAATTTAAATACAAAACATTCAATGGCTGCATTAAAATATTCTGGGTTTATTTCAGCATTTCAGGTTGAAAGAATAAGGAAACAAACACATTTACTTTATTTTGTCTAAGGGTTGCATAAAATCTCTGTACTTACATTCCCTGTAGATTAGTTATGCAAAGAAACAAGGGCTGATTGACATCTTTGGAAAATAAAGCAAGGATGAACAACAAAACTTAATTAACACCTCTGAAGCCTATTTAAGACTGTTTTTGTTTCAGTTTTATAGAGGGAGTGTGAAGTATGATTCCTAAGTAACAGACCAGGTCACGGTGCAACGTCATAGTTGTGGTTCTCACTGGCAGTGGAGTTCTGGCATGCAAAGCACAAAGTTTAAGGCATCAGTACTCAGCTTTCCCATCAAAAGCACAATCAAGATTTGTACATGCCTTTACTTGAGGGATAAGTGGGCAAGCTGCATTTCCCATAGAATCTGGAGAAGTGGCTGTACTGCCCTTTGCTGGCAGCTCCCTCTCTACTTCTCTCTCTGAGCATCAGGCAGCAGCCAGGGTAAGCAGCTTCACAGGCACCTCTCCCAGCTCTGAGTTCCTCATGCCTCCCAGGGTCCTGTTTGGAGCAGGGACCCCGGGTATGAAAAATCCCTCCACTCTGCCACAGAAAACAGTCTCCCCACTGCAGTATTTTCACTTAGACTTTCCCACTGCTTAGTTTAATTCTGATGGTGCAGGTTGAGTTTCTGTACTGGCATGTTGGGATTAATCTGGATTAATCTTTATATCTCGCGTGATGTGTAAAATGTCATGATCCCACTCTATATCTTGCTGCTATATACAATGATGCTTTCTATTTGTGTGACTTGCACTGGCACTCACCAAACTGCCCAGTTGCAGAGCTGCAGGACATGCACTTGTTGGATATTATCCTGATGAAGGAGGTGGATACTGGTCTTGGTGATGGGAAACTGAGGCAGACAGAAGCATGATTCTCAAATGTCCCTAGGAAAATATATTCAGCAAACAGAACAATTTTAAGGTAGATTTTTAAATAAAAAGATTCACTTTCCTGTCACTTGTGATTATCTTGGCATTTAAACAAATGTAGATGTGTTAGACACACACATTGCCTTAGGCTACAGTGCTGAAAATCTAAGAAGATAATTGAATTCCCAGAGTGGCATCAATTTGATCAGTGCTTTAAATGGACATTCAAATTAGCATCTTTCCTAACAGAATAATTATGCCAGAAATTAGAGATGAGATGCTGGCAAGTATTTGCATCATATTTTCGGCCTAAAGGGCAGAGCTTTTGTAATGCTAATATTCTACCTTGTTGAGTTTGTGAAGGCTTTGTTTCCTACAAGTTTGGGGTATCGATGTACTCATAGCCTGGCTGTGAATACTCAGCTGATCCCAAGTAAGCATGGAGTAGCACTACTCCACTATATTGCTGGTGGGAGCACTATGCTGATTTATACCACTGAGAATCTGTTTTCTGCTTTCTTACATTTCCACTGTATCTTTTATTTGTGAAAGGCCAGAAGAACTTCATAAGCTATTTTCCTTTCACATACCTAACTAGGTAATACTTTCATCATTGTACTTTGGAATATAATTTCTGTATTTTCTGCTGCATTCATATGACTTTAGAGGAGGATCTATACCCTGGGGTAGTATAGGTGCTCCTAGCATATGCTTTTAATTACTCTGATCTGCATCTCGTTAAAGCTGAGGACCACCACAGTTGGCATCAGAATTCATGCAGACATGGATGACCTGGTCTTCAACACCTTTAAGTTCCTGTTCTGCATTTCTGTCTCCAGGGGAGTGAAGTGAAATAAGCAGATATAGTTTTTGGCAGTAGTAGGGTGTGGCTATGTCAGACAACCTATATGGTCTCCTGTTCCTCTCCTTGGGCTTGTATGGTCTGTCATGTTTAGAAATGACAATTATACTAAAACCTTTCAAGAGAGAATAATATGCACTCACACACTGAACATGAAGAAGTCATCTCAAACACATTCTAATCTTTTACTATAGAATTGCTATCAATATTGAATAACAAGTAGTTTTGATTTGTGTTAATGTTGGTAAATCCTTTAATGTCAGAGTAGTGAAAATGCTAATAAATAGGTTAATGTGTTTTCTTGTCTTGTAATGAGATGTTTATTAGCAAATAAATTGTTGCAGTAACAACAAAGTAAATTTATTTGTTGTATATCTGCCACTGCCTTGTGCCTGTTAATATTCTCTATTCTACTCAAAGCTGATACACATCTATTTCTCAGTTACATTGGCCTTTCAGCATTTTTATACCTGTAAAATTTTGTTCTAAGTATGTTAGCTAACCCTCTTTCTTCCTCTTTGCAGTTAGATTCTTGGAGCTAAGGGATCTATTTTTACAGAAAGAAATCCATAAAACTAAGAAATAGAGATCAGAATTTTAAATGTCAAAATTCCACATACCCAAAATACAATGTCTTTTTTTCTTATATTTATAGCTGCGAACATGTGATAGTATCTATGAAAAGATGTGGAGTCTGAGGTATAAAAAGCCTAGCATTGCATCATTCTTGATTAAAATGTAATTAAAAGTTACAATTAAGGTGGCAATTTTTTTTTATTTTACTTTATTTTGAGTCAATGATATTGAACAAATTTGATTGACTTCAACCACTTCTGAGAAGTGTAATCGTCCCTTGAAAATTAATTGCCTAGCATGTCTTATTCTAGGTATTGGTAGTATGCTTGGCATTATGTAATATAATGTATGAATAAAATTATGTAGTGAAATATAGGAACATATATGAGAAAAATGTGGCTCTGCCATCATAGATATGAGAGCATTAGCAGGTCACAGAAAACTCTATCTGTGTCTGCAGATCTAAGGACAACTCATTAACACGCGACATTTCCAGAGGGACCAACACATATTGTTGTTGGCCAGTGCTGGGGCTGCCCTGGGCTCCTCTCAAAATAACGTCTCCTCTGGGAAATAATGATCCATACTTTTTTGAACAAATCTTTTGTTTGTCTTTCATAGTTGATGTTTTAAAATATTGTTTACATTTTCACAGCCTGCTAATTTTCCTTTTGTTAAAGGACCAAGGCTCTTTCAAGCTTTGCAAATATTATTTTATTAGTGTGCCTAACATTCATCTGATATGAATACAGAAGTAGTCTGAGTGATGTTCAGTAAAATATGTGATTACAGGTGAAAGCAGTACATCCTATGCTATTGCAGATTTGCTCTGTAATAAAGTAGTAACTACATCAGTGACACTTTTTAGACTTACCCCTTCAGAAAATAACCTTTCTCCACCTTGGTGCTCTACTCCTCCAAGATTCGACTTCTGCTTGGTAAAAACACAGTCTAAGTCTTTGTCGGTTTGGGGTTGCTACACTACATTCAAACTATCAAAAATAATCAGCTCCTTTTTATAAACTTAATTATTGCTCAAATTCATTCACTGTTATTGTTAACAATAACGTGTTAGATGGAAGCAGGACCAAACAGTACATCTCTGGAGGTGTCCATGGAGCAGTGAGCCAGGAGCTCCCACACAGCTGAGGCTGGAGCTCTCAGAGCAGGGAGAAGCCAGCAGTCTCGGACAGCCGACCCAGCACGCCCTGTCCTCCACCACCAACCTCCTCCCTCAAAGGCATCATGTTTTTAACACAGTGCCTTACTGTGCTGGTTAGCTTGTTATTTCTGTGCATTATTGCAATTATTTTATATTTTACAGTACAGAGCAAAACTGTATGACTTTAGCCCACGATGGCCCACCAGTACCTTGCTCTTGAAGCCAGACATTCAAAAAGAAAATTTCAAAAAAGAAAATTTCACTGTTAGGCTCTCCTAAGTAAAACCTCTTTCTTTCTTTGAAATGAGATTGCAATTCATCTATTCCTATCTACCTAATTATAGAAAGCGTCCACTAAAGTGTCACCTTACTGGTGATGTCTGTGCTTCTGTTTAAATAGGGGAGTCATGTGCAATCATGGGTACTGGCTGCTGCCTGCATTGTTGGGCTCAACTTCGCTTATTTGCATAATTATTATTCACATAAATAATTCCACAAATCCAAAGAATCTTCTTATAAAAATGGGTAACTCGCATAAACAGGATTGTGCAGGGTAGGCTCCCTGCTGCAAATCATGTGAGTGTAGAATGTGGAGGGGATTGTCTTCTGAGACTGTAGAGTATTTGCTGGAAGACTGATAGACTTCATGTTTCTGAGTGAATTCCTTCTATAGCAAAGCAGAATTGAATTATTTTACTATAACTCTCGAGTGGCAAATTATTTCAACAACTGCATGAACAGCCACATTTGCACAGTCTTATTGGCTACCCTAAAGCAAGAACCAATTTAATTATACTAATATGCTAATATACACAGAAATCTGGCCTCACCTTCAAGACATCAGAGTACATAATTCTTTTAAAGCAATGAAGTTGATGTGGTCAGATTTTATGTTAAAAGTGATGGGAGACAGGTCTGTAATTTCCAGATTTAGCGTGTTAGCAATATTCAGATATTTCCTAATAGTGATGAAGCATTTCACGTGACAATAAATACTGTGCTGAGTGTAGCGGTACTGCTGAGGGAACATAGTACAGCTCCAGAAACTTTCCAGAAGATGAGGTTTAGCATCATTATGTACAATTCCTACTGACTTAGGAAAATTATTTGAAAATCTGTTCACTAGAAATTCAGCATAAAAACATCTTCCTTGCATTGCTAATAAAATGTACCTCTGAATATACACTCTTTCCTAGTGTGTGTATTTTAGATCATAAAATATTTCGGTAGCTTTGCAGTACATTTTGCTGAGAGGTGTTATTATATGTCATAATATTCTGGTCAAAAGGAAGATATGTTCCTAAGAATGAGTAAAGAACTACAAGTTCATCACTACTGATGAGAACTCATTTCAATTGATGAAGAATTTTATTTGAAATAAAATTAATCACTATCATGTATTATTATATACAAGGGTTTAAAGTCTTGTGTGTTCATCGAAAAAATGCTTGCCTGTTAATTTTGAAATTTACATGCCTGAACTAGATTAGCCCATTACGTTTGACACGTACACATGCAATTAGTGCTTTTGCCTTTTGAGATTTGAAGATAGACCATCAGAATTGAGATATATGTATTTAAATGAGCTGCCATGGAAAGAGTGGCTGGTCCATGTTTCCTCTGCAACTACTGATTCCTCTGCAGCGTAGGAGGTGATGGCAAAAGAGAAGCTGTAGCATCCTTGGAAATGTCCCTTGTCAAGTACCATATCATCACTTAATATTTAACACCTGGAAGATGAGAGGCAGCCCCACTGGCATCATGCTTTCCATGAAATCCTATCTGATATGTCCCTAGTTTATCTTTGTTATCCCTCTGTGAAGTTTTCTTCACGCTCTAAGGAAGTGTTGCTCATGGAGTGTCACCCACTCGTTCACCTGCTGAGCAGTGTTTCTATTTGAAGACCCCAGAAATGGCCACGAGTGCTTTCAGTAATATCAGTGCTTTTCTTTCCTCACTTTCCCCATGATCATCATCACTCCTGCTGGCTGCTCGCTCACCATCTGTCTGGCACCTTGTGCGGAGCTTGCTGGCAGTAGCCCTCACAGCCATCCTGCATACAACAATATTTCCTTCAGCTCTCATATTCTTTCTTGTCCCATTCTTCTCTGCAGCATCTGAATTCTCATCAACACATGCTGAGCCAAGATTGGTGTTTGCTGAGTTCATCCAGATCACCAGAATGGGATTTGTGATATAGCAGCAGAATTTACCATTAGAAAATTACATCTCTTTACCCCCTTTACTTTCCTTTTAAAATCCATTGTTTTGCCAGATGTGTTTCACATCTTCCATTGTATTATCTGTCTGCTTTTGGTGTACTTAGGAAAGACTTAGTGTAATTGCTATCCCAGATTTGGAGTTGAACCAGTTATACTAACCCCACCTCCACCAGATCCCCTTCACCCTCATTACAGATAAGTTCTCAAAGGATCCAAGAGAAAAGAGTCAGCAAGAGCAATTAAATGGGAGATTTCTTCTCTGCAGAATTCACACCACAGCAAACATTGACACCAGTGGACCTTGCAGGAAACCCTTCCAGAGGGTGCACTCTGAACAAATGCTTTATTGTGGGAAAGCTGTAGAGCTGATCTGTGAGCTCTTTTAGATCCTAGCTCCCTTACAAGAGAGCTTTTGGATTTACAAAGATTCTCTGATCACAATTGAAGTGACATTGATTGCTGAAGGGTTGGTACAATGATCTTGTCTCTCTGCATGTGCTAATAGATATGGTAAGTATGAGCAGTCTGCAAATGAAGGAGCAGAGCAGATTGCAGAAGATTGTCTTTCAAAGTGGCAAGGTTACTGGTGACTTTGAGCAAGACCAGATGTCAAACAAAATCATCCAGTCTCTTAATTACTTGAATATGAAAAACATACATCTGCCAGCTGCATCTATATGCAGTTCTGTGTTTAGAGACTAATCTTAGAAAAATATTTCTGTATTTATTCTTATTGTCATCCTGAGGGACAAGTGTATTGGCCACCTGACACGTTACCTGTTATTGGCACTGGTGAGACCGCACCTCGAATCCTGTGTTCGGTTCTGGGCCCCTCACCACAAGAAGGATGTTGAGGCTCTGGAGCGAGTCCAGAGAAGAGCAACAAAGCTGGTGAAGGGGCTGGAGGCCAAGTCTTACAAGGACTGGCTGAGAAAGCTGGGGTTGTTTAGACTTGAGGAGGCTGAGGGGAGACCTTGTTGCTCTCTACAGCTACCTGAAAGGAGGTTGTGAAGAGGAGGATGCTGGCCTCTTCTCCCAAGTGACAGGGGACAGGACAAGAGGGAATGGCCTCAAGCTCCGCCAGGGGAGGTGCAGGCTTGACATCAGGAAAAAAATTTTCATGGAAAGGGTCACTGGGCACTGGAACAGGCTGCCCAGGGAGGTGGTTGAGTCACCTTCCCTGGAGGTGTTTAAAAGACCGGTGGATGAGGTGCTGAGGGACATGGTTTAGTATTTGATAGGAATGGTTGGACTCATTGATCCAGTGGGTCTTTTCTAACCTAGTGATTCTGTGATTCTTCAGTGATGGGTGGCTGTCCATTGTTGAGAAGACTATGTGGGAAAAAACATATTTTGTATGACTGAATCTAATAGTTTGCTTCCAGAGCTAACCACACTGGAGAATCCTTTTCCTAAAACAGGTCAAATTTGCATATTTTTTTTCTTGTGTGCAAGTAGATGCAGAACTTTACTTCCTGCATTGGCTGGACACATTTCACCTGAATTTATAGTCTTCATTGATGCCATACAAGCTACGCTGGTGTTATTTCCTCTAATTTGTTTTGATGAATCTAACCTGGTTCTGTGCCCCAGGCTTTCAGTGCTCTGCACTTTCCAAACCTGACTTGTATTGTGTGTCCCTGTCTTTCTTCAAATCACCCATTTTAACCCTGCTGTGGAACCCTGTGATAACATAACATGTTGGAAAAATCCTCAGAACAAGCTGCATGCAAAGAAGAACAGCTAGAAATAATGTTTTTTTTCTTAGCTTAGTGATTTTCTGCATGGCCCTGATAGGGGTGGGGGGGAGTTAGGGAGGGGGTGAGAACATATTTTTCTTTGAGCCCATCTGTATTTTGGTGGAATAAGGAATGCAGGCTTTGGCAATATTACCTACCTTAAATTTTAGCCTGCTATGAATTATTTCAGCATCTCTGGGAATTCTTAGGAGTTTTTTTACCTCTACATTTTTGGTTTGGTTTGGTTTTAATTTTAACTATCATCAAACACCTAGCTTTGTAACACTTTTCCCCAGTCTTTTTTGTTATTTTCTCCTTTGCTGCTTTAAGATGCAATTATGTACTTTAGCTAATCGCCAGTTACTTAATGTCAAAATGCATAATGTATCTGAAATGTCCTCTATTTTTCTTTGTCAAAATCACATTTAGCACAAGAAAAAATGCAAGCTATTAAGGTTATGTCTCGTCAAGAATTTACCTAGAAAGCTAATTTTGTTCTGATGGAACATATATCAAATTTTTGGGTGCAGTGTTATGATTATAGGCACTTAAAATGTATAAACTGTTTCTATTACATATTATTAGTTCTGGAGGGACTTTGTGTGTAGGACTTACTCAGAATTATAAATTCATATTTAGTTTGGCATATACTTATGGGCTGATAAAGCTAGAAACATTTTTATAGACTAATGTAACTGGAGAGCAGGAAGTGCCAAAAAACATTTGGAAAATGGAAATCCATTCCATTTTTGTGTTTGCTGCACAACTGAATTTACCCTTTTATAGACACTGAATGTGTTTGAATATTTTATTGCAAATCCATGTGATGTAGGTGGAAAAAGGTTTAAATTAAGAAATTACATAATTAATGGCAGATGTAGTAATAGCATAGTTGGTCGAAATATGTTATTCTCAGTTCACCTTGCAAGATTGTTGTATTGTTATTTAAGAGCTCTTAAGTCACATCATTTTGGCACATAAAAAAGTTATACTAAAAGAAAATATGAAAGATATGGAATCTGTATTTAAGTGAGGGAATGCTGGAAAAAGTGGTCCTGGAGCAATTTGACATGGACTTTTTTGCCAAGAACACATGAAGAATAGTGTCATGCATAGCTGGAAAAATATTACGATTTCTCTGTGTCATACTACAGGTAACAGGAGGCCAGTTTAAGTCTGTGAAAAAACCAAAACAACTTAATTCTATTTCTGGCAGTTTTCTTCCTACTGTCTGTAAAACCTAAGCCTCAGAAAGATAGTAGGGCAGGCAGCAGGTAGTTTTTGTTATACTCTTTGACCTAGTTTCTCTGTAGAAAGAGCAGTCCTTCACAGAAGATCTGTTTCATTCTGTGGCTTAATAAAAAATTACAGAAAACCTTCAGAATTTGGCAATCTGAGTTACTAATTCATGAAAATTTTAATGAGCAACCTAGCTAAAAACATAGATCGAATTAAAAGCGCACAGAGTATGTTTTGCTTCATACCTCCCTCCATTCAGCTGTAGAATATATGTTAATTTTGCTAATGTTTGGCAACAGAAATTAATAACAAATTATAGTTTTGTTTGTAGCTTTTTGTTATATCTACTATGTAAAGAAATTACTGAAACTAGAGATAAGTAGCAACATGAGAAGAAATACTAAAACCATTCACAGATTTGCTTCTTTCACTTGGCTTCCTAACAGCAAGTGTGGCAGCAGCACTCGTTTTATCCCATCTTTAGTTCCATGATCTCTAGTCATGAAGAGAAGCCATCCTTGCAGGGTTTGACAAATCTCTGGTCTGTATGGGCACAAGCAGAGGCTGATGTGGCATGGGCACGGAGCAGCACTTTCCTGGCTGTGGAAGGTTCAGGAGGCCTTGGGACCTCTCCAACCTCCCTGCAAAGTTTAGCCAACCCACTCCACCACAGGACAGGGCTGGCCCACCAATGGGCTCTTATTTCTGTCCTGAACCACAATCACTTTGTACAGTGAGACACTGGCCAGTTAACTTCCACCAAAGCCCACATCTGGGCCAAATTCAGGAATGCCATGACTCTGTGTCCATTGGAACAAAGGGAAACTATAAAATAAAGAGCGCACAACTTCAGTTTCTTCAATATTGCAGTATTCCTCAATCCTATAAAGTCACAAAACATTACTTAATGAGACCAACATGAGTACTTTCTCATAAGCAGGCAAGTAGGATTTAGTTAAAATAATCAGAAAATGAGAAAACCTGACAGCCTGATTCTCTGGTTCTGGTGGCTCACCCTGCCATCTCATCTGCTTTCTCCTCTGTTTTCCCTATCTTATTTATTTACCTTTCAGGCTTGACATGGCTCCAGAGTCTGTTTGCATTTTCTCTGACTACCTTTCTCCTGTTTCACTAGAGTCCTCATCTCTTCCTCCATGGCTTGTTTTCTTTTTCCAAGCTCTTTTTCTTCCTGTCTGTTTTACTTTCTCATTAAACTTGTCTTGGCTCTCTCCAGACTGACCCGGCATGTTTGGTTGGCAGGGTAGATTTCACTATGCTGCTTTTTGTCTGCTTGAAGTACAAAAATATTGATATTTACAGAGCTTGTTGTAAAAATCAATATTGCACTAGGCAGAGCAGAACAGCTGCTGTGTTGTAAAGCCAGTCCTGTCAGCCTCAAAAAACTGATAGGGTTTTAAGAAATAAGGAAGAGAGTGAGCAAATCTATGTTTATGAGAGTTTGGTCTGAAAGCACCTTGGTAGCATGATGCGATATCTTGTCCTGCTTGCAGAGAGATATGTTTATTATGAAAAAAACCCAACATTCTGCAAGCATCATTTTTGGCTAATACAGCTGCACTGGTATCCATCACTGTCAGCTCTAACTTTTTCAAGGTGTATTTTCTTGAAACTGTGGTTATGAACTGTCTGGTAATTCACACAGGAGAAAATATTAGTAAACTAATTAGTTGATAGGTAAAGCTGATAGTGGCTATTCAATTGCTTTAGAAGCTAAGCATTTTTACTTCTACAGTTTTGAAGGCAGGAGTATTGGCTCTTACAGAGCACAGCTGGACCTGGGACTGTCAATAGCCCAAAGGATTATTAGTATTATCAACAGGATAATGCTTAGAGCTTGGGAACCACTGGCTAAAATAATTCAAAGTGGGGGTTTTTGCCAAACAGAACAAGAAAACAACTGGGAGCTGCTGGTTGATTCCTAGGGCAGTGCCAAGCCATTCCTCAGGCTGCTGCCTTTAAGAGTCACGAAATTCACCCTTTCCACTTTTGAGTGCACTAGGGATGACAAAGCAAGAGAACTGGTTGGTGTTCAGTTCACAATAAAGCTACTAGATTTTTCTGGTTGCACTCAAGCTGTCTTATCACAGAATCACTAGGTTGGAAAAGACCCACAAGACTGAATCCAACCATTCCTATCAACCACTAAACCACACCCCTGTGCACCTCATCCGCCCATCTTTTAAATAATTCCAGGCTTGGCAACTCAACCACCTCCCTGGGCAGCCTGTTCCAGTGCCCAATGACCCTTTCCATGAAAATTTTTTTTCTGAGGTCCAACCTGAACTTCCCTTGGTGGAGTTTGAGGCCATTCCCTCTCATCCTGTCCCCTGTCACTTGGGAGAAGAGGCCAGCACCCTCCTCTTCACAACCTCCCTTCAGGTAGTTGTAGAGAGAAACAAGGTCTCCCCTCAGCCTCCTCTTCTCAAGGCTAAACAATCCCAGTTCCCTCAGATGCTCCTCATAAGACTTGTTCTCCTGTCCCTTCACCAGCTTCTTTGCTCTTTTGATGTGGAAGAGATGAAACCTGTTTGCAAGTGCTATTTTCTAGTTCAGAGAGGAGTTTAAGCATTCACTTGGCCCCATGCAGCAGAGCAGTCTCTAAACCAAACCACATGTAATTAAGTACTTTAATGAAATATAACACTGAGACTGAGATGATTTCACATAATTTTGAAATATTAAATAGTTATCTTTGAAGGGGCTAAGCAGCATTTTTAAGCAATTTTCTAACTTCAAGGCTGTTTTCAAAAAACGTTCTTAAATGCCAGAGGAAAAAAGCCAGTAGTAAACCAATCTGGGAACTGATACTAATGCAAACTCCTCATGAATTTCACAGCCTCATGAACCTCTCAGCTTTCAAAAGTCTTTGGAAACTTCTTAATCCTGGGCAGGGGGGGGAGGGGGATTGGCAAATTTTAGTGAATTGTATCTCATGAATTTCTGTTTTCCTAAGCACTATCTTACTGCTCACAAATGTAGTCATATTGACTTCCTTTCCTTTGGGAAATGAAATTTTTATCCATTATTTCTGTTCCTCAAAAAAGGGTTTGGTATTTTCAGTAGAATGTATATTTTTGTCTTTAAACTTAAGTTGGGTCAAAATGACTAAAAAAAATTATTTCAATTATTTCTTCCCCTTCTGTACGATAAATAGTAATTTAATTTTCTGTTTTCTCTAATAGATTTCTAGTTATTCAGTGAGGAATTAATTTAGGCTTTATTTTTAAATATCATCTAATACAACTAAGGAAGTCAGTTCTAATGCAACACAGGAAGGTCCCTCTGGACACCGGGAAACTCTTTTTCAGTGTGAGGGTGACAGAGCCCTGACAGAGGTTGCCCAGGCACATGTTCCATCTATGAAGATACCCAGAATCCAACCCGACATGGTCCTGGTTCACCTGCTCTGGGAGGTTGGGCAGGATGAGCTCTGGATATCCCAGCCAACCCCTACCAGCCTGCGATGCTGTGAAAATTCTATCTCATGAGATATCAGCAGTGGATGAGAACAGAACCCCACTGGTAGAATTTAGTAGAAACTTGATTACTGGCTTTGGTGATGTTGATTTTTACAATTTATTTTAACAGAATACTTTATGACAGGAGTTAAGAATTTACATGAACAATGGTTCATTTTTTTTTTTCATCTCTATGGGAAAGGGTTAATTGCTGATAAAACATGGTTTTTTCCCCCCTATTCATATCCTAGAATTTAAAAGGGGAGTGAGAGCCTAGCCTCTGAACAAATCCTTAATAATTACTAGAATTATTGTATATATAAAATTCAGCCTTCATAATTTACTCAATAAGTCCATATTGCTCCACTGGAAGCTGCCCCACAGAAGCTGGAACTAAGACATCTTTTATTATTTTTTCTGAAATATCTGTATTCAGTAATATATACTTCTTGTTCATTCAAGACACCTTATGAAAGTTAGATGAAAGTGCTTTAGCCACACTTCCTAGTCTACAAAATGAAAATATGATTTATATAGAACTGTGCCCTTAGGAAACAGGTCTTTAAAGTAAAAGAAATTTTTTTAGCATTTTACTTCTCTAGATGTGCCATCACTTTGCAGTTGGCTCTTGTTAACATGGGAGCTTCTTTAAGATATTTCACTAATTCCCTTGATTAATCCCTATAAAATTTGTTTGCAACTCTAGAATATTTGCTGCAAATTCTGAGCACTTCAAAAAATCTTAAATATTCACCAGTATGTGTTTCCCTATTCTCTATGAAACCTCCACAACTGGGATTTAAAAATCCTGAAATAACTTGAATGTCTAAAGTCTGATTAATTCCTCTCTGTCTAAGGGATATACTTGGTAGCTGGCATATTACTGTCAAGGAGCTCTGTGTTTGGTACTTAAAAGCAAGATTTGTTACACCCTTAGCGAGACTTCCAAAAATAAGTGCTGACAGTAGAGCATGGCAAACTCAGAAGTGTTGTGGGAACTACCAGCTCCATCAATAAATGCAAGGCTGATACAAGAATGAATGAGATATATACCTCAGTACACAGGTCTTTGTTTAATTAGATGTATGTAGAGCCAATGCAAAGCTTGTCTTTTCTAGATCAGGAGTGAGATGAGGTTTCTTTGTGGCCTCATCTGGCATTGCTGGAGCACATAATTTTAATGATAATTATAAATTCTAAATGTCCTTAAAATAAAAAAAAGAGCAGTTAAAATGTAGATAATATTAGGAGCTATAAAAATACTACCGAATACTTGGAAATGGATTCTCTAATTTGTGAATATTTTCTCCTTTTTATGTGGATCTATTGTAATCTGTTCTATCTATCTGCTTTATTATTTTTTCTAATAAATGGCCTTGCTGTATACAATAGAAGCTAGCTTCTGTCTAATAACTGTAATGCGTTATTCCAGTCATTTGCATTCATTTGCCATGCAGTGTTGTTGATGAAGGATTGTTTGGATTTTTATAGCCCTAAGTACTTGCTAGGAATACAGCCACTTCCAAATCACCATGTAGTTACATTTCCAATTGCAATAAGAAGTACAGGTTGGGTATTATATATAATGCAGCAAAAGGAATTTAGGAGGTTGTGATTTGTTTTATCATATACTTTCTTGTTCTTTGGGAAAAGGAGTGATAGAAGGGTCATGTTTTTGTGTCCACTAACTCAACCCTTTGACCACCAGCCATGATATCTCCTGATATCTTCCTTATGTATCACATAGGAATTCAGCAACATAACTTGAGAATGGAAGGAAATATAAATTATCATCACCTTTCCTATTTTGGAAAATACATGCTTTGAAGAAGTCTGGTGAGAAAATACAGAGAACTATGTTGGCTGTCAAATGTGGATCAATACTTTCAAGTAGGCTGTTGGCATATGTCACTAGAGCCTTGTTGGGTATTAGAAAGGTACATAACTTAGTTAAGAGAAGATTTGGAAGGTCTGGGGCAAGTTGACCCATTACTGAAGTCACCACTGTTCTGCATGGGAGGATGCTCTGGGAGCTCCAGTTCCCTCCAGCCCTAGTTACCCTCTTGCTCTGTGACTTCTATGATTCTGTGAAACAGGAGCTGCCTAGTTAATACCTGCTGTCTGTAGGGCTGTCTCAGGCAGATGTCTGCAACCAAAGGAAATTGCTTTTATAGTCAAGATTCTGTTTTCTCCCTCTGTCTTGTAGTTGGCCACTCTTCCTCTTACCTTACATTGTGTAGCAGGAGTGTAGTTTCTGCTTCATCTGGCTGTGCACTGAGGACTGGACAAGCCCACAAACATACCTTTCGCTCCTTGCCAGTTTTGACCACCTCCTTTTTAACTTTAGAAGTGCCCTGAGATCTCTCTGCAGCCATCCTTTCTCTTCGCCCCATGGTCCATCTTGTAAGTTTTGAATGCCAGAAAGGCAACATGTCTTCTCTTTTTAGAGAAATTTAAGGTAGCTGGTGTTAGAATTTGAGTGGGTCTCAGCCAAGGATCTGTCAAATCTGATGGGCTTGCATGGGAGCTAAATGGGACTTGCTGGCAAAAATGGTTTAAATTGTGAACTGGCAGAGTTCTCTGCAGAAAACTCCTGGCAATGGAGGAACCATTACTCCCTTTGGCTTAAAAGAACTTTAAATTTATGAGAAAGGCATGTTAATACTACTATTTCGGTGCAAATGTGTGACACAAGGAAATAAAGTTTTGTGACAGTTCAAATAAAGAAGTTTGACATGTGTACATTTTTATGAATAGTTTTTTAACTGTTGTTACTATTTGAGAATTTGTGAAATTGCATTTTTAATTATTTGTCAAGGGCACCTAGAGTCATGGAAATGTATTATTTTATGTTTTATAGGTTGAAATCTAAATAAATAAATGTGGTTGAGAGCTCAAATGACTATCTGCACAGTGTGCAACAGCAGTTAAAATGCTTTGGTGCATTAAAAGTATGGAATATATTACAGCAGCATATTGAACAATGATACAGCTCATCTGGGATGACGCATTCAATTTTATTTGCCTACCCTAAGCTATAATTAAGATTGACAAGGTTATCTGGAGAAGGAGAATAAATATTAGAGGAATTTTAGATATGTTGACACATGACTAAAGAACTGTAAGAAATTAAATTTCTGGACAAGAAATATGAATACAATTAAGGCTACTCCAGAAAATGCAGGGAATATTAGTAAAGAAATACTTGTACCATAAGGTCTTCAGCTGATTTTTGTACCAATTTGCTGGGGGCTTTTATTGCACTGGTTCGATGGTTCCTGCAGCAAAGCAGAGTCCTGAGGAGTGGCCCCATTGCAGACACCAGTAGTGGCAATAATGGAACTGGTGTCAACTGGGGTGGGAGAGCAGGTAGGCAAGTGCTATGAATAGGTTGTAGAAGGGCTGGATTTTTTTATTTGTTGCCATCAACAAGAAAGAACACTTTTTCGTTAAAAATACCACTATAATTATTATTACTATTAGAAATACTTCAGGTGTTTGCGGCTGCCTCCCTGCCTGCCCTGCTGGTGAGGCATTTGGCCAATGCACTGTGATGTGTATGCAAAAGCACATCCCAGAGCCCATTCTTAGTCCTGCTGGCATCATGGTCAGGCAGGTGCAGTGGCTGATAATTGTGGGATAAAGCATTCACCAGCAATTTCAGCCTCTGCTCCTCCTGATACTCTCTCAGCAGAGCAATATGTTTCTATTATTTTTTGCATTAGCCACCTTTGGAACTGTGTTAGGGATTCCCCCAACTTCTGTGGCAGGTATTCCCAGGTGCACACACATGGGCTGATACAGCTCTGCCTTTTAGACAACGGCCAGCATTTATCAGATGGTTGTGGAAATGTAGCTCCTTGTATAACTACAGCTTTTCTATTCTCCGTCTGCTTCTACTTGTCTCTCTAGCTTAAAGCTGCTGGCTATTTTTTTTAACATAGTCAGCATCGCAGACTAAATCTTCTGTTCCTCTTTTCCCCTGGGGCTAACCACCTACATCCTATTAAAAGATCTATTTTCAGCTCACTCTAGCAATTAACAAGCGATACTGCAGTAAGGCTGGGCATCAAAATTATTGGGTCATTTCACCAAAATGTCCATTATAGATAAATATGCAATCAGGCATGTGTGGTGGTGCACAAGACCAGCCCTCCATCATCCCCCAGGACACAGATAGCAATAAGTACACTTCCATACACCCAAACAGAATTTGTATTAAAAATATTGGAAACAAATAACTCAAATTCTTCCCCACATTTAAACAGAGGGCTTACACTGGAGCTAATTTGAGCTGAGTATTTGCAAGAGTTAGAATATTGGTCATGTTTTTTTACAATTATCTGCAAACATGTGATTTATGTGCAACTATGTATGTAAATTATCTATCTTCTACTAACAAAATCAAAAAAGTCCAAACGTGATTACTGTAAAAAGCTATGAGGATCCAGTTCTCCACTCTTTTTGTAAGCGCTGCCATACCTTTAAATTGATAATGTAAATCCTTACAATCAGGCCCATAGATTTTATTCCCACAATATGTGTAAATTTATTGTCAGCATGTGTCAGCATCCCATCAACACTTACACTTCATGCCCATCCAACATATGCAATGATTTGGAGTGGTTGTCACTTGGATAGTTAGAGCAGGAGGATAAGTGGGGTTTAATTCTCTCCCGTGTGGTCCCTGGGCTGGACCGTGCCTCATGCCAGCTGGGCAAGACCACTGCCAGCCTTCTTTCCTCCTGCACATGTGTCCAGCTCAAACACTGGCACACAGAGGCTTCTGAAGTTTGATTATCCTGCCAAAATAATAGCATGGTTTCCCTGAAATGCAGTCCTGCCACTCTGAGTTTCATGTTTTGGATCTCTCCCACTTAATCATGAATTTTCCTGCAAGCTCCTCCCTGGAACTGAACCAGGGGCTTTGGGGAAGTGGGACTGATTTATATTTTTGTCTGTAAAAATCAAGCAAACTCTGAAATTTTCAGGATAGCACTTTGTTTTGATTAACCAGATTTTATATAATATTTCTTACTTTATTTAATACATTAAAAAAAACAAGTACCTTTATATGGTCACAGTGATAAAGATTTTGATATCTGAAAAACATCTATTGTCTACCAGAGCTCCATCCTGAAAATTTGTATAGTTAATTGAAAATGAATTGCATAATGATAGTAGCAGGTGTATTTGATCCATTCTGATGATGTTTTCTTATCATTTTAGACAAAGAAAATGTACCGTAACAGTATTCAGGATACGACTCCTTGTAGCTTCTATGAGTTTGAAGATAACTGTGGCAGGTTTTAAGTCACCAGCTTAGACAGTGGTGGCAGGTTAGTGGTGGGAGCTTGTCACAGACATGTGTAGCCTGTTTTAGAAAAAGGGTGATTTTCCCTAGACATTGTGCCATGCCATGCCCAGTATTGCCACCCGTCCAGTTTAAAGCTCTTTCCTGACACTCCACAGTGTTGAGGCAGCAATGTAGAACTCTCTCCGCTCATTTTTTTTGTTCAGTCCTTCTTAATTAGCTAGTAAATTTCTGTTATTTTTTTCTATAAATCAGACTAAATTAATGATGTCTGCCTAGCTGTCTTTAAAAAAAACTGTGTTTTATAATTTAGTGATAAAGATGTGACTTCAAGATATGGAAAAGAGGTTTAATGTCTGTATGTGTTCTTTATGGAAATGTTTTTTATTCTAGAGTTGCAGATACTGCTTACAAGAGTCAAGCTGATTAATCTCAGTTGTATGTGGCTCTCAAAGATTAATAACCTCATTCTGATTTGTTCTATTTATGGCAGAGCTCAAATGTTTGGCTTTTAAAATACTGAAAACATGTAGAGCAAATGTCTTCCAACCATCCCAGCACACCTCCTAGCCTGAATATATTCTACCTATTCTTGGAATTGTTGTTTAAAAACATTTATTGATTCCTAGTGCACTCAGCACAGCACTAATAGCACTAAAAGTGCATAGGTAGATCTGCTATTGCCTGTAGGGATCCATCTTTTTTCCTTGTCTTTTTTATGCTGTTGCTAGAGTAAGATCTTTCACCCTAGCTCTTATTTAAAAATATGCTTATAATATATTGGTCCCAAAGCCAATCCATTAGTGGATGCACATGTCCTAAAGGACGAGTTGCGATGTGCTAACTAACATTGGTACTTCTTCCATGTCCATGTGTGCCTGAGGACAGCTACCTCTCAATGGCTCTGTGGCTGAGGAGTTTTGTGTTATCTGCACGCAGTTGCTGGGTTAAGGAACCCAGCAATAAAAAGGAAAATTAGAAATCTAAAAATGGCTAAAGTGGGTGAGCAGCTGAAGCCTCTCTAAGCTCTCTGGCAAGCAGCATTTAAAATATTTGTCTGAGAGAGAGTAGGAAAGGTGGATTAGCAATCATAGGAAATGTAGTTGTTTTTAATGGAGTCACTCTTCACAAATGTCACGGTGAAGTTTCACCTGTAGTTTCAATTATTTCTACTCAAAACATGGTCGGGTCTAGGGGTTGTTTGTTTGTTTGATTGATTTCTTCTCTTTCCCAGCACTCTGAATTCAGCAGCCTCTGAGAGTCAAGCTGAATTCTTTCCAGTTATATTTAATAGAAGGAAAAAAAAAAGGAGTATCTGTTTCTTATGCTCTGCAGGGCTATAACCCAGTGACATTCAGCAAACACTTATGTTCATGCTCAGGGAGCAGCAGAGCTGCAGTTCCTGACCGACTTTTCCCTGGCTCAGGCAATTGGAGAAGGAAACATATTTTTGCCATTAATTTAAATAAGCAGTGATAAATAGATACGTTTTTGTGTGTGGGATGAATTATTAAGCAAGATAATGTTGCTGTATTGTTCTTTTCAGAGTAGTATTCCCTATTCTCATCTGAGATTTTCAAACCCAGCACGAACAGACCAGGTTAGGGGGGTTTAAAGGACAGAAGGCTTTGCAGAGATGAAATCTTGATTAACAAGTGCCTCGCCTTCCTTTCTGTCCTGACCTGATTTTGCTGGCTGCTCGCTTGCAGACTGTAAAACCCAAGTTCACACAGCATGCCACTGAGATACCCAAGGCTGTGTTTTGGCTGAAGTACAGTGTCAGCCTCCGCTTGGAGCACGCTTGGAAAAACTGGAGTCATGCAGGTCCTGGGGAGGGCCAGGATTATTGTGCAATGCAGCTGGGGGGGTGGCTCATTTATCCCATCAGTCATTTCTTGTGGTGGTGTTCAGCAACTACCGTTCCGTCATTCACTATGTATTACACTTTAATGTTTGTGCTTTGGCTGTAATTGATTTTAGCCTTAATTTAAACACCTTTTAGAAAAGGCATATGAATCATATGTATTTCTATATAATGATTGCATAGTGATGGATGTATAGAACATATAGTGACATAGTTAACAAATTAGTTATCATTTTATATATACATATATACATATATACATGTAATGATATGGTCGTATAAAAGTATAGTCATGCAGCAATTACATAGCAGATCATTTTATTTTATTTTGTGTAAAACCATATTGATTGGAGTTGAGAATGATAGGAAATGGGAGGTGCAATTATTCAGGTAACTAATCTAATTATTTATTGTGGATTTTTTTTGTGCAATCCAAGCACCTCCCAGTATTGGTGGATGCAAATGCTCACATCCCTGTGAGGAACCAGCTATGCCCCCTCTGCATGTGGGAAAGGGGGGGCGTGATGCAGAGGGCTGTCCCCTGGGAGGATGGAGCTGACTGACACCTCTCAGCCCTCCTCATCTCTCAGGGACCTTCAGCAGCATCTTCACTTGTCCCAAGTGCCCTTCTCAGGCAAACAGGCTACACTTGCACAGGTGGAACATATGCCCAATGCATACAAAATACTTTTACTATAATTTCTTTATCTATTATTTATAAAACAAAGGTGCACTCATCCATGCTCTGGCCAATATTTATTTTACTTCTTAAAACTGCACAACAAGATGTCATTGAGTTTAAAAACATACAGGAAAAATTTGCAACTGTTCTAGCTAAACATGAATTTTAATGCACATTGTATGTTTTTCAGTGTGATTATCTCACCTGTTAATGCACTCAGGACCTTAATATACTTCATTCAGAGGTTATCAATCATTCTTTCATTTTATAAAAGTCTGTTTGTTCTGATTTGAAATTGTTAACTTTCAAAAGATGTGATTCTGTCTTTCCACTTCTTTTACAAGTAAAATGAACAGGCAAGATATTTTGAACATGAGTAAGAAGGCTGGATTTTTTTTCAAAGGGAAAACATTAATGGAAAAGAAAATAGAATTCCCACTAGATACTACTATTAAAAAGCTTGTTTATAGCCTATGTGCTAAAGGAAACTACTCAAGACCAATTCCTTGTTACACTGAGGTTATGCAAACATTGTCAGGTTATATCAAGCTTTGCCTTAGAGCAGTCAGGCAAGCTAAAGTCGTCTCTGAAGAGATTCAAACAGCACAAATGTATTTTCCAAGAATTATAAAAATAGTTGTATATAGGTAGTCAGTGAATGTTTGTTTGGATAGGTTGTTCTTTCTTCCTCTGTGTGCACTATCACTTATTTCTAAAACAACCTGTGCTGAGAAATGCTATTTTTTCCACACGCAATAAAAGGTACATTTAATTTCAGATAATTTAGTTTCAGATAAATTAAGTGAAAACTGAAACTTCTCATCTAAGCCCCCTTTCCCACAAAAGCACGGACTAGTTGATCTTCCAAGGTCCCTTCCAACCTGAGCTGTTCTATGGTTCTATGACATGACATACAGCATCGCTATTTAAGCTGGTTTGAGGATATGTGGTAAGACAGCCATAGAATCATAGAATCATAGAATCATTTGATTTGGAAAGGACATTAAAGATCATCCAGTTCCAATCACCTCGCTATGGGCAGGGACAGGTCCCATTAGATCAGGCTGCCCAAGGCCCACCCAATGTGTCCTTGAACACCTTCACGGATGGGGCAGCCACAACTTCCCTGGTCAACCTGTGCCAGTGCCTCACTACTCTCATGGAGGAGAAATTCTTCCTTAGGTGTGCTACTCTCCAGTTTATATTATCAATCCAAGAACTTGATCCTGCACACAGGCAGTATAGTGCTCAGAGGATGCCTTTGACTCTCCCTCTTGGAAAGATTGCTGTAGATCTGGAGTGAAATCCTGTCCTTGCTGAAGTCGAGTGGAGCCTTGGAAGAGAGGAAGAAAGATTGCATCTTTTGTTATTTCCCTGCCAGAAGAAGAGTAATGTGAGTGTGGTTTTCCCACATACAAATATTCCAGGCAGTTCTGATGTAATGTTGTTGGCTCTGGTCTTTGTCGGGGTTTTAGTTTAGAGCATTCCAGGTGAACAACTGCATATTTAAAAGTAATCATCATTCACACCTGATAAAATCATTTGCTATACCTTGCATCACCATTTCAAAGACAGGATTTGAATACAGTCAGCACAGTGTAATTATTTACTACGTGTACCAGCTACACATATCTGAGAGAGCAGGTCTATGGAGCATGCAGACATAGGCAAGTCAAGCTTTGTGCTGCTTTCCCCGAAGCTAGTCGAATCCGAGACAGTTTCCACTTCATTCTTTTTATGTTATAAATAAGAATCCACAGCAACAATTAAGAGCAGACAAAAACCTGGCTACATGCTCATTCAGTGGATGTGCTCTAGGACCATCTCTGCAATATAGCAGAAGAGAGTGAGAGATTTTGCAGAAAAAACCAGCATGTCAGAATCAATAGCTGTGATTATCCCGCAATAACTATGCTTAATGGTCACGGGCTATGTTCTTCAGACTGGATTACAGAGGCAAGCATGTGAGCATCTGCTGCGAGAAGATAAAGAGTACCAGTTGAGTGAAGATGGTAGTTTTGCTAAGTAATCGACTTCCTTGGCTGCCCTATGTAAAAAGCTAAATTCCTCTGGTAAAATTTCTTTTCACAATGAGTGAGTCAAGTGGAAATACAGAATGAGAAATGAGAATAGGCTTCTAAGGTGTTCAGAAAAATGTTCATCCTATTAGCAGTACAGGGACAAGAAACAACAAATCTAGGCACAACATTTGAAGATGTATGTTATGCCTAAGTCATCCTTTCAGATTTACAATAAGACATTTGTGACTTAAACTTTTAAAAATCCCCCATAGGCCAGTTTTTATTGTTTTACTTTATTTGTGACAGTGGAGAGCTTCACATCACTGCCAGTTGTCCTTTGCTGTCCATGTTGATCAGGTGTGATATTCTGTTTGTACATAAAGCAACATATCTATCTCAGTTTCAACAAAAATACACAGAAAAGGCTGCTTTTGCTGAGATAGTTACAGCACACAGTACCATCCTTACATTTTGCACCCACTAAATTAACATTGGAAGACACTCTTTCAGTTTATACATGGTTCCCTTCTGTAAAAACTAGAAAACTAAACACCACGTGAACCAAAAACTCAGTCCCATTTATTGTCTTCCAGTGATTTTAAAGCCTTTTTGTTGTGATTTTCCATTCTAAAAGCAAATGTTTTACCTGAATCTTTTCCATTTTTTTTTCATGGTGAGACTTATGTAAAGCTTAAATGTGAGTAATGTGGAGGGAATTAGATCCATGATATATTCTTCGAATTATAGAAGTTCGAAGCGTCGCAGGGAGGATCCAGGGAACTACAGACCTGTCAGTCTGACCTCAGTGCCAGGGAAAGTCATGGAACAAGTGATCTTGCGTACTATCAAGAAGCACATGCAAGAGAACCAGGTGATCAGGTCCAGTCAACACAGGTTCATGAAAGGCAGATCTTGTCAAACTAACTCGGTCGCCTTCTATGACCAAGTGACTCGGCTGCTGGACGAGGGAAAGGCTGTGGATGTATCTTCCTGGACCTCAGTAAAGCCTTTGATACAGTTTCTCACAGCATTCTGCTATGGAAACTGTCAGCCTCTGGCCTGGACAGGCGCACACTCTCCTGGCTAGAAAACTGGTTGGATGGCCGGGCCCAGAGAGTGGTGGGAAATGGTGTTAAATGCAGCTCAAGGCCAGTGACAAGTGGGGTTCCCCAGGGCTCAGTGCTGGGTCCAGTCCTGTTCAATGTCTTTATCAATGGCCTGGATGAAGGCATCGAGTGCAACCTTAGCAAGTTTGCAGATGACGCCAAGCTGGGTGGAAGTGTCGATCTGCTGGAGGGTCGGGGGGCTCTGCAAAGGGATCTGAACAGGCTGGACTGCTGGGCTGAGACCAGCGGCATGAGGTTTAACACGGCCAAATGCCGGGTCCTGCACTTGGGGCACAACAACCCTGTGCAGTGCTACAGACTGGGAGAAGTCTGTCTAGAAAGCTGCCAGGAGGAGAGGGACCTAGGGGTGTTGGTTGACAGTGACTGAACATGAGCCAGCAGTGTGCCCAGGTGGCCAAGAAGGCCAGTGGCATCTTGGCTTGTATCCAAAATGGCATGACCAGCCGTACTCTGCACTGGTGAAGCCGCTCCTCAAATCCTGTGTTCAGTTCTGGGCCCCTCACCACAAGAAGGATGTTGAGGCTCTGGAGCGAGTCCAGAGAAGAGCAATGAAGCTGGTGAAGGGGCTGGAGAACAGGCCTTATGAGGAGAGGCTGAGAGAGCTGGGGGTGTTTAGCCTGGGGAAGAGGAGGCTGAGTGGAGACCTCATTGCTCTCCATAACTACCTGAAAGGAGGTTGTAGAGAGGAGGGAGCTGGCCTTATCTCCCAAGTGACAGGGGACAGGACAAGAAGGAATGGCCTCAAGCTCCACCAGGGGAGATTTAGGCTGGACATTAGGAAAACATTTTTCACGGAAAGGATCATTGGGCACTGGAACAGGCTGCCCAGGGAGGTGGTTGAGTCACCTTCTCTGAAGGTGTTTAAGGTACAGGTGGACGAGGTGCTAAGGGGCATGGTTTAGTGTTTGATAGGAATGATTGGACTCGATGATCTGGTGGGTCTCTTTCAACCTGGTTATTCTATGATTCTATGAATAAATTAAATTCTTTGGAATGTCATTGTAGCAAAGTATATTCTTTATCTACCTATTCCTCACTGTTCAATGATATTAATACATAAGCAGCGAGACCAGGATCACCAAGAGGGATCTGTCAAATGCAAGATGTCTCAGAATGATTATCTAAAAATATTCCACTAGAAGCTATTCCAAAATACTTGAGATCTCAATGCATTGCATAAAACGCGAAGGTTCCCACCCCATGGAGGTATCTAGTACAGTTGAGGGCCACTGTGGAGCAACCTCTTTGCATTTCACTGGAGATGTGTAAACCTCTTTCCTGGAAAGTTCTGTTGGGGACCGAGTGGATTTTGCAGTCTATTCAAGCAATAAACACAGCCCAGCAGCAGAAAAAGCATTGCCTGAGATGTGAATTCTTTTCCCAAGGTATGCTTCTTTTCATCCTACACGAGCAACACGTGAGTGGCATAAGGAAAAGCTGCCATGTGGGAAGGATGGTGCCAGACTCCTGTGGTCCTGCACAGGTGCTGTACTAGGGGGATGGCCCAGAGCGTCTGCACCACACTGAGGTTTTCCCCCGGGAAGATGTTTAATAATATTGTTAATAGTGTATTAGTAGTTGTATGATGGAGCAAGCATCTGTGAGGTTCATCCAAAAATCTGGCTATTGCTGGCAACTGCAGCCTGAGACATCTGCTTGCCAAGTTCATGTCTTTACATCAGCCAGAGCAGCTCTATCTATAACCTTTTATACTTCTTTTAAATAAAGAGGTAGTTCTTATTTCTCCTAAAACATTCTTTATAGTAAAGGACCGTAGCACCATTAAATTTACCTTTTTCTTTCTTTATTTATAATATTCCAAATAGCAATACATCAACAAACTAAATGTTCCAGGAGATAAGCACAGATGAAATCTGTATCAGCCCTAATAGAACTTATATTGAGTTATTTAGTTCTTAGCTTAGGTGAAGGATTCTACCTCATGAAATTTTTTGAGATTTTAAAATTTTATTTTCATTCTGCAGAGGGATGAAAATAACTTCTCAAACATTTTCACAAAAATGGAATTGTTGAAATTTTTTTTGCCAGCTGTACCTTCCTAACTGTATTATATACTGACCTGAACCGTGGGACACCTCTGTGTCATCTCTGTTCTGCTTGCCAAACAGCTAATCCCAGTAAAAGATCATTCTGAGTTTGGAGTAGGAACTAAACTTGGGTCTAAAGTAATGTCAGAAACTTCAGAGAAACAGAATGCTTCTCTTGTTCTGCCTTTTGGCTTATTTTCGTCATGATGAAAAAAGCAGCAGTGGCTGGTCACACACAGCACACTGCCAGGCTTTGGAGAAATTGCTGCAAGGAAATGTGTTATTTGTGAAAATGCCAGAATACATTACAGAATACCAGAATGTTTGCATTCAGATTTTTTTATTATGTTTTAACATATTTGCTTTATTTAAAAAAGCAAGGGAGTACTCAAATTCTTCCAAACACAGAAATGCTAACCAATTGCAGCAGCTTGCTGGCCTAGGCAGGGTGCATGTCAGCAGCTCAGGGACCAAAGGGCAACAGCATTGATACCAAAACATACACAGCCCACAGTGGCATTGCTAGAGCGAGGAGTCAGACTGCAGCAGCTGAGCAACACCACGACTCAACCATCCCAGGGCAGAGGGAGTGGGCGCAGTGTGGATGGGATGCAGACTTTGCTGCAGCTCAGCCCTTATCCTCACCCATGTGCCGATGGACAATAGTTAGTGTGCTCTCAAGTCACACAACCAGTTTCAGTTTATTTTTACTTGTTTTCTTCCTATTTTTTTTCACATGTGTTTTCTTTCTCTCAAATACTAGCAGTTATTCCTGTCTTAATGGGAAAAGAAAAGCAAATCAAAACAAACTCAAGTTATATATATGAGGCTATAGGCAGCAGCCTCACCGGCAGAAACATTTGCAGTGATGCTCATTAAATAGCTCTCCACAGGGAATAGGAGGCTGGACCTAGTCGGCCTCTACTGCAGTCAGTGGAAAAGCTCGTTCCCACCAGCAAATTCAAGTTTGATTGTTCTCTATCAATACCTTCACCCTTGATGTGTAGTGGTTTGTGCTGGGTGGCTGTGGGAAGAGGTGAAATCCCTGGAACAGGGGTCAGGGAGCTCCCCCTAGCACTGCCAGAGCGGAGGGAGAAATCCCAGAGGAATATTGCTATTTTCTGTTGTCAAATAAAAGTGTTTTCTGATAGTGAGTGGTGCAGAGGAAGAAGAGATTCATAATTGCATTCTGAATGGGGTTTTGCTGGGTTTTGCAGCCAATACAGCATAGCCATTCCCTAGCTCTGCACAGGGCAGGTTCACAACCAGACTGATCTGTCTCTGTCAGAATTGCCCACTCCAATCCCTGCTGTGCCAACAGCTCTCATTGCTGCAAGGGCTAATTCTAACCAGTGACACAGAAAGAGCTCTATACCTTGGGCACCACCTTATTTATACTATAAGGAAGCATTGCTGCTTTTAAAATTCCTTGCTGGGCGGGGGGGATGCTTTTCCATGAGAAATGATGCAAAAGTTTGTTTTTCTGTTGAAAACACTCCAGCAGAGTGTATTTTGCAAGTGGTGGCAAAATAGTGGTTGGATAACCGTAGATGTGAATGCTTGGGTGGGATTTGTACTTTATTTGTTCTGCTTAGTTTTGTTTTCACCAAGCTTTAAAATTTTTTTTGTAAAAGACTGGTTAAACTGTAGGCTAGTAACTTAGTTGTCTTGGTTACACATGCAGGTACTTCTGTGGCTGGTTATTTATTTATAAACTTGCCATCTCTGTTATAAAAAGATTTGTAATACCCCAATAATAAATGCATTCATCACCACATCTTCTGTAATCACTGCAGTTCCTGAGCTGCTATTTGGCACTCATTAGCTGAAACTCCCATTCACCTATAATTTATGAGAAGCATACAATTATGTGTTATCACTACTTCAAGTGATTACTACACTGTATGTTTTTAAGATAATGGCATGAAACACTCCATGATGAATTACACCTCTCTAGGTAGCTTTGCTTCTGTCATTAACTCTATTATTTTACTTAAACCAACCTGGAGAGAATTGCATTGCAGGGTCGGTGTTACCATCTCAGGGAAGAGTCCCAGGTCAATACTGATCCAATAAAGGACATGACACAGCACACAATTATCTCCCACCTTGCCTGCCTTATCCACTCATCGTGTAGATATTATTATGAGGAAATCCTAAAATCCAACTTGTTTTCACTCAGAAAGAATGTTTTTTCATTAAGCCTTGTTAGTGAAAAAAAAACCCAAAAAAACTATTCAGGAAGAAGATGTGAAACATAAACCCTGAATTTTAATTTTAATCCCTGGAGTCCAGGCATCCACAGCCTGCATCAGTAGTCTACATGGAGAAGTGAGAGGTGAAGTTATCACAGTTCTGCTGTGGAGCAGAAGCACTCATGCCTTTGCTTGTAGACATTTTTTTTCTAAGTATATTTGATGCATATACACCTAACAGCTGATTAGGTAGACACAATCTCTGTATTGCATTGATCCTGAAGGCAGAATAGACAAAATATCCCAGCGTTAGGAGGCAATGCAGTAGTTAGCAGGTCCACTGCACAGCATAGTCCCAGTGCCCAACACAGCAGCAGAAGAGAGACAGCAGTATTGGGAGAAACATTTCAGGCAGCCAAGGAAGCCAGGCCAGGCTCCTTGCCAGCAGAAGAGGATCCACCCCGTCTTGCCAAGTTGGTGGTAACAGGGTCTCAGGGCAGCACAACACAGGGAATCATTCAACAGAGCACAGATCTAGGGGAGGTTTCCTACAGTTTTCTTTTCTTGTATAATTAAATGAGCGGCAAATAGTGTTTGCTCTTTGTCTCTACCACATCTACCTTTTGTGTTATTCCAAAACAGTGTTGAGGCAAGTGCAGAAATGGAAGCAGAGCAAGTTTATGTCAAGGAGGTCTGTGCACATGAAAGCTTGTGTGTCCTTGCCTATCCACTTGTGGGTCTCCTGCAGAATTCCCACGGTGCCACCTCCTGACACCAAGTCCTTTGCCTAGGCTCAAAACTCAGGCAGATATTTGCATTCAGTGTGGTTATTCTCCAGATTTCTTCCATTCAAAGCTGGGTTGGGGCTTCTCCCCATTTCCCAGGTGCAGGAGATGTCTGTGGGTGCTCCTAGACCCTGCTCCCCTAAGCCTGTCTCCTGTAATGTGCTGCAGCAGGGGGGAGCCACGCATTGCCAGGATGCTGTACTTATTATCAAATTGCAGCATTGATGTGGATGTGGAGTGCAACAGCCACCCAACACTCATTATTTTATCCTGAGTGCGCATTACTGTAATAGTCTCCTTTGTAAGCCCTCATTTTTTTGTCAGAGCTTATTGAGCTAGTGAAGAAACCTTTGTTTCATTTTAGCATTAAAAATAAAGACCCTTCTGAAACTAAAATAAATGCAGTTAATTAGTATCATGTCTGGTTTAATTCAGTTATATATTTTTGGATGCTAAAATCCTTCAATAACATGCTGTGATATTGAAAATTTGGACAGTAATGCGGTATGTTCACAAACCCAATTTTTTCTCATCCCCTAGGCCTTTGCCTTTGCATGGTTTCAGGGCTTTTGTTGCTATTCATTCCTTTAATTTGTGTTTCAGTGTTTTGTGGCAAAAAAGCAGAAGGGGGGAAATCGCCATCTGGGTTGGCTTTCACCATCAGAAGAAAGAGCTGACTTCTCTACTCCTATAAAATAAACAAAATTGCCTCTCAATTTTTTCCCTTAAGAAAAGCACAAAAGAGTAAAGACAAAACCAGGTAGTGAATTATTTCCTTACTTATCCGCATTGGCAATTTCTTCTTCATAATTTCTGGAAGTCAGTGTTTCCACATGATAAATCTTTAGGCATTAATAAATATTAAGTGCAGCAGCCATCAGATTTTTAATATTTCAAATAATATTATTA
Organism: Clamator glandarius; assembly: GCA_033459285.1. NCBI lineage: Eukaryota > Metazoa > Chordata > Aves > Cuculiformes > Cuculidae > Clamator > Clamator glandarius. The sequence continues at coordinate 2,734,981 of JAUNZM010000110.1, read as the reverse complement.
AGGTAGGGGTTACTCTCTGAAAATATAACTGAGACTATGAGAATCAATAACATTGTGTGATATTGTTTCTAGCCTGCAAAGAAAAGTATTATGTGCTTCCATTAAATAATTAATAATTTCTAACTTTACAGTATAATGTTTTGTTCATTTTAATACGAAAAAATAGCTGTGAAAGAGGTAGGAATATTTTTGTATAAATCAAAACCATGGATTTATTTCCGTTGTGATTCTAACAGTTCCTCTGTTCTTGCTATGGGAAAAAAGCCACTTTGTGGCAGGAGAGTAATGCACATAATGATCATGACTGGTGGTCATGATGAACATTAGAGGCCAGGAAGCTCCCATGAAAGTGGTCTCTTGCCTGGATTGTCTGGATTGCCAGTTATTGAGGTTGAAACCCATTCAGATTGAAATCCAAATAACATCAACTGTAGAACAAATTATTTTTAAAGTCTTGTAGAAGATTGAACACTTTTGTTATTAATTACTAATATTTTACTACTTTTCCATAAAAATGTTTCAGATGTAGGGATTAATCTATGTTTTATCTGTGTATGGATTTCCAGGAGTGACTTATAGTGTCTCAAGGTAGCAGAGTTTACAAAATGAAGTAGTTGGAGGTGTATGATATAAAATTTTCATTTTGCTTTCTCTCCCAGTTGTTTTATCCTGGTGTCTCCCTCTCTATCTTGTCTTCTTTTCATCCCCAGGCTGGCAGGTACCTCTCAACTTTGTCATACCCAACAAGAAAGCAGAAAATCTGATGAGTTCTCATGGTTAATAAACCACTTCTTGATTCTCTGGTGCAGTGGAAGTGGCATAGAAGCAGAGCTGGGAGGTTAATTATGATAATTAGTCATGAAAATTCAGGTAGCATATATTCCCATTTATTTTAGGCAGTTTGCCAGATAGAAAGCTCATACTGTTATCTGCTCCTTTTGGAAAAGTCCACAGATCAGCAAATATTTAAAGAATTATCTTGGTTTCTCCCTAAGTTTGCAGATCTCTAGTTCTAAGCTGCCATTTTAGAAAGGAATGTAATGGACTGCTGAGAACTGCTGGAAATAGAGGACAGTAGGTTTTGAAGAACATGTTTATTGAAAGGAAATAATCATGAATAAATATATTGATATGAAGCTAAATAAATTATTTGACTGCAAGCACTGGGTAAGATGTCTCAGATGCATTCAGTGTGTTCAGCATGGAAGGGAAAGAGATGCTAGTACTTTGCCTCTTTGCTCTCAGTGCAATGGGTTATCCTGGAGGGATCCTCCCAGGTGGCTTTCCCCTGTCTGAGGTGCTACAGAGGGACTTGTCTCCTGTGGCAACTCCTTCCTTGTGCTTGGGGTGAGATCTCTGGAGGGGAGACATGTTGCATCTTTTGATCCTGAAGAGTAACCTTGCTCTAAAAGGGATTTGATGCCAACTACGGTTTATGGTACTTATAAAGCAGAACGCCTGCAGAGCAAAGAACAAGGAAAAAGGGCTTATTTGTGCATGTTAAGACCTCAATGTATAATCAGAGGCCCTCCCACTACTTGATCTGAAAAGAAAAAGAACAACAGAGACGTTTGAACCTGGTGGTTGTGGATCAGGAAAATTGGTACCAGGACAAGAGGGAGGAGTGAGGGGTTTGGCAGCCAGGCAGATGAAGGGATGACGGAAACAGAAGCCGCGGTGGGGCTGGGACACATGTGGAGAGGAGGCAGGATGCCACCCGGGGAGGTGGGGTGGGAAGGGGGACGTTCACAGGGCACAAAGCAGAGTCTGCAGTAATTGCAGGACTTCCATTGAATGTTGCAAAGTTCACGGATCTTTGCTGTCAACTGGTAGCTGCATAGAGGAAAGAAAGAAACGGAAATCTATATTCGATCCATCAGACCACATTTTTCTTATCCCAGCTTGTCAAGTGCTGTTTCAGAAACACAGGGCACAAGAATTCAGAGAGAGGTTGGTATCCACTGCACGCAGGAGAGGGCAGGAGTCTCAGCACCTGCAGTCAACTGGTTCTGGAAAGGTGCTATTCATACTGAGAAACCTCATCCCAGCTCAGCTGAGTACTGCTGTGTTTCTTTAATCAGAAAGTATTTTTAAAGGTAGATCTAAGGGCTTTGACATGCGATGGACATGGCAGGCAAAGCAAAGCCAGCTGTTTATTTTAAGTCTATTGTAGCTGCCCTGAGTTGAAATTTTGGGGTTCTGATTTTAAACTCGGTTTTAAAAGAACTGTTTGTCTCCCCTATTTCACACAATTCCCATTTATCAGACTTTCCTGAAAGCGCCTGTGCAAATTTCTGTCTCATTCACAACACAACAGTCTCCCTCTGCAGGAGAATTTAATATCTGCATGTCTCATAAGTGAACTTGCTTTTTGGGGTGGGAGGGACAGGGGGGGCACCTCAAGCTTCAGGCACCAAGGCAGCCAGGGCTTGGCATACACCGGCCATCAATGCCTGTGCTCCCTGAAAATCTGAGACTGTTTGGTGAATAAATAAAATGCTGTGATCATAATGCTGTTCAGGGTTTTTTTAATGCAGAATGCCAAAGTAGACTTAAGAAAACTGATTTTGAGGACAAAAGTAAAACGACCACCTATTCTTGTACCTGAGCTATTTTTACTGTTCAGAGAAGTTTCCTTAGTGTAACAAACTTTAAGGTGTTATTTGTAAGAATCCATGGAGAAGCTAGAGAAGACATTTATGAGATCAAGAGTAAAAGGACTTTGCAAAAGTTCTTAGCAGGTTTCTGATGTGATTTTCTAGTTCTGGAGCTCGGATGTAACATTTTATGTTCTGATCTTCTGGGTGTTTTTCTAGACTGAACCCTGACCCTGATGTTTCTGTCTTCTCTTGCTGCTGAGCTCAAAGCCAATCTTCTTTAAAGTAGAAAAATCTTAGCAGGACTGTTTTCTATGCTTGAAGAAAGTGGCTATAATTCAATGCCAAAACTGATTTCACTGAAAGAAAAAGATGCTGTAGTAAGAAATAACCACTCTGTTAAGTGTATCATATCTGCTTGGGTGAACACTGACCCCCTCCAGGGTGACAGAAAGGGGATGTTGTTGTCCCTTGTGGCTGTTACAGTCAGTTCCTCCAGCACCCAAAACACCAGTTATATAAAAATGTAAAAATTTTTAAGTCAAATTCTTCTAAGTTTTTGGGAAAGAAAAAGGATTCCAGGACTTTCTATAAATGAGATATAACTTTTAACCTGAACTGTAACAGGATTACGGGTTTTAGAGACACATCCTACGCAGAAATGAGTCATATTCTGACCTGGAATACCCATCTCACCATTTAGGGGATGTGTTTTACAGAAGCAGCTTCTCATTGTATGTCACTTGGTGTTGTCAGAGATGTGGTTTGACTGGTTCTGCAGCTGGGCAGTGCAGTAGCTCCCAGATGGCATTCCCCGGCTCCTTGTGCTCACCTCCTACAGTTCCAACAAGGATGAGTTAGGAGAAGCAAATATGGAGGCTTATGGGGCTGAACGGGTGTATTTAAAGGGCTGCATGGACTGAATTTACCTACAGATTTAAAAGACAGTTTTTAATTTACTTATCCTTTTTAGCTTTGCAATCTGGGTCAAGTAAGTAGTTGCACAAGAGATGAGGATATTGGCAGCTTTTGGTCCTGCTTGAAAGAAGATTTTTTTAATTGTAAGTACTGCCCAAGTTCTATCCAGATGTAACTCCAGAGAGTGTATTGTAGACTGTTTGGAGATAAGCAAATTTCAAACATTCTTGTGATATATGGTGCATGGGAATGCTTTGTGTGCAATCCTAAGCAGTTTGTTTCAAAGGCAGCAGGCTGGGATCTTCAGTGCTGGCTGCACTATGAAGGTTCTTGCAAAAAGAGATCACGTGCAGTTTTAATTAAGGAACTGAGGAGAACTGTTTTTTACAAAGATTAATAGGTCTGTGTTTTAAGTATGGCGAAATAATAGACTAGAGAGCTAGGAAAGTGGAAGACATCAAAAAAAAAAAGGACTAAAAACTTTAAGGAAGCTGACTAAGACTGTATATTTCTGTACTTACAAATTACAGAAGATCTTTCCCATTAATAATGAGAGGAAAAACAATAAAATACCTTCAGCCGCATATGACAGCTAACATTAAAATCTATTTTTTATGCTTGTTGGGTAGAGAATTTCTGATTACAATCATCAGTTAAACAATAAATTGGTCTTTTTTCCAAACTTCTAAGTTTAAAAATAGAATCATTATCTTCTGAGTTCAGCTACAGTTTAATCAATACTTTTCCAAACTATGTAAAGCTTAAAAGAGCAAAATTTGCTTTTATTTTGTAATTGTTATGCTTTCTTCAATTGTGGTACTGTGTTGTTATAAACTTTTAAAAATAATTGCTCCTATGCATAGATTTTAAGAATTACACTGTAGAAAACACTGCCATGGGGTGCAGGGAGTTTAAAAATAAAATTTAAAGGAAAAGGGGAAAGAGACGGAGAGGGAAGGTGACTAATATTTGCAGTTTCTATTAGTTGAAATCTTTTCAATAAACTATATCCCATACATTACTGCAAGAGATGTTTGATTCTAGGACTGAATTGAACGTCAGCATACTTTGGCTTGAATTGTCCGCCAGTGATCAGCGGTTCCCACAGGAGACCTCTGGCAGGAGCAACTGCACACATTCAGTAACGTGATCCCATAGGGATTTGTGTGAGCTGATCTAGAACTCTACATTGATCCAGTGTCATTATTTACAGCACAGTCATCACAGTGTTATTACTTACGGCACTCAAAACTAGAAGGTAATGAGCTGGGCTCCTCACTTGAGTTTCAGACTCATCCTGAGGGAATTACAGTGGAAGGCTGCCAGCTTTTCATAGTTTCAAGTGAGATCAAAACTCACTTCTCAGGTTAGCTAAAAACTTGTGTTTAATTTCCCTGAAATATTGCAGAGACAATGGGCCGATCTTTCCAGAGTCCAAACCAAAATTTTCAATCTTTAGTGATACTTGACTTGACAATTCATCTTTTAGGATTTGTAACACATTTTGCTCCGACTACTTCTATCTTAAGGAAATGGAAGTTTTCATGGGTGACTCTGGTTAGCATTGTCCTGTACACATTCACCCTAGGCACTGAGCAGGCATGGCAAGAGGCAGCCAGACAGGTGGAATGCAGCTGTTCAGCTGCATTCTCAGCAGTCCTTTGTGAGGTCTCGTTTCTTCATTTATGCCGTTCTTGCCCCATCCTCACTAGCAAGATGCCTGGATTATCATCAAGTGTTCCCCAACTTCTGCCAGCGCTGCATGGAGAGCAGCACAGACAGACAGAACATGCACATGCAGGGAGGCAATTTGTCTTGTAGCGGCTGAAACATCATAGAGCTTCAGTCAAAAGAGCCAATGTGTTTCCAAATACGTTCATGTTCATGTAAAGAAAATAATACAGAGTTATCACTTCTTATCTGCAGCTTAAAAAAAAAAATGGGGAAAAATCGTTATTTGCTCTTATTTGAATTCCTCTGAAATAACTACAGTGCAGAAGCATTGCCTCCAATGGCCAGGAACTCACATGGGTGAATGTGTAGTCCATGTTGCCTGCAGAATACACTTAAGTAAGATCTGTGTTTGCAGAAATGAGAAGCAATTTGCAAACAGAGAAGAGTTAAATTTGTTAGATTAGAAAACATTTGTGAGATTAATCATTTGATTGCTTCTTCCATGGAGTAAATATGCTCTTTATCCATTGCATCTCGTGTGCATAGCGGGAAAATACAGCATGTTGGCTGGTATTTAATTTCAAGGCTATCCTGTGAAAAATATTTCAGCCAAATTCTGCAGCATTTTCAAATCAGTTAACTCCCGCAGCGTTAGAGAACTTGCAGGGGTTTTAAAAATTGCAGAGAAAAGAGTGCTTTGGGGTACTGAAGGAGATTGTCTGAGGTAAAATATTTAACCTTTTTTTAAAGAGCTTTATTAGGAATATCATTTTCAGTTTGCAGCCAACTTTATTCCACAATACAACATGCTTAGTCAGGATCTGAACAAAACCAAATGAATTGTTATCATCTAGTTACATTTTCAGAAATATGTGGTTTGTTTTCATCAGACTTGAAAATCTCCCTGGACAAGAGAAAATCTGTTCCATTTTTAGTCTTTGGTTTTCATGTTTTATATGGCAGTTTTATACTGCATACATTTTGTTAATTAGTGGGGTATAAAATAAAGTTGATTTTAGCAGGTTTTCATCTCTATCCACAATACTCATGCAATTAATAAAGTAAAATTTCTTGTTAGCTTTAGAAACTCGTTATAAGAAAATACCTTTGTATATCAAGTAAACAGCAAGAGGTCTCGTGGTCCTTTCTGTACTGCTGTATCTTTGTTTTTTCTCAGCAGATATCAAAAGCATTGTGTTTAGATGAGAAGTTTTAGGGAACCTTGGGGGCTTTCAGAGCAGTCAGTATGTGGAAGCTGTGAAGATGTGGTGGAGCTGTCATTACGGCAGCCTCGAGCGCTGCCCTTCTCAGCATGGTATTCTGGTGGTTTTCTTTGCGTCTGATGAGAATTCAGCTTTTGTCTTTAATGAACAACAAAAAATTCAACTTTTATTATCTCTTGGGTTTGTTGTAGTATATTTTTTTGAAGAAAGGTTAATTTTTTTTATAACCTGCACAATGAGTGGGGAATTTGTAAGATGGGGCTGATGTGTGCTATGAGAGGAGAAGCCTGGTTTCGTCTCTTTTGGGAAGAAGCTGTATGATAATGCTTTCTTGCATGGTTTTGGATGTGTGAGTGTGTATAAATGATGAGATAGTTAAGCAAAATGGTAAATGGTCACTGAAACTGCAGGCTACCTTCAAAAAAACTCATTTATAACTGACGATACCCAGCTGCTGCAGAAAGAAAACATATTGTAGAATAACATCAGTGAATATGAGATTTCCCTGCTTCTCCGCAGTCTTCTGTTCATTAGAATCAATTTGATAATGTTCATAAGACTTTGAAAGTGTCTCCTTACCTTCTCCGAAAGGGACCAGACCCCACAAGACCCCTCCTGCAGGGATTCACAGACGTCAGCTGCGCTCTCCATCCTCAAAGCAATACTTCCCCATGACATCCCAATTCTCTGATACAGAAACTGTGATTTTTTAATCCCATATCATAGGCAACTTTTCTCAGAACCAATGTTGAGATCATTAATTAAATATATGTATACTTATTTTTATGATTCATTTCTGAAGAATTCCAGCCGATGCTTCTAGTTTCTTATTCCTAAAGGAAATGTCATTTCCCCCTTAAACAATAACACCATATGCTTAAGCTCCAAAATCACCATTTTCTGCTATCTAACAGTCTCCATAGTTGTGCTATTTTAATGTTTTATCAAAGAGATGAAATCCATTGCATACTCTTCTGTTGGATTTCCTTCATGTAAAAATCCTCTATCAAATAAAAACGTCCTATTAGTCTGTTCCACTTTGTATTACATTCCTCTAACTTTTAAAGTTGTTTTAAAGCCTTAAATTCTATTGTGGCCATGGTAGTTAACCAAAAATTTGCCTGATTCAATCTCCACATTTCCTTAAACATAGATAATACATTTATGATTTTTCACTCATATAGCATCTTTTTCAGACTGCTTAAAAAAACCCCACATGCTCAGGGATATGCAGTTCTATGATCTCAAATGTGGCTCCATTAAGATTTTTCTCTGTCCTTGACTCCATTAGGTGCTCTGCCTTTTCCTGCATGCTGGATGTCACATTCTTTATGGAAAACTGGAATATAGTGCTCATTTAGTTTTTGAGCCATAGTTATTCCCACAATTCTCAGGCATGGAGACAGAGTCTCCTTGCTGGCCATTCCTCTTGGACACAGTTCTCCCAGCCCTATTTCCTTGTGCTCTCTACTCAAGTTATCACCATTTTATTTTACTCTGGCTTCATCTCGAGTCTCCAATCCTGTTTTTACGACAAACATTTCCTTGTCTATGGCAAAGTGGTACTTGTATCTCCAGTGTTTATATTCTTCTTGTTTTCTCGTATTTCACACAGTCCTGTGCTCTGCTGGTGTTTACTTGTTTTCTTCCTATCATTATGTTTTCTTTCATCGCTTGCTGCTCTTTCACATGTTTTCCTGGCTCTGCACAAAAATCATTGTTCTGGCTGAAGTTTAAGAGAGCATCCCTACGCTGCCTTGCCTAGGGTTACTCCCAGGGTCAAACAAGGCAAAGTAGAAAATAGACCGTGGCGTCCAAGCATCAGTTTACCACACAGTTAAAATGCTTATAGGACTGAGGAGTGGTCTCTTGTGTCCTTTCTCTATCCTGCTCTGCCACCTGCCCCTAGTGTCACTCCTCTCTTTCCAGATGACTACTCCCAAGCCATCATCTGACACAAAAATTGGAACATCTCTTGGGACCATTTTTGTCCCAGTAGCCTGTGTGCCACTGAGTAACCACTCCTTTATCTCTACCAGCACAACGATTCCTCAGCATCAGCCTAGCTTTTCATCCTCTGGCATCACCCTGGCTCCCCCCAGGCCATCGCTCTGTCCATCTGAGGTTCACGAGCACTGTGCTCTCACACCAGTGCCATCTTGCCTCTGCAGGGATTCTGCCCCAACAAAAGCCTGGCTTCCTTCTTATTTAATTAATTGTTCTAAGAAGTGCTGCATTATTCACCATGTTCTTACTGCTTTTTCTGCTAAGTTTCAGTAGTTGCGTTTGTTGCCATGCTATTCTTCGGATTTGTCAGTGGCATTTAGTAGTATCCTTCACAGTGCATTTCTCCTCATCCCAGTGTGAAAGTGAACAACTTAAGATGGAAAGCTATTGTAGAGAGAAATTACAAATGTTTCCTAATATGCAATGCAAAATATTGACAACAGCGGCATATTGCAGTGCCTAATTACCTGAGTAGAAGTTATATTTCTGCTATGCCTGGGTGGCTTTCTTTTTTGGTTGCATACCTACAGAAAAGATTTTCAATTAACATTGACCTTTAATACACCAACTGGTTTTTGATTCTACAGATGGTGAAAAGGACTACAAATTAGATTTTGCAATATACCTTGTTCTTTATATTTCTCAACTGATTGCTTTCAGACAGTTTGCAGTGCCTACACTGGTGCATTCAGCTCCAATTCCCTCACAATCTCCAGTGCCTTGTTCAAACACCTGAGATATTGTGTAGAAATGCTGTCAAATTCCTCATACATACATATTTTCATTTAGCAGCTGTACTTTAAAAAACTCCAAAGTTGCTATGGAGGAATATTTTTGAACCAAAATTTAGAAGAAAAGGAATCTGTCTGGCACACAGTCTCATTTTAGAAGTGTTTTTATGCACTGAGCTCCATTTAAAGCGGCGATTATACCCCAAAGAACACTATTTTAGGTTATTTTTCTATTAGCAGTCGTAGAAAAGCTAAAGTGTGGCATAATAAACAAATAACATTTGCCTGAGTCACTACCATATCACAGACATTAAAAAAATTTCATAGAACTACATTTTATATTTTGTCATTGTTTTCTGCAGAGAAATCCATGCTAATTGAATGTATGTTTGCTTTAAATGAAATGTCTTGAATATGATTACCAATGACCAATCTAATAACCTTTTGAAAAGAAAAAAATACTGAGTTTTGATTCTAATATGTCATAGTTTTTCCTGGAAAAAGTGCCTTATTTCCTTAGCTAAGCAGGCAGAAGTTTATCATGTCTCAGGAAAAGGGCAATAATTTTGCACAGGCATACATGCTGACTGCTGATCCTTGCAGGCTAAATCTAGAACAGAAAAGGCTACTCTGATAAAGCCATTGAGTCCCACTGGGAAATAATGGAAACTCCCTGCTTCGCTGGCCGCTCACAGCAGGAAAATTAGAAAGAAAAAACACTGGAGAAAAATATATTTGTTAGTTGTTTTTAAGACTGTGAAGTAACAAATGACTCCTGTTTAGAAGTCCAGTTCTAATAAATTATAGCAGTATTAATTCTTTAAAAATCAGTAGTAAGTTAATGGTGTTCAAAAGCTGCTATGTTTTTATATTTATGGTTTTGCCTTCTTTCCCAGGTGTTACTTGGAAGATGGAGCTTCAAAAGGTGCCTGGCTGAATCGGTCAAGTATTATTTTTGCTGGAAGTGATAAGTGGTCAGTAGATCCTCGAGTTTCAATCGCAACTGCAAATAGAAGAGAATATAGTCTGCAGATACAGGACGTAGATGTGACAGACGATGGTCCTTACACTTGTTCTGTGCAAACTCAACACACGCCTAGAACGATGCAGGTGCACTTAACAGTACAAGGTATGTGTTTAAATCAATTATCAATTGTTATTAGAGTTGTACAGGAAAAATATGCACTTGTAGAGGGGAAAAGTCAGCTAAGCACATTTTAAAGCTTCTTCCTTTATTCCTTCCTTCTTTCTGTCTGTCTCTCTTTCTTTCTTTCTTTCTTTCTTTCTTTCTTTCTTTCTTTCTTTCTTTCTTTCTTTCTTTCTTTCTTTCTTTCTTTCTTTCTTTCTTTCTTTCTTTCTTTCTTTCTTTCTTTCTTTCTTTCTTTCTTTCTTTCTTTCTTTCTTTCTTTCTTTCTTTCTTTCTTTCTTTCTTTCTTTCTTTCATATATATGTCACTGACTCTGGGCTTGTGCAAATAGATAACTAGCCCAGAAGGTCTCCAACTTGCCAAAATCAAGTACTCATTCCTAGTCTACTGACAACTAAACAAGATATAAAAATATAAGAGGAAAATACCAGTACAATAGTTGTACTGTGTGGGTATCAGTTAGTTTGTATAGGTCTCCTGCTTGGCTCAAAATCTGTTTGCTTTGCATGGTATTCAGCCTAGGCACTATGCGAAGGTGCGTGCTCAGGTACTGAGTTCACAGAAGGTTTGCAGCCTTTGCATTTTAACATTAGTATCACATATTTTCAAAACTTCTTCGTGTAAACATCAAACAAGTAAAGAAAGAATAAGTTCTTAGAAGGGCTTAAAAAGATAAGTTGGAAATTAATTGCATGTATAAAACATACAAACATGAGCTTAAAATTATTAGGCTAACTACAAGTATATAGAGAAATAATAACTAGATAGTTGAAAATATGCATAATTATTAAGCGATTGCATTTATATCTTCAGAAATGCAAAGTATAACCTAAGGCTTTAACTTATTAGTCTTTGGTGTAATCATCATTAACATTTTATTTTGCATTTTTATGAGTAATAAAGCAATGAATGTAAAACAGAAGAATTTAAATAGCAATCTCTATTAATCCATATGGCACACCAAAATCCTTTACAAATAATGTGTATGAAATGCTTCTCTAATTATTCTTTGCAACTGGACCTTTAGACCCTAGTGGTTTGCAAGAATGTTAGACTGTTGCTTTGTAAAAGCCAAGTGTTTTTGTTTCATAAAGATCATTATTTTATTAGTACACAGCGAAAAAGCTATTCTTCAGTCATTTTTATATTCTTCCTCAGAGGCAGCTGTTGCATGAAGGCCCATAAACGTATTATTTAAGTGGGAGAGTTGGGTGGAGTTCTCTATGGATTATGGAAGCATTTGTATGCTACCGAGTTTGGAAGCTGAAATGAAGAATCTGTGACAGTAGCAATTATTATTTCAATTGTGTATATAGATTCAGTTACTCCAATATTTTTTCAGATATATTTTATATATAAAGTAAGAATGAGCTCCAGGAAGCACAGCCAGAAAAAGTAATTTTCAAGATAAAGTAAACACCCATCACTATCCCTGTATTCTTTCCTATGCAGTTCTCTTAGCATTCAGCAATAAGGGAAAGCTGCTGAGCTCTCTGCTTGTAGAGAAAGGTCCTGCATCTGCTGAGCAGCAGAATGGGATCAGCAGCTCTGGAAGATGCCCCATCCCATCTCAGTGATGGCTGAGGGCATTTCTCTCCATTCCAGCTCATATGTTAATGTACATATTAATACAGATATCAGTAACTATCAGTGGTGCAATGGAAGCTCAGTAGATCAGATGTGAGCCACAGCAATCGCTCATCCCACAAGGGTGGAATCTGACCTTGAATCACCTTGGACTTTGCATAGTAATTTGGAGAGATCTGCATCACACTTACTACTGTCATTACCTACCCCGTGGATCTGAACAGGACTTGTGCATGTAAGCCTTTTTAATGAAGGTTGCGTCATACTTACACTGCTAATAAAGCCATCATTTCACCTCCCACGTGTTGAGACTCGGGAGGTAAAGATGCAAGATTTATGCATCTTCTGAGATGGAGATCGGCCTGTCTAAAAGGAATGGAGACTGTGAATGAAACCTCACACAGCTAATTGGTGCTGTAAGCTCATATATCTTTTCCTGCTAAATAGGGTTCAGAGGTATGATATAATGATAGTTTATGGAAGCAGTTTTATGTTTCCTTTTAATGTTTTTCATGGATATGTATTCCATGATTAGAAACAACTTATACTGTTAGGGAGAAACAAATGAAAGGAAAAACAAACCTTTTGCCAAAGTAAAATCATGCCTTCAAAGGGCTGGGTTCCTTTTATATTGTGAATAAATGATCAGCAGCACACCTAGAGCAGCACATGAAATAACAGGAGAAAAAGAAAGTTTAAAAGCAAAGTCTTAGCCTTTTAAATTTCCTCTGCCCTACTACTGTTGAGTAACGGTGGAAGAAGTACTCCTGCTGAAAACAGCAGAGCTGAAAAAGCCAGGAATGTGTGCAGTGTGTCATAAATTAAATTAGTGAAGTTTTACATCTGATCATAAGTTCCCAAATAAGTTCAGATTCCAGACTGCAAAATTATTTGTTGTGAAACTCCTCTTTAAAAGCTGTGTAAATCTAACTCACTCTCTGGTATTTTTTTCCTGGTGTGTATGTGAGGTCTTTCTGGGCACACAGAATCAGTAGCCATCATTTTTAATATCTTCTCTGCTGTTTTGGGGTTCTGAACTTATTCATATGCCTTTTTCAAAGAATATTTTCTATGAGTTAAACACAGAAAGGTAAAGTCCAATCCACAAACCCAGCATTTCTGCCACCCCCAGCTAAGCCTGTAAAGGGCCTTTGTTTTGTCTTTGACAGTTATGATGTTACTTGCAATAAATTCATCCGAATGAATAACCAAGGCTGAAGTGAAAAGGCACCCTCTCCATCACTGCCCCACGTGTGGATACAGGGAGCAGTGAGATATACTGGGGTTTGTGAGTTGGCCACAGTCAAGTAGGGAATCTCTGTTAGAGCCTGAAGTTGAGTTTCAGTTTCCCAAATCCCTGCTCAATGCTTTAATGAAAACACAGTGTCAAGTCTAGATCACTGTTACGTATTACACAGTTACACCTTCTTGTACCAAGAAAATGAATCAAGATAGTTAATAAAAAAGGAAAATCTTAACGTGTCTTTAGCCTACATTTACACCAGTGAAAGAAGAATCAGATGAAAGAGAGGAAGATAATCTGGTTAACTTCATTTCAGTGACCCTATTAAAAAGAAGCAAGAATTATGAAGTAATTAGTCAAAAGTTTAGGAGATAGGAGTTTGTAATCAACCCAGTCTGTCTCAATGCCAGATGCTTGATCTGCAAAGCCATGAACTGCAGATGATTTAAACATCACATTTTTGCCACAGCAAAGTAAAAAAAAAAGAAATACCTCTTACCACACTGTATTGATCATAATTTTTCTAGGAAAAGATTGAATTTCTACCATTTCTAATCTGCCATTTGTTCTACCCAAATTTAAATTGCATCCTCCAAGCTGTGATCCCCTTTCAATCTGCAAACCATTAGGACATGTTTACCAATGTCCTTGAGAATTAATTTTGCCGCAGGGCAGAGCAACAGGTCAAAGCCCCAAGTCTTTGGTTCTCTCCACGTTTCAGGATGCAGTAATGATGCTGTTGCAGCATGCAGTGACAGGGTAAGCCAGCTTCTTGTTTGCGACTCCTGGAAGATAGAGGCCAGGGTAGGGTGTTCAAAAGGACCCAGCCACCAAGGGAGGGCTATCAGGATGATGACGGGAATAAAGAGCAGATTTGAAAGAGATTGCTTTGTTTAACCTTGTGAAATGAGGGCTTGGGGAGAATTTTGTTATGCATTATTAATACAGTTGGTATGAATCCCAGGAAGGGAGAGCAAGTGTACTGGCTAAGGGAAGGCACTTTTGCAAGACTAGGCAAATATAACTTAGCCATGAGTAAATTTAAAAGAGAGATGGGGAAAGGTTGCTCATCCATGTCATGTTAGGATGGGCCATCTGGGTACAGTGGCTGAGGTTCAGAACAGTGGTTTGTGCAGGGGGCTGGCGAGCAGAGGTGACCATGAAGTCAATGAGTGAGGTTTGTGACTCTGGTCTTCTGAACAATGGGATTAAGCATCTAATAGCTCTTTTTGTCTCCTAAAACATGAACAAAGAGCGTGGCCAAGGTCCCTGTGACAGCATTGCCAGGATCTGCTGACAGATTTGGTTTTGAGGTGTCAGTAACAGGTCTCATTCCCTTTGCCTTCTCTCCAGCTCCCTATGGTATTTGTTGCCCTTCTCAGCCCCACTGCACTCTCTGCCCTCCCCTGTCCCACAGGTGCCCAGCTCCCGACCACAGCAGTGCTTTCCATCTATACCAAAACAAAAACATCAGCAAACTGGTGACACAAAATTTTTCTTACATTGGTGACTTCACAACTTAATTATGATTTTAATCTAGCCCATGCTGGGCATGTTTGGGGCCCCTCCTGGGACAGATCCTGTGATTGTGACACAGCACTAGCTCCTGTCCTGCCCTCTCTGCATCATCTCATTTCTGTATGTAATTGCACTTGACACACTGCACATATAAATACCTCAGTCATCTATGGAAATGTGATTGATAGATTCAGTCAGAAACCACAATCTATGTTTTTATTTAAACATATATAACATTTCCAAAGTAATTCTCAAGGCATTTTTTTCTGTCTAATAAACCTTCTTAATGTCCCCTAAATATTAATGTACTGATGTAGTCTTAGCAATGTTTGCAAAGTCTAATTTCTTTCCTCAATCAGGCCATGAGGGACTTGGTTTTGGAGCTAACAAGATAAATCTTACCTAAATTTGTTTAAAGTGGGATAAAATAAATATGTAAAAGACTTCTAAAATCGTATAACAACCACTTTCCAGCTAAAACTGACAATCCATTGCTCTTTTAAATTGCTAGTACTCGAGTAAGATGTCAGTTTTCATTATAAAATTAACTCGCTAGTGCCAGCCACTGTTATCTTCTTGTCCCTGCTCAGCATGAGAAGACGGCTTAAAAATCATCCTGGAAGTGGAGATGGCTGAATGAGATTTGCTAAAGGATAGAAACTCCACAATCAAACGTGCCACCTGCTCTGGAAAACAGCACCTTTGGACTTGCCATTACCAAAGGCTGCATCCACAATCATTAATGTATAATTAATGATCCCTCAGAATGTTTTTTTCTAGGATTTTTAATTTTTTTATCCATTCATTAAATTCCTCCCACATTTGTACCTCTCACACTATTCAAATGAACTGCAGGGGCCCTCTAAAATATGTATGAATGGCTTTTAGCCTTCTTTAAAAGACTTAAATCATGGAAAATGTTTGCATTAACAGGTGATATCATTTACAAGGCTGTAAATCAGGAATATTTTATCTGAAGTAGAATAGGGATGTGCTCATCTGAAACTCTTAGTTCTGCAGTGTTGGAGGTGCTTTACAGTCATGGCTGCAACTGAATTTCCATTAAAATCCTGAAATTTCCATCCACTGAAATCTGCAGGCAAAGGGTAATCTACACATTACAATCATTTACTCTTTGGTCAGAAATATATTAGTTCAGTTATATTTGAATTAAGTTGAATGTGTTGTTTTGTGACCTATAAGAGTCTTGCAAAAGTGTGTTCAACAGAGTCCAAAGTGGTTTTCAGCAAATTCTTGCATTATACAGCAATGCCAGAAGCAGAAGTAAGGAGGAAGAAATATGGAGTAAAGCAAAAAAGTTGTGTGCCTTATGTTAAAGAACATAATAATGTAATGTAAATGTAGATTATTAAATTCTGACCTTTGTATTCATCAGGTTACTTTGGTTCTTCATCCCTTTCTCTACTAACCTAGAAAACTGTGTAAGCAGCTTGATGCTTCCTGCTGGCACAGCATCTCTCATCCTTTTCTAAACCATTTGACAGATAAGCTCCCGCCCTGTAGACAGGAGACTTCCCTCAAATTCAACCAACTGGAAATGTTGTGTGAAACCGAAGTTATAAAAAATTATGAAACTTTTATTAAAAAAAAAATTAAGAATAATTTTGGAAAGACAGGCAATTCCAAATGAGAATTTATCAAAGAGTGAGCTGGTGGCTGTCTCTGCTCTGCATGGTGAATTTCTTCAGATTCTTACTGGCATCAAGGTAAATACAGTTTAAATCAATTACCTTGCATTAGAATAATCTAAATTGGATAATGTGAACAAAAACTCTTCTGCCAGCTTTTATTTTTTTTTATTTTGATTTTTATTCCTCTATAATTAAAGTGCAGATAATCTCCATAATCATCCTCATCTCAATGAAAATATTTTTATTAAGGAATTTACAACCTGAAGTGTTTGAAAATTGTGAAAATAATATCATGCTTCATACCTCTTTGTCAGCATTGTGGGTAGCCTTACCGAGTGTTTCTAGAGCTCTGAGAGCTTACCTCTAGTCTAAAGCATCAGCATCATGCTGGGCATTTGTAGAGAGAAGACACAGAATCCATGACATCATGTATCTGGAGCGAGTCCAGAGAAGAACAATGAAGCTGGTGAGGGGGCTGGAGAACAATTCTTATGAGGAGTGGCTGAAGGAGCTGGAGGTGTTTAGCCTGGGGAAGAGGAGGCTGAGGGGAGACCTTATTGCTCTCTACAACTACCTTACAGGCAATTGTAGAAACGTGGGTGCTGGCCTCTTCTTCCAAGTGACAGGTGATAGGACAAAAAGGGGAATGACCTCAAGCTGGGCCCGGGGAGATTCAGAATGGATATCAGAAAAAATTTTACACAGAAGGCATCATCAGGCTCTGGCACAGGCTGCCCAGGGAGGTGGTTGAGTCACCATCCCTGAAAGTGTTTAAAAGACAGGTAGACAGGTGCTCAGGGATGTGGTTTAGTGGCAGGTAGGAATGGCTGGACTTAATGATCCAAGAGGTCTTTTCCAACCTGGTGATTCTATGATTCTATATATTTGGAGCTCTGGCAGTACATTAAGCAAAAAGTCACTCCTAGCAGAACTTGATGTGTGATTGCATCGTTTAATGCAAGAAATTATCAAGGCTGCCAAACCTACTGCTTTTTAAAGATTTTCCATTTATTGAATATGCTGCTCCCACTCAACTCAATGGCAAAAATCCTGATAGCTTCACTCAGGCAGGAGTCAACACTTATTACAAGGCTTGCTTGGGAAGCTAAAATTGAAATGCTGTTTTTTCTGGTTTTCTGTTGTACTACCTCAGAAATACGTTTGCCATCTAAGAAAAATGAGGCACCAGAGCCTCAACATCCTTCTTGTTACTTTATTCAAGTGCAATTTCAAATGAAGAAAGCCTCCAAAACTTTATTTTCTAACTGTGATGAACTGCAGAAATATTACCTTAACGTCATAAAATTTGGCTTATTTGGCTGTTAAGGATTTGGTTACTTATAAGTACATGTTCCTCCAACTGCCTTTAGCATGGGCTTGGCTCTATTATTCTTTCTCTGAATGACTCTTTGCCATTCTGTTCATTCAATTAAAGGCAATTGAACTGGATTGGAAAAAAATGAGATAGTAATTATTTTGTTATTCATTCCTATCATTTCCACATTGCAAGTGGTTTTGGAACTCTGTACCCAGAGTAAGCAGTATAATATTTTATTGAGCTTTCTGCTGCCTGTCGCGGTGACCAATGTGATTACTGTCATTTATCTGATTTTTTTTTCCACTGGATTTCCTATTATATCAACTTCCATAGTTTTAGGCTGTCAGTTTTCAGGATTAAAAAGGTGTCCCATGGTTAAAAATTTAATTTTTTGCCTATAGTGCTGTTGACAAAGAAAGATAAATAATGTTGGCATGCACTGGAGACCAATCTGTGCAACTCTTACGCAGAACACCATCTTTCTTTGAACATGCTGGTTATGTTGAGCAATAAGGGGTTTAATCTAAATATTTTACAAAATCATCTTAAGGAGGTAAGAAACATTGATTATCCTGAAATTCCCAATATTTTTGAAAATCATTATCTTCTGTTTCTCTAAGATTGAGGAGAAAAAGCTGTAAAATTATCTTAGGGTCAAAACTTTGGCCCAGGAATATTTTCAGTAAATTCTTCCTCACAAGATTCTAATGAAGGCAATTACAGCATGCAATACCAGGAACTATGCTCATTATAATCAATATAAAAAATGTCTCCTTATATGAAAACAATTTCTATAAAAACAGAATGAAATGAAAACAGAGAATAAAAAAAACAGAACATCACATATTCTTCCCTGGGACTGCTGTGTCCCTTTACTGCATGTCTGAAAGCAGTATATCTGTAGTGTCTCCATGTGAAAGGCGGAGGTCCACATCTTCTTTTAGCCTGATTAAAACTAATAACAATTGACATACTAAATATCCTAGTTGAAATTCTATAATCTGATAAAAACCTTTTGTCAAGACCAGTTAATATTTAAGAAGTGAAACAAATGGAAAGTGTGCTGGATTCACAGATTTCTGAAAGAGTGAAACTTGCCCTACAGCATCCCTTGACTGCTGATGCTGCTGAAGATGTGGTGCCATAACCATATCTGTGTGTACTTTTAGAATCAATTAGTTATTTGAAGTAATAAATCTCTTATTCAAGGCTCCAGGGTGCCAACAAGAAATAATTTTACCATATATACAACAAATGGTGCCTCAATAGCATCACACTTTGTTCTGTCCTTTTGATGCCTGACAAGTCATCCGTCCACCTCCACGTTGTTAGGAAAAAGCATTCAGCACTTCTGTCAAAGCTAGAGAGGTGAACTGGAAATGGGGTAAAAATAAAGACGCTAATAGTAGTCTCTCCTATGGACACTCTACTAGAACAATGCAATGTGACAGCAATAATACCTGATTTTTTTGCTACTTCATCATGAAAGAGAAGGCAATTTGCTACTGGCTATATGTTCCTGTACTCCCAGCTCATGGTGCTTTTTGCTGGATGTTGTGACCTTTCTGAATTTGCTTACAATTCATCCTAAATTTAGTCTTTTGCACTGTAGTGACCAGAAATACTGGCAACTTAGTCGTACAAGGAATAGTTAATTTATAATAGCTGCAGACTAAAATCAATGCATTGGCAATAAGTAATGAGTGTATTTTTATAACTGTATTCTTTTTAAAGTTGACTTCAATTTGTATAACTATTGCTAAATAGAGAAAAGTATTATCTTGTGTGTTACAAGTGAGGACCCTGACAGACTTGAGAGGATAAAATCAGACTTATTTCACGGCCTGAAATTGCCCTTCTGATATTCAGCAATATGAAAATCCAGCCAGGAAGGAAACAGTAGAGAGAAATAAAACTGGTTTCACTCACATTTATTTTTAAGTGAAATGTCCACAGTCGTACAGCAGATAACTGGCATGAATAGAAGAGACTTTAGAGTTCTTGTCTGTTCATATTGGCTATCAGGAATATACCTTCTAAGGTGAACAATCACATACATGTGGATGTGCATAACCATATTCCTTGTTGCATATATTCATATTGTGTGTCAAACTGTGGCATAATTCAGTATGAATATGCTGAATATGGAGGCTGAACGAGGAGAGATATTTTATAGATTAACATTTCCTTACAGATGACAACATTCTGTAACTACAAAGGAGCACCGTGTTAATGGTATAGCTTTATAAAAGAACAAATATTTCTAACTGATGAGAAAAAGATTTGGGTCTGCTCATCACTGTCCTTATACTTTTTAAAATTGATTCTGCGCATATGTTGAACTTTATCTAGTAGGTAAAAACTGTCCCATAAACTCAAATCAGCTGTAAATGTCAATATTATATACTTAAAGTAACCATAAACATTGAAAAGAGTGCCTAGACTTTTGCAGCGCTATTAAACGTAAGAGTTATTGGAATAATTAGACAGTAACATTGATAAAAGTGGGAAATGTTTGGGCTCTCAGAAACCTGCTGACAGACCTGTTCTAGATTTTCATTCAAGCATCCCTTTCTGCTAGTTTTTTTATCCCACAGGACAGAAGCAAAGGGGGGAAAGTCCAGTCCAGACTGAAATCACAACTTTATTGGTCTTGGGCTTCTGTTTTATTGCTAATGATTAAAAAAGAAAAATTCTGATTGGATTGGTGTAGTCTATAAGAAGCTAGGAGTTCTGAGGGATGCCAAGCTGGGACATGTTAAAACAGTTCTCAAAAGAGCTGAGGGTTAATGCAGAAACAGAGCAGTTCTGCTCCCCACTAAATTTTATGATAAATATTTGGTGATAGCTAAAGTAAAAAATTTTTTTGTACTTTTATCAGACAGCTGATGGACATTTTTTAGTAAAATAAAAAGTAATTTAAGTCCACAAACAAGATAGAGTGGATAGATTACTGTTTATTTTCTAAGGACGCATTTTCATTTACAATATGGCCTTTGTCACCGAAAATGTCCCAGGATGGAACATAAAGAACTGGTCATCAAAAAATTAGGTCCATAAGCAAATGAAGTAAAGTTAAATGAGAAGGAAAATGTACGGAACCTTCTCCATATGCCTTTTTACCAGTAAGAAATGGCTATGTTTAGCAATAAAATACAGAACAGCATTAGTGCAGAGCATGTGATTTCCTTTGGTTTTGTTTTAAGTGCTTTGCTATTCATTTTTCTGTATCAGTCTCTTCCTACACTTATTTTCTCTTTGAAGAAGCATCAGCTGTAGGAGTGAAAGTAGGCTAAGCACAAGTGGAAGTAGAGTTGGAGATATAAGCAGAGAGAGTAGTAAACTTTGCAGGACTTTGGTAGAGTATTTGCAATAAAACAAGCTGTGTGCTTCATGCTACATTTCCATAGTTAATGCTGGAGAAGCTGATAGCATAGAGAATTTTTTTTGTCTTTTATTGCCTTATACACTGTATAATCTGCATTACATGCTGCTGCTCTGCTACTAGTCGTAGTCTGGTCTGAAGAAACTGTGGAGTAATCTTTTATACCTGCTTTTAAATTAATTACATCCTTGAGAGATGGCATTATTATCCAGAGCAGTGTAAAGGACCGTGATTTATATCCTTTGCAGGTAGCTCTGCTTTAGCAAAAGCTGATACATGACCTCTTAGCATGCTAGACTATTTCATAAAGCTGACTAAATTATACATAGGCAGATATATTTTACCTCCAATGACCAGTTCATTAATAAAAGTCCATAAACAGGAAGAGTTAGAAAGATCTCATTAGAAAAATCAGATGAGTGTGTGAAATGCTTGAACTTGGAGTACTTTAACAATTGGAGACTCCATCAGAAAAACAGTGTATTCAGTCAAGGAAGGGGAGCTATCTTTGCCTCAGAAGCAGCCACAGATTTTACCAGAAAACAAGTGGCAGTTTTCTGGAAATACATACTCTCAGTCCAATGTCCTTTATAGTTTACCAAATAAGTGACTATATGCACACACAAAATCATAAATGGAGAAAGGAGCTTTCTTCCATCCATACTAGGGACTCTAGATATTTATGCAAGTTTGTATCAGTCTTGAAATATATACATGTATTCACTATACTTTTTCTCCTAATGTTTTTATAATGTGGCAGTCTCTTTTGTCATCAATGTACAAGGATAATTCCCACTCACAGGGAAGCCCCTTAAAAAAATTGCCCATGCAACTGAGCAACTCGTAAGGCAGGCCATCCATTTTCAAGGATTTTACTGTGTCTGGGTACTTGTTCAAACTGGTATGTCTTCTCCTGAGCTATGGCAAACTTATCTGCATTGCACAGGTGATTTCATTCAATTAAAAATAAGAATTATATATTAGAATCCTAGAATCATAGAATAACCAGGTTGGAAGACATCCACCAGATCATTGAGTCCAACCATTCCTATCAAACACTAAACCATGTCCCTCAGCATCTCATCCACCCGTTCCTTAAACACCTCCAGGGAAGGTGAATCAACCACCTCCCTGGGTAGCCTCTGCCAGTGCCCAGTGACCCTTTCTGTGATTTTTTTTTTCCTAATATCCAGTCTAAATCTCCCCTGGCAGAGCTTGAGGTCATTCCCCCTTGTCCTGTCCCCTGTCACTTGGGAGAAGAGGCCAGCTCCCTCCTCTCCACAACCTCCTTTCAGGTAGTTGTAGAGAGCAATGAGGTCTCCCCTCAGCCTCCTCTTCTCCAGGCTAAACACCCCCAGCTCTCTCAGCTGCTCCTCCTGTTCTCCAGCCCCTTCCCCAGCTTCATTGCTCTTCTCTGGACTCGCTCCAGAGCCTCAACATCCTTCTTGTGGTGAAGGGCCCAGAACTAAACACAGCTAATACTGAGCACAGTATTAGCTCTTTAAATCCTACCTCTAGTATATGAAGATAAAACTCTTCCCTTTTAATTTACTAGATGGTACATCTTGGTTTGGTAATCGTGCCACTTGTGGAACAAAAATCTTTGATATTAAGAGTTGTGCTGGAGTTACAGTTACGGGAGAATTACCAAGAATGAAAAAGCACATAGATGGATTTATTAAAGCAGTATCTTCTCTGTCTTCTTTCAGGGATCCTCTATAACTTAATTTTGGTTTTATAGCTTAAGAGAGAGTAAAAGAAAATAATGACAATCTGATATTTGTGAACAGCAAAATCCAACAGTTGGAAAGACCAAAATCAAATGCATATTTTTAAAAAAGATCTTATAGTGATAATTTAGGGAAATTTCTGGAGAGGACTGAAATCACTTGAAAAGCAAAATCACGGGTTGATGTAATATTGAGTTGTAGGAAATTTGAAAGAATGCTTTAAATGACATGGATTAAATGTTTTCTGCCTGGAAATTTCCCATTTGAAAAAGTTCATCTTTGATTGTACAGCTGTCATAAAGATATAAAAAAACCTTTTTAAATTGTCATATATCAAAAGATGCTGGAATAGCAAATTCAGAGGTTACCTAACCTGGGACATCTGGCAGGTATACAGGGGTTCATTCTCAATAGGAGAAATAAAGATGCTGCAGTTACCCATTTTAGCATTTGAAATATCTTTATACTGAGGTTTGATTCAGGTGGTTTTATCTTTCTAAATCGGTCATTCATAAAAGGAAGGTGCAGCCTGAGCAGGCTGTGTCCCTGAGCACACCCCTCCTCTCTGGGCTGCACACTCCTATCTCCCCTGCCTCTACTCACCAAGCAGGGCACTCAGATCTCTTCATTGTCTTCATGGCCACGTAGATGGCTGCAGATCGAGTAGCTCCCACACAAGAACAGGCTGAGAGACTTTGACTTGCTTAGCCTGGAGAAAAGAAGGCTCAGATGAGACCTTAGAGCCGCCCTCCAGTATTTAAAGAGGGCCTACAGGAAAGCTGAGTAAGGTCCCTTTATCAAGGAGTGCAGTGATAGGATATTTGGTAAATGTTTTAAGCTGAAAGAGGGGAGAATTAGATTAGATATTAGTAAGAAATTTTTTACCGTGAGGGTGATGAGGTACTGGAACATGTTATCCAAATAAGTCATGGATGCCTCATCCCTGAAGGTGTTCAAGGCCAGGTTGGATGACACTTTGGGAAACCTGATCCAGTGGAAGGTGCCTGTACCCACAGCAGGGAGGTTGGAACTGGATGATCTTTAAGGTCCCTTTCAACACAAACCATTCTATGATTCTATAGTGGCTTATGTGAGTATATCTGAGTAGTAGTTCTATAAATAATGAATTATTTCTGGGAAATGTCTCATAATTCAGGCATGGCTCAGTATTTAGGAACTGCTAGATGTAGAACTGTGGCCATAATGTCCTGTTTCTGGTGACCAACCAGGCATAATCAAATAACTACAAATTTATTCTGGAAATTACCTGTATGTGGTATATGAAGTAATAATCACAATATCATTAACAAGTTATAAAAAACACTTCAGTGGTGACTGAAAGTCTGATTTAATTTGAAATCCTTTAGCAGGAGAAAGTGAAAAAAAAATATGTAACTACCTATTAACATCTGTTAATACTTTTATTTAATTATAGTCCATCCAGTAGACATATCAACCTGAACCTACAAAGTGGGTCTCATAGGTAAGAAGTCACTGGTCTTCAATAAGCAGAGTCATTATTTGTTTGTTAATACCACAGAATTAGAATGTTTTTGTTAGAAGGAACCTTAAAGATCATTCTGTTCCAAACCCTCTGCCATGAGAAGGATACTTTCCACTAGACTAGGTTGCTCGAAGCCCCATCCAACCCAGCCTTGAACACCTTCAGGGATGGGGTATCCACGACTGTTCTTGTGCCTCATCACCCTCACAGTGAAAAAAATTCTTCCTGATATCTAATCTAAATCTCCCCTCTTTCAGCTTAAAGCCATTACCCCTTGTCCTGGCACTGTACTTCCTAGAAAAAGTCCCTTCCTATCTCTTTGGCAGGCCCTCTGGAAGACTGCTATAAATTCATTAGACTAGATTCATTTAGCCTTTGTTCTGTAAGTAAAACTGAAAAATAAATCACCCAAGAAGTTTTCATTTTGATGGAATCACTTTAAGTAACTCTTGGGGCCCTCCTAGAACTATGTTCTTCTCTTCAGTTGTATAAAACTGATAGGAGTTTAATCGTAATTGTTCTTCTCTTTTATAACAAATGTTCAGATTTTAGGATACATTAACTAAGAAAATATTTGGGGTTTCCCACCAGTAAACATGGTTATGTCAAAGGCCAGGTATGTCTAAGTCTTTGTTTAGTACAAGGTATTGAGTATCATCTGCAAAGACGTAAACCATCTCATACAAAGAACTGAGGGAATGCGGTTCAGAAGAACAGCTCAATGAGCCTCAGACTTTACCGTACTCAAACACAGCTGCAGACTCACAGATAAACTAAACTGGGATTCTGTTTGTAGCAAACAGTAAATTGGAGCCCTCTCTGAGGCAATTGGCAAAATCAGAGCATCCTTTGAAGCAAACAGGCATGAAAATGCTTTTCTTGCACTGATTTTTCAAATGCTTAATTTTACAACTTTCGTAAGTGTCTTACGGTTTGTTGAAAGGGGAGCAAAATGGAGTATCTGGCACAACAATAAGTTTCATGAGCTGGGGGTGCTTTGGGTTTTTCTCTGACCAGTTCACCCAGCTGTACACGCATGTTTTCAGTAACAGCAGGGATGAAGGGGGATTACTAAAATAGCTCCCACTTCTGGGTGAGTTATCACTGCAGGCCAGACACCCTTTTGGATGTCCACCTTACTGCCAGCCAGGAGTGATTTTGGCAAATAGAAGTCACCATGGGAGTGGGGAGGAACTGCCAACCAGGAAAAAATGGGAGAAAGAGAGAAGGATAAAACACATTCACCTCTCTCAACAGTTTAGTAGGACTTCTGAATTTTTACAGGGTTTATCTTCACTTCACTTGAATATACCTAAGGATCTTATCTTCCTGTACCCTGTGTGACTAAAAGATATGTTGTTTCCTTTTAAGAACAAGTCATATAACTCTAACTGTTCATTTATAGGAACAAGTCATCCACAGAAATGTTCTTAAGACTTTCCTTAAAGGAACTATATAAAGAAAACTGTATGACTTAAATTGCTGGGGCTGTATTTCTTGCATATTATAATTTACGAAGCTGTAACAAGGATAATAAATGGTAGAAGGTCTTTTGCACTGTACAAGAAAACTCTATAGCAGAATGAAAACCATATAACATTCATTATTAAAGCCTTATAATATGACTTTAACTTCTATTATACCTACTTATCATGGATCTTTTATCCTAGCTATTAAGATAAAAGCTTGGGAATTTTTGCAAACAGAATAGCCTCAGCCCATGGGTAAATTCAGAAACTGTGCTCAAAAAGATGCACATACAAAATCTGTTCACTTACTACAGCTTTTGGCACCCTTTTTTTCCATGTGTTATTTTGAACTTCAATTCCTTCAGGTTAATGTGTTCATTTAAAAGGAAAAAAATTAACAAAAAATGAGATGTGAGTTTGAATTTGAGTGCTCAGATTTGAATGGATAAAGAGGTGCTTCTCAAGTCAGATAAAACAGACACACTCATAAGCCCATGATTTTCAAACCTACCTCAAGGTCAGCAAAGTTGAAGGCACTACAGTGGGACAAAATAGATAGTTTGATTTTTGCTTACTTGCAAGGCTTTATAATACTAAGAGCTAATATACAGAATTGTAAGATAGTTATTATACTGTCCTCAGCAGATTACTCATTTTGTTGTCTTTAGGATTCAGAACTGTTCTTATTTTATTTAGACTGACGTTTTAATCACCCTCACTTTGCATATAAAATATGATATTATTTCCCCTTCTGTCATCTGAAAAATAAAACTGGAAAATTTTCTTAATAGTTGGCAGATTTGCTTTGTTATGTAAAATAGATACTTGGAAAAAAAATATAATTAACACCATGGCTCCATTATACAAAAAAGGGGTTGTTTTATAAAAAAAAAAACCTGCTTCTGTTTGAAATACTTCAAAGAAAAGACATTGTTTTGTTTTCATATTGAATTGAATGTAGTTGGTACGCTAAAATATTTTGCCTATAAATATTCCAAACTCTCCCTGTGTGACAACAACAATCACTGGGTGCCGCATGTCTCTCCACTTGTTTGCAGTTAACACCCTGAGTTTTTGTAGTTTAAAAGTATTTGCCTAAGTCCCTTTTCAGTTTATAACCTCACTTTAAGGTCTGTTTTCTGCAGACCCCTCTGTATTGCTAAAAGGTAAATATCACATTAAATAATATGGCTTTAATCACTTCTACTTTCCAGATCTTTCTGATGAGTTATAGAATGCCAATAAGGAAGTGTCCAATTTAACCACTTTATTCCAGTGAGATTTATTTTAAATATATGACCGCTAAAGTATTGCCCTGAACAGCTTATACTCTTTCTTGTGAAAAAATTAAATAGAATTGAGGAATAGGTCCAGTACATGTTGTAATTAATGTTTAAGACAGTAATATCAAAGTTGTTATACTATAATTAATATAGACATGCAATGCATGTCTGTTAAAGAATGCTTACCATTCTAGTTCAAAATAATTGCTCTTCATCATACATGTAATTTTTAAGTGTTAGAGTAGTTTACTTCCTGACATTGCATTTAACACTAAAGCTTTGTACAGTGCTAATATAATTCTGTTTCACTGTGTGCAGTACAACTTGCTTAGACAAATAAACTCTTTTTTCACTGTGACTCAAAAAAATAGGAAAAGTGGAGACTAAATTCCATTCATTTCTAATATCAGACTTGCCCAGTATATAGAATCTTGTTTTAAAATAAAATTAATATCTGCGGTATGTATTTTACACCTAACAAGCTTTCTTACCAAGGCAAGCGTTGAGGATTAAATGATTTTAAAAGATTAAATATCTGTGTCTTGTGCACCACAGGGGATATTGTAATAACGTTGGTGAAAAAAAAACTCTTGTGTATTTTAGCCCAAAATAGGGCAAAGAAATGATAAGAACTTGGGGTTCACACAGTTATGATGAAGCCAGGAAGATTTTACTCATAGGCATTCAGTCCTTTCCATCAAGAATATGCAGTTTTAGAACAGTTTTGGATATCCTGATCCCAATCAAATCAGTGTCAAGATTTAAACACCACCATCTGACAAGGATCTTGTTCATCATTTACTTACCACATGAGAAAGCCCAGGGGATGTATCAGGGATAATAGTCTTCTAAATAATACGCATGAGCAGATAATTAGAATAACTCTTTAAAAATCAGCATTTCTTCAGCTTTCCTTTTCAAAACAGCAATTTTTTTTTTGAGCTACACAAGATTTTTAAACTGGAAAAGAAGCACAAGGTTCTGAATTAGATTGAACAAAACATCTTTCCCCAAGGAAATTTTATTGGTTTTCATTTCAAGAATTTCCTATCACAATTCTGTGTCAATGGAATTATTTTTCCTAACTCAGAAATTCTGCTACTCATAAAATGAAATCCATTATTCATCTAGACTTATCATATGAGTTTCTAGACCTTTAATGCAATGTTCAGATAGGGTTCAAGTGAGATAAAATTGTGACGATAGTATAAATTCTCAGCCTGCTTTGTGTTCTGACATTGTATATTTTAAATAAAAAATTACAGAAAAGTTAAACGGAAATAGTAAAATGCACCCAATATAACATTATTACTAAACTATCAGCAGGTTCCTTTACTACCTCTGAAGTATTTGAATGCACATTGAGTTGTGACACCAAAATGAATAATCACACACGTAGACACTGGTTTTGCATCTCTGCATTCACCCATGCATGAACCCGTTTTATGAGTATAATTATGTACAGCAGGGATATTTGTGCATGTAAGTCTGATTACAGCAAGCAGACACAAAAATATTTAATTTTATACAGAATTTCTGTAATATTTTTTCCAAGGCATTTCCACATGTGTAGAAATGAAAAGACTCTGGTTTATGCTTCACAGTAGAGGATTGGCCTGTTTGTTGGAGGAATTGCCCCAATTCTGGCCATCTCTCCAAAATACATCTGCTTGGTTCTTCTCTTCTGACTCTTCTTTTCTAATTTTCATTTCTAATAGTGACTGGGGCACTCCAGGAAGTGTGTATCCCACAGATCACAGCACTTCTCTGATGTTCAAAAGCTCTTGGAGCAACTCCAGAAACATGCTGAGTGTCATGTTTTATTGCTTAATTTTCCAGACTTCTTTAAATCCCATTCCAGTCATAGTGCATGAACTATGGTGAATTACTTCCTTCATAATTCCACTTAGAATAGATACAGAGTCTGTTATGAGCAAGAAGTGATTTCTTATTCAAAGTTTCCATTAATTTATGTAAACAAGCAGGGAACTGTTAACTTTCTGTATGGAGATATTCCTCCTTCATAAGAAAAAGACAGCTTTTCTTTCCCAGAAGGAACTCCTTACACCCCAGTGACAGCTCAGCAAGAACAATTTACATTTCACATTAAAAAGGCATAATGCAGGAGGAAGCTACCTCCCTTCCTATGGTGATATATGGGAAAGCCACATGAATGGACATGGAAAACAACTTTACCACAGAGAAAATGATGAAGTTTCTTTCTTAAGACAAGTCAGGTGCTGATTGTTTTGAAATTCAAGAATTTCCCTTTTCTTTTCTGGTCTGGTATGATGGAAACAATATCCGATACACATTACTGGCCTCCATGAGATACTGAGGAAATTATTATTTATGTGCTGCGTGTTTTTGACTTCTTCATAGATCCATTTGTATTGGCTTTATTATTTGAGGGAATTTGGGGAGGGGCGATAATATTACAGTAACATGAGGAAAAGATAAATAGTAAACTCTGCCTTTCTCTGCGTCTCTGTATTTCCTCAAAATTTTTCTCCACAGTAGCCAGTCACCTTTTCTATCTTTCCACTCTTTATCATTGATGTGAGCAACTACATCACTTCATTATTATTTTATACCTCATTTTTTATTTGAGTGAGCTAAGCTTTTCCTGGGCAATCCTTACTGGCACATGTTGGTATTTGATCTCATTAGTCACACAGCAATATTTACTCATCCAGAGTTTTCTCTGGTCATAACAAGAGACTTCTGTCACTTTGCTGTGTGCTAGCTTGGAAATATTTCTTATAATCCCTTACATTTATGTGACTAGAAGAATAATCCATTTATCTGGTTTTCAAGTCTCATTCCCCTGTAAATGTGGCTCCCACTTGGTGTTAGGCATGAGCCCAGCATCTTCCATGCCACAATACTGGTTATCAGCCCAACCTTTTATGTTTATCACTGACCACTACAGCCAGCAGTATTAGAACCTGACCACCTCATCATACAATCAAGAATAAAATATTCATTTTTTCCTGGGTCCTCCATAAGTAGCTATTCAGAGTCCTACTGAGGTCAACTGGTTTCTTCATGTGCCTCAATTAGCACAGACCCCTTGTGCCAGGGCAAGGAGCCAAGAAACTCAAAACTGTGGTTAATGCAATATCTTTTGCTCTAGCCATGATCCCATGCTCTTTCCTAAATGAGTTTTGAAAATTAATTCTGTCTCAAATAAAAAGTTCCCTAGCTAATTCACAGTTTTAGAAAATTATAATCATATCTGCTCCGATACTACAGTTTTATGGATGAAAAGGCCTCAACTGGTGAAGTGCTTTTAACTCTGTAAGTCTTTATTGTTTCCAGCAAGGAGAAATTTATTAACATAGAGTCCCAAAACTAATATTTTACAAGATGCTCTTAATAACTTCTGTTGCTATGCAGCGGAAAGAATAAAAACAATGTCAAGTAAATCCTCAGATCTCACACTGCAAATACCTATTTCACCCTGACATAAATATTAATTGATGATATTGTTTTGTTGTGAGGCTTTCACATTGCAGAGGTACCTTTTAACAGCTGGAAAAGTCTCACTATGGATCAATGTTGATTAAAACTGAAAATGATGATAGCATCCCCCTAACTCTGAAATGTCCTAACTGTGCAAGGCTTCCTCTGGCACCAGCATCTCCATGGCTAATTTTTATTTTTGTAGGAACAGGCATTTTGATGGATAGGCAAAACAAGAGCTTACCCACTCCATGCTGTTTATCTTTTCTCAAAAAGAAGATGAATAGCGGAGACATGGATAAACTGAACACCATGAATGGCTACAATGATCTCCTTCTGCACGCGCCCATGATTTCCCTTGAAAATATTGAGTGACAGATTTTCCAGGCAGTTTTTCAATGCTATAGAACGTCAGCAAATATTTCCTTACTGCATGTTACATGCATGTGTCCACATCAATTCTCCACATTCCAGTATTCTTCTTGATCCCGATGCTCATTTTCTTCAAACAGTTCCCCATACCAGCTGCCCTGGTATGGGCAGTGGTTGGACCTCATCATCTCCCAAGGTCCCTGCCAGCCCAGTTCTTCTGAGCTCCAGCGGTCCTGTAACACGCTTGCTCTGCTCTTAGCCTTTCCTCCTCCTGCCCTGTGGACACTTCACTGATTCCTGCCAGTATCTCTTTTCTCTACATGGGTACCCACAGGAACACAGTGTCTAGAGTAACACCCCAGCAAACACAGACTGATCTTGCAGGAGAGCATGGAGTGTGTGACCTAAGTTCATGACAGTTGTCTTATGAGAGTTCCAGGTGAGATCTCTGTATATTCTTGTTCAAATGTCAAGGACTGTGTCATGCCTCTGATGCTCTTTGCGTGTGCAGTGTAAGCCTGGAAAAAGCATTTGACACTGACAGCCATGCAGTGAAAGTTAGAGCAGCACAACCATGCTGATGAGACTAGTGTTGGGCTGGTAATGGTAAGAATAAGTTAAGATTGTTTTCCAATTTTCCATCTCTTCTGAGTCAAGGTTAACATATTTCTCAGCCTGGGTGAATCAGGTACACGGTTGTGGGGACTTGTGTTGGCACACCTTCCAAAACTGTATGAACCTTCATTTCAATATTCAGCAAAAAGCCTGAAAAAAGTAAAAACCCAGCTTCCATAAACACTTTTCCAGTTCTCAAATCTGTGCTAAGACCTGAGTTGGTGTGATTTCCAGGTAGGTGTGTGAGGCAGCAGATCAGCCTGCACGGCTGGGTCTGTCCAGGTGTACCAAATAGCTCTCAGGGCTTTTCTTTTGGCTTTCACCTTACAGAAGCACACTGATCTCCCAGCAGAAATACTGGCCAAATAGGGTAGCAAGGGACATCTATGGAGTTTAACCATTTTTACTGATGCTTCTGCCATTCTGCCACTGTGCCTTCTCCCGAAGTGAAACCAGTGTTGCTTTCATCATTGGCCACACCAATGGAATATGTTTGGTCTTTTCTCAATCTGAAGTACTATAAATTAATCTAGATGCTTATTTACCCTGATAAATTGTTGTTTATTTATGAATCTGACTTGTCACATAGCTATCCAGCATGGACAAGCTACTGCTGAAATTTCAACCTAGGTTGGAAAGTGGTGCTCTGTATTATCAAAGCAAAGTCATTAGAAAGATGCTGAAATCCTAATTAAACAGGATTTTGAGTACTCAGACTTGAAAGTCCATATTAACTGGAGTAAGCCAACTACTTCGAATGACTGTGATCCTTGGGATACTTTGACATAGAAGGACATTTGATTTATTCATTGTTATTGAAGTCTTCAATAATCACTGTAATTTATAGGGATAAGTGCATAGATTCCTTTTACATTTTTCTTTTTTTCTCCATTTCTGTAAGCAGAGATATTCAAGGAGGTAATCATGTATTGTAACATAGTGGGTATGTCACTGTAACGGTGGAAACAAAAATTGAATATATTGCTGTGATTCTGTGGTTGAAATTACAGTAAAATGTTCACTTGGACATTTCTTAGTCAAATTAAATACTATAACAGGGAACTGGCACTGATTTGACACTCATATGCTTGCTTGCCCAGAAATTACATTTGAGGCAATAATGTTGGACTTTAAAATGTTATAAATTCAATTATTAGGACAATGCTCTGTTGAATGTGCTGCTTCTGTTAATGAAAAGGCATGGGGTGACCCTGTCATCGTCTCAAGGTTATACTGGGCTGAGCATGTTGGTAAAGCAGGAAAACTCACTGCATTTTTCTCAGAAGAAATCTAGTTTATAGGTAACAGGGGAAAGAAAAGAGTCTGAGTACATGAATACTTGAGAACGACAAATGTCTTATAGAACAGATCTGTGACCACTTCAGAAATGAAACACTACCTATTTCTATTTAGGTTGGAACAAACACTGGTTTTGTTGGCGGAAACCTTTAAGATCATTTGGTGCTGGAACAGTACTAGCAATGAGATCAAAACACTTATTTGTCATTGGTACTGTTTCAAAAGCCCCATCAAAATTATATCAGAGTTGGAAATTACAAACCTGGAGCAAATTTCTTTTTCCTTTTTGCTATAAAGTTCAAAATAGTCTCAAACCCCATGATAACAGCTGGTACTTACAGGGCTGCTGAGAGCAGTTGCCTGCTCTGGGAAGGCTGGTCACTGGAAGTCTATATCTGCCAGTCAGTCCTCTCTGGCCTTTCTGCAGCAGCTGGACACTGAAATTTTGTTTGAAGGTGCTGCATGCACTGCCTCTGGTCGAGTGTGTAAAACTGTTGGGCAGGAAACAGTTTGATTTTAATTCAGTGTTAACTGTCTGTAAAATGTGAATATTAATAATCCCATTAATCCCCATTAATGGCAATGCTTCCTGTGTCATTGGAATGTCATGAAGATTAAATCATAGTGCTTGCAACACATTTACGTGCAATGGGGGCAGATCTGCAGAAATTCAAAAGAATAAATTAATAATGTGGAAAGCAATTCCAATTTTAAATGTTAGATAATCATTACTAATTTCTAGGCTACATAGTAGAGTAAAAATAAATACTGAATATATACCTGCCAGCCAACTGAATTCAGAGAACAAGCCTTTATTCATCTGAGTTGAGTCAATTCACTTGACATTTGCTCAGTATATATTTGCATTTGATATCACTGGAGAACCATTTTCCTTAGTAAAAATAGTATGTGATCGGATCACGAGAAGCATCACTCAATGTATAGAAACATGCAAATAAGTCAGGATGGTACTCATGATCAGGTCTGCCCCGGAGCTGCAAGAAGAAATGTGTATGAGTTGAGCATGATGTTTGGACAGGGCACAGGACAATTCAGGGTTACCTGGTGGGTCCCACATCCTTCCTCTGCTGATAAGTCCTTCTACTTTTCCATCCATGGAGACTGGAACCCAAAGCAAAGCAGATCTCTCCCACACACATGTGCAGAGACCAGAGCTCCCTCTGACCCATCTCCATGAGGGAGATGGAGAACATTACTCATCATGAGGTGGAGTCAAAACAGGGAAGGGTCAAATTAAATGCTGAGATGCATCACACAAGCTGATATAACTACAAACTGGTAGTGTTCATCCTCAAACTTCTGAAAGTAATCTCTGAACTCTGACAAATTGTTTGGGAAAATCGGGGTGGGGGGGTGTAGATTAAACCTAGTATATAGTTTAAAAAACAATCAGCAGAAGACCCCAGACAATATAAAACAAATTAACTTAACTCTTGCCCAGAAAAGTATCTGGATTAACATGTTAAAAAAGGAGGACTATCATAAACAATCAAATGGTAATAGATGATAAATGAGCAACATTAATTTTTAAAGCAGGCATTATGAAAGACCATTCTATTTTCTTCTCTGAAAATGTAACTTTCCTCCCAGGAAAGGTCAAGCAGCAGATGGGAATCATATCTTTACGTTAGAGTGATGCTCACACAGTCAGTCCTGACTTCCTCTTCCAAAAATTAAGAAAAGACAGTCTAAATCAAATTGCTGTAAGGCTGGTACACAACTCATTAAAAATAATACTGAAGGAATGATGGTCAATACTTCACTGTCTAGCAGGAATTACATGCTGAATGGATTTGTTGTGATTCCAGAAGGATTTTATATGGATTTCAATAGATTAATTAGGTGTTATACTGGAGTATACATCTATATAATTTGCAGGTGATTTCAAAGTGCAAGTACTTGGGACAACAGGCTTCAAATTAATAATGATGGATTTCAGAAATGGTCTGAGATCGATAACATAAAATTCAATAAAGGCAGTGCAAGATGACAGTCTTAGGGAAAAATCAAATACACAAATGATGAAAACTACATAGGCAGCAGTACTGCAGAAGAGTTATAGTGGGCCATGCATTCAATCTGACACAACAACATAAATACTGCAGGAAAAGGGCAGATGCCACCTAGAGATGCAGTAGTTGGAAGTACCCGAATTGGAAATGGTTTATACCTTCTGATTTACCTTTCCCTGATGAAGTCTTAGCTGGAAGGGGATGCCTAATTTGGGGAAGAATAATTTTTGAAACGTTTTAGACAAGGTAAATTAAGTTCAAAGAAGAATAAAATCAAGCTGCATAAAAATAAATAATAGAAGGCAATATAAACACACTAGATAAAGATGAAGTTTCATACCTGTAGACAGGGGTGTCTAGCCGGTTAAAAAAATTTTTGAAATATTTACACAGTTGTTACAAAGAAAAATTTCCAGTTCTGTAGGCAGCCAAGAGCTGGAGCTGGTTGGCTGGAGAGATCTCTGCCATAAGGTACCAAATCAAAGTCAGACAGACACATCAGAGATGTCACCAGTATTCTTTATCTTCTCTCAGAGCAAAGAGTTGAAGTTGTTGGTTGATTCTGTTCCCTTCAATCTCGTTTTTAAGATTTCGTTTGACAAGGTACAAAAGTTTTTCTTAAGCACCACTGGCCCGCACCACTCTTCAAGTCACCCTAATCTTTGAAAGTGTTTGACTTTCAGCTTCCCAGGCATTAACACTTGACAGCATCTTTGAAGTAACATGACTATGGATGCTGATGTTTGTTATCACCAGGTGAGGTTCATCAGCTCTGCGAACAGCAGGGTTCAGCTGCTTCGATGTGGAAATCACACCAGCAGTGGGTCATGAGGGGTCGCAGGGATTGTATAGTCCTTTCTGTGGGGCTCTGGTATGAAGGAAGAAGCAGATGAAGGGAAAGGGAAGATGATTCTATCTGAGTAGGTGGCCCTGGGGGCAACTGAACTACACATTCATGCTATAATGAGCAAGAATGGACAAATACAGAGGTGCAAAGAATAATGAATAGCTTTTCAGATCAATACAAGATACTAAAAATGCAAAGTAAGGAGAGATTATGGTTGAGATTCAAAGAAGGGAAAGTGATGCAGTAAGAGAACGGTCAAGGGAAATTAGTTCAGTAACTATATTGGGAATACAATGTAAATCTGTCATCCAGTCTTACTGGAGAAAAATCATACCTGTAAAATTCTCCAAAAGGAAAAAATGCACAGTTACAAGAAAGTGTCTTGAATCATAGTAGATCTTTCACATTGTTCATGTGACGGCAAGAGTGGCAACAAGTACATTATTGCTTATCTGCCAAAAACTTCAAATGTTCTCATTTTGCCTGTAAGCATTACTGATGGTGTTTACCTCTAATTTTCTGTTCTTTTTTTTTTCATGGTATTATGTTGTATAAAACATTTCAGTGCAAAGCTCTATGCCCGCTTATGTTTACATTCATCTTTAAAAACTATGCATCTCAAATTTCAGCCTTTTACCCATTTCTTGCTTCTTTATGTCCTGTGTTTCTGTTTCTGCGTACATATGTAAATGTGCACAGCAACGTCAGCAGTCTGAAGCCTGCACACCCCAAAGAAGCAGCCTTTCCATTTCGCTAAAACTGAACAAAACTGTTGCTTTATCTGCAGTGATAGGAAATGAGGAATACAAGTTTACTCTGAATTGTTACATTACATTGCTTTTCTGGCTTGACCAAACCATCATTTTCTCCCTGTTGGTTTTAAAATGAACATTGTAGTATTTAACTTGTTGTCTGAAAAAAGGAATAGTGGGGTTTCAAGAGAATGGTGTCCTCATATAATAACTAGCAACTTATTGACACCTTCTGGAGAAATGAGGACAGTGTAGCGTGTATCTAATGGCATAAGAAGAAAGAAAAGATTTAGAATATTTTTGGCAGACTGGGAAATAGGCCCCTTATAGGTAACATGTTAAGCCATCATAGCTTGCACCGTAATTACAGGGATGGGACTGGAGGGCAGCAGCTCCAGTCAATTGTCCCCATACTGGCTCACATAAAGCACTCACACATTAGACCTGAGGTAAGACTGGGATGGTTTCAGGCTGAGGAGTAAACTACCTATTCAGAAAGCCCTGAAAGGTATATTCAATGGTATTTTGCAAATGGAAGAGTTTTATTTATACATTTTTTTCTTACATATTATTGTCTTCTTCCAGTCTAAATCTGCTTAATTACAAAGAGAAGAATTTAGGAATTCACTGTGGACCATGCGAGCTTTTTTATGTATTCTGACTATGTCATGCAGATTTATTTAGCCTGTATTTTAACCGACAAATGATTATCCTGTTCCACCCACTTGTTCCTTTCTTACTCTTATAAATAGTTTTCTTCTTGTCTTTTCTTAGACATCATTCCCCTGGAATATGCTGGCATATAAAATTAATACAGGGGACTATATGTTTGTTTAATAGATAGAATGTTGTATTTTTTTTATCTTTGACTATTTTCATATTTTTAATCATTTTTATTTTTAGAGAGTACATATTTTCTGTAAAAACATACCTTTAAAATCACATTATATTCCAGTTTTGGATAGACTAAATATTTCAAGTCACTAAGTTGGAAAGAACTTTCAAAAATAACCTTTGTGTATAATATTTATTTACATTTTTAATGACTGAGAATAACTTCATTAATCAAAAAATATCACATGTAGGACTTCTGCATTGATTACCTGAGATGAAGCTTCAAAGAATCCCTCCTAAGATTATATTTCATCCTTACATAGAAGAAGCTGCACAGGCCTGGCATGAGTCTCCAGTCCCAGGCAGGGGACTGGGGACACTGGAACATGTGGGAAGGTCTGAAGTACAGAAAAATCCCTCTTAGAAGGAAATAAAATCTAAAGTTGACATAATTTGCCTAGGAAATAAATAAAAAAATATTTAGTTGTCTGTAAGATACAGAGAAAGAATCCCGTTTTTTTTCAAACTACTTTCATATCAGTGTGTGCACAAAATTAGCTTAAACAATGCAACCAAAATAGAATATTGTCCATGGTTCAGAGCTTTACTTAGGCAGCAATCAGTCACCAGCTGGGAAATCTTTAGTTTTAGCCACTGGATTACTGCCTTCTTTTCCCCCTTTTTTTTTCCTTTGTCTTTTTTTTTAATCTTTAAATGATTAAGTCCTTAGCAGCAGTTTGATTGAAGAGTGTTGGTTGTTGAAAGTAGCTTGTGATATGTCTATGGGAAAAATAGAATGAGAAAGATGGGAGTCCTGTTCTTCATCTTGTGTATGCCCCGGGGAGCCTGCACTACAACAGGCCACCTCTTTAAGAATTAAAAAACATAAAGGCAAAGTGTGACAGACACAGATCTTGTTCCCATTTGCACAGAAAGAATTTCCCACTAAAAATGACTTCTGTTTCTATCCGTACTCTGGCAGTCATTATTTTGGATGAGGGATCCTCTCTGCAGCTAGAACGTGTCCCATTTGCACCTGCACGAGGCACACATGTATGCTGATTTATGGAACATGATTGCTTTGAGGACTGTATGGCTTGCAGAAACATATTTTTCTCATTTCCTTTTATTTCATTTTTTCATACCAGAAAGACATAACACCGCATCATCGCATTACAGTGCTATTAGTCGCAGGAATTAGTAAGGGTTTTTTTGTAAAGCAAGTGATTTGCTTTTCATTTTAACTAATTTCAGTTGTGCTCAAAAAAGTTAAGAAGAGTAATTAGACAGTCAACAAAAAAGTACTAATTACTTCGAGCTTGCTAAGTACAGCTGAAATAGTGGTTACAAAAAACAGATGTGGTGGTGTTACAGGAAAACGTATTCAAGAAAAATCAGCATCTCCTACACAGGCTGTGCAACTGCGCAAACATTTAACCTCCCTTGGGAAAAGGCTGAAGGAGGCAGAGAGCTGCAGTCTGTTTATGAAGGATCATAGAATCACAGAATCACAGAATTTTTTTTTAAGTTGGAAAAGGCCTTTAATACCATCAGTTCCAATTCTTGACCTAACACTGTCGACCCCACCACTAAACCACGTCCCAAAGCACCACATTCACACAGCTTTTAAATCCTCCCAGGGATGATGACTCCACCTCTTCCTTGGGCAGCCTGTACCAGTGCTGGACAACTCTTTCAGTGAAGTGATTTTTCCTGATATCCAATCTAACCCCACCTTGGCACAAATTCAGGCCATTTTCTCTCACCCTTTCACTTGATTCTTGGGAGAAGAAACCAACATCCACCTCACTACAACCTCCTTTTCAAGAAGCTGTAGAGAACAACAAAGTCTCCCCTTAGACAGGATTTGAATTGCTTGTCCTAATTGTTCCCTTGGTTGGAACTTGTCAATGGGACCTGGGAATGGCTTTCCACTTAAGACAGAAAGCTTTGAAAGAAAAATTAAGTATTGCTAGACTTGTGGTTCAGTAAAGCTTTTCTGATTTAAAACTAGATTTTTTGCAAATCAATTAACAGAAATGGCAATTTTATTTTTTACATTTCTTCTGCTTTACAAAGCATCAACCTGCTGATAGCAAATCCGTCTTGAGGCAAGGATATAGCTTTTCTATTTCTGTATTTTCTCAGTGATAAATTGAGTACAGTAATGAAAAAATGTAGGAAAGTGATGAAAGGGCTGCAAAGAGAACAAGTGTTCGTCCTTTCCCTTCTCTCTGCATTTACCAAGTGAACAATATGAGTCACAGAAAATAGGGAAAATCTATGGCATCAGAAATTGAAGAATGATTATCTGCAGAGAGTCTGCCTCTTCATTGATGGAAAAATGGTTGCATGACAAAATAACTGTGGATAAGAGATGAAGATCCTTTGATTTGCTTGGAAAAAAGAAAGCAGTCGTGTTCGTCTTTCAAAGAACTTTCAGAATTGCAACAAATTTTGCCCACCAACCTTCATTCAGAGCACATCCTTCCCACATTGCAAAGCAGGCTCTGGTTTTGAGCTGAAAATCTGGGGCTGTTTGCCTCCTCTCCTACCTCCCCATCTGCCATAGTTCTGAGGTTTAGGTCAGCATGCTTGTTCAGAGTCACCACGCTTGGAGACGCACCTCCATCTGTCCTTGGAGAAGTGGTTTCTAGTTTGGGGCCAACCTTTCTCATACATAATATATACGTTGTTCTGCTGAGCTGTTTTACTTTGATCTTTGAATAACATGACTGGAACATGAGCATTGTAGGCATTAGTGTAACAGTATAAAAATAGTCTCTCAAAATCATTATTAGTGTTTAATAACAGAAAAAAATCCAGCTGGCATTTTAGCTTAATTTCTGTTAACTTTCTAAATTTTCCTAAAAGATTTATGAAAAAATGACTCAATTAAGATAGGTCTTAGTAAAATGTTCAGATATTCTAAGTGAAAATCATTCAGAATGATAAAATTGATACATTGCTGGCAAGATTTTCTTAATCTTTTATGCCACATAATTTTAGTAATATTTTTAACACTGTTGTAGCTTCTGTCATTTGAACTTTTATACAGTGATACTCTGAATTTATAAATTTATCACAGTGCATATGTTATGAATGATTCTTGGCATGTGAAGCCAGATTTGTTAACAGTTCTCCAGGTATGATGGAAGCTGTCCTCCCCACTACCTGCCTCAGCTCCACCTTTGCTAGGGCCAGTGTTCATAAAATCTGTGTGAGAGGCTGAACCTTCAAGAAGCAGTATGTAATTTTGGGTTAGTGCTGCAGAGAAAACTCCTTGCTTCAATGAATCAATACCAAGATTCTCACTCACTTGAGCAAATCTCTCAAGTGTAAATTCACTTTGCAGTCAATTCCCATATTCAAGGCATGTCTCGCTTTAAGTCAGTTTTGACAAATCCAAATGGATTTACTTATTTGTGATACTGCTACTGAAGATAAATAAAGTATTTTAACCTGACCCTCCCAGACAAGGACTGTCAATGCACACTGCTTTCGTTGGCAGCTCAGCAGGTGATGAAGCAGCAGGAGGGACAGCACCTATGCAGGTGACACATCTGCCACTGCTGATGTTTTTCCCAGTCTCTCATGCCTTCATAAAGTTTTGTTGAGGTTAAAATAGATCGTTACCTTTGAGAAGTGACACTGCTTCAATTAGAGCAGGTAAAGCCCAGTATTTCCATGCTGAAAGAAATTATTTGGGAAGAAACTTGTAGATGTGGAAAGACCTACAAAATGTCTTCTCCCATTTAACAAGGCAGCAACCACTCCCAGGAAACCTTTCTGCCCTGTGACTCCAGGATATCACTTGTAGAAATACAATAGATACACCAGAGAGAATACTTGCTTACACTTTTGTTTTTATTTGAATTTTTCCTTCCTATTCTGCATAGCATGTTCCTGTGGCAATGTGGATCTTTTCTCAGTAATTTAAGACAGATATTTAAGTTGGTCTAAAATAAGTCAATCACTGATAACACATAATACATGATAATAAGTTTCTAATTAAAACATAAAGGATATTACAGTAGTTTATACAAATGCTAGTTACACCACTAATGATATGAAAGTGGTAAGAGGGAAAGTGATTAATTAAAAGCTTAGAAAAATATTACGTTTATGAGGTTTCCCTCACATTTTAGTGTTGACATGAATTGAAAAGAAATGAGGAATCGAGATATAGCCATTTTTCTTCACAACCCACACATAATTTATTCTATCAGATCCTGTGTGCCAGTGTTGCTTATACGTACAAGACAAAGTGTGTTTAATAAGCAAGAGGTGAGGACCTTTAGGCAATACTCTTCAATCAAACTGCTGTTAAGAACTAATCATGTAAATGTAAAAAAGAAAAAAAATATTCTTTGTTTTCCCAGTTGGTGACTGATTGCCACGTAAATGAAGGCTTGTGCCACAAAAGTATACACTGTTATCTGCATCTTTATATTATATTATTTACTCCACTGATTTGAAAACTGTTTTAACTATATTCTAAAACTATATATGTTTTGGGAGTATTTTACAAATCACTAAATATTTAGGGCACGTTATTATTTTATTTTGTTAAATATGAAAAAAATCTGTGTATTTGATTACACTGGGGGGCTTCAACTGGGCAAAAAAATGATGCTACCTGGAGAGTCACCCATATGGTTAGCCTCGTTTTTCTGCATTCTTAAATAGTTCGATTGACCATGGCGAGTGTAGGTAGGGTGAGAGGTGCTTGGACTTCTCAATATTTTTGCTGGGCTCTTCTGAGCTGCTGCAGGCAGCGAGTCAGCACTGTATCGTACACCATCGTGTGAGACCATCCCACGATCCTATGTCACATATTTTGCCAGAGTTAATAATCCTTGAGCTCCCCTCAGAGTTATGCTGAAATGCTCAAGGGAATGTAAACCCTCTTCCTTCAATCAGTTCTTGTCAGCATCCATAAGGAGGTTAGATAACAGTGGTTCAAGACTGGCAGAGTAATACTTTTCAGAATCATAGGCATCAATGTTCAGGAGCAGTAAAATATTGCTGAGCACATGGGCAATTTACGGATTCTCTAGATGAAAAATTCTGAATCTTTATTTTTCTGTAACTTGCCATTTCCACTTATCCTGGCTTTCATGGGATTTCTTTCCCAAAGAAAAACTTTGCCTTTGCCTGAAGGTGTGAATTTGGAATGGGACTTCATGCCAAAAATGTTTCTTCTCTGAAACCCAGACACTTTCCAATGCTGCAATTCAAAACTTGTTTTAAACT
This sequence comes from Clamator glandarius, assembly GCA_033459285.1. NCBI lineage: Eukaryota > Metazoa > Chordata > Aves > Cuculiformes > Cuculidae > Clamator > Clamator glandarius. The sequence goes on along the minus strand of JAUNZM010000110.1, from coordinate 2,692,522 downwards.
CAAAATAATGCATAGAAATTTAAATCTTTTCTGTTAATTTACTCTTGCTCATTTATTCCTGTTTGATGAGATTAGCTGCACCCTGGTAAGACTCCCACCAAAATCTTGAAATCCCCCAGGCTCTCTCCTCCACAGGCTGAGCGGCCCCTGAGGCTCTCTCAGCCTCTCCTTGGAGGAAAATTGCTCCCATCACCTCACCCCCTTCATGGCCTGTGGCTGGACTTACCCTGCTCTCTCCCTCCTCTTTTCCAGATCAGCCCTGGACTCCAAATGTATCTGACCAGGGTTTAGCAGAGGAGGATATAATATTTCTTTTGTGGACACTCTAATGCATTCTGGAAAAAAAAGTATGTAAAAGTGAAGCAGGGTTGAGGTTTCTTTAAGTACAAACAGATGGTTTTAATTTTTTTTTTTTTTTTGGTGATAGGTACTATTGTGCAATTTGTTCAACTATAAAAATTATTTTATTGGATTTTGTTAAATTTTAAAATAAGGCATTTTAAATAATTTTAGATTTTACTTTTAAAGATGGTATTTAGAGGTGTGTAGGGGATCAAACTTATTTACAAATCTAGAGATCAAAACGTCATACATATACGCCAGATAGGTGGGAAATTTATGTAGATATAAATGATATAAAAATCTCAACAAAAGAAGGAGTGTTTTAACCAGTGAAATAATTTCTTGCTTCTTGGAACATTTGAAGCACACTGATTTATGTCAACTTAAGAATTTTGCATTGTAACATTGCCAACTCCATTCACAGACCACTTGACTGATAGGAATCTGTGCAAAGTCTAGCCTTCAAGGGAATTCTTTTCAATCCTCCTGGTTTTAGTTTGAGGTCAGAAATATTTGGCATCTCTCATTTTCTGTATGAAGGCATGGGTTGGGGTGTCCTCTCCCAAATGACATGGAAGCAGGCTTGGATTTATAGCTGGGATGGGGGTCAAGAGCAAGTGATGAAGCTTCGCCAGCATATATATACCCCTCTGACTAATTAGCCACTGTGCTGGATTAACAGTGTTAACTGCAGCGCGGGATATCAGCCAGCGTAATCTCCTGGAAATAAGTTACATCTGTTTCTGCTAATTAATACACCTCACAGTAGTCACAGTGGTGTGCATTTGGCAATATTATTCCTTTTTCTTGTTGCCTGGTGATGGTTATTGATGAGCTCTGCAGATGGTTGAAGGGCCTGTTGAAGACCCTGCTAGCTGCTAATGCAGTCCCCCTCTTTTAATTCACATATGGTTCAAACACATTTCTTATTCTAGAAATACAACCGTGTTCTTGGGAATTGGGACAGGATACACTATAAATTATTCCCAGGGTTCAGCCTGCAATTTCTTTTCATAAAAAATCCTTACTTCCCATCTTTTTTTTTTTTTTCCCCTACATTTGTGTGTTATGGTTGTGTCTGGTTATTCAGTCACAAGTTGCTTCATCCTTCTGACTAAAACAGGAAGAGAAAGAGAAGGGAAGAACAGGAAACTAAGAGTTTCTTGCAAGAAATCTTCATGTACGTGCATATGCTAATATTTATGAAAACTTCTGGAAAACGAGATCATTTGTAAAGTGGAAGGTTTTCCAGATGCTGGTGGATCTGATGACTGTAAACTGAAAAGTCATACAGATTCTCAATTAGTGGCAAATGGAGTTCATCGCTGGTTTTAATAACCCTCATAAGCACATTTTAATTTTTCTGTGTATTTATCATAAAAACTAATCATCATGTCCAAGCCATAAAAAGAAGAACACTAATTTATTTCTTCTGCCATGTTAGTGATTTCTGGATATTATACAAGTTAATGAAATCAATATGCAAATTAGGGAAGAAAAGAAATAAATTATCTTCTCTGCAGAGACAAATCAATATTTCACCTTATTTTTTTTAGTATCTACAGCAGATTGCTCAGGTGTCATAAAGGTCTCTAACCTGTCATGCAATATGGCATTCAGAGATGCAGCTAATGATAACCCCAGGGTGAAACATGTGGGTCCTGTGCTGCCCAAGGGGTTAGAAGAGGTGCATGGAGTCCAGTCCAGGCTTCTCACCTGGGGTCCAGGAGCTCTGTGGGAATCATGAGGTTGATGGGATCAGAGGGACATCTGCTCCCAAAAGTCAGAGACGTCCAATCAGGAAATTGAAACGCCCTGAGAAAATAATCCCTTCCTCTCCTGAGCTCTTTTTTTAGATTCTGGCTTTGACTGTATCTCAGCTTGTGTTTCCTGGCTCCTAATGGTAGCAAATTAAATGGCAAAAAAAAAAAAAAAAAAAAAAAAAAGGTAGCAGTTTTTGGAACTGGAACTGTTGAGCGTGGAGAAGGGGAAGCTGAGAGGAAATCTCATTGGTCTCTGGTGCTCCCTGTAGCGAGGTGTGTAACAAGTGATAAGGCAAGTTCTGTCAGAGAAGATTTAGACTGGATATTAGGAAAAGGTTCTTTACTGAAAGAGTAGTGAAGCATTGGAACAGGCTGCCCAGGGAAGTGGAGGAATCACCATCCCTGGAAGTGCTCAATAAACATGTAAGACATGGCACTTCAGGACATGGTTTAGTGGATACAATGGTGTTGGGCTGATAGTTGGACATGATGATTATAGAGGCCTTTTCCAACCTTAATGATTCTATGATTCTATGAAATTACATTGAGATAGCCATTTTTACTATCAACATGAAGTTCCCACTGATTCACAGGCTAGTTTGTGCATCATGAATGAACTTTCTCCCCATGATGATGCTCAGTGAGGTCTCCACGGCTCAGAGCAGCATCGCACCATCAGGGCAGTAGCACCAAACTGGTGGGGGGCATCAAGGCAGGGGGTCAAGGGCAAACCGCTCCTTGGAAAGCAACACTCAGTTTCAGCAGTTTCACTGCAGTTTTTGCCAAGACAGCTGTGGAGCTACTGATGGCAAATGCCAACTGCCTACATCTTCCTTTTCTTCGAGGCCTTGAGATTTGGACCACAAGTTGCTATCACTGATGAGCTGGTTTGGAGCTCACCAAGATGGACTGGTTCCAGAGAATTATATGTTAGTGGCATGAGCATGGAATATAATTATGACTGTTATTATTAACATTATCATTACTATTGCACACATGCTTTTATAATATCTCACTATTAAGGCTTGTCTGAATTTCATTCTCATGTCATTTGTTTTAAGTGCTTTTGGAAACAGAAACAAATTTACTTCTCTGCTATAAATAGCCCAAGGGAAAATAAACATGTTACTGTGTCCCTTGTGCCACATTCTATTGGTATGCATTTCCAATAAAGGTGATTAATTTATTTAACACTGTAGTAGATATAAGCTTTGATAAATATTTAAACAAAATACTGTGTAAACCAACCAGGTCAACAATTTTTTTAGTCTGTTTCCTGTTTTTTTTGCTATCTTATAAAATGCTGACAAATTACCTGTTAAAGCTGAGCAGGATAACTGTTCTCAACAAAGAACTGGAGAATGCTGAGAATCAAAAATGCTGAAATTTTTCTATTATTGATCACTTCCAGAAATCATTTTGAGAATGCATTCATACAGACATTTGAAGAAAGGGGATGGTGGAGATTAAAATCTGTGCAAGGATGGATTTGTGCATTAGGATCATACCATAACTCTGGGGATGTTACATTTCATTCCTGACTAATTGTGAGGTTGAATTATCATTTGCTTCTCTATATTCTTCTTTTTCTCCTTGTTTTTCTCTAAGTTAATCAAATGTAAGTAGAGGAATGTAGTACACTGCTTTCTGGACAGGAAATGAAGCTTCACTGAAATGTAAATATTCTACCAGAATATTGAGCCTCACTTTAAATTTCACATGCAAAACAAAAAATAATCATTTAATTCTTCTAATTTCTATTAGAAAGCAAAAATCTTTGGATTTGATTTTGATTTATTTTTACTCCCAGAAAATTATTGAAGGCTAAAATGCATTTAATTTTTGGAGTGGCAAGAGGACTCTTTAATTTGAAATTTGCAAACAGGGAGTAGGCCCCAAGTAATTAAAAATATTTCATTCAAAATCAGGCCATCAAGTGGGTTATAGCAAATGTGATGTTGCGTTGCTTGGTCAGCACTTAGCAATGACTCTTCAGACACCCTGGGTTCCTGTAGGTGTTCCCATCCCTTGCTTTTCCCCTGCACTGATGCTCTGTGTCTGTCACTGCAGTCAGGCAGCATCAGGGATCCTGTTCTGCATTGTATCTTACATTAACACCCTAGCACCCACTGTGCCCTGCACGATCACACTTGCAGCTCTGTTGGTGTTGCCTCCTGTCAAGGGAGGGACTTCACCTTCAGGGCTATACCCCAGGCCGTCCTTCACCCCTCTGTCTCCACAAGACAGTGGTTTGATGAAACTACAGAAAGCAGAAGATTAATTTTAATTGCCTCTGTTTATTTTCTACAGTCAATCTACCTTGCCCTATATGAGAACTTACTAATTTGAAATTATTTTAAGAAAAAATATCAGGTGACTGTAAAGCACTTTTCGTTTTGAATCAATATACAAAAGTTACTTGGGACTTTAATTTGCCTTTCATCCTCGCTTGTTATCTTGTTTCTTATGCATTTATTTAATCCCTATACTGCATAAATATTTATTCACTGCTATATTTAATTTTTTTTCTGACCTTCACTGTTGTCATGTGGGTAGGTAAAAAACAGCAGTTGTTGAAATGGAGAGTAGATCTGCAGTGGATTTAATCCCCACTGGAAGCACAGTACAGCAGATATTAAAAGCTTAATCTGCTCATAGATCAGAGTCTTTAGAGGTGTCATAAGAAGTATGTATGCAAAATAAACATTTTTTAATTCTCACTAAACATTAAATTTCAATTGCAATTATGCATATATATTCTAGTTATAATTAATAAATTCCACAATTTTTAGTGATTTGAAAGTATTCAGTAAATAGCAGAAATATTAGCAGCATACCAATATACCAGAAATCACCTCCCTCGAACCACTAGCAAAGCTATACTTGATGCACCCTAGGACACAGTTGGCCTTCTTGGCTGTCAGGGCACACTGTTGACTCACATTCAATTTGCCATCAACCAGAACCAGATGTTGCCTTATCCCAGGTGCAAAACCCGACATTTGCCCTTGTTAAGCTTTATGTGATTGGTGATTGCCCAGCTCTCCAATTTGTCCAGATCCCTTTGCAAGGCCTCTTTGCCTTCAACAGCATCAACAGCTGCCCCTAGTTTCGTGTCATCAGCAAACTTTAGGAGTAAACCTTTGCATCTAGCATCCAGGTCATTTATAAATCTATTAAGGAGTACTCCACTTAATCTGCACACTGTGAGTCTAGAAAATTCTCCATCTTCTACCATGTCACAGTTCAAATCTTCCCTTGGAAAGACTGCAAAAATCATGATGATGCTCCTCAAAAGGAAACAGAAGCATCCACACTTCTTCTGGATCAGATCTCTCAGTCTTTATCACATTCTGGAAAGGATTTATCCACAGGGATCTTGTGTCCTCCAAGGCAAGGAACAAAACTACAGCTCTAGATCTGTAGTAGATCGTCTAACAGGGAGTGGAGGAAAGGATTTCTCTGAGAGTCAGACAAATGATGAAGTCAGAAAGGATAGTGCTGTAGTAGGTGGTTGACAATTACACAAAGAGTCTTTGGGGTGCTGCGATGAACTGTGATGGCCTTCCACGGTGCCTGCCAACTGTTGGGAAAATAGTTGTGGAGGATACTGGGGAGGAATCATTACACCAGAGAGAGTTTCTGTCTCCCTAATAAAAACCAAAGGGACTTTATAGGTCTATAACCATAGTCTGATAAACAGCATAAATGCTATTAAAAATATTGTACATTTAAAAATTATAGACAGCCATTATGTATTTTTGATATAATGGATGGGGGCATTCATTGTTTTCAGCAAGGACTGTGTGCACTTGTACTGTGTGCACACAAATGCCAAAAGCTGTTGTGTTCTGTCTGTGTCATTTGATGCATGAAGCAGTATTAGAAGATCTGTAACCCAGAAGAAACCTTGAAGGGCTGTGGGGTGAGGGCGTTGTATTGCCCCTGGCTCCTGTGAACCTCAGGGGGGTGGGCTGCTGCCTTGGAGAGCAGAGTAGGCATTCCCAGGGCTGTTGGCTGCTCCTGGCAATACCCACAGCCCCCTGAGATCCCCACTTTTCAAAGGGGGGTTGTATGCTCCTGTAAGGAGGATTTTACCTTCTGAGATTCGCGTGGCTTTTAGAAATAGGTGTGTTTGATCAAGTGTTAATCCTTCTTCATAAGTGAGGACTGAATTACAGTAGACCAAGGTGCTTTCTGATGCTCTGCTTTGCTGTGAGTGTCCCTTGCACTGTGTACTCTTGATGTCCTTTGCTGCTGCTCAGTCCAAAAGAGCATCTTTTGTGCTCAAACACCACAGTTCAGTAGAGCGGCACTGTGTAGCGCAGGAGGACTCTGAAAGGTGGTGAATGATGTTTCACAAACTCCAGTGCACATTGCTGTTTGCCTATTCACAGCTAAAAAAGCATAAGCATTTGCACAGATGGATTGGTCAATAGATTAATTCCAGTCCAAAAGAAATGGTCAGTTAAGCTGCTGAAAGCAGCATCTTCTCTCCCCACTCTGTGTGTTTATTGCTTAATTATGAAATTACAGTTGTGACTGCAGATAAAGAGGTGGGGAGTGCAGCACAGCACTGGAATGAAGAACTTAAGGGTGATGGGGATTCTGGAAAGGAGGCTATAAAATACTATTCTTCCACTAAAAAAAAAAAGTATTCTTGTATTGAAGAGCAAGCATGCAAAGATTCAGCTAAGAGGCTATAAGCACAAAGGCTATACTTGCAGTGCCTGAAAGGGATAAAGCAGGTGATGTCTTAGATTCTGGTGGTAAAATCTCTCTTGCCAAACTCCCAGATGTAACACTGCAGTATTAATAATCCAATTCCTCTCACAGTTTTTATATGTTCTGTTGGGATTGGCTATATTTTGTCAAGAAAATGGTACTGATTACATCATAATCTGAAAAGGAAGCTGGCTACCATATGATTTACTAAATGTTGCTATAAAAAAATGTAGTTAATAACTTGTCATCACTTTTATCTGAGAAACAAAGCTGTATGTCCAGCTCCATATGTTGTCTTATTGAAAAGGTATATAGACTTTGACTGGACATTTCAGCAGGGGGAATATTTTTTTAAGAGATGGATGCACTTATGTTAAGGCTCCAGATTACTTCCCTGATAATACGAAATTGTACTGAAAATAAGACATCCTTTCTCATGTTTAAAAACCAAGAGATGCTAAAAAAAGCAACTCTATACTATGGTCATTCCAACTACACTAGTGAGCTTTATTATGATAGTTCAATTATGTGAATATGAATGTAACAGAGAATATAATCCCAGTCCCAGAAAATGAGAAATGAGACCCCATATCAACAACAGACTCAATGTCAATCCCATGCAAAATAATCTCACAAGTAATTGTGGACTCCAGGAAGAAACAGGAGCTAAAACATATGGTCAGCCAGAGACTCGATTCTTATTGGCATCCATCAGTCAGGTTTCAGGGACAGCAGATCTGGTCAGACAAAGGAGCTCCTCTAAATAGCCAGGTTAAAAAGCAGGTCTTTGGCAGTCACTGGTGGGGAAGTTTGACTTGGGGAAGGCTTAACATGCCTTGGGGAAGGCTGCCGTGAGGTAAAACAGAGGATGCTGTTAGTTGGAGCAGGCAGGTCCCTTCTGCATCAGAGCTTCAGATATGCTATTGTTTTCCCTTTTCCTGCTGAGAACACGAGTTTTTACCTACAAGAGGTGTAATTTTAAAGAGGAAATAAGGAAGAGGTTCCCATACTGCACAGGAGGGAATCACAGGGGGATGAGCAATGGAACCAAAAGGAGCCTCCAGGCATTTACATTTTTGTAGCAGCATTCATAACTGGTACTTTTAGGCAGGCAGGAGGTCTACAGAGCAAGCCATCCGTATCCCTTCAGTGCCTCCTGCCCTTTCCATCCCTCCACAGCTGGCCACAGCAGAGGCTGAAGGGATAATAAGAGTAATATTCCAGGTGGTAATAACTGCACAGGGAAAGAGGAAATAAAGCTGAGATAAAGCAGAGGCTTTACCTCTGTACACAGAGTTGGTAAGACTCTTGCTAGGTGATTATGCCCTGCACTGTTCACATTTTAGGATGATTCTGATATTCCACAAAAGAGGGACACAAGTATTACCTAGACAGTCTTACAGAAATTAAGCTTATGGTGCTCAAACCTTCTGCAGAGGAAAATGAAGAGTTGATTTATGATTTCATACAGATTCTTAGTCATAGAAAAGGTAATTGATAGCAAGGGGGGATGTTCAGCTTTGCAGATAAAAACATAAGGAGATGTGATATCTGAAAGCTGAATTTAGTGGAATGCAATTTTGCACTAGGATGGCATTTCCTAGCAGCAGGAGGGTATTTAATCACTGACAGTACTTACCAGACATGGCAGTGTGAGCAGCACCTGGAATTGCTAGGATAAGACTAGACAGCTTTCTAAAACATTGGGTTTTGTCAGGCTTCTGGGAAAATTTCTAGAGTCTGTGACCGAGTTCAGACTAAATTATCCTGGTGGTCCCTCTGGGCATATATTCTACAGATCTGTTAATAAAGTTCAATTTTGTTCCTATAAAATTCTGTGCTCTATAACTGTGGATACGTGTAGAATTATTTTTCAGATGTTTGCCATTAGAACACACATTTCTATCAAAATTAAAATACATGACAAAATACTATAGATTTGGGTTTTGAACATAGTAGGCAAAACCAACTTCAAAGGAAAGCCTGGCAGCCATATCATGGAATTATAGAATCACCAGGTTGGAAAAGACCCACCGGATCATCGAGTCCAACCATTCCTATCAAACACTAAACCATGTCCCTCAGCACCTCGTCCACTCATCCCTTAAACATCTCCAGGGAAGGTGACTCAAACACCTCCCTGGGCAGCCTCTGCCAGTGCCTTTTCCATAAAAATTTTTTTCCTAATGTCAAGCCTAAACTTGTCAGAGCTTGAGGCCATTCCCTCTATCCTCTCCCCGGTCACTCGGTAGAAGAGGCCAGCTCCCTCCTCCCCACAACCTCCTTTCAGGTAGTTGTAGAGAGTAATAAGGTCTCCCCTCAGCCTCCTCTTCTCCAGGCTAAACAACCCCAGCTCTTTCAGCTGCTCCTCATAAGATTTGTTCTCCAGCCTCTGCACCAGCTTTGTTGCTCTTCTCTAGACTCACTCCAGGACCTCAACATCCTTCTTGTGGTGAGGGGCCCAGAACTGAAATGTCAATGTCAATGGCTATCCTAAAACAAGGAAGAGAGGGAAAGGGCAGGAGCTGCAGGAGGAAATCAAGGCCTGTGAGCCTGTGTGTTATGGAAAATACATTGCTTTTTGTGAGAACAGGACCTTAAAAAGGAGACGAGTGATAAAGAGCAAAGAAAGCCTTATGAGGAAAGGCAGAGGAGCACAAAGACACCACATGCATTAAGCACCAAAGAAAAGCATAGTAGATTGTGTTGATCTCTGTCTTGGAAAAGAGATTTTGTTCATCTATGTGAACTGAATGAAATCGTATTATTTCAATTCTAGATTCTTGCCTATGGCAGGACTGTCAGCGTATTTTCTTCAGGGATTTGTATTTTTGGTGATTTGATTACAATTCCTTGCATGATCCAGCTTTTCTGCTGGATCCTTATGCCACTCTGCTTAACGGACCTACAGGAGTTATGCTGAATGTCCAGCAGAAGAGTATGCCTAAAATCCCTCATTCCCACTGAAATTAATGTTAGCATGTTTCTAACCTGTTTTTATGAGTCAGACTATTAAATCAGTACACTGATCAATGAGTAGATGTTTCACTCATCTATTTTCTGGTGGTAATATAGGGAAAAGTCTGGACTAAACCTAATACCAACCCTGGCACAGCCTGAGAACCAGGAGTTTGTATTGACCACCTAGGGGCCATTCTGGCAACACAGCAAGCTCCAGGCATGTACTTTATGTTTAGTGTCTAAAGCAAATAAAAATCACCTGGGTAAATAGCATTAGATGGCAGGTGTGGAAAAATCCCTCCATGGTACTGCTTCAGTAACACTAGACCATGAGAAAATCTCTTTTTTTCACCTTAAACAGTGCAGAACCTCAAATAAGAAGTTTAATGCTGTTGGAAAACGTCCACCATAGCATTTACTTAATCTGGAAAATATTTCCACAGTTCAAAATAGATATTGAAATATAGATATTGGGATATCGAAATACTTCCAATCACTGGGCCAGGAAAAGGACTGGAGAACGTCTGCAGATGGACTTCCTAAAGCACGCAGAAGTAGTCTACATATGAAAAAGCTCTATACTTTCCAAAGTATGTTGAAGGGATGTAAATAATGTATTCCAGGTTGCTAAAATGGTTACAAAAGTATAAGCATGGGTCCAGACAGTGGGATTTGGGCTGTGATAAACTGGAGCAAACCAATAAGACAAGACTATGATACTCAGGAAAGGAAAATGGAAGATAACGTTAGTGGTACCCATTTACCTTGCAGAACCTTTGGATATAAAAGCAGTCATTACAGAAGGTTCTGAAACACCTTCATTTAAGATCTGTATTTTTCACAGATATTTGTACAAAATGTGTTATTTATCATAAAGAGAATAATGCTTTCAGAAACATCATTAGGGCAGTTTTCCTCCCTATGTAACATTATCAGAAGTAAGGCATGATTTAGTGATTGATAGGTATGGTTGGACTCAATGATCCAATGGGTCTTTTCCAACCTGGTGATTCTGTGATTCTAAACAAAGGTATTCCATTAAGCTTAGGCCATTTAATATTTTGCATCATTTTCCATTCATGTGGGACTATTGTCTTATGGCCAGATGTGTAAATAGTACAAAAAATGAAGTTTAGTGAAGAATTCTGCTGATGAAATGAAAGAAAATATATAGCTTTTTTTTTCTTAGCCATATTGCTACTACAATGCTAAAAGCAATAGAAAGCAAGAGAAATAAATGTATTTTAATCTTCTCCATGAACAGATGTGAGTCTTTAAGTACACACAGATTAGATGTAATAAGCATCATTTTTTTAAAAAGTATGACAAAAATTTAATTTCATCTTCTTTTCAAACTGTCATAAGCAAACTCAGCGTTTGCCTTAAATAACAGCATCCATCGGTAGCAGTTTACTGGGAACTCATTAGCAATACCTACTTAAAACAAAATAGAGGACATTGTTGTGCTATCATTTATAGCATCTCCAACCCATGGCTAAGGTTCTGAAAATGTAATGGAAATAGCTATGGTCACAACTAAACAAGGTTTTTGCACAATTATATTTCATCATCTGTGTGTGTTTTTATCGATAATGGCAACAGGAGTATTCCTGCTGTTCTCAGTTATCTGTGCTCTGGCAGGATTGCAGTGATCCTCGCATTTCCCTTACAACTTTGTCCTTGCTTCATTCCAGTCTCTCCGAAGATATATCGTATTTCAAATGACATCGTTGTGAACGAAGGAAGCAATGTTACTCTGGTGTGCCTGGCCACAGGGAAGCCAGAGCCTTCCATCTCTTGGAGACACATCTCTCCGTCTGGTAAGCACAACTATTTGTCACTGGAGCTTTCTGCCACCTTTCACTGATAACGGGCTTTGCATTTTCAATTTTCAGAAGTACGACAGTATCATTTTTGTATGCCTTAAAAATTGTGTACTTAGGTAGACTTTTAGAAAACAAAAGCTTCCTCAGATTTCAGCAGGGATCAGTGGAAACTAACGACACTGCCATATAGGAAACTAGGAATAAAGACACCCTAAAAATGGGTATTTTTTTAAGCCAATTTTAACAGGCTGTTAACAGCATTTATCAAGCAGATCCAATCAAAACCAAACCATGGAAGTAATCAAGAACACACAAGATTTTCTGGAAGCAAGTATGAAAGTTAAAAACATTAACACATCGTGCACTAGATTTAATTTCATGTAGCTACCCTTGAACCATCAGTATAGTTTGTTAGAATGGCTTTATAGAACAAATTAAATTATACATATGAAAACTTGCAGACCAAATGGCATCTAAAAGAATAGTTTCTATTTAGTATTTCCATTTATACTTTTATTTCCTCAAAACATATTTAGAGGAAAACTTTGGGTAACATCACAGACATCTCTACACTGGTTCACTCGGCACAGAGCCACCAGAGCTGGCTCCCTGGGAGCAGAGCAGGATCTGTATTCCTCAGAGGTAGGGAGTTTCCCACCCGGTATCTCAGAGATGTGGCTCTGGAAATTCTGGTGGGTTTTGTGTTTCTGAGGGGAGATACTCCCCGCTTCCAGCTGGCTGTGGTATGGAAGACTGGTGTTGCACTGGTTCTTTTATAGTGACTCAACAATGATAATTGATTTTGCAGTGAAGGTCTTTCTGTTTGCTCACACAACTTTTATGAAATCCATGTAATTGCAGGGAAGAACAGTTTCATGGACTGTCACAGGTTACTGCAGTGTCTCATAATCCTGCGTAAGAGTTTGTTTTACAACGCAAAATCTGAAAAAATAAAAAAACTTTTGACCTTTAAGACAATGACAATGAATTCTGCTTGAAGTGTCCATCAAGAGACTAGGGAAAAAAAAATGGTTGTAGCAGAAAATGGATTTTAACTAAATGTCAAATAAAATTTTATTGGAAACTGTGGTGATACTTTAGAGTAATAGCTTAAAGCATTAGACTGTCTGCAGAAAGGAGATGTTACAATTTTCCTGGAGAGGAAAAAAAGCAGAAAAGGAGAATTAGTGCACTCAGGCTGGAGAAGGGTTTGGAGGAGGAACTAGATCCTCCTCATCTTGCATTCAGACAAAATTATTGTGCGTAGTCGCAAGGGCTTTCAGTGAACCCACTGATTTTGTGTCTTGACCAAACGACTGAGAATGAGGAATGAGAGGAAAAATGTGATCATTCAGCTGCAGACCCATTACATTTACCACACTGAGTACTGAAAATTAAATTTGAGGGAAAGACTAATCAAAATATCATGGAGATACAGGAAGAGTCAATCAGACTGCTCCAGTGCAATGATGATGTGCTCTTGCTGAGCTTCCACTACTGGAAGCCGCAGTTGGACAGGTATGTTTTCTCACCATCAGAGATTTAAGGGCAGGCAATTGCAGTCTGTGCTTTTTCTCCCTTCCCTTGCCCAATATCTGTTCTATTTTGCCTTCTCGGCCCTTCTCAGAAGCATGTATGAATAGCACCCATAGGAGACAGCAGGGTTCATTTACCTTATCCTCACTGTTTCATCCTCTCTGCTGGAAAGCTTGACCAAATAACTGGCAGGTAATCCTGCAATTCCCATATAAGTTTTGATTTTAGGGTTTGCACTGGGGAAGATGGCTCGTTGGATCGGTTTTGCAACTTCCCTTACTCCCTTACCTGGAAGTAACAGGTTAGATGAAACACAAACATGTATTTAACAAATTTGACACTTAAACAAAGGAAAATCACACAACTGAACCGCAGACTGCCTGAGATGGACAGGGACCTCGGGAAATGAGCCAGTCCAACTCCTGTTCAGAACAGGTCCAGTTGGGTTTGAATATCTCCAAGAATGGGCATCCTGTGCCAGTGTTTGATCACACTCACAGTAAAAAAGTTGGGGGGGTTTTCCAGTTTAAATGGAATTTCCTGTGTTTCAATGAGATCCTGTTGCTTATTGTCCTGTCACCAGCAGCTCTGAGAAGATTCTAGATCCAGCTTTTTACACTCCCATTCAGCTATAGGAACTCCAGAGCCCTCTCCTTCCAGGCTGAGACTCCACCTCCCTCAGCCAATCCCTAGTATGGATACTCTGACCCCTTCATCATCCTGCTGGCCCTCCTCTGGACTCATTCCAGGATGTCTATGTCTCTTTTGTTTAAGGAGGCGCTCGGTAAAAACAGTGGGATATGCACATATCACAGGTTTGCTGCCCGAAGCGGCACTGGCAGCGTCTCCTCATGGCATGACGGGTTTGCTTCCCTTTCAGAGGTGTTTACACTAGCGTTCATGAACTGCTCAATCTTGATTATGGGCAAAGAGGGGGTACACATGATACAATTACAATGAATGCATGGTTTATGTATAACTGCAGTTTTAAAAACTCAACAATCATTATTAGTCTAGAGCTAATATTCCCTGCCCGTGGTGGGGGTGTTGCACCTAAAGACACCCTCTGTTTAGGATCTATTCAGGGTCATTTTAAAATGTTTACTATCATGCTTTTATACCTTTGTTCTTTCTTCATCACCCTGCAGCTCCACTGAACAGCTACTCAGTACTACAGGCTGTGTCAAACCATGGGTTATTTGGCAGAAAGTTGAAAGTAAAACAGATTAGCCAGGCATTCCTGCTCAGTGGGAGGAAACACTGCTCCAGCTGAACCAGCCATGGCAAAGCTGCAGGCAGGGCTACACAAGTGCTGAGGCCTGTCAAACTCATTGCAAACACGGCCTTATAGGGCTGAGTTGTTTCAAAATGTGTTTCTTCTGAGAGGTGACCACCAATGTGGCGCTTGCAGAGCTGTAGGACATGCCTTGGGTGTTCCCTGATTGACCAACAGACAGAACTCTGTCTAGACTGGGAGAACACAGTATCCAAATAACTTTTTTTTTCCAAAATCTTGTAAAACATGATGGAAACAAACCTATAGTTTACAGAATATGTTCTGTCTACTAGTCCACCAAATAAATAATCTTTCCATTTCACTAATACTGTACCACTTCCGTGCTCAGGTGGATGTTTTGTGTACAGACAGTTAAAAATTACACTCAAATCCAATTAAATATCAGTCTGGCAAACAAGAAGACTGGATTATTAGAAAACAAAATGCAAGAGAGTTGAAAACACCTGATGTCTGTAACAGTTTATATTCTGTTTGCAGTAAAATAACTTTATCTAAGCATGAGCTTCATCTGCACAGTATAATTTCTCCCAATTTTCTCATGTAATTCCCAACAGCACTAACAAAGCTTACATGTAAGCGTCACATCTAGAATATAACACTAAATTATATTAGTGAATCATATTTAGAATAATCTGAAATTGTTTGTCAAAGCTGCTACTAAAAGATAAGAAACTGAAATCTCTGAATACAAATGATTCAATGTAGACTAATTCCAAAATATTATCATGATTTGCATCAATGCAGCCTTTCCTTGGATAAGGTTTGATTCAATTTTTTTGAACAAGAGATAAAATGAACCTTTCATATGAATAAAAATAAAATGTATTTAGAGGTGTTTTTTAACTTAGTACATAAATTATTGATGTGGAATCTTTACTGTGCATGTTTAACTTGCAGTCATTATGTAAATGCTTTAATTATATAAATATTCATTATACAAACCTATTATGTAAATCCACAAAATCTACACATTCAGCGTACGACCATAAGGAACATGGGACTAGTTTGTAATCTGAAAATCTCGTATTGTTGAAATGTCATCTGAATAAATTGCAGGTATTACTTATTTTGTTCTGACATTTAAGAGCAAAGCTGAGCATCAATACTTTAAGAATGAAACTAGAATTTTAAAGAATTAAGGTCTACTTGAAACATAAGTCCAGCTTTTAACAATTGTGCGCACTCTGTGTGTGTGTTACGCTGCCAGTTTTGAAAAGCAAGCTCTACCACTGTTGCCAGGAGTCGTAACAACAAAAGCCACTCAGAAATCTTTTGATGAAATGTTACTGCTTTGCAAAATCTGGGTGTTGTATGTCAAAAATCTTTTCTGCTTTGTTTTTGATAAAACTTTCCAAAGCAATTTTCCCAGCAACAGAAGGACCAATGATTCAGGATGCTTGGGTGTTGTTGTGGCTGCACTCAGACAGCTGGGCAGGGCAGGGACCAGTAACAGAAGCACACACCGCCTGAGCATTTGCTGCTCCAGACAGGTCTAGTAGGGAAGTCTAATATTTCCTGGGTTTATCTAAATGTAAAATAGGTTAAATTCCACAGTTTGAAAAGGTTTTATGGAAAAAGCAAAACAATTTCTAGTTAACTCTCTTAAAAAAAAATACTTCTTGAGAATTCACAGCATGGTCTAAAGTTCAGGATATCACAGGATCCTTGAATGGGTTGGGGGGGGCATTAAAGTTCAAGCTGGCCTTGAACATCTCCAGGAAACAGGCTTCTATGACTTCTCTGGGCAACCTGTGCCAGTGCCTTATCATCCTTGCAGTAAATAAGTTCTTCCTAATATCTAATCGAAATCTGCCCACTTTGTAGCTTAAAACTGTTACCCTTCATCCTGTCACTGCACTCCCTAAAAAAAATACCCTCCTCAGCTTTCCTTTAGCCCCCTTTTAAGTACTGGAAGGCTGCTGCTATAAGGTATCCCTGGAGCCTTCTCTTCTCCAGGTTGATCAACCCCAACTCTCTCTGCCTGTCCTCATATGAGAGGTGCTTCATATAGAGGTATTTCATTCCACACCCCAGCACACTGTTTCAGCATTTCCCACTACAGCACACTCACAAAGACATCCGAGTCTCCCATGGGAAGGACACAGTAAGAGCTACCAGAGCTACCAGAGCTACCAGAGCTACCAGAGCAGATGGGAATTATTGGTCACGTGTGAATGGTTATGCTTTGCCAAACTAGCTAAATATCTCAGTGGCTGCTGGAGGAGACAAGATGCCTCAAATGAAACATGCCTGCATTAAAATAACAGTGAGTAGGATGGGTTTATATCATTTGGAGGAAGAGAAAGAGAGGGGCATAAAAAGACTGCAAGAGTACTCTCACTTTGGGCTTTGTTCAGAGTGCTTGACTTCACAATCATAACATTTACCACAAGTTTTGTTAGATGAAGTGTCATGTTTCAAACAAATATTTTCACTCTGGTTGGTTCATGTTGGCATCGTGTTGTTACCAAGCAGACACACAAGCAAGGCTGAGCTTCACACATACTCTCTACAGCCCAAAACCTGGTGCAAGACGTGAGGGCAGACAAGAGGTTTGCCTCAAAAGTCCTGATCCAAACTAAAATGCTCATATATATCCACCCAAAGTGCATGAACTAAGCATCAAATGAAGGAAACTTGGTGGTCCTGTCCCAAGCAGGAGTTCTGACCGTACAAGCAGGAAAGACCAGCTTCAAAGCAAAGCCACCCCAGACCCACCCTGTACAGTGCACATTACGTCTTCAGCACTGTTTTAATCTTCATATCCACTCCTATTATGCTGCATTACCTGCTAGCATAGAGACTGAGCTCAATAAGGAGACAGATGTGTTGATGAATGTTTTGGTAAGGGATTTCAAGGCCCATGGCTGAGGCAAAAAAAGGAAAAAAAAAAAAGATTGAGATATAGGAATCTCCTGCTATATTTGTAGTTCTTTGTAGTGTCCCAGCGTCTCTGGCTTGTTTCATCCCTGGTGTCTCATCCCTGATGAAGTCTAATTTCGAATTTTCCAGTTCTTCTTGCTCACTTTCTCTTTTCTCACAATTTTATCCCCATTGCTTCCAGTCAAGTTTCTAGTTATTTTCCTAAAATGTGAATATAAACTAGATATGTGTATGAGCATGCATTTTGGACAGCAGATTTTCAGAAATTATGAATTTAGGTAAATAAAGACAGATATTCCCATGTCAAGTGAAAAGCAAATTCTTGGCAATAGGACACTTTTTCGTTCAGTTCTGTTTCCAGAGAACAGTAATGCTAAAGCATTAAAAAAAAATAAACTAAACAAAAAACTTGTGAGAACTGTTTAGCACTTGCAAAATAACTGATTTTTCACTACTGCTAAGGAAAGCCACACTTTTCCAGAAGTTAGCCTGGATTTAGATTTAAGCATATTCACATGATGACTCCATTCCTTCTCTAGCACATTTCATTTGCTGCTGGGGCGTGTGTGCACGAGTGTGATATGACTGAACTGAATCTAATGCCCATCATATTGTTTCTGGACAGCCCTAAAGTTGTGAAGATGTATTGCATTAATGTATCATCATAGCAATATCGTTCTGACGATATATTAGTGTAATACATCTTCAGAGCACTGAAATGATGGTGCTGTCTGGGAAGGATGAGTCTAATAGCCAATTCAATTTAATTATAGGACAAAAGGCAATACTGGTCCCTGAAGAGGCACAACATGATTCCCACAAGACCCTTCCTGACACAGATTGCTACAGAAAGCTGAAACTGGGAGTGGGGGGGAGAAGCAAAGAGAGTTTTTTTTAAAACTTCTAGCTAAATCCTAATACTTAACTGACAAATTACTACCAGATTTCCAGGGGTTTTAAAATGCTGAATCTTGCTCCAAAATAGTTTTAAAACTAAAGGGTTTAGAAACAAAAGTTTCCAACTTGTATCTTTTTGTACTAAGTTCTAACATATTTTTGCTGTTGGGGGATATTTCACACCAGTTTCCCTCTAAAAAATTTGCAATTATGCATGACATAATTTCTGATGCATGAGAAGTTACTCTTATCCATCCTCAGCCTAGCTACTGTCTTTGCATAGTAAAGCTACTTTCAGTACTAATCAAGTTGTGTGAAGGATCTTGCCATCAAAGTATGTTTTCCCAACTTTGTTAATTCGAAGTCCAGTTAGCAGATGCTTCAAACAGCCTGGCAATACTGTTATCCAAAAAATCCTCTTTCTCTCAAACTGCTTTGTCCTGAATACCTTAAAACTGATGATTATTTCCTAGTCCATAAGTTTGCAAAGCAAAGCCTGGGGTCCCTGTTCTGTTGTCTCCCTCTCTAAATTATACTATCCCACTTCCACAGCAGCTTGGCAAGAGCCCTACAAGAAATGATCAGTTTTCTGACAGTGTAGTCATCGTTTCATCAAGCTGATGTGTTTCCAGGCTGCAGGACGGAATGCCTGCCCTACTCAAGCCCCGGCGTTCCAGTGAAAATGACACACAGCCACCTATCCTAAATGGAGGTAGATTTATTGCCACATTATACCAAAAGCGAAGCTAGTTCCCTTTAGGTGTCTAAGAAGCAGAATGTAAAATAATTCAGTGATTTAACCTGATCAGCAAGGACAGTGATATGCCTCCTTTATGCCATCATTACTCATCTTGCAGGCAACAGCTTCATTATGGGGCTAGCACGGTACTCCTCATTCAGGTAAAGCATTACGAGACTGAGTTGAAACATCTGTTCCTTGCAACTGAGCTGGAAGTATTTGGAGACAAGCCAGGAAACCTTCAGAGATAGACTAGGGCAGAGCCAGGCAGCAGTGGCGAGCTAAGACTGACTGTGATCAGAGGGGTTTTACTTGTGTGGTGGACTGAAGAAGATAAGCAGGGAAGTCTTGCACATTGCTGTCAGCTCCTCTTTTACTCCACTTAGCTGCTGGCATATGCCAACAATATCTATCCCAGCTTCAGAAGAAGAGAAGGACACAGAAGTGCTCTCAGCTGTCCTGAGTTACCAGAGAAACCTGCAAATTGCCTCTTGGCTGTGCTGTACACATTGGCACCAGTTGGTTTCACAAGTAATGCATTCAGTACCAGAATATTACACTAACAAAGCCTTCCTGTCCTGCTCCTAGACTGGATTTTTTTGTATCAGAAATAGTGTGGCCAGCAGCACCAGGGAATTGATCATCCCCTTGTACTTCGTTCTGGTGAGGCCATACCTCAAATCCTATGTTCAGTTTTGGGCCACTCACTACAAGGAAGACGTTGAGCGACTGGGGCACATCCAGAGGAGGGCAATGAAGCTGGTGAAGGGTGTGGAGCACAAGGGTTGCAGGGAGTGGCTGAGAGAGCTGGGGCTGCTCATTCCAGAGAAAAGGAGGCAGAGGGGGTCTTCTTTCTTCTCTATGGCTTCCTGAGAGGAGGTTGTGGTGAGGTGGGTGTTGGTCTCTTCTCCAAAGTAACAGGTGATAGGAGAAGATGAAATGGCCTCAAAATGGGGTAGAGGTGGTTTAAACTGGATATCCGTAAAAATTCCTTCATGGAAAGGGTTGTCAAGCACTGGAAAATGCTGCCCAGAGAAGTTGTGGAGTTACCATCCCTGGAGGGTTTTAAAAGACGTGTGGATGTGGCACTTAGGGATATGGTTTCATGGTGGAGTTGGCAGTGTTAGGTTAAGGGTTGGCTTCAATGATCTTAACAATCTTTTCCAACCTAAACAATTATCTTTCAACAGCACTTATGCAGGAAAAATAAGGTGCATTGAACAGCTGAATATCCCGCTGATGGGCACGTGATATTTGCGTAGATGGATTGGTCTGTGTTACAGCTTTTTCAGGACTTGAAGCTTTGTAATTAATATTTTATATGAATTTAATGGCCTGGCTCATGATCCTGAAGGGGAGTTTTTTGGTTGGTAAAAGCATTGCATGTCATTAAATCAAGGGGTCCCTAGCGTCAAATACACAGCTGACAGCTGCCTAAGAACCAGGGAATGGTGTGGAGTTCTACGCAGAGTAAATAAGGGAATTCATTAACAGTTTAAAAACAGCAGTGTAAACACTAGTACTCAATATAAACTGTGTGTTGTGATTCTTTCCTTTGTTTCTAGATAAACAAAAATAAGAAGCTTCCAAAATCACACCTCTCTCATAAAAAAAAGATGATGGGTTTTTTGGTTTCAGATTATGGAGCTTTTGGATTTTTTTTAATGATAGTTGTAAGCAGCATTCTTGGGAGATGTACAGTGTGTTAGGATCCAGTTAAGCAACATTCAGTATCATGAACCACTGCTCTGGTGTCAAGTGACATTACATTGTAGTCCCGGAGGGTCTGAGGAAGACTTTTCAGAAAAATGTCATTTTTATCAGGACCATTCCAGAAGTTTGAATATCCCTTCAAGAACAATTAAAGGTATTCCTAGAAATCTTTATGTCTTCTTAAAATCTCTAAACAAGTTGAAAAAGATTCTTGTTAAAATATGGTTGTCAGGAAAAGAATATTCAATCTAATATGGTGAAATAATTGGGTTTTTGTGAAGGAACTGAGAAATGAGAGTAAGATTACAATCAGTGAAATAAGGAGGTTCAAACTAAAACCATAAAAAAGCATTGCGCAAAAATAAGTATGAATTTTTTGACAATTGTATAAGAACTGGTATTTCTCACTTTTCAATAAAAGTAGATTAAATCATTAATAACTCATAAAATGCTATGAATATTAGAATTTTAATACATGCCTAGTTTATTCCTGCAGATATTAATTCATTTCTACTTGAGAAATACAGCACTTATGAGTGAGCAATTTATGAATCATAAAAGATACTGCAGTGAAACAAAGTCTTTAATGTTCAAAACCAAACCAAGCAACTGTAGGTTTCACCATTTTCCTCTTTCCTTTAGTGTAGAGTTCCTCATGGCTATTTCGCAAGACACTGGTCTTTTGAACCGTGTGTGTCAGCTTTTGGACTTCTGCATTTTTTTTTTAGAGAGAAGTAACAGATAACCCCTAAAATGCAACGAGATGGTCTTATTTCCTCTTTTTATTCTGGGAACTTCCTCTCCAGGAGGGCTGCAGGCAGGCAAGCAGGCTGAAAAACCAGGCTGGGCATGCTGGTGAATGCAGATGCTCCACGGAGGTGACAGTGAGCAAGCAGCAAATGCCACATTCATCCCAACTATGCCTGCAGTATCTCCTGTTTTATTGCACAGAAACATTTTTTCTGGGCATTTATATGAATAAATCATAATCATATTTTAAATATATTAAGAATTCTCTCTAAAATGCACATTTTACCAAAAAGGGGAGGGTTATGAAGAAATGTGAAAAAAAAGAGTCATTAATGATTCATTCAACTGTAGTAATGCCTCCAGTTTTAGCAAACTGCAAATGGAAGAGTCATATAGAATGGAAGGGACCAAGAAATGTATTCGAGCCAAACAGATAATCAGTAGATAAATAATAGGCTATCATTTTCAGTGCATCATTTTGATACAGCAACAGGAGGCAGGAATGTTATAAAACCATCAGACATCAGAACAGCTGTGACCACAGCCCTCTTCCCCAGGGAGAACACCTGGGTGGCACTGATCGGGCTCCTTGTGCCCCCCATTCCACCTGCTCCCCAGTTCCAGGGCTCCCATAGCCTCCAGTTGACTGACAAATAGACCAAGTCTCTTCTGAAAGCCACCACTGGTGTGAAGTTTTATTGGGGATAGTTAGCCCCCTCCACAAGAGCCAAATCTTCACATTAAGAGATCTGAATGATAAATAAGCTCAAGTAAGATTTTATCCTTCTTATTCAGAGATCATTGCCCTGTTCTTCCCTATACAGTTTTAATTCTTGGTTCTTTCAGAGAAAGCTTTTCAGTCTATTTTCAAACTGAAGATGCCCATGTTTACCTATTTGCTGCAGAAGTTCTAGTGGCCTCTGTGTAAGAGGATCTCTTGCAAACCCCTCGCTTGCCAAAATGTTCTGTATGTCACAATGCAGGGACATCACCTCCCTGCTCTGGGTGGTGGTCATGCTCAAAGCAATGATACCAGTGAAAAAAATACCATTTTCAGCAGATTGCTTTTATACCGCTGCCTTCAAGAGGCAGAACAGAGTTTTGGCCAGATCCACAAAAATCAAAGTGCAATCTGATATACATGTAGACATCTAACAAACCTACAATCTCAAGTAGTTTTTTTCCTTCCAAAGTAACACCTGGTTTACTAACTTTAGGGAATGAGGTAAACTAACTGTGATTACTGCTTTTGTGGAACTAAGCTCTATCCTCTACACACAACATCTCTTGATAGCTGGCTGGTGTTTAAATTGCCCACCCTATGAGCATGCACACAGCCATGTCTCCAAACATTTCTCTCTGTGCTTATGTATTTCACATATAGATGTAGCCTTATTTGTCTCCACCTCTGAAACTTTCAACTTTGTCAATCTATCACTTTTCTTTTATCAGCATGCCCTTCTTACAAAATTGCTCTGTTTGCTTTTCTTGCTTCATATAATCAGCTGGGAGATCTCCTCCAGCCCTCAATTAATCTGTCAGGTTTGATATTTTTTTTCTTCACATTTTACTTGATATTTCTTTTCAAACACGGAAGGTAGCTTCTCTCAAGCTAAATGACCTTCAATGATCAGTGTTTAAATGGTCCCTAATGTGCTAGGGCCATTCTCCTAATAAACAGTGAGCTGTTCAGGTTACCTGCAGTTCCTCAGATGGGGCTATCCAATTACAGCATTTGTAACTTTAAACTCAGAATCCATAACAAGTGGTAGAAATGGCTTCAGATCATTTTTCTGGATTAATACAATTGTTTAGACTTTAGATGGTTCTTATCACCCCATGGCAACTCACCTCCAGGAAGGAAAGGTGCCTCCTTGCACCCATGATCCTGTGTCTCCACTCAGCTTTTGTGATCAAGAAGAATTTCATGAACTACTTAAAGCATCTGGTGAGAACCAGATGGCACCTTGATGACATTGCCATTGGAGTTGGAGACCACCTTTTGTTCTCTCATATTGAGCCTGCTCCTCATTGTGAGGCAGTATGCTTAAGGAAGAGCAGGGATCTCCATGCCTCCTCTCTTTTGGGAGACATTTCACTTGGTTGTGCACAGTCTTGTCATGTGCACCATTGAAATACCCTGAGTCCATGATGAACCAGGATTAGCATCAGCAAGTCTCATGCTCTCCACGCTCCCAACCCCACAACAGTCTTCATTCTTTGCTGGAGGATGAGGTGTCTTAATGATTGGGTCATAAAAACCAGGCTCCTGGATATTGAATAGGTTTTACCGTTCATAAACTGAGGCTATATAGTAGTTATTTAATATCTGAGTGAATAAGGAAAAAAAAAAAATCTCCTTTGGCTCAGATGAAGTCCTCAGAGTTTTTTAGAGCTGCCTGGACTTGCACCAGATTTTTACTTCTTACTGACTTATGTTTAACACCAGGGGAGGACAATGCTACCCTTGCAAAACTCATCTGTCCAGGCCTTTGAGAACTGGTCCATATGGCAATGTGCACATGTGCTACACCTGATGCCAGATACCATATGCATGGGAAGAAAACACAGTTTTAATTGTGTACTCTCCTGAGTAATAACAAGAGTGATGATTTATCAAGCATCATATCACACAGCAGAAGCAGAAAATAGGCATTCAAGCTTAGTTTTATAGTTGTTTCCATTCCTGACTAGAGAACTTGGTCTTATAACCCAAAATATCCAGAGGGGATTACTTACATATCATGATGAGTATTGGTAAGCCTAGTTAAGAGATCTTCTGAAAAAAAGAATCTGGAATGGCCTTGGACATGAAGCACTCTTGTGTTTAAGTTTCTTTTACTTCAACTAACTTTTTTTTCCCCATCTTCGATCAAAGAGTTTGACTGATACAACCTTAGACTGATGTACTGGTGCTAATGAACCTTCCAGGTTTCTTTTTTTTAGATACTAAGTCTGACAAGTCTTTTGGTTGCACAGCCAGAAACAATAGCCAGACCTGTTCCTGTCATCTTGAAAGGTCCATAAAATGCACAGAGTCTACAGAAGGGCAGAGTAAGTTGTAAAACATCACAGAAAAAAACAATAAGAAAACAGAGTTGCCTCCTGAAACTCTTCTTAATTCACCAATGGCTTCATACAAAATTTATTCTCCCTGCTGTTTATGAATATCCTTTTTTTTTTGAGCTAGATGTGCATGCAATGTAACATAAATCCGCTTACATATACTTATGCATACATCTTTCACATAACACGATTTAAGTTCTCCCACGCAGCCATGGGAAATCTCTAGTACTAAAAACAAGCTGAAGAAGGTGAAATACTGAGCAGATGAATATGAAAGGAGAAATGTGGTATCTATGAATTCCCTAAGAAAAATATTTATCTCTAATATTTACAAAAGCTTTCTTATGTGAGCTGGATGCAAAATTTCTGGGGACATGAGTGTTTAAAAATAACTTAATACAAATATTTTTAAATGTGTATGTGAATTGCTTAAAGCACATTTGGTTTATAGCACTATATAAATGCATGTATACTTTGCAGCATAAATTGGGTTCATAGCTCAGCATAAGGACCTTGTAAGTACAAGGGATATGAAAAGTTCTGATGGGCATTTTTTCAAATTACACTAGCAGGAATTACTGTGGGAACTCCCACCAAGTTTCCACCCAGCAGAGGTGATGCATTTGAGCTGTAGTAGTTTGTTGTGCTGCCCTCTCAGTCCACAGCAGCTCCCCAAAGCCAGCCGCCGGTGTCAGCACCTGAGTATGCTTTTGCTTTCCCTGCAGGTATTGTTCCTGTTGATATTTTTCAGCTGGACAGATGATTGCTTGCCAGGCTTGAGAAGTGATGTTCCTTATGCCATAGCAGAACTGTGCCGAATACACAAACCTGTCACTTCTGTCAGTACAGAGTGGCAGCTGCATTATCCCCACCTGAGGTTGAACATTATCCCATAAGTGGCTAAGTGAGTGCCAGAAGCACAGCTACAATGCAGTAATCATTAAGAAAGTAAAAGCTGGGAGGCAAGAACCTAGGTTATCACATAACCTGTTGTGTTTACATTAAAACAAAAGTATGAAGCAGAGAATGTTTGCATTTACCTTAACTCCAAAGCACAAATAATTATTTTTATGAAACTCCAGGTACGTGGAGATTGTTTTCCTTTTGTCCAAATTGTTGTTGAGAATTGGGATAGGATACACTATAAATTATTCCCAGGATTCAATGTACAATATTTTGGTGCATACCATATATCCAGAGAAGTACTCACGCTGGAAAGTATTACAGCCTCAGAATTTATCCTGATGCACAGGTGAATTTTGCACTTTATATAATTTCCTTGGTATTGGAAACAAAGTGGAGGTCTTGTTGGAAGGTCTTTCTTCCACCTGGGCACACAATCCTTCACCAGCAGGGGCTTTGTAGCTTTCACCACTGTTCAAACAAATAGTAAATAAAATTTCCCAGATGTTGATTCAACTTGGCCGGAGTGAAGCAGGACAACAGCCACAATGTGAATTTTTACAGGTGACTTTTTGTGGAATTTTTTTTGTAATTTATTCCTACAACAACATGGAAGAGAAAAAAAAAATAATTCTCATGCAGTTTCTCATATCCTGTAAATTATTTCATTGTATTTTATGAATGTTCACTTCAATTCACTATATTTTTCCAATTTCAGTCTTATCTTTCTACTTGACATAACCAATGCTTACTTGGGCTCTTTAAGTGGAAGTCACAGTACATTGTGCTTATTAATGACTGCTATCGTGCTAACCAATGCACTGTTATAATTGATGTTTTGAACCTTGTTCACCTTAAAACATTAATCTGTGAGCAGATAAGCAAATGGAATTCACTGCTGTGATGGACATGAACGTAATACTTGTACTTCATTCTCACTACCAAGTTCAGATTTCTGCCGCTGCTCCATAAGCTGCAATGTTATTAACCATCAATTAAAAGCTTGTCTGTCAGGGAAAACAGTTCTTAACCTTTAAGCTGATAATTTCCAGAGTCCATAGTCATAACTGCTATGATATATCGTGTTAAGATTAAAATTATGCTTTTTGGTTTTTTGTTTTTTTATGTGATGAACGTATTGTGAGGAATGTAAACCAATTAATTTGCTCCCCTGCTTCCCAAAAGACACAGAAAGATGAGCTTTGAAAAAGTAGGGGGTTTCACCTGATATTGGAATGCTCACCACAAGGCAGGAACCACAGTAGGGAAAAGTCAGGAGAGGCTGGGCTGTAGAAAAACAGCAGCATCTGTCTACACTATCACTCTATGTCAAGTGGACATACATTAGATTTTTTTATTATATAACTGTTCTTACTCTCTAAAATAATTTGTTGTTTCAGATATATCATACCAAGGAGTTAAATATTTCAGTTTAGTCTCTGTGTTGTTTTATAACAGAGAGACCTCTGTATTTTCAGTAGTGCTCATACAGACTGTCCTTATTTCTGTGTATCGAGGGTTTGAGTCCCTGGGAAGAGAAGAGCTATTATTTAATTTTTAATTATTATGATAAAGTTTATTAGGTCACACTGTGTAAGCACCGAGTGGTAAGATGAACAAGCCTAAAAGGGCTTTTTCCCTGGAAGTAGGACATGGGATGATGGACCCGTTTTACACCCACAGCCACCCATTAGTGATGATTGGTTGGGGGTTGCCTCCAGGACACATCTGGCTTCGGCAGCCCTCCAGGTTTATCATCCTTATATTCAGCTGATACGACAAGGTCAAATGGTCATTGAAAACTGAGAGTTTCTGTGCTGGGAAGATGATGAGGGGGCTGCAAGCAACAGGGATGCATCAGCTGCTCCAGGCCTGGGCCTGTCCCGTCAGCTTGCTCTCATCACTAGCTTTGCTTCTCAGTACCGGGGAGATGAGAGGCAGGTCTCTGCCCAGGTGCAAACCATAAGCACTAGTGGCTGCTGAAGCTCTTAAGGAAATATGTTGACTAAGGACCTGCCTTAAGTTCTGTAAAGATCATCAGGTACAGAGCTCTATTAGCAAACTTATCTCAAGGATCAGAAGGCTGCTGGGCTCAACTATAGGCAGGGGAGAGCTCTTGGGTAACCCCAGGAGCTTTGAGGAGGTTTGTAGCTCTGCATGGGGGCATTCGGAGCTGTAGCAGCTGCCCGGCTTGGATGTATGTTATCTGCAACACCCAGCCAGTCTATGGCTGCTGTTCAGATGTTTCTGAAGTTTCAAGTGTTTTGTGCTCAGCATCGAGTAATTTCTTTCATTAATTATTTCATTTCAGCAAAACCCTTTGAGAGTGGACAGTACCTGGACATCTATGGAATTACAAGAGACCAGGCTGGGGAATATGAATGCAGTGCAGAAAATGACGTCTCAGTCCCAGATGTGAAAAAAGTAAAAGTCACAGTAAACTGTAAGTTGTGCTGTTTTTTAATCACTAAATCCAATGGAGAAGAGGGACACGGCTGAGAAGAAAAGTCTAATGCAGAGAACTGCTGCTTGTGGTGAAATTGTAGTGTGTTTGAACTTTGTATTACAGTAGCAAAGTGACCTGTACTATTTGATGTACGAGTTAGCCTCACCAAAGGAATGGAAAATGAGATTAAGGTTCAAATCCTCCTTTTGTCTGCCAGAGGACAGCAGTGCTGGCATGCTGTCACAAGCTTTATAGCTGGTGCTGTCACTGGGCTGTGGTGTCAAGACAGGTTTTGGAGTAATTTTTGGAGTAATTATTTGAGCAACTTCTAAGGACTGCTGTGGTGTTTGGACTGAAGTGTTTCTGATTTAATTTGCCAGAGTTGTGCAATAATATAAGGAAATGCGAAACTTTTTGAAATTCTGTTTGGATGGTTAAATGGAGATGGAAACTAAAGATTCTGCACTGGAGGCAGCAAGTGGTTCTGTGTGGTTGCCTTAGTGTGAAGGCAAGAAGGACTTTGCTGCTGCACAGTTCTGACATAGTGATCTCTGTGGATGGTGGGTAATACCAGGAACAGCAAGGTCACCTGTTACCTGCTCCTGCTCAAACCTGTCAGGTCTGACCTCCTGGGATTTTTCACTCTGAGGAAGTGTTTGCAGAGTGGCACTAAATTTGATCTAAAAAGAAAAGTAATAAAATGGGAATAATTTCTCTCATTAATTCTAACAATGAATTCTCTTAGGTTAAGAGCAATTACCCAGTTTGTAATCTGAACAGTTTGAATATTTGTAAGTTTGGATATTGTTATGGTATCTTTATCAGTCACAAATTTTTGAGATGTCAGCTTTGTGTCTCCCTCCACAGACACTGTCTCTATTGACATGCTGTCAGTAGCAAAGCCCCTTGTCACCAGATTACAGCAGAACTGGAGGCTGGAGTGAGGGAGGTGGGTTGCAGGTGGATCACTGATAGGGCAAGCCTTGCTTCCCAGGTGCTTGTGGGATGTTCACATTTTTAAAGACTGGCAAGACTCTCCTTTCAGTATCCTGGTATGTGATAACAGGTTACTTGTAGGTCATAGTGTCCTAGAACATGGTGAATTAATGAACTAATGCTTATAAAATGGTTTGATCATATACTGGGTCTCACAGGCAGCTTTCTGTACTGCTTAGCTATGTAGGGTAGCGACACTAGCTGCAGGTCCTGTTTTCCTGAGGCACTAAGGCTCTGGTATAACATGCTGTGAAAATCAGTCCTTGCTATAGGAGTCATAAGGGCAAGGTGTCAGCAAGCAGAGAAGCTCGAGGAGGCTCATGCAGAGTCCATCAACATTCTCACTGTTTCTTTGCCTTCATTAATGTGTTTCCACCAACATCAGTGCTGCTGAATTCCTGAAAGCACACAGCTCTAAAAACCTATGGACTACGTGGGAGGAAAAAAATCACAGTGGACCATGTCCTGTTGAAAATTTGATTGTTATTTTTTATGCAGTATGTTGTTACTGGAGGATTGTTGATAAGAGAAGTTGTGCAGATACTTGCCTAGGTGTGCCCTGGGTGTTGTGGGTTGACACTTTTCATGCAAACTGTACTCCAATATGGTTTATATTGTTAAAATAAATAACTTGAAATAGGGACCAGAAGGAATGGTGAGCTGAGTCTACTTCTAAAATTGCATATGAGTTCATATCATGGGAATTTTAATAAGGTGAAACTATCTGTCTCTGAAGAAAGAGACATAAGCTCATATTTGTAGGAAGGAAAAAGCTGGTAGGCCTGCTTAGTGCTTTGTTGGGGTTTTTTTATTTGTTTTTTAAAGCAGATCACGGAGGAGTTGGTAAGCTCATGGAATTTCCCTAGCATTCTGAGCTAGGATCTAGAGTTGCACAAGTCCTAATTAAGATAAGAACATCAATTTAACTGGTCAAAGACAAAATGCAAGCCTAAATGCAATGCATAGCTCATGTGCTAGTTGGCACATGCTCTGCACCCTGAGTCATGTCAATGCTGGAACTATTTCTGACCTCAGTTCACCACTTTCTTAATGTGAGTTTTGAGTCTGTCAGATATCTTTGTAGGCAGAAAAGATCATTTAAGTGTTATGAAGGTAAAGCAGTGATGGTTTGTTTCCGTACCAGCCCTTAGCCCTTCCACTAGCCACATGCTGTGGGTATGTGTGGTGAGCAAAAGCCTTGCTGTAGCAGCTAGGAAGCTGGGAGAGGGGCCAATGATTCTTGTATGGACAGCAGCAGATGCTGGGCTGCAGGTGAGATGGAGTTTGATTTCCCTTAAGGAAGCCAAGGGAGTTACGGGGGAAACAGTGTGTCTGTGTTGAAAGTTGGCCAGGCTCAGGATGTCATACTCCTCTTTGCATACAACAAACAAGCAGTGATCAGGTTTGACTGCAGCATGCAGTGCAAGGGTACTTCTGTCTGTACTGAGAAACATGTTACAGGCTGCTAAGTCAATCAACAAGCTCAGTAAATACTTGAATAATACGTTCAAGCTGGGGTTTGTCCTGAATCACCTACCTGGGCTAAGCTGGAAATGTCCTTGGCCATAGCGTGGATGCACGTGGTATTGCATCAGATTTGAACACGCCTCTCAGTCTGCTCTGGAGATGTACAGAGTGTGGGGGTTTATTTCATATTTCTTACAAGTAAAGACGAAAATGGACTGGAGAAGGGAATAAAATTGAAGGCATGTAAAAGTAGGATCTGGCTACAGCATGAAACTGTTTATATATGTGAACAATTTGCCATGGTCAGCTAATGGCTAATGCACTTCTGTTGGTTTTTATGTTGTCCCGTAGCCAGTTAAGCACAATGCAAAAGCGCTCTAAACATCTGCTGATGAGCTGATGATGCTCATCAGTTGTGGCCAGGCAGAAAATGGCTTGCTGTGTTTGGGAGACGGTCATGATGGAGCTAGGTGATGCTAAGAGAATTCACTGTGCTTCTTGTTCACAACAAGTGTGACATACACCGTGGCTGCAGTGGCCAATGCCTCTCTTCCCAGCACCTCAGCATGGACAGCCCTGTTCAAAAACAGATGTCATTTCATTTTGGAGATTTGTGTGTTCTCTACTAGTCACTACATACAAGAAGTGTGTATCAAATTTATTTTCACATTTAAATCTGGAAAGATCTTAATGAAAAAAAATACAGAAGGAGATAGGAAGCATTTGGGTCCTTTTGTTACCCTGGGTTGAGCACAGTTTCCTTAAACAAATGAATAGATATCTTAGAAGAAAAAACAGGACTGAAGAACATCTAACAAACTAATAAAGAGCAAGATTTTGTCTCCCCATCCCATCCCCAAAAAAATCTCCTTCCTTTATTTTCTTTGGTTTTGCAAGTTTATTCCATTCTCCTGCTAACGCCCTGCTATGCAAGCTCGGCTGTATCTCTGCAGCCTCTGCTGCTTCTCCCCATCCTGGTGTTGTTCAGTGATTGTACTTCTGGTGCAGCAATGTTGTGCCAATCTGCCAGGTACCTCAACCACATGTTTAATTCTACTTGCCTGCAACTTTGTTCTTCAGCAAATGTCACCGCAGCCATGACCAGCACACCAAACTCCCCACCTTTAGTCTTACAGGGATCCTGTAATTTTACAAAATGTCTATCTCCTTTCCCACCTGTAGTGCTTACGATAGAATATGCTCTTGGAAGTAATGTGTGTGGCTTATGGTTCAACTTCTGCTCTTGTAACCTTATCACTTGATGGGATACAGATGGCCACATGTTGTGGAAGTGTCACTTTATCTCAGAGTCTGAGTGATCCTTGGTTCATCTATGTCCCTCCACCATGTCCAGTACAGTGATATCATGATGTGTGATCTCCTGCACACAGAACAATTACGGTACAGCACTGCATTTACATTAATATGATTGCTTAACCGCTGCTTCTGACAATTTTTAATACTTTTTCCCAGTTATTAAAAGGAACGGTCTTTACTGCAGACCTGATAACTGTATAAATCAAGGTTTTATTGTGCCCAGTTAATAGAATGTATCAATGAGCCCTGAGCCGTGAGGGTGGATATAAGCATAATTTTGAATGTGGATATTCATCGCATAGAGCAGTTGTTCAGTCATCCAAGCATGTATGAGAAAATTACCAGGGTTAAATTACTTTGAGTTTCAAGTTTCTTGGCTGGGCAACTTCCAACCTACATAAACAATCAGCTTGCTATCTGCCTTACAACACATATGTCATAACTCTAATGGCTTTACAACGAGGTTGTTTTTTTTTCCTTTATATGGTTTCATATTGCATAGTCTACATTTCATTCTTAATTTATGGCTATTCCCCATAATCTCCCTTTTAAAAATGGTGGCCAAGGACACACTGGTGCATTGTCTGTCTGAATTCAGAGAGGAGGGAAGGGTGGGAAAGAAAAAAATTGAGGCTTCTGATTAATGAAGATGGAATACTATAACAAATCAAGTTCAAATAGGTAAGATATAATCCAATTTCATTTCACAAGTAAATCTTATTAGGATTTTCCATTATATTTTATAAAGCAAATACTGATTTATAGATAATAATATTGAACCACACTTTGACAGAATCACTGTTTGGATTAGCAAGGCTTTAATACATCAGCTGAAAGCTGGTGTGAAACTATACATGTAGTACTATACCTGTGCTAACTCTTCTAGTTTATTAGAAGCACACTTAGAAATATAAAAGGCAGTTGCTAAATGTGAGACTCTCCAGAACTGCTGAAGCCATGCTGAGATGACTAAGTGTGAGATGTGTGCATCATGAAACTGGCATTTATTTTAACTTGTGTAAAATTTTCAGCTACCTAAATAAATAGCAGACTTGGACTTATAAAGTGGAGCTGTATTGCAGTATTCCTTTTTTCCAGATAACATACACTAAGACTCTGGTTTTCTGTAACTGTATCTTAAAGAGTTTTATTAAAGCTGGATCTTGCAGACTTTACTGAATTAAGATCCAGTGGCTTTGGAGAGGAAAAAAACACTGAGTTGAAATTAAAAGACAATAATTTAATTTCAGCTGTTTTGAGCCCCATCATGTTGCAAATTGAAGGCCAGATTCATCAGTGCTTACTGGGGAGGTGAAAATTACTGTTCCTGTGCTGAGGTAGCCCAGCTGGTGCCAGGAAGCACTGGTGTGTTCTTGTGCTGCAAATTCTGTTGGTTTGAATGTCTTGGGGTCTTCCTGGCAGCACAGGAGGGAGGACAGGTCTTCATTTCTGAGCCAGGACTCCCAAGTAGTTTTTCTGGAATGAGTTGCTTCCAAGGAAATAATGCCTGGTGCAGCCTGGGCTCAACCTGCAGCAGTTCTCCTGCCTCAGATGTGCTGCAGTCAGTGGAAGAGAAAGTTTGTCTGCCAAATTTTGTGACAGCAAATACAAACAGTACAAAGATGACTCAAAATATTCTAAATATTGAGCCATATCTGCTTGCCACAGCATGTCTTTCTACAGATATTTTTCCACAGGATCTTGAAAACATTAAAGAAAGGAAAATAGATGGAAATAGTCTAGGTGATAACCGATAAAAATTATATTAACCTTGCAAGTTGTGCCTTTGAATCAGTGTTGCCAATAGATGTTTGCCCAGTCCGTCCATAAGGCGTCTCCAGTGATGGCAGCTCTATGAGCAACATACTCCACTCAAACACAGTCCTTAACCGAACATTTTTTACAGTGTCTAATGTGAACCTCCCTTGCAGAGTTACAACCCCATTCCTCACCTGTCCTCTGAGGAATGGAGAACAGATAAGTTTTGCTTTTCAGTCTCTTTGGAGAGAGGGATTTGTTCTTCCCATGTTTACCTCCTTATGTTCACCAGGTCTGATTCATGTCATCTTTATTCTTGGGTTATGTTTGCTGAAGGATTGACTAAAAGTTTCTTCTCTATATATCAGTTGGTGCTAGGGAAGGGCTTTCTTGAATAAGGCATTTAAAACTTGAGCTAGCGTGCCAGGAAGGGAGGTGTTGGACTGCCAAGGATGTGGAAGGATTATCTTTGACCAGTCATGTATCTGGCTAGGGCACATGCCTTCCCTCTGACAGCAGGACACTTTAGGGAGGTCTGTCTCTGGCAGCCCCAGTCACCCTCTGCAGAACATCTGTCTGGCCTCTTCACTGTATTCATCCAACTGATGAATCCTAAACATTGAACTCATTCCTCTTTTGGTTTTGTCCAGTTTTCAGGCAACTTCTTCAATTTTTCAAGGTTGTTTCAAGGTTCTTATCTCTGATAATGCTATTAATGAAAACCCCCACTAGCAGAAGGCCCAGAACTGATGTCTAGCTGAGCAGGCAGGACAGCAGACCCAAGAGTGCAGCCTTGTAGACAACATGTGCTCATGTGAAGGAAGCTTTTGGCCAAGCCGAGATAGCTTGTGCATGGGAGACACAGTCAAATGTTTGCGGCAGTTAAGCTGTGGCATCCACTGCTGTTCTATGCGATGGGCAGGAACCAATGACCGGGCGTAATCTATTCTTCACAGACCTATTGGTGATTGCTCACCATCTTGCAATCTTCCTGGTGCTTTTGCATCTTTGATTGCTTGAACACCATTTTATGGGGATTAGAGAGTAAATAGACTGGCTTATAATTCCCTAGCTCCTGTTGCTTTCTCCTTTTCTGAAAAAGGTTCATGACTGCTGTGTCAGGCAGTTGCCCTGCACCTCGGAAGTAATATTGTAGCTATGCATCTGCTTCATCCAGTTCCTGATTATATTCTTGAAGATTATTAGGCCAATTGGTTTTCTGTCGGTTTGGTTTATTCAAGTACTTGCTGCGTTATTCTTTTCT
The DNA here is from genome assembly GCA_033459285.1 of Clamator glandarius. Taxonomy (NCBI): domain Eukaryota; kingdom Metazoa; phylum Chordata; class Aves; order Cuculiformes; family Cuculidae; genus Clamator; species Clamator glandarius. Next base: position 2,657,873 of record JAUNZM010000110.1, on the reverse strand, counting down.
TGTCTGAACCAGAAATATAATAATTTGTGGTCATTGAATTTGTCAAATTCTTTGGAATTATTCTACTTCCTTTACCCTTTCTTTTTTGTGTATGTTTCATGTTCTTCAGTAAATCATATGAACTTGTGAGGAATTTGCCTCCATTCACCAAGTTTTCCTCTGCCTCTGGACCCCGGGTCTGTGTGCTCAGACAAGGCACTGCATAGCCAATGTTGTGCCATTCTCACTTGCATCCAGAGCAGAGGGACCCTAGAATGCTGTCCGCCTTACCAGGCGCTGGCATCTGAATTATGCTGCTGATTTTGAGCTGGAGAAGTGTCAGTCCTGTGGGACTGGACTTTCAGGGAGCAGTGAGCTGGTTACAAAAGGTGTCTGCTGTACAGACCTTGTGCCTCATTCCTGTTCATTTTTTTCCTGCTGTGAATGTTTGATAAGATATTTTATGCTGTGTTTTTTTATAGAAGGAATGTGTGAGTTTCTTGTATGAATTTTAATTAATGTGTTTGTTTTTTGCTTGGACAGGTTAGGGTTTTTGCAGAACAGCTTATCTCATTAGCATTTCTTAGAAGTCTGCCTTACTGTTGCTATGGTGCTTTGCATAATGTTATGCATAATACTCTGATTTTACTTTGAAATCAGACATACTGTACAAGCCACTCTAACCTAATTATATCTGTAACTTTAAACCTCCTGGGGAAAAACATTATAGGACTTCAGTGTTTGTTGGGGCTCCTAATACCTGGACGCATTGCTTTGACTTTATTTTCCCAGAAAGCGTCTTGCTGTGACCTGTTTCTGACCTATGAGAACCATTTACTTGGTAAGGTTTTTTCCTTTGGATTCAACAAAGACAATTTCCGTCAATCAAGATGAGTACGTTATTAAATAAAAAGGCAAGGCCCAAATATTTTGTGAAGGTCTCAGTCCTCTTTTTCTTTAGTACCAAGTATAAAACTGTTCAAAAGCAATCTGCAGTTTTGATTTCCACTTTCTTCTAAAATAAGAGAGGGGAGGAAGGAGGCTTCTGTTTAAGCATAAATAAATAATTCTTATTTTTTCAATTTTTAATAGCTACAGATGTGTTTTTTCATATTTATATCTCTGATTAAATTTTGGACTTAGGAGTTATGGTCAATATTGGAGATCAGTCATTTTGTTAGAGAAACCAGTGAGTCTACATAAACGTGTTTTGATCCATGAGGGCAACTTCTTTTTTTTTTGTTGTTGTTTTATTTTAAAACAACAAGGACAATGTATTGAACTGTTGTATGTTTTTGTGTCAGTTTTAGGTTTTACAGTATATTTTGTTTGTCAGCCAGCCTGAGAAGGAACAGCCACCATGTCTGTGTATCAGAAGGTTACAGAGCAACCATAGTCCAGGGTGCTGTATCCCACAGCCTTAGAAGACCTAATCACAAGTATTTCTTCTTGGTGAGGACACTTCTATCCAATTACAAAGTTTTTTTGTTTTAAATCAGCTAAAACTAGTTCTTTGAAAGAACAAAACTGTGAAGGAGAAGTTACTGCATTTCTCTACAGTGTCATTTATACCAAGTAAATTCACTTATGTCAACCCTTCAAACAGAATTGCACCCAATGAGATTAAGTCATGTGTTCATATTTGACCATGGAACAGAAAGATCTTATGTTGGTGCTGCAGTGGTTGGTGTTATCCATCTGGCTGAAATTCACAGATTTAAAACTGCATTGTGTAGGTCAAGCTTTCGTTAATCTTGAAGTATTTCCTGGTATTGTAATGACAGAGAGCAATTTGCTGGTACTGAACAGCCACAATTCCCACTGATGGCTTTGAGAGGTATGTGTGCATAGAGCCTTAAAAGACTGAACTTTGCAATACCTTTTTGAAGTATCAAAATTACACTCTGAAAATCTACATGTGCTTCAGAATGTGGTTTCACTGAGTTCTACGAAACACATTTTCCTTAGTTCTCAGTTTACCATTCAAAAATGGGTTTTGGCTCTTAAGTCACACTGGGGAGTTCTGGAAATCTGGCTGCTGATTTATATGTGATGCTGTTAATGAATTAGTGGGGCTTTTTTTTCTTGCGAGCTTTCCAGAATGTGCCTTTGGTCAGTTCAAAACTTCTAGGTCTTGCATGTGTGGGTGAAAATAATGCTTGTGCACACCACAGACTTATATGGTGGGTCAGAGTCTGCAAATGCAAGAGGTGACTCTGGCCAAGCAAAATCTATATCCAAAGCATGACTTCATGCTGCCTCATTTTCCACAAATTTTTTGGTTTCTTTAGGAAGAGTGGCCACCTTTTATTTTGTCCTACATGCTGCAGACCCGGGAAATGGATGGACTTCTCACTTTTTTTCATCTGAAAACTGGTGCAAAAGATCAAATTTAGAGTTATGCTAAAATTTTGAATGGTGAGACTGGTGCCGCTCTGCAATGCACTGTTAGGGGACTGTTGACTGACTTCTTGAAAGATGTGTTGGCAGTCTGCAATGCAGGCAGGTCAGGAGTGATGCAGGTGTGGAGGTTTGTGTATTAGTCCATCAAGACCATCTCTTGACTTGTTTTTCCTGTTACTGTTAAATATTAATCAAATTCTAAATATCAAACTCTATGTTCAGTACATAGAACATTTACATCTGAGCTTCTGTTTCAATTAAAAAGATGTAGGAAGGCCTTCAGAAGAACAATGGAGTGAATGTCTTGCCTGCAGCACATAATACACAGCTGAAAGTGGAGAAATAACAGGGTAATTAGTTTCTATATTGGTAGGTAAAACGCATGAGAATACAAAGCCACCCACTCTAGCCAAAGGAGATTAGGTGCTAGCCCAGCTGAGATGAAAACACTGGTTGTAGTTTGGGTCAGTAGTAGTAAAGCTTGTCTTTGGGTCCAGCCATCCAGATGAGGAGCCACTAGCAAAATATTTCAAGTGGAACAGGTGCAAATAAGAAGAGGTTGATTTTGGATTTTTTTTATGACATAAGATAAAGAGCTTTGAAGAATTTTCTACTGTCCTATAAAATGGAGGTTTTGATCATGCACAGTAGGTTGGCATTTTCATACTTTTGTGGGGGTTTTGTTATTTCTCATCAACTTTAGGACTAAATTCTTACTTAATTGGCAAGCTATTCTCATCACTGAGATCATAATATGAATTATATTGTGTCCTATCTCATAGTAATGCTTAACGAGAAACAGCTTTACCTATTCAATAAAAACTTGTCATGTATTAAAAACTAACTCAATTGGTGAGGTGGGGAAAGGATGTAGTTGATTTGAAGATAATATCTTTCCCATCATTGGGAAAGGAAGCCTCATATGAAAGTAATGTTTGTTACTTTGTCCTTCAGGTATTTTTATTAACATTTCAGAAGCCAATATAGTTTGAGTTTCTAACTCGAGTGCAATTTGGCTCCTAAATTAACATTGATTTTTTTCTGTGGTATAATAGTTTACTAGCAGGGTCTGCAAACTGCTACGCAGTTACTGCATGTTTCTGGAAAACGTTGCTTTTATTGAAGCATGACAAAATTGATTATGATGTCCCTTCATGTAGATGGCATTCTGCAGCCACAGCACATAATCAAGGGCTTTGGCAATATGAAATGAGGTCTCATATTTGAAGAAGTTGGAGCATTAACACTCAAGATATCCAGATGATAAGGAATATATTTTTCATGTTCCTAAAGAAAATATCAGCTTAACTCTGCCAAATGTGGCTTGGTGGGGTTTTTTTGGCCGTCTGGGGGCATTGGGGAGGTGCACCCTGTGTTTGTGGTGCAGATGTGTAAGGACAGCAGCCTGCTGAGTGGGTTGTCTCTCCTCCCCATAAATGTCGGCCAGTGGCATACAGGGTGCAGGATGAGAATGCAGCTTGGCTCTTTCAGGGGAAGGAGGAGTCAATGCTGTACTGTAACACCAGTGTTGCTGCTACAATAGCCTAGCTTTTGTGGCTGCAAAGGCAAATAAAGAATTTAAAACACAGAAAAACCCTCAGGTTCTCTCTTCATTCTTTGAACAGTGTCTTCAACACCAATCTGTGAACCACATTGAGCAGTTAGAAAGCTATTAAAGCAAGTGCAAACAAATCCTTTTTCAAGCATTGTTTTCTTGGGAACCAGTGTGCCTGACTTAGCTATTAAAAGATTATTTCTGTTATTCAAATATGGATTTTTTTTTGTTTCAGAACCCTGTGAGTGCTGATTATTTGTCATTTCTGCAGTGGTTAATTCTGAGGACTGCCATTATTATCCATTTGAAAGTAATCATTGTGCCTTATCCCCTGGAAAACAAGTCCTTGAAATAAAAATAATTGTACTAATTTGCGCATATTTACACTCTACCAGTAGTTACAGGTCTGCATATTGTTTAATTATGGCATACTACTAGATGTTGTTTATTATGTTTATACATCCCTAGGAGACTGTGCTGTAACAAATAAAAGAACATCCTGACATGTACTCCTCGTATCAGTGAAAAATGTTGTCAAAGTTATATTGTTGTTGGTTGTTGCAAAGGCTTCAGGCCACTGTTGGCAAAATTGTGTGGACCAGCTCGCAAATTGGTAGACAAAACAAAATTAATGAAGTATCTTTTACTGTTTTTCTGTGCTTTTCCACTTCTGCTGTCATTCGGAAATCAAAATAAGGTTACCATAACATTATGGACACCTCCTTGCATCCACCTCTGGTGAAGCTGCTCTTTCTTTTCTTGCAGCTCTTTCTCTTGGCATCAGCAGGAGAAGGAGCATGCTCCTCTCCATGGAGTTGGCTTCCCAGGATGCAGTGCTGGCTCCCTGGAGGGCCAGTGTGCAGCTCCCTGTGTTCTTCAGAGATGCTAGCATTTCACATCTGCAGGTGGGATATTATCCCCCTCAAATCTGATGGGATGAAAAGTGAGGAAGTGTTTGCAGTAGCTGAGGAAAAGCACTCCTGGGAAGTCAGCCCTGCCTGGATTTCTCCCAGCTCTGAACCACTGCTAGCTCTTCAGCCTCCAGGTGATTCCACTTTAAACACTAGCTAAAATACAGTTCAAGAAAATTGGAGTCTTAATAGAAGATTACTCATCTCTAAAGAGCTTATGCATTTCAAGAAGCAATTTGAAGTATACAGCAGGCTGTGTTAGACTCCAATCTAGAGCCAAAATTAATGGAGAGCTCTTCAGCTTCCAGGAGCATTCACTTGCCCGGATTGCTCTTCAGCAAAAACAATTACTTAAAATATTTCTTGTAATAGTCAACATGTTGAAAAGCAATATTTCTCCTAGTAATTGTAGTATTCCTTGTTCCTATTGGTCTAAGCCTTAGTCTTCTCTCCTTGCAAGTGTAGTGCCTTTGAGATGATAGTCTAAGGGTGTTGAGTGCAGCTGGTGACACCAACTTAGGTCATGAGAAGACAAGTCTGATGAGTGTTTTGGCCCAGTAAAAGTCTCAGTTCCCTGATTCTTTTCTTTATTATTTTTTCCAGCAGCAATCATTGCAGCTTTGATATGGTTCTGCCAAAGAAATCTGTTTAGCATAACTTGAGAGTGGATGAGTACGACCATGATGCCACGCAGTGACAGTCCCTGTTGGGTCCTACCCTGACTATATTCAGCATTTCAATGAGACATCCAGTCGCTGATAAGACTGCAATGATATTGTTACAGCTTGTTTGTCCCCTGGTGAGATTGCTAAATTACATTTTAATAACTTCTGCAATTCAGCTGGTATTAGCAAGTGTGTGTTGTAGGCACTTGATCTGAGCTAAGGGAGCTTTGAGAAGTAATATTTCTGCTTTTATAGTTTAAAAGAAAGCAGTGCCATTGACGCAAAGGAAAGGAAAAATTGCCAACATCATTCTTCAGGCATTATAATTCATAAAGCTGGTTCTCTTCATATTTTCTGTCTCTTCTCAAATAAAAACAAACTATTCTGAGGCTGGTGTGACCTTTTCTGGACCTTCGTGTTGTAGAGCAAACACAAGCTCTTGCAATGAAAGCTCCGATGCCCTGCAGGCACAGCGGCACTCAGTGCTGCTTCACAAAGACAAGTAACATTGCAGGCCATATTGCTTCAGTTGATTTGATACCTGTTGCACACTGTACACAAGGATCATGACAGTCATTTCTAGACTAAAAGAATTCAGAAAAAAAATCACTTCAAAATGCACTGTCTCCAGTGTATTTTGAACAAACTTCTATTTAATATCAAACATCTCAAAATTCAGGTGCTCACTGCTTTCACACCTGGTAGGATCCATGGCAAAAGAGAACTTCTAGGGAAAAAAAGCAAGTTAGGAATTATTTTTCAATGCAGCAGTTAAACATTTAAGTAGGAAAATCCTCATATTTCACACTTGTGTAAAGTCAGGTCTGTATCCAAGTGTTGAGTTGCAATCTCTTGTCTCCTCCTGAGAAATATGTGACGTTATTTGGAAATGAGCATCTGTAACAAGAATATTAAATGGTCACTAGGAGCAACCTGCAAAGTCCTGGACATTTCTAATGTTTGTAAATGGGTCTTGTTTTTTTTGGCTTTGGTCTTCTTCAATACAGCATGATGTGAGCTTTGTTTTAAGCGATGTTTTCAGAATCAATGGTGACATCCATTTTACTCTGTTCATTTGCTGTTATCTGTTTAAATGCTACAAAACTGAGAAAACAGATTACTTTATATGAACAGTCTTATGAATAAATACAGATGGGGGAAGGAAAGAGAAACCCTGAGATACATTTCTTTCAAAACAATATCTCCTTTACCACCAGCAACTAATTTTTTGATGTCACAAATATGCAGATCTCTTGTGTTTAGGGAAGAGCCCAGGATACCACAAAGTGGATGGATGTGTTAACCTAGATGCTGAGGAAGCCTCCCTCTATTTATCCTCGTAATGGTGGCGGTGGCGTTTGCACACAGGTATTGTGACTGTGCAACAGAAAGCAGAAGCCAATGCTCCCTGTCCCGTGGAGCTGCCAATAGAAGTCATTGACACAGATGGAACGTATAAGAGAAGAGTGAAATGTAACTCAAAGTAATCAGTTCTTTTAGGTTAATATAAATTAATTATAATAGTAATATACCTACTCCAGCAGATCCTCTCTTTGGGCTAGCAGGAGGTCTGGAAAAAAAACATCTGTTTATCAGTGTTACACTAAATTTTATTTCTGTAATTTTATTTCTAAACTTGGTTTTCAATTACACAAGATTTTCCTGAGAGTGTTTGGAAGCCACTAGTTCTTCTGTGGCTTTGTTGCTTTTAGTTAGAAAAACAGCTTTGGGCTTGACTCTGTGAATGTGTGTAGTTGTCACATATCAGTATTGATTGTCCTGTTTCTATCAACTTACATCTGCTGCAGATTACTGGAGAGAAGGGACAAGCCAAAAAACCCTTTATGCAAACTTCACTTCTTTTTAATACAGAGCAATACCTCCTAGACCTTTTACAACTCTTTCTCATTCTTCATGAGATACATATGTATATCAGCTATAACACACTGTCAGTGAACAGTGGTTTTCAATCAAAAGACTGTCAGTAAAGCCAATTCACTAACAAGAAAGCTGTCAAGCTGTGACAGCTGCTGTCTTTGCAACCCCAAACAATCTGTTCAGTGCTAACTCTGACTTATGCTTCCATTTATTATACAGTAGTAATGAGTTCTGTCCTTAGAAATATCATGTTGGTGAGTACACCTAGGTACTTTGTTATGTATGCAGAATATATCAAATCAGATCTAAGGTGTACAAGACAAGTTTTCTGGAAAAAAAAGTTCTACTTCTGTCTCTTGAATTTTTTTTTAAATTCTAAATCCAATCTCAGTGCTTACCTTATTTTTGTAGTTAAACATGAACGTGGAGATTTTATTACTCTTATGAGCTGAGAAGGATATAAATTTCTTTTTTTCTCATTGTGTTGAAAAATGGCTTGTAAACTTAAACACAACACTAGTATCTACAGAAATGAGTAAAGGAATTTGCCATTATAGGAACTGTTCTGATGCTTAATAATCCCAGGATCTTGGGAACACAAAAATTCAGCCCAGAGGAGGATCTGAGGGGTTTGGCTGATGAGGCTGTCCAGATGCAGATACCAGTATTCAAATTGCCAACATTTCCTTTAAAATTTAAAAAAAAAAAAAAAAAAAAACCACCTTGGCAGTCTTCTTAAGCAATCTTTTACAGCAATAGCTTAGCAGACTTAAATCTCCCTTGCTTCAATTTTGGTTGTTTATTGCTTGACTGGCCTATAAAGGAGATAGGGAAGAGCAGATTCCTCTTTTTTTTTCTTTCTAGCTTGCATATTTAGTTATGCAATCCATCCTTGGTAAATCATCTTTTCCAGCTCTGCTAATCCCAATTTCTTCCACTCTTCTGAACTCACTGCTTTAGCTGACACCACACTAGTGCCCCACGAAGCAGGTGGTTTGCACTAGATAATGCGTCTGTCGTATCTCTGGGAGGTACTGGCCTCTCTTCCAGCACTGTGTGGTGTCAGCTGCCTCCACCTGCTTTTCTGCTCCACTATCTGAGAAGGGGAGTTTGGTCACCTGTGAACCACTAGGACTGTATATCAAAAGTGGACAAAAAAAAATCCCTACTCAACAGTATGTAGAGAACAGTCTTCTGTAAGTTAATTGTTGTCTCAAGTAATCAGATGAGGATAATAAACTTCATCAAATATCTACATAAAGCAAACAATGAATAAATTGTTATTTCTGAGACCTTGGAAAGGCCATCCTAGGGACTGAGGCCCTGGTTGCCTGTCATTCAGAGGGAACTGACAGCCACCTGGTGTGTCTCCAGTCCCTTGACACATGCCAGAACTGTAACAATATGTGTTCATACCTGGGAAATAAGCTGAGGAGGGTAACAGCTAGCAAAGATTCATCAACAGCAAACCATGTGGTCTCACTAATTAACATTTATTGCTGGGGAAAGCGGATGATGTCATGTGTTGGCTTTCATAAGCTTTCAAAACGTGGCACTCACAGGCAGGCGCAAGTGTGGGAAACATGAACAAGAAAAACTATCCATGGTGAGGGTATAGAGGTATTGAGAAAACTGTTATCAAAAGGCTTCTTGGCAGGTCAAAGGATTGTGGGTCCCATGGGTTTGTTCTGGGTCCAGCATTCAGTGTATTTTATTAATGATCACATTGTGTTTTCAGGTAGGGTAAACCTACAGTGGTGGTGGTACAGAAACGCCATGGTCTAGGCAACACGCTGGGATAGTACTGAGCAGCAGGGTAAAGTTTTTCTTCAGTACTGATAATGTACCCACTGCACAGTTTCTCATTGCCCTTGGTATTTGATGTCTGCCTTATCGGCTTTTGTACTTTGGTTTTCTGGATGTGCTCCAGTGGAATTCAAACAGGTCTCTTGCTGCATTTCTGACCTACTCTGAAATATTTTGCAATTTTGTTCCTAACTTTCTTGCCTTGGAAAATTGCCAGCTTAAATTCACTTTCTCCTCAGCTTTACTGCCAAAAGATCTACTTAGCTATTCCTGGAATTTGTTGAAGTCCATTGCTTTTATCTTCCTTAGAGGGAGAGAACTAGCAAAGTAGATGTGCTCATGTTTGTTCGCACCCAGGCTCCCATCCAATTCTTCCTTCTGGATTGGCATTAGATGTATGAAAGCATCCCCTTTCCTCCTTCTCACTCTTTAGTTCTGCTCCAGGATGCTAGTACTTGTTTTCCCCTTTCATGTCCACACAGGCATTTGAATAAATCGCTGAGATAAAGGAACCACAGCAGAATGCAAGGGCATGTTCATTGTGTGGAACCTTTTCCAGCAGAAATTGCCAGGGGAAGAGGGTTTCATAATGTGAGTGCCTGGTGCAGCAGGTAGGCACAGGTAGGATGGCAGACTCCCTCAGGCAAGCAGACACTAAAGCACATCAAGCTTCTTCATCCCATGCCCTGCCACATTGGTGCTCTTGTCCCACATGGAATAATTGCCTTCCCAAGCTAACGCCAGTCCTCCAGCCTTACCCAGAGATGTACATTTGCACATGTACATGGAGCACTGCAATATTTAACAGCGAGCTTGCATGGCGTAATATTCTTCTATCTTTCCCACTCCTTAAGGCACACAATTGTTAGCTGAGGAGACGCTGCCCTGCCTTTCAGCACAAAGCTCCCATCACTGGACTATCCTCAATGCCTGTGCGTGGCTGCACAGTCCCTCTCAAAATGTGGAGAAACATAACTTAATTGAGTACAAAAGGGGAATGAAAATTAGACCAATGAGTTTTTCCATTGCAGCATACTAACTGCCTTGTTCCTGAGATGCCTTCTCCTCAGGGAGATGCTTTGTTCAATTTCAGAGAGACGTCCTTCACCCTGAAGTCCCGTAGCCAGCATTTCCAAAGGATTCATTAGAAATGTGCTCTCTTCTCTGTTGCTGAGGTTCTGCCACGTCTCCTCTAGCAGGAGGCCTGCACCCTGCTACAGACCCATCACCGTCCTCAGCAGCTGCTGCCTGTCAGGTGCCACAGTGCCTGGGTGTCACCAGCAAACAAGCCTTTCCCCCTCTCTGCTGGACACCTGAGATGCAGTGTCAGTACACAGAAGTTATGCCTCTTAGCTTCCCTACATTCCACAATGAAAACTCTGAAACCCTTTTCAAATAGATCTCCTTCAAATGTTTCAAAAAAGACAGTGATTCTGCTCTATCTTGTCAATACCATATTTTACAGCATGAAATATAAAGGTTTATTCTTTCAGCTCAGGTAATTACAGATGCTCAGTCATTCTTTGCTGATGATAAAGTATTGATGACTACTTTTTCTTCAAATTACAGCAGTAAGAGCAATTACATATAGAAGATTCGTTACAAGACAAGAGCCATCTTTGTTATACTAGTGCTCTTTCAAGTAGGGGGGTTTTGCATATTTTTTTTTGTTTGAAAACTGTGAAATTCTCCTTTATTGCAGATCTTTCTGGGACTCATTCAAAGCCCACTGAAGTCAATATAAAGACTATGACTTCAGTTAAATTTGAATCAAGCTGCACTGGCCAATGAAAGATTAAAACCAACACCACCATATCAAACAGTGCCAAACACAGAGCGTTCATATCCCTATTCATGTTTTATGCATATGTTCCTTCTAAATTACCAACAAGTCTTGTATGCAAGTGCAGGATGAGTTTCATGTTTGTTCGCTGTGCTTTGACTTATGCCTGCAGACAGTCAAGGGCGATGCTGTTGGACAAACGGACAAGTGAGATGTTCTGACCCAGCTGTCCTCAGTCAGCTGTGCTGATGTATGTTGCAAGGTCTCTGACTGAAGGGAGCACATGAAACTAAAGGTTTTGTTCACATTGTGAACTCGTACCCAGTGGCAGGACTTGTTCTATCAAATGTGACACAGCTGACGCAGCTGTTTGCAATAAGACACACCTACCAGGTGCACCTCGGTGACAGAGGGTGTTTCCACCCAGATTTGCAGCTGAAGGGGGGTTGATGTGGCACTGTCAGTGCTCACACACAAATACTTTTCTGTGTAGTTAGCACAGGTAACCCAACTGTCCTGACTCCGGGATGCATATCAGATGCTACCATGTGCCTGGATTTGCCCTCCCCTTAGATATTGTCACCTGTGGTGCCAGCTCCATACAGGGAATACGATTTGAAAAATGTTTTGTTGGCAAACAGAAGAATTAAACAGATGAAGCAGTACGATAAAGTCTGATGGACAGAAAAACAAAACAGTTCTTCCACCTGTGCACTAACTTGACTCTTCTTGTGTAGTTTCCTACAGGTCTTTGTTTGCTTTGGTTTGGGGAGTTTTTGTTAAGTTTCTTGCTCTTCTTTCTTATCACTCACATGTTTGTAAACTGCATTGTTAACAGTTACTCTCTGTTGGCTTATTAGTCATTAAGTATTATTTGGTCTTGCTGTGCCACATAACAATTACACGTCTATTTTAAGCTTTCCTCTCAGCTTAATGCTGGAGGATGGAAGGGCGTTGTATTCAAAAACATAGATTTCACTCCAGCCAGTGATTTTGATGGTCTATTATGATGCAACCCATTAGCTGGAGCTGAAGGACATGCACATTTTGGGAAACTTTGACTCGTGCTGCAACATGGCAAATTGAACACAGGGAATGCGTGAGAATCCATTCATTTTCTGATGGCTAGTGCAAGGTATTTGCACAATTGTTTAACTCAGAATATTTAAGGTACGCTGGTTTGTAAAGCTAAATCCTGAATAGGAATGAGGAAAGCACAGAATAGATACTAGGTTATATCTAAAAATGCAGGAATTGGGCAGAATTCTTATTGCTGCCTTGTATGTTTGCATAAAAAATAGGGGTGTGTATATACATCAAGATCCCAATGAATTCAGTAGGGATTAAGTGATCAAGAAAAGATTGAAAAAAATAAGCTTATTAATTGCTTGGACTAGTCACGGTTAAAGGTATGTCTCTCAAATGTTGCCACTGGAGAAGTTTTTCATATGAAGAGGCATTTATTAAATCAATCCATTAATTTGGAAAAGTATTCTAACTCTGAATAAGTTAGAAAAACTAAATAATCTAGGCTATTGGAAGATCATCTTAACTAGGTAAAACACATGTAATGCTGTTTCACTTGTAAAGATTTGTCACTTTATTGGTAAATCACTATGTGTGTATATGTGTAAATGTTTATATATATGAATATCGATCATTTCTGTTCTTCTGAGGCAGAAAACAGATCTAAGAAAACCTATTCCTTCATCTGAAATGCTTTTTCTTAACGCAGATAGCAATTTCACTAACAAAAGACTACGTTAGCCAAATTAAAATCTGATGAAAACTGGAAAAATAAAAGACTTTTTTTAACATTTACAATTAATACTACAAAAATGTTAGTTTAATCAGACAATATGGTTAATCACAAAGGTGAAATTGGAAGTTGCCAGACCTGAATGATAGTGTAAAAGTTAATAAATTCAGCTCATAATCATTATGCACATGCTAGTTATAATAATTTACTGTCCGTACCAAATCTTTATAAGCATTGTAATTAAATATAAAATGCACATTAGAATTATAATGAGTAATTAGGGCAACATAACTAATATGCATATAAGTCCCGAAGCTCATTAAAATGTTAAAAGATGAAACCTGTTCTAGCTGGAGTTCTTTTGCACGCTTTCTATGCCTGCCTGAATGCCAGTGTATTGTATGCATTGTTTAAACTTTTCCTTTAGACCTTTAAAAGCAAAACAAAAATATTTGGGTAGGAAAGCAGACTCGGCAGGACTTTGCATCATTTCTGGATGGAATGCAAGTTGTAAAATTTGGTTTTCCAGCACAAATACCTGACTCATGCTAACATGCTGGTGATATCAGATGAGTAGAAACTGAGCAGAAAGTAATTATAGAGCTCTTTTAGTACAGGAGTGGGAGACAAAGATGATTGTTTTCACGTCTTTCTCATTAACATACTGGGAGAGATATGGAGTTCAGTGAGTATTCAGCATCGTCACATGAGACTTTAATAGGGGTATTTATTGAAACTTCAATTGTTTCACTAAAATGAAAGAGGATGTGCACACATCAGCAGAGTGAGCATACGCACATGATGTAGTGCTCATCTATCCTGAAATCTCTAACAGGTCCCCCTGGTCCTCGCGCACTGAATTGAGCAAATCACCTAATGAACTCATGTCCTCTTTACTTGTGGGACAGGAATAACTCAACCATCACATCATATTCCTGTGGATGTTATATTGTGCTCCCATCCTGTATGGTGCTTTTTTCCCATTATTCCTAAATAAGAAGGAAAGTAGGTGGTTGTGCTTCTCCCATGCTGCCTTAGCACTAACTGATACAACCCGAGCTTGTGATGCTACTAGTTGGTGCAGAGGAACGTTGCACCTTGCTGGGTAAGATTTGCATGACTCCCATGAAATGAAACCCAACCCGCAGTGAGCAGCTGTGGCATCTTGCATTGCCTCTCTGTTCATGTCAGGTCCAGCTCTCCTCCTTGCTAGCATGCTTCTTATGTCAAATCCTTCCTGCAGAGATATGTAAACATGCATCTCGGGTCAATAATGCCCTTACCTCCTGAGCCATTTCATGTAGGGACAAATGCAAAGGATGTTAGGAAGACCCAACATCCAAGTTAAGCCAAGTATCTCAGCACCCACTCGAAAAAGCCTTTCCCAGCAGAGCACTTACGTGTATTTGAGCAATTCATAATAAGTAAGTTCCAGTAATTTATTTTCAAGTCAGAAGTAAAGCATTCATTTTAAGTGCTCTGCTCTGCAGGGATAAACTGGGGGAGAAGACTGAACAAGCATCCACTGTAGGGAGAGTAAACCTACAGATATGAGTCACAAAATCCTAGTACAGTTGACAGATACACATAATCGTAATTATTTTCTTTGTTATTTTATGACTGTTATTTAGGAGACATAAAAATGTCATTTAAAATTATTAGTCTTACACAATGTTTTCTTATTAACGTCACTGTTAAAATTTGGTGCATTGTCTTCTGTCCACCTACTAACTTTTCTATTACACTCTTCCTTTTGGGCTGTCACCCACTTCCTTCCCCTTGTCACCCACTTCCTTCCTCTTGTAGAATCTTCCATAGAGCATCAGTTGATGATCTATGCCTTTGAGAGAAGTTGTTATTGTTTTGCTCGCTTGTGTGTTTATTATCATTTATTCTATAATAAAGTTCTCTGCACACACTCAGAAGCATGTCTGTGTCTCTGCAACACAACTGGAATCTCTTCCCATATAAACTGAGGAGGGGAAAACCTGGTAAAGCCTTCAGTTGTGGAAGCTGTGGAGTGTGAGAGAAGATTTACTGGAGCCTTGCTTACTCTGTACCTGCCTTCAGCCTCAAATTCTGTTATGCTGAATCTTTAACCAAAATTTCTCTTATTTTTCTACTAATTTTCCAGCTGTAATTACTTTATTTAAAATCTATTAAACCTGCTCTCTAATTTCTACCTTTTTAAAATTTCATCAGGCCTTTAAGCTTGTGTCCATCTGTATTGCCCACCCAGGACCTTTGCTAGCATCTGTTTGATCGATCAGCTGAATAGAGTAGACTGCATTGTTAATGATACTAAATGATTTTCTGTAATAGTTTAAGTCATCATTATTAAACTCCTGAATGAAAACATTTTCCTAGACGGCCAATATTTATCCTTGCTATTGATTCCCTAAGCGACCATAAAAGCCTGAAAGTACCAGTGGTGGCTGATTTGCGGGCTTTCCTGCTGCAATGTGGACTGCAATGTTGCTGTCACTGGGAGTGCTCCTAATGGCCTGTCAGGAAGCCTATCAGGGGTTTTGGAAGGCATCTAATTGCTGCTGGGGTTGAGTGGGATTTAAATCCTCCACCTCAGTAATACAAGAATGTCGGATGCCCTTGGTACCCACACAGGAAGGGAAGAGTGCTGGAAGCCCCCTCTGCCGTTCCTAACGCCCTATAAAAAGGCATCAGCAGAGGGTTGGCAAGTTTGTTAGCAATACAAAAGAAAACAAAGTGAGCTGTAAAGAGCTGCAGGAGGTTCTAATTAGGAGATGATGATCCAGCAGGGATAAACTGTGCCGTGAAATATGGAGTCTGGTTGCAGGGAGGAAGGAACACTGTGGGGGAAACATCATTGTGTCCGATTTGTGAATTTTCTAAATTCTTATTGCTCTACCTGGGAGGAAAAGTCCAATTATTTTCTGCGCATTTATTATTGTCCTTCACAAACACCTGCCTGTCAGCCCCGACTGAAGACTAGATGTTATCCTCCATCCCTCTCTTCTCCTGGGTGGTTTGGCTGATCTTGCACATTTCTGGTGTACTGGGCAACTGTATTGAGGAGATTGTTCTCCAAAAAGCAACATCTGTTGTGTAACTGTGACAATGGAATTGAATTGAACCTTGTGAGCACTTGTTAATGTAATGTATGAACATTCCTCTTGGCACGTTACATGTATTTAGTTCAGTAAAGTATTCTTTCTGATTGCTATAACATCAAAATATTTTAAATAGGAGAAAACTCACATAGCTCCAGCAGTGTAAGAATGCAGATGATTGCAGTGTGACCGACAGCAATGAGATCAAATCACAAATGGTTTCTCAAAAATTAGTCTTTGCAGACTACATGGAAAATCATTTTAAAAAAAATAGAAGAAATAGTGCAGATCCAAGAATCTCATCCTATGTGTTTGTTTCTTTGCTTTCCAAAATGAACCTTGGCAACCAGCAGCAGAGGGTATTTAAGTGTGTAATTTCATCTGGAGCTGTTCAATCTTCCACACTGGTGGGAGCAGTAAGGGTCTGATGGACTTCTGGCTCAGCATGTTGCTAATCAGTGCCTCAGAAATGTGCCTGCATTGCCCAGTTTTTCTTTATACTAAAAATAAGAAAATAATATGACAATGAAAAATCTAAGAGATTGGTGGCTGTAAGCTACCTTTAGTTTGTGTTTTCATACAGCATTAACTGCAGATTTCCTAAAGCACAAAATATTGATTTTTATTTTTATTCTGAACAAACAGAAGCTGAAATCCTTCAGAAAGGGACGTCTAA
The DNA here is from genome assembly GCA_033459285.1 of Clamator glandarius. Classification (NCBI taxonomy): domain Eukaryota; kingdom Metazoa; phylum Chordata; class Aves; order Cuculiformes; family Cuculidae; genus Clamator; species Clamator glandarius. The sequence continues at coordinate 2,641,369 of JAUNZM010000110.1, read as the reverse complement.
AAGAACTTCCATTTCAGACGTTTTTCAGTATTTTCCAAACAAATCTCTGCTTCTCTCTGAGGCAAAGTCAAGAATTATGATTTGTAGCTGGGATCCAGCCAACATCTATCACCTTCCTGACCATGTGATGCCCGGTGCTAAGGCATGGTACTTTTTGAAAAAAAAATCCTACCTGACTCAGACCTTTCCTAGTCTTATATTTGCTCCTTCTGCTTAACTCTCAAGAATTAAATATTGTTTGTGTAGTGTCTGCACAGTGCAATACATTAATTTCATTCAGATTTTATAGTAACAATCTTACCCACTTTAAGTTAGAAAAACATAGGAAAGCAGACCACGTGAAGCAACTTCGTTTGACAGCAACTTGTTGGTAGCATTGCATCATCTTGTGTTGAGCAAACTCACTCAGGCAAGTGAACTGGAGGCTTTCAAAAGACCACAAAAAACAAGCATATTTTTGAGGCAATATGATCCCTGATATGAGAAGTAGAACTGAGTTATGTTTAGGTTGAGTTCGATTAGCTAAATGATGAACACAGAAGTCTTTAAATAGATAAAAGTTTTCTTCAAAGGGAATTTTAGTCCTGCTCTTTGTATCACTGGGAGCAGCTTGACTAATGGTTTAAAGCTGCATCAAGGTGCGTACCTGTAATTGTGCAGATAAGTGCCAATGTGTTGCTATCCATGCAGGCTGTGATTCTCCCTGGAGCTTTGAAAACTCAGGATGAAGGATTCCATTAGGACAACCAGGGTTGGGCTGGCCCTTCTTTAGGCAGATAGGTTGATCAGGACCCCCTAGCAATCCAGAACCACGATGTTAGACAGGCACAAGTAAATGGAGAAGTGAGCTGGTATTTCTCTGATTGCCAGGAGTTTAGGATTGCTGCCCTGCAACTAGGACCCCCAGTAATGATCATACATGAACTAACGGTGGAGAAATGTCTTAGAGGTTATGTTACAGTGCTCATACGCTTTGTACAACTTGCAGGAAGCATGGGGAATGCTGGCAGGTAGTCTCTGGTCCCAGGGCAGATGGAAATCACATGTGATAGGTAGACCTACTTCTGGTCATAGTCGAGCTTTCAGAAACCTCTGTTTGCTGTGTGCCCACACACATTTGTCAATGTAATGACAATTGTCATTTACGTGGTGCCTTTGTATGGTTTATCTTGCACAAGTTTTGTTTTTATATTGTTCACCTTGCACAATTTTAGTATTATTTTTCTGAATACTGCAGAAGCTGATCCATGAGTTTCATGGTGCTCTGAGTAGCTGTTAGTGCCACTCAGTGCTGTAGGAGCAGATGCAAAGTGTAACCAGTTCACAGCTCTTCAAGTGATCTGTCTCACTCAACGTTATTTTTCAAAAATCTTGGCTGCACAGACTGCTTCATTTCTCAGGAAGGAGTGAATTTGTATGACCTTGCTGTTTTTATAGAGTAAAAAATCTGATTTTTTTGCTGTGCAGATTATGAAGAAGTAGCCATGCAATTTGATTATGTTTTTATTACCACTTGAAATTTTAACATTACCAGTTGAAAAATAATGAATTTATGGATCAGTTCGATGTCATCATTGGGAAGAGAGAGTTGAAGGAAGATTGTGTATTTGCCAGCTGTGGGAAATTGAAGTTTGTCTGCCCGACTCATGGTAGGACTTGAGCAATAGGCAAGAGAACTTGTTCCCTGTTTAATCCCACCTGAAACATCCTTGCACTGTTTTGTTAAATATTGAGACTTGTGTGTAAGTGCTAAGAGTATGCGTTTGCTTTCTCTGGCATGTGACATCTGGATTCCTGTGTAGTGTCCTACGCATCTGGAAAAGCAGCCTTTTATGGTGTTGGTGAAGGATGAGTGTGCGATGAAGCTGACCCACCCATGCAGGGAACCTGGCTGTCACTCTACTCTCTCATATATCAGGTGCTTCTTTTGCGTGGCTGGTTTCCATAAAAGATTATGGTCTCCTAATGTGGCATGTTCAGCAATGGATGAGATGGTGAAAGAAGCAGACAAGAGGCAGTCAGCATTTTACACATACATAAACACCTTATAGCAACATCTGGAAAACTGCTTTGGAAAAAATAAACAGGTTTTTATTTATAAGTTCTGTGGTTTAGTTTTTATAGTGGTTTTACGATGCACATAAATTATTGCTTAAAAACAGAAAATGTAAAAGAAATTCCAGGGAGAAGGCATTTGCTGTTCAGCCTTTCCTTTGATAATCTCTTTCCGGGGAATTTGCTGTGTTTTGTTTTCAGCTTATGGTTGCCTTTTGCTGGCAACTGGAAAAACTGACAATGGCATTTTATCTTTATTTGTATCTGTAGTTCTAAGCTTAAAATGTTTATTGCTATTTAAAATGTTTACTATTTTAAAAGACAAAATATATTTACTGAGATAACTCTGTATCCAGTGTAATCCTGGAAATGCTGGTTTATGGTATCCACAGTTGCCTCATAATTGCAAAGGTAAGTTTGTTCTTTTATTATGCAAAATAAGAGCTCAAAGGCTACATGAGCCTATAGGGTTTATTGGGCTTTTGCAGAAGCCAGTGCAGAAGATGAGTGGCATTGGCCACTTTCCCTTCATTTCAGACCTCTGCACCCCTTCTCAGCTGTGGGGCATCCTCCCTGCCAAGGCCAGGGGAACCTCACAGCCTCTCAGACAACAACAGTGGTGGGGCATCATGTGCTTTTCTCCAGTCCTTGTACAACACTTACAAATAGTTACATTTTATGTGGAGTAACTGAGTTGGAAAAACGGCTTTTTTGAGTATGGAATTCATATTTCTTCATGTCTCAGTTACGTTTTTTAGACCAGGTACACAGAATGTATATCAGGATCTTCTGCGTGGGCTAATTTTTACGCTACTCAAAGAAAACGTGGTTGAATATGAATCAAGCTGTAAAACATGCGCCAGGCTGAGATTAACATAGAGCTTGCTGAAGAGAAGTGGCGCTAAACAATCTGCGTAACTAGATGCAAATATCCATTTTACAATTCTTTTTTTTCAGTTGCCCCCACAATTCAGGAACTTAAATCCAGCGGTGTGATGCTTGGAGGGAATGGACTGATACGGTGCGAAGGTGCAGGAGTTCCTGCCCCGGTCTTTGAGTGGTACAAAGGAGACAGGAAGTAAGTAGCCAGCGCTTGCCGACCCCCTCATGCTGCTGGGGACCCAAGAGAGAGAAAACTGCCAGGCTGGGTTTGCCCCCTATGAATACAAGTCCAGCAGGCTGTCCTGAAATAAATGCTGCGCTTGAAACAGAGGGCACTTGGAGGTGTTGGCTACCAACAGCCATTCTGCACAGCTTTTGGTGGAATTTCTTGGTTTCCTTTTGGTCATAGTTTCTGTGCTCAAAAACGAGGTGTAAACAGGCTGTCTGTGGCTGGGTTGTGATAGTGGTTATTCCAATAATGAGCCTAATATTTAAATATGCCTTAGCAATTACAACCTTTAAGTATAGTAACCAGAAAGGTACTGAAAAAAATCTACTGAAAGGATTTATTTTTTTTAATTTAAATTCATCTTCATGGATTTCTCACTGAGGGTTTGGGGCATGGAAAGGTTGGTCCATGAACAAGACTTGCAACCAAACCTTAATGTGTACTGATTTTCACCCAGTCATGCCACTTAGTGGCCTAGAACACAGGTTTATACTCCAGAGACTTGAGCAGAGCTGCTACACTTCACAGCATCCAAGGGGGTGTCAGGAAAGCACCCACCGCTCAAACCCTAAAAACTGCCGCTGTGTTTTGGTTTTGTTTACAGTCAGCTTCACTTTCAGGTCATTAGTGCTGTGTGATGATAACAGGCATCTATGCAGTCATCTTTATTTCAAAAGGCAGCTCATTAAACAGGTAGCTATTTTTCATATAGGATATTTAGTTTTACAGCTTTTAGCTTATCTAAGATCTTTTTTCTGTTACATTTACATGTTGGTCCGAAAGCAAATGGATATTGCCCCTTGTAAGCAAATGTCCATATGCAGCTTCTAGCCTCTGGAATTTCCTGCCTTCCAAGTGCTGAGTTTCTCAGTTCAAATGTCCCATTAAACCTGTGAGCTGACATGTGAATATTAATGATCATTTTTCATACAAAGCCGTCTGTCAGCTCATTTCTCCCTGGCCAGCTGCTCCCCTCAGGAGCGTTAACTGCTCATCTTCCTTTGTGAGTTTTCAGAGCAGTCACAACTATTGTACTTTTACCATATCCTAAAGTATTCTCTAAAACAATGTAATTGATCTTTACTATATATAACAGCAAAAGTTTTTCTTCCATTGGTAAAATTCATCTGCATCCTATATCTAAAGATGCATAAGGTATTGGATGCATGTTGGGAGGAATTGCAGCAGAAACATATTTTATGTAGAAAGAATTGTAGGTCAGCCTTGAGCACTCTGGAATCAATTAGCCATTTCCAGTATGATAATCACCTTTCTATTTATAACATTGACCAATTCCTTTCTTCATGAGCACATTCAGTGCCACAGCAGCATCAAGACAGACTAAGCAGAGCATTTCAGGATGCTGATGTTGTGCCTTCTGTTTTCTGTTTCAGTTGATGTATCACCTGAGGCTTGCTGTAATCAGCAAGAAATATACTGCCCTATTGTGTCTTACTGCTCAAATATTATGTTAAATCTAGTGGTGCATCCTTATTTTTGTTAAACTGTCGTTGACAGCTATGCTAGCCATAAATGCCTACAAAGGTATTGGATATCTCCAAACCTCCACCACTTGCAGGAAAGAGGAAAACTTGTACACATTGTTTTTTTACTCCAGTATTTCCCTTTACCTCTTCATGATGGGAAACCAGCACAGAATGAGCCTCTGATAGCTCAGTTGTTGTTTTAATGCAAAACTGAGGAGAGTCAACTTTCATAGGTAATATTTCAGCATAGCACGTACATTATTCTGCAGGTAATTTGCAGGCATATCACGAGACTAAATTTATGTACTGGGAGTGCGTGCCTTGCTATATTTTCTGCTAACAGAATAAAGAGAATCCCATTTTAAGCAGCTAGTCTTGGATTGGGCCTTTGTTTTCTAGATCAGAATGAATCTTTGAATAAATGAACAGCGGGAGTTAGATCTGAAACCCAAAGTAGATGTTCACTGTCTGAAACAAGACTTTTGGGCCTGTAAACTACATTGTTGTTACTTAGATTAATGTAAATCCAAACCCACAATTTCCAGACTCCAGGGATCATCTCATCATAAAACAGCCATTAAAACTAAACATAAAAGCAGTTGTAGACTACATCCAGTTAAAACTACTGGTCTTCAAGGCAGAGAATTTGTAGGATTGTTAATTCTGCTTTATCACCAAGCTCACAAGAGTTGCTATTTGTTCTTTTTCTGAAAGCACTTGATCACAAACAGGCTTTGCAATATTCTTCCTGGCCAAGCACAAGGCAAGGAGACCAAAGCCCAGGAGCTGCAGCCTGTAGGAGGCTGTGTGGCTTTCTAGGGCAGGGAGTAGTAGGCAGGATGAACACCCCGACTTCTCCCTGCTGGGGAAAAGTGAAGACAGGTCTCCTGAGGGCAGGCTTCACATCATTCAGCACTTCATCTGTTAAAATTAGTGCCTTTAGCTCCACATGGGAGCTACGAGGTGACTACACAGACCCTGAGCCTGCACCAAATCTGCAGGATCATATGTGCTCAGGGACTATCTGTCAGCGACCAGTGTACTGGGCAGCAGTTCCCCAGGGTGGGGAGGATGAGGTGAGCTAGGAAGGGTACCATCACAGCAACTGCTTGTGGGTGGTGTAAATCTCTATTAGAAATGCAAAATGCACAATTGAATCACATTAAAAAGGTGCTGGAAATTTTGGGAAAAAGTTAGTAAAATCATGTTAAAATTACAAAAATGTTTGGCATCTAAAACTCCATGAATATTCCTTGTGGACAGGAGGATGGCTTCACTGTGCTGACTCACAGTTTCTGAAGCTCACAACTGTTCAAGTACGTTACGTTACAGAGTTATGCAGAAATTAGATCCCAGACATTAAACAACCACAGGGGCGAAGCTCAGAAGTCACCTATCTAAAAGTATTAATTCCCTCATCCTTGACAATGCAAACAAGACTTACTTCTGAAATAACAAAACTCATTATAGTGCCTTTAATATATTATAATAGCATGAAAGTATTCAAATATGAAACCAAAAGTAGATACCCTATGGGGCTGGTACTGATGCCCAATCATCTTCTGACACATAAGCATAATTTCTGGAATAAAAAAGAGATCCGTTTTCCCTTTAAAGTTAGTGGCACCAAGAAGTAAGGTGAAGAAATGTGTAGGCTGGCTGTGCATGAGTTAAAATGCTCTTCCAGCCTGAGAAGTAACTTGGTAAAACCCTGACAAGTAATAAATGCCGTGTTCAGTCAATAAGCCGGTCAGAGCAGTATGCGAGAGTAATTAATTTAAAAGTATAAGAATCTGGTTCTTGCAATTGCAAATGGAAATTCTCAAAACTGCTGAGTTTATGCTAAGTACTGCCTACTCCTCAGTCCATTAATTATCTCACTTTGATATGCATATCACTCTGATTCCATTTACTCTACTTCTAGTTCTGGCCTCCCAGTGTCAGCAAGTTCCTAGCAGGGATGCGGAGGGAAGATTACACCATCTCTCTGCTGCTGCATTGGCGCTGCACTGGCAGAGGCATGGGCTGAGCATAGGGACAGCAGAAGTCCCGTCACCCACTGTTTTCCAGGAAAAAAAGAATTGTTAGACCTTGCAAATGTAAACAGAGATCCTGTAGTTCAAAGGGCAGTTATGGGCAAAGAGGATGAGTGGAGGTGGCTTGAAAAGAGCTGGTAGGAATAACGTGTAGGTGAAAGTGGATCTATCACTCCAGTACCTTGATGTCCCCTGGGAGAGGGGCAGGAAAGGGAACATGGGGGCTCAGACCCGAAAAGGCAGCAGGAAGGGATGGTGGCAGTGCCTGCAGCTCATGCTCTGCCTGCTGGGGAAGGAGCACCCCAAGGAAAGTATCTTGCCTGAGGCAGGAGACACTAACTCAGATGTGCTGCTGAGTACCCACCTGCTGTGCCTCCCCAAGAACCACAAGCACAACCTCAGTTACTGCCATGCTGATAATGCTCCTCATGAGCTGTGAGCAAGGGAGCCTCATAGCAGGGTGTGTTTTGGGGCAAAGGAGGCTCTTGGGTTTTCTGCAGGAGAGCAATTAATTGGCAGGTTTTGAAAGAGAACATCCACATGTAGAAGCGCATGCATAGGTGAAAACAACAAAATTCTCACTTTCACAAGTCTGGAGGAAAGATGAATCCTCTAACTGCTGTGTTCACCCCAAACTGAGCATTTCAATCCCTTTTTGTTATGTTTCTCACAAAACCATGCACGTCCATTAGATGCGCTACATCCTCTTCCCAACAATGGGCTGCAGATCAGGCCCAAATCATTTACGGCTACACAGACTGCACAGGATAGATAACCTCCCTGTATATGCAGCAGCAGATAGTTATTAAATGGGAACAGAGGCACTCATTTAATGATTACAAGTATTCTATCCATAACATACAGAGGTGCAATTAATGATAACTTGAGATGTTTTTAGACAGAATGCTAAAAGATTGCATTCAGTCTTGGGATATGTGATTGTATTCTTCAACATCTAAAACAAATACTGTATACTCTGCTCCTTATGTGAAATATAAGTAATAATGAGTAATCAGCTATAGCTAGTATTTTAATAGTATGGTTACTCTTCTCATCTCCTTGTTTGATCAGACATGTTTTTTCTGCAACAGCAACACATAAACTGGTCATCTTTCTTTACCCCAGTGCAGCAGCGATGTATCTGGCATGGCTTTGGAAGTAACATCAAGACCTGTACAGTTCCTATGAAATTTGAGGTGGGAAGCTCAAAGCCAGGGAAAGAGAGTCAGGTGAAAAGAGCCCTGCTTTAGCTTTTTCCTATGCATCATTAACTGGTTACTGTTCACGCTGCTATCTCAGAATGCAGTGCTGCTGTAGCACATCTTTCCAAACTGTAAGTCTAAATCATAGCTGTAAAATAAACTGTGGGTATAATCCTACATAGTCACATTTCTGGCTGTCTAATCCTTGTCTGCCATCAGCTGGAGGTGTGTAAAGACACAAGCAATCTCCAGAGTCTGGCAAAACACTTTCTGTAAGTCTTACGTAATATTTTTCTGCCCCAAATAAGTGTATTTACAATTTTAGTTAGGTTTGCAAAATTTAACGTCTAAGCTCTCCATCTGAGAGTTTATATCCTATCTTACGGCCAGGCAGGCAGGACAATGGGCATCAGTCTCTATTTTCTTTTAACTGTAGGGGGCACAGGCAGAAAATGTTCCCCTCAGCACCCTGAAGCTCCAGTATTGCCCATGGCCTCTCCAATCTGCCACTATGATAATTTTGCTGAAGAAACTACATAGGCAGCTTGCAAACAGCTCACCATGCAGCCAGTTATATCTGTAAAAAAAAAAAAAAAAAAGAAAAGGGAAAAAAAAGTGAAAGAAAAAAAAAGAAATTTATTGCTTAGGGTATATCAGTTACAGAAATTTTCTTTTTGCTTTCTAGACTGATCAATGGTCAACAAGGAATTACTATTAAAAATTATAGTACAAGATCACTTCTTACTGTTACCAATGTGACAGAAGAGCATTTTGGCAACTATACATGTGTCGCTGCCAACAAGCTAGGGACGACAAATGCCAGCCTGCCTCTCAACCGTAAGTAATGTGGACATGTGGCAAATGTTCATCATTGGTTTTTTCCACATACATGGATTCAAAAGCAAAGAAAACAGTAGTTTGACTTTTTCCTCTGATTTCTTCAAAAGGCACATAAATATTGTATTCCTCAGTACTGGACAATAATGAACCTGGTTAATTATTTTATGGTGCGGAAGGATTTCTGTTCTGAAAGTGACGGCACATTTAGGGGGAATCAATGAATTATGAATCTACAAAAAAACCTACAACTAAACCCAACCCGTCATCATGGTATACAGATAGAAATAGTATGACAAAATCTTTCTGCTCAGAATAGCAATAATGGATCACAAATGTACCACTGTAAATAAGGTTAAACACTCTGACATAGTTTCAACAAGTGTACTGAGCTGAATAACTGGGGTGTGCCTGAGCCCTGCTTGCAGGTCGATTTGTCTGTTGTTGTCCTCTCATACAGAGCAGTCACATAGGACTTCGAGTTAAATCTTTTTGAAAAGACAATAATCAGTGTAATAGGCAAAGCAATGGACTGAGATATACTAGCATGGAGGTTATCTAAAATGAGTCTTAAATGTCCTGCTTGAAAGATATTTTTACCTGTGGATTTGTAGTATTTCACTCTGTTGACTATCTATCCATCTGTTACTGGCATCCAGAGATGTTCTTACTTGAACTTCAATACTAATCTGTTCCAAGAGTGATAAAACTGAAAGGAAAAAAAAATAGACTATATCCTACACATTTTTCTCTGTATAAAGATATTCCTTATTGAGTGGAAATGCAGATTTTCAGTTGCTTAAATCCTAGGGTTGTTGTCTTCTAACTGTGAAACTTCACTCTGAATATACATCCTATATAATATGTGTTGTCAGGATATTCTAAATTACGGCAGAGGAGAGGTAGTAAAAAGAAAATAGCATAAAGCCTTTGCTGCCTCCTTATTTAATAATTGAGAAATCACTAACAGTGGAAACAGCGTTACACTTATTTTAAATAGAAAATGCAAGAAGTAAAAGCAAGGGAATATTATGCCAGTAGCAGGTAGAATTTGGAATACTTGCAATTCAGAGAAGGTAAAATGAAGGTTTAGTTTAATTTTGAACAGAGTAGAGCTGAATCTGTCTCTTAGTTGCTGCCAGGATCTTATAAGTTTTACGCTGTTGGTATGCCACATAGCCACCCTTAAAAGTACTTGGAGATGCAAAGTTTAAAAATGTCATGTAAGTAGCAAGTATATCAGTACATGATGTACAGGAGGTGTTCTCTGTCATGAAAGAGATGGGATGTGTGAAGCAGAACAGTGTGGGAGAAAATACTGCAATCTGTGTCTGGTGCTGACCTCGCGGAATGGAATATGAGTGTGATTTTAGCACAGAGGTTTGAGTGAAAGACCTAGATGAAATGTCTTAATTTTTACTGTTTTTTTTTCAAACTACTCAAAACAAGGAGAGTATTCCAAACTTTGCTGAAGTAGATTACAGTGGGCATGAATGTCAGCGGTTTTTTTGCTCATAGTTTGCTTTATCTAAAAGGAGTATCAGTTTTAAAATATATAAATAAATGTAGCAACTTATTAAGTATGGAATTCATAATCCTTCAGAGAGAATATTCTCTTATGAAAAGCTGCTTACCTTTTATTTTGTTAGCAATAATAGCTGATCATATGCAGTGGTTTAGATATGTGCGGGGGAAGTGTTAGTAAACGCTAACATAGAATGGTTGGTTGCAATATTTGATAGTCAAATATAGAATTAGGTATAATTTGATCATTGCATTTCTTGACCGATGTTAAAAATTACACATTGATGTCTTATTTCAAAACATATTTTAAACTGTTTGTTGCACTGGTGCACAGTCTGAGACGTGGAACAGTCAGGATAGCAGTATTAATGCAGCTGCCAGTAGTAGCCATGATTTGGGTGCCTTGCTGCATGCCCTGCCACGTTCCCGTGCAAAACTGTGGTGGGTGCATAAAGACATAGGGTTTTTTATCAAAATACTGCCACAACGTGCAGCAGCAGTGGGAGCTCTTCAAATCCTGAGCACACCTCCACAGTTAGGTATTGGCACCTTGCCCAATATCATTAAATAATTGCTAATTGACTGTTTCTGTCTGAAAAAATGTTTATAGCAGAGTTAGGAAATCTGTATTTTCTTTCTTTGCCCATCCCTAAGAAATATATAAATGGCACCATAGCTGTGCAATCCTGGGAGCTTTTCTTGGGGGCAGAGCTAAGCATCATCTCTGTTATTGGTCTCTGCATCCTATGCAGGTGTAAAACTCAAGGATACCAGGAAAAAAAAAGATTATTTCTTCTGCTACCAAGAGGGCTCTGGCTTTCAGATCCATAAATGCAACCTTGGGCTAATAGAAAGTCATAAACCAGGTAAAGGGATGTCAGGACAAGGTAAAAACTGACTTTGGGTGGACATTGACTGAGCAAAACAAACAACAGATTAAAGGAGCTGTATATGACAGATCCCATGAGATGGATGGGGTAGGAGGAAAACTCCTCTGGCCCCATGGCCAGAGGCCAACCCCACTGCTACTGTGAGCTGGGGACAGGCAGCAGAAGGTCACCCAGAAATACTTCTTTCCCAGAGACAGATAGCTAGATCAGTTTGCAGAAGAACCATCGCAGATCCCACAAACGTAATGAAATTTATCATGTCCCTAACTGAAGACTTGTTGGCTGTGTCTAAGATCTAGCTATTAATAATAAATTCAGCAGCTGTAAAATACAAAGACTGAGCCTTGCGGGAAAAATACAGAGAAGCACTGGTTCCAATAAATTAATAATGAATGGCAATTTGCTAATTATTCATGGCTAAGTACTCTGTATCATCCAAATGTGTTGTACTTTGTGGGTAAGTGCAGAAGTATGTGATCCTCCCAGAACACTGCCTGTGGAGTGTCTGTTGGACAGTCCGATCCTGCCATCTATGGGCCTGATTTATCAGATGTTTAGTACTGCCTACACTGGCTTTTTACCCCAGCTTTTCCCAGAATTTCTGGTACTTAAGAATGTAGTCCTTTCCTGTAAAGAAAGAATGAATTTGCTGATTCATTTAACCCACAAGATGAGGCATTATGGTGTATGTGCAGGGTAAGAGGTTCCATCTAGAGGGATGAAGAGCCAATGAGGAATGGAATAGACCTTTTTTAATTAAGCAGATTTTGCTTTTAAATTAGCTTAATTTTTATTTGAGATAAAAGACATTTCCTACAAACAAATTTGCAAGGTCATTGTGAGGGGAGGGAGTTCTCATTAACCATTAGACTGAGGTAGCTTTATTCAATTCTTTTTTCTCAAGCAGCCAAAACTGAGAGTCTCTATTGCTGCTAAAGCAGCAATGTGCTTCCTGAGATGTCTCCTGTCTTTGTGCTGTCCTTGCCAGGAGGCACAGTTGTTAGTGGATTTCTAACTTACTCTTACCAAAGCTGAATTGTGGCAGAAAGTTTTCCTGCCTTTCATTGATGAGGGTAAAGGTGGAGCCACTGCTCAGCCTCTGCTCCCCACAGCAGAATGTGGGATGAGATGCTGCCATCACGAGTCCTCGATGAGCCAGGCACAGGACTGAACTCTGCTCCGTGGCACCAGAGATCCAGACTATATCTGTCAGGTTTTAGGGTGCATTGATTTAGTGTCCTGGTTTGGTCAGGGGTGCAGCACCACCCCATACCTCTATAAGCTCATCTTCATCTCCTCTTTCCTCTGTGTAAGCATTTGTTAAATTAGGGCAGAAAACTCAGTGGTTGTTGAAATCCTGCACTTTAAATCTGTATGTAGATTTAACCTATACATCCAAAGAAACTACAAATCTACTTAAGACGCTCTTCATAGAAGCATTAAATTCACTATTATGTACCTGATATCTGTGTGTCCCCTGAAGATGTCATCTATGAAAGTCTACATTCATGCAAGCCCTCACCTCACAGAAGGTGAAAATAATCATTACTTCTCTAGTAGGTATGTGTGTGGCTGTTCTTAATCAAAGGTATTCTTTTCGTTTCATAAAGAGCACCTCCTATACATTCCCTAGCACTTTTAGAAATGCTTTAAATAACTTCTTTGGCAAATGGGACCTTTCCTAAGAAAACTTGCAGCACAGAGGAAGCATCTATGCCTGTGACAACTGCCAAAGAAATCACTTCCTTTAAATGGTCAGTTGCACCATCCGCAGGGGTTTCTGACTTTCAAATTTATACAGAAATCTTAGATATATTGTCAGTATTTATTTAAAAATGTAAATAACTGTGAAGAGCTGCAGAAAAGGTCAACAGTGACATATTGAAGGATAAGGAACATCGTAAGGTGTGCAAGCGATGTGGCAGTATTTTTCTGCTAATTTAATTGCTGCAGCTAAACAGAACTACTTTATTGAATAAGTGTCCAACTGTGAACTTATGGTTAGTGCAACATGCTTCTAATCTTGTCTCAAGCATTTCTACTTACCAGGAAGCACCAGACCGTGCCCTCAATTTATATGTGTTGATTGCATTGCATGCTGGCTCTTACAGAAATATTCATAATTAAACTACTGTATTAATATTCTTAATACATTCAGTTTCGTGTCTAAAATGCAACAAAAAATTAATATTCTTCCAAAAAATTAAATTAATTCATTGTAAATTGCACATAATATAATAATATGCATAATCCTCAACAACACTATGTATAAGTGGTGTAGTGTTAGCTATGACTACTGGAAGACTCAGAGGTATGAGGGTATCTGCAGAGCGGTATAAGCGCGTTGCCATGACATCACTTATAAACAATGGGACAGGCAACCATTTTCCATGGGTTTTTTCCTCCTGTGCCAAGTCATCAAAATCAAAGTAAAGCCAGGCTTAAGGTGACTTCAGAGATCACATCAGTCTTCTGACCAAGAGCTGGCCTCCTTATGCCAGTCGTTGTTCCTGGCAGCTGTTGGACTGGCTCCCCTCAATCCATGGTGCCCCCTGAGGTTAGGTTGTAGCCATGCTTCATTCCTGAATCAGCCACACTTCTTTCATACTTAAACTAAACATTTTCTTACTGCAGCTGTAGCCTATTTCCACCTGTCAGTCACCATGGGAAGAAGAGAGAGCAGGGAGCAAGAAGAAATGAGATCTGAGGAGAGGAAGGGAAGGGCAGTGCCATGGGAAAATAATTGTTCCCAAGTCCATAAAAGCATCTCCTGAAACAAGCAAGAGAACTTTTCAAAATTAGTAATTTTATGTACAATAAACACATCATCAATAGTAGTGGTGACAGGGTGGCCAAGCAGACATGCTGGTGGGACAGGTACCTTCCATCACGGTTTTGCAATGGTGATTTAATGTTGACTGATGCCTTGGATGCAGTCATGCTCTGGAAGTGGCATTACTTAAACCTTAAATGCCTCTGTATGCACTTGTTCCTCGTGCTTTAGCAAGCTTTAGGGTGTGAAGGTTTTTATTTTGATTTTTTTTTCCCCAAGCATATCCAGGAACTGGGATGTGAACTTCTTAAACTCAGCCTCTCTGGAGCTGTATTGAGAGCAAAGGGACACACAGTGCAGCTGTACTGCAGGAACCTGGTGGCAGCAGCTGCGCTGCTCAGATTAGTGGTGCAGCAGGTCTGTCTGTTCAGCATAGACCTCAATGCCTTCTGCATGGCTCTGGTTGCAGCCTTCTTCAGGATGAGCTGAATAATATTCTCCTGATGTAGACTGGGTCTGGGCTGCATCACTAGCTGTGCTCACTTCTCTGTGATACGGACCTCTGAACCTCCTGTGGGAGTTGTCCTGTATCACCTGGCTACACGCAGGCCCTGCAAAGCTGATAGTGCTGCAGGTGGTCCTTTTTATAGATAATTGAGCTTTTATATATAATGCAAATATTGTTTGGGTCATCTTCTGTTCGTGCAGTATGGTGTCATCATTAAACTCAGCAGTTTCATTTTATTGACTGAGAAATTGTATTTTAGTGTATTTGGATATGTTACAGGTTTCTGCTAAGTTTTAGCTTGATAGCTTTGCTTGATTTGACATTTCTGGAAGGAAATTTATACTCCAGGGACGTTCTCTTTGTGTTCACAATTTCAGCTGTTGTCCAATTACTTAAGAAAGATTTTACTGTTTTATCTCTCACCTAGTGGCCTGCAAAACAAAATAAACTTGAATTTGCATATTTCTGTGTTATGTCTTAGTCAGGAGAACTGGTCTGCACATATATAAATATATATATACACACACAAACATATATAAAATATAAACAAAATTTCCTGTACTCATTATAAGCCTATTCAAAGACTACATCATTAAGTCAAGAGACATTTATTGATTTAATAAGGTTTGGATCAAGCCCAAAGTCTCTTGTAGATATCACTGTGTAAAGACCTGGTGCCATGGACCTAATTTTTCATTGGAGCTGCCCTGTCCTCCCCACAGGGTGTACTCACTCACCAGATTTGTTAATCCGTCTCCTGCTGATCACGCAGAAAACATCTCTTCATCCACACCTCAGGAGAGGTGATGGACAGGGAGCAGAGCTGAAGTCTGTCCTGGGAACTTCCAAATCATTTGTAAAGGGATGTTCATCTGAGCCATCATGCTTTCTTAAGGATTCTGACCTAAAGCACGGAACATCCATGTTTGTGCCTGTATGGTTTTGTGGTATACTCTTTATAAAGCCGAGACAAATCTGCATGTGATGCATTGTCTATCTAGAAGCTTATAACATCTGTGGTGTATCTCTGCTGTTACAGACTGAGGGTGATTTTTCTTCCCTTCCCCCTGCCCCTTTGTGGAGGCTCTTATCTTCACTGATGGGTCTTCTAGTCTAGGTCTTCAATTTCGCTTACCATGTCTAAGTTGACCTAATAGGATCAGCTGCTACTGGAGAAGTGATCCATCATGGAAAGGAACTGTCCTGGGGATGGAGACTGGGATGGACACCCAGCTCCTGATCAGCATGTTGAAATCCAAGGAATTTGAGAGGCAGGGCTATAAATTTGGGAGTCAGTTCCTCAGGGACGTTTCTCAAAGATCGAGGTGTCTTCATCCAGGGCATTTTGAGTGATCATGTTCCCAGTGGAAAAAAACTCTCTGAAAACTTTTAGCCATCCTCGATGGGATTCATACGCAAAGTAAAAATCTTTTTTCTTGCCCTGTTCTTGCACTGGGTGAAATGCAAACGCATAATGCAGCTGAACAGCATGCAAGTAAAACAGAGTATTCTTTGCATCACAAGTACACCTGGGGGACTAATTTCATAAGATATTGCTGAGACAAGAAGCCTGACAGAGCTAAAAATTCAGTATCTTAAATTCATATATTCATACAGAGTAAGATAAATGTCCAAATCTTTCATTTATGTAAGTCATAATAATTCTGTTAGATATTAGGTATGAGATCCTTCCATATGGATGCCAACTGCTGCTCCAGGTAACAATTACTGAGAGTTAAGGAGAAATTTTCTCAAAATCCATTTTCCAGCTTGAGCTTTATTATGAGTTATATGACAGTAAGTGACTGAGATGGGGCGAGGTAGAAATAACCTGTCTGAGCAAGGCCAGTTACATGTGTTACTCCTTGACATTTAGAAGAATCTTTAAAAGCCTGAGAGCATATATGTGTTTGAGGAGAAAAATATAAAGTAAAAAAAACCCTAACACCGTAATCCTTGCTGTGGATCCTTGTAGAAGTTGTCTTTAGATATGCTTTGTTATATTTGTGTTTATATTCTCAAATTATGCAATTATAACCATAGCTAACAACATTTAGACACATTCTTGGTGAACTGGGTAAATCAAGGACGTTGAAGCATGTCTAAATGTTCATCTTGGGTAGGAGTCAATTATGATGATTTAAACATTCAAGGTCATCTCTGGAATTTACAGTACACTGCTGAATGCAACAGCTATCCATGCCCTGACCAGGGTGAGGAGCACCAGTTGTCAGAGCTCTTCTAGAACTTGCGTTTCTTTTCAAGGGGTAGAAAAACGCTAAGTAAATTAACTTTATAGAAAAATAAAAAATCAAAGAGTACCATGTGTAACAAATGGGATGAAAAGTAGTAGTATTGTAATGTAATGATATAAACATATTATATAACTCAATGCAGAACACAGCCTTGGCCTCAAAAATTTTGCAGAATGGAGGTGGAGGTTCACAAAGGGTTGATAGGAAACAAAGGATGACAAAAAATCGCATGTCAAGAGATTAAAGACGATTACCATCTATCTTCTAAAGGAAAAGAGGTTTATTGAAATATTGGTTGGTCTAGAGAAGGTGTATTAGGAATTTTGCTCATTAAAAAAATCCCAGGAGAGCTTTCACCTACTCTAATCAGTGGCAAATTTTATACATAATGCAAAGCACTTCATTAAAATATTATTAAGTGCAGAACTTATTTTCCTAACAAGTTGTTGAGACCAAAGCTCATGAGGCTTTAAAAAGGATTTAACTATTGATCAAGAATATCAAGAATTTTCATAAAATTCATAGTATAAAATTTAAACCCAAGCAAATAGTCCAAAAGGTTGGAAAATGCCATAGCTGAGATGATTTACCAAACAAATTCTAGGTTATTTAACAAAAACGATTACCCAAAACCAAATGCTTATCTGGAAAAGGTGTGTACTTCTGTCACGCCAAGTGTCCACAAATTTAGAGATTAGTAAAAAAAAAATTAGACATAGAGATGGTCTCTAGAGCTTTTATTTACATTTTGCTGAGAGCCGCTCTCTGGCTGAGCAATTTGTGAACTGAAGAAAATTAGAAAGTAAAAAAAATACCCTTTTTTGCTGCAAGTAAGCTCAAAAGAGATTCAGAGATTTTAAAAGGAGAGCTTTGTCAGTGTGCCAAGGCTATAAACACTAATTAACCTCTGAACTAAATCTCATAAGTAACAAAATGCTGAGGTATTTCAATAAATTTCTTAAATAGAGGATTCAATTAATGTTATTCTTAATTCCACCTACAGGTTTGTATGTTGAGATTTTGACTGCTTTTTAAAAATAAGATGAGTATAAAAGCTTATTCTTCTTGAGTCTTTTCCAAACCTCAGACAAAAAAAATGTTAGAATCAGATGCTTCGGCATTGCTTGAAATACTGGTAATACTTAGGAAAAAAAAACCAACTATAATTAATAGACTGTGTAGTATTTAGATTTACCAACTTTATTACAAGATAAAAAACAAAGCTGAGAACTTGATCATTCAAAACCTGTTAATTTACTCAGTGAAAATACTATTCTGAGAAAAAATAATTAAATATTTAATTTCACATAAAAGAGGGCATGAGGGAGAAAGCAATAAATCTCTTGAAGTAACCACACCAAAAAGAAAGGCGCGTCACAATATAGCAGAGATGTACAGTCTTTATTTATTTAGTCTATAAAATGTGCATCGGGCACCAGCCCCTTTTTTTTGCTGATGCTGTTGCTGAGCTTCCCACAGTGCTTCAAATTCCTAAGAAAATGTCTGTCAGGCTGGAGAAATTAACGTTGGAGTAATGATCCAACTATGTATTATCTGAATCAAGGGAGATTTCAATGTTTTTAAAACTATGATTTTACAGCTAAAGGTACTACTGTACACTTCTTCATCTTCTTTGGCAAGACAATTCACCTTTCTTCTTTAACTAGAGTACAGTTTAAACAATAGACTCCTGCTAATATCAGAGTAGTATTCTGTATGGACTATTGCTGTTCTAAAATAGTATTTTTAATTAATGATTAAGTGGTTGACATTTTGAAGCAGAATAGCACTTTTTGTAAAATAAAAATATGATTTCCCTGAATTTAGATTTCTGAATGAGGATGCAATATGAGAAAAGTATTAAAGTTTCCCTGCACTGCTTATCATCATCCAATATGAATTGCAATATGTCACCTATCAGACACATGGGTCTCCTGGTTAAGAAATCTTACAGGCAGTTCATTTCTGTTTGCAAACAAAAGGCTTAGTCTTGACCTTTCAGCATTTACTCTCCAACAGCCATGGCTGAAACTACTCCTGGGCTCTGTAAATACTCTTCCACATTTTGAAGCAGACCATCATGTCCTGAAATATGCAAGTCAGAAAAGTAGTTCAGCTCCTTGCAGTCTTTTGCAACAACTGCTATTAAAAATAAACTAAACTAAACTAAACTAAACTAAAATAAAATAAAATAAAATTTCCAGGCCAGGGACTGAAACCATAACTCCCCAACTTGTATAAAGTTTTTCATAAATCATAGAATTACAGAATGATTTGGGTTGTAAGAGACCTTAAAGATTCCAACCCTGCTACCATGGGCAGGGGCACCTCAGACTTTTCTTAGACAGAAAAACCTTTCTTATAAAACAGCTGTAGTTACTGACACTGCCATTTTTGCAGGTGGGGAGCAGGGAAGAACGTAGTATGTCTCACCTCATGTACTTGGTCTGACACGCGCAGCCACTCTGATGTGGTGGAGCAGGAAGGAGCCTGGCTGTGATGCTGCACATGATGACGGAGTAAAAGGAAATTCCCCTTGAATAAATATTTGTTCAATACTGGCTGAGCAATGTAAAGGTTGGGTGAGGGTTGTCTCTACGCATAAACCAACACAATCAAGTGCTGCTTGGGAAAATAACTGCTTAGGCCAAGGGATGAAGTTGGTCTAAAAATTGAATGGGTATGAATTTGTCATGCATAAATCCAGGCTCAGAGAGGAGGATTTCTAACGCTTAAAACAGCTGGGTTCAGCAACAGTATTTGATAGAGAGTAGCAGGGCAAGCAACAGAATTATTTTGACAGTGAGTGAAGCTTAGTGATTTTATCAACAGGATTTGTCCTCAGTGCAAAAGAAATGAACTTAAAACCTCAGGTCTGCTCCATAAAAAAAACCAAAATAGACATAGCTCTAGCATACAATTTCCTTTCCACTGTTCCAATGAACACCTTACTGCAAAGCTAAACAAAACAAAATTTCACCTGGAGATTTAGTGCTGGTTTGATTTTATTATCATGTTTAACAATTGGGGTATGTGGTTGGCATTAAAGAAAACAATTAGCCTGGGTCTTAATCTATCTAATGTTCTTTTTCACATTTCTGGATTTCTTTAAGGTAATTTTTATTGTTTTTCATTTAAGAAAATAAGTCCTGTTTGCCTCTTTGCAGATGAAGATTTCTTTTATTTTGAATACATTAGGAGTAGCTAGTTGAGTTATTAAAGTGGTGAAAGGACAATGTAGGGAGGGTCACTGTAGGCATTTGCTGAGGAGGGACTAGAAAAGGAGTTGGGGCTAGTCCAGGGTTATCTCAGCAAGGTTTAGGTGAATTTGGTATCCAAAATAACAGAATAGTTATTAGTATTTCCAGAAATAATATGTTCAGTTCTTGCATGCTAATAGTATGTTTATAATATGCTAATAGTAGTTCATCTGTGCAACGAGAGTCTAAGCTGTAGCATGACACTTACCTTAACAAATTGTGCTGACTCTGCATTAGAAGAAGTAGCAGAAGAGCAAGTCTTCTCTTACCTTTACAAGGGGTTATCCTTAGTCTGAGTGTAATCTTCTGAGGTGGCATCCCAAAGTGTAAATAACAGATAATCTAATAATTTTATTTAACTGCCTTGAATGGGAAAAAACTATTGGGTCTGACAACTGCTATCACAGTCTGATACATCTAAATCCCTCACAGGAAATCATAAGTGAATCCTTTGAGAAGCACATGTTGTTTTTTATTTTAAACCATTGATGTGTGTGCTGGGTTTCGCTGTTTTCTTGTATGCTATTTGCAGACGTCTGTTCCTTGATCTCAGCTTTTAATAGCTCCCGAGGCAATAAACATATTTCCTTCCTCTCACTGTTTGCCCAATGACTTGTTCATAGATGAGCCAGAGCCAGGCACTGTTTATCTCATGTCCTACCTGTTTTCCAACATACAACTGTAACAAATGAAAAACAGTTGTACTTCTCTATGACCCATTTGTAATCAGAATAATCTTCGTTAATAGCATTAATGGTCATTTTTGCGTTCTTCTCTTTTTTTTCTCTGACCTGTACCATTACGTGCCACTATTTCTCTTGAAAAGTTTGAAGTCAGTTCTTATACTGTGTTCGTTCTTAAACTCTGAATAGAGATGTGCAGCCATAACGCCAGCTTAATTAAGTCTCCTTTTACAGAAATTGTAGACATTTTATGATTTTCATCATGACATTGGCACATTTCACCATGTAATTTATAGAGATTTGTAATGATTCATTTGATAGGCATTGTCTGTGGATTTCAGTTCATCAGGGATCAGTAGAACTGTAATTATGTAGTAATTATTAAATAACTTATTCACAAATTGCTGTGCCAGTGAAAGCAAATATCAGAGCAGATGAAAAGCATCTAGTTCTTCTAGGCATGTGCTGTATACATACAAGGATTGCAGAGATGAGGGTGCTTACTCTAAATGCAGTGGCAATTCATAGTTCAGGCAAGAATGTCTGTAAATGAAAATGAGGCTTTCATTTCGCAAGGAGTTATCTATGCTCGTATTCCAGAGCTGCAGGCAGCAGAAGAGTTTCATGTGGGAAACCCTTCAGGAAGTTATCCTGGAGCTGACTGGGTCAGAGACCCAGATCAGGGGTAGCATCTCTAAGGGCTGACCAGGGGTGAGATGGACCCTGATTGCACAATACCCTGATTGTATATTGGCTGTAAATGTTAGCAATTTGGTTAGGTACCTGAACTCTTCCCAGTCAACTCCCTGTGTCCAAGATGCTGTTCTAACTCAGGGGATTCCCATTTTCTTCCTGTTTTCTGAAAATCAGGATGATAAGTTGCTCAACTGCCTGCTACTGTTTGAATGTTTTCCATATCCCAAAGCTGCACTGTGAGCCCATGGAATGTGGAGGTCCCAGCCCCAGGTCACTGCTCTGAGCTGGTGTGAGGGCAGAAATATGGCTCTCATGTACCAAGACTTGCATCCTTACAGGTGGTCTTCCTATTTGACCCCCACATTAATAATATTTATTCAGAAATCATGCTCTGCTACAGTGAAATGAACAATTTGTGTTCATAAAAGCAAAATAAACAAAACAATTTTAGTAAGTGCATGGCTGAGCAATACTATTGACTGCACCAGAACCGTGTAATTTGCATTCATGCATGTGTAGAGCTCTACAGAAGTAAACAGTTTTATCAAATACGTATAATGCAGTGTGGCATGATATCCCATGTTAAAAGTTTGGAAAAAACCAGAATTACTCTTGCTGGTTACAGAGTACAACATTTTATAATGTTTCTAGCCCACAAATCTTTTATACGGCCCAGATCAAATGTGCACGCGTTAAAGCAAATGCTGCTGGGTATATTGATCAAAGCCCTTAAATACCATAGTCAGCTGTCTCTCCTATAGATTTCATCTAGCTTACATTGCATGCCAGAAAAAAACACATCTACCTCTTTTTAGCATCCAGGTAAAGTGTAGCCAGCCATCAAGCAAATATTTTTATATGTCCCTTGATCTTTCCAAGAGAAGATGAAGCACGGCTTAACAATATACTCCAGCCTTGCTTGGATTCTACATGCTGGCAGAGCTGCAGGGCTGTGTAGGAGAGGAAGGTGTCTCCAAAAAGATTTCCTTGTGTCCAGGCTAATTTTATTGGAGTTTTGGATATTCAGAAGTGGGAGAAAACTAACAACCAAGCCTATTATTATTAACCTAGCAAAAGCATTTATTTAAAAGTATTAGCAGTTGCAGGCATATGACTTTACGCGTAGGAAGGAGATAGAGCTGTATCATGTGTCACATCTCATCTCTAATATGTATTTTGCCTTATTTACTTCCAGAAATATAGCAACAGTTGAGCAAATTTAAAGAATGACCGCTAAAACCAAGAATATAATTACTGAGAGTCAGAGCAATGCTAATCATATGTTTTTGAACAGCTAAAATGCTAACAGATTTCTAGTTCTACATTATTCATGAGCTTCCTATTTATACATATGAATGAAAGACAAAACTAAAAGGATGCAGTGTACTTTGTCATTTTTTCTTCATTTCGTTATGGTCTCAACAGCTGTACAAATCATTAAAGCTGCAGTTTCCTCTGGAAAAATCTGAAATCGGAAATAAGGACTAATGAGCAAATATTGTTTGTGCTTTATAAAACTGTAACTTTAACAACTGAATAAAAACATTGTATTTCATATAACTTCAGTGATATATACATAATTAAAATGTTGATAAGAAATAGAAACTGAATCAGTTTCTCTCTTTCCTTTACACTGATTTTGTTGCTGAAGTCACACAGCACACTGGTGACATGACACCAGGAAAGGGGCAGCTTCATTAGCAGCCTCATTAGACTTTTGACATCCACAGAAAGTCATATTCAGCATAGCACTCCTGACAAATGGGCTGCCTGTCATTGCTGTTTCTTTGTCCATTTTGCAATTTGATTACGTGACTCCATCCTGTAAGCTTTGTTTAGAAGAGCAACAGGCTGGGAAGGATTGATTAAACATTTAGAGAACACTTCCAGAAAGCTCTTAAAACATTCTTTTTTCTCTTTCACAAACAGATCCCTTCCTTTCCCTCCATTCATTTTAATCAAAAGCATGTAATTTATTTAAAGATTTTTTTCTTTTATGAGAATCTCCGTGGCTGGCTGCTATGTGCTCATGGGTGGTCTCTGGACATTCGAGTGTGCTCTCTGCTTTGCCATTAGCTTGTCTGGGACACAGGGGACTGTGGCAGATTCTGCCATGTGGGAATTGATGGAATAACCACAAAGTAGCAGTTGAAATGTGTGGTCGGGCAACACAGGGACAGCCTAGGTTTCCACAGGAAGCTTTAAAATAAATTCCCTTAACTGATTGTGGTCAAGACAACAGTTTCTTCTTTTCCTTTTTGGCAGACAGGTTGCCATGGGTCTGGCTGCAGCCACTCACTGAGAAATTGTGTTACTTTAGATGTGCAGGGGAAGAGAATTTCAAAATTTGTATGCTCAGTAGTGCTTTTCTGATAAAGACTATAAGAATAAAAATGTAAACCTTGGGGACGACTTTGTAAACACAGATTCTCGACAGAGATACAAATTGGTTGTGCCTTTGATTACCTTTTTTTTTTTTTTAATAGTACTCCTCAGTGTCTGGTAACTGGATACACAGCACTGAGAGATTTGATATCAAATGAGATTTGATATCAAATGAGCCCTATAATTTATCTTCTTAAAGTGCAAAAGTGCTGTTTAAGGTTTGCTTCATTTGTGAAAGTTATTGTTATATTTCGTAAGTTTCAATAAGTGTTCCTAGGTGAGGCATCCAATACTTTAGAAATCTTCTTCTGCATCTAAAAGGGCCTCGGTTTCTTTGAAAAAATACTCCTCACATGGCTGTATGTAGAATAAGTAGCGCCTCCCGAATACCAGAGTGGCCAGACCATTTTGATGTCCATGTTGTTTCAGGATAAAAGCAGAGCTCATTGCTAGCCACCTGCTGCTGGTTCCTTTCCCTTCTGAAAGCATTTGCTTAGACCCAGAGCACCACTTCTCTCTCCAGTGACATATTTGCTGCTCTTCATTTCTTCCACAGCCAGAGGGTCTTCAAAAGGCTGCAGGCAGACCTCCACACTCACTGCTTGTGTGAGAATCACTGTAAAAGAAAATATTTCTGGCTCGTTTTGGAGCTCTTTACCTTTTCTTGGCTTCTCACTACATGTAATTTCCCCATCTCCAAACTACCCATAACCATATTACCTTTACAACGGGTGAATGACTTCTTTTTGCTATCCTGACGTAAGTGACCACTGCTGTGGTTTGGTTTACATTTTTCTCTTAGATCTGCTTTGCAGGAGGTTCTTCAGCCTCAGGCTGGATGGAACTGTTGCAGGCTGCAAGTGCTGAGGTCCATTCTGAAATCTGTAAAGATTCTGTTGTGCAAATTTATTTTTCAAATCTGAAAAATTTCTATTTCCATTTATTTAAATTTGGGTTTGTTACTTGAATTTTTTGTGCTTTGTTTTTTCATTTTTGAATAGTTTAATGCTTTTAAATACTAGTGCAAAGATATACTAGTGATGAGTCCTTAAACTAGTGGGTGTATTTTCGTGATACTCAAAAAGTATTCTGCAATATGAATGAGTTTTTTTGCAAAAAATCCCTTTGCTCAGGACACATTTCCTGGATTTATTCATTTCCACAAAACACAAGGATTCCTGCAAAAAGTGAAGCCTTGAGCATATACTTTTTATAATTGTCATAGTGGGAATGGAAACAGCAGGGTATTACTAACAAGAATGCTAAATGTGTGAGCATTATTTTAAACAGTATTTTTAATGTTTACAGTGGAATATGATCTTTACTTGTTAGTGTTTCATATCTCTCCCAATTAAATTAAATTTAAACCTATTTCTTCAGGCTCTAAAATAGTTCATCCTACATAAAATATAACTATGTATTCTGGAACTTATTAAAAATTAAATAAATTTAAAATTTAGTGGAATTGCATTATTTTGGTATCTTTCTTTGATTTTTCATAAGAAAATCAAATTCCATTAGAATTTTATGTAAAACGTTAAACCACGCCCCTTACTATTTGCGTGTCACCTAAGAACATAGGTGGTGCTCAGGCCTGGTACTCCACAGAAATGGATTTCAATGAGTGCTCTCATAACTTAACTTTCATTGGATTTCTTTTACAAGAATACACTAAAAGGTGTCATTAACATGGTTTTCTACACGCTTAAAAATATTTGAATATTTATTGAAAAACTTCTTGCTATCAAGCAAAACTAAACTACTGTAGGTATAGAACAATGAGGGCTGCTGAAGAATGGATGGAGTAAACTACCTGGCAACTGCAGGTCCCAAACACAAAGCTAATAATTAAATAATTTTTTTAATTGTCTCATACACATTGAGTTATTAAATACTAACCATCCTGTAATAAAAGAACAGACATTTAAATAAAATAAACCATTACTAGGCAATTAAAATGTGATAACTCAAACCCGCAAAAGAGCTCAACTTGCTGTTTCAAAATATTAATTGTGAATAAAAGATATGGAATAAATTAAGGCTATGTTTCTACCCAATTCTCTTACATTTTCAGTCAAAAAGATTTATTATTAAGTCTGTTTCTCCATTTACCACTGCACTCAGTTTCTGGCTTACCTAGGCTTAAGAACCTTCATTTCAAAATAAATCATTAATCTTTAACATAGCTGATGAAGCTCAGGGGAGATTAGATGGAACAAGCCTGGTTAATTATCATAAATCATAGGTCATAAATGAAAATAGTTATGAAGGGTTTTTAAATTAATTAATGTGTTTGTATTTAATTATCAGTTGTATTTTGGACCAGTTATTGATTCCTCCAATACGTGGGAAGTCTAAATATTATTACAGCAAAATCCATCAATTTAACTGATGCAGACTGAAACAAAACAAGATT
Organism: Clamator glandarius; assembly: GCA_033459285.1. Lineage (NCBI taxonomy): Eukaryota > Metazoa > Chordata > Aves > Cuculiformes > Cuculidae > Clamator > Clamator glandarius. The sequence continues at coordinate 2,615,251 of JAUNZM010000110.1, read as the reverse complement.
TTTGTATTCCTCTTTTACAAAACTCTCTCCACATGATCTGTAAGTGTGCTAGTCTCATAGCATCATGTTTGACACCTTCTCATGTCTAGAAATTGCGCTGTCGTTAGGCAAGATGTTACTGATACTGAGTAAGCACCTGCCCCTTCATATAATAAAATACCTCATAATGTACTTTCTCTTACACAGTGTGTGTAAATGCCATTCTATAGTAGATATGAACATCCAAACATACTTTTTCCATTAATTCCATGACACAAAGCCCCTCCCCAGATTTCCTGTAGGCTTACTTGAAGTATTGGAACACTACTATGAGGTCTCCTTGTAGCATTCTCTTCTCTAGGCTAAAAAAGCCAAACTCTCTCAGCCTGTTCTCATACAGGAGGTGCTCCAGCCCTCTGATCATCTTTGTGTCCTCCTCCAGGCACTCTCTAACAGACCCATGTCCTTCTTGTCCTGAGGACTCCAGAACTGAATGCAGTGTTCCAGATGGGGATTCGTGAGAGCAGAGGAGAGGGGAAGAATCGCCTCCTTTGACCTGCTTGTCATACTTCCTTTGATGCAGCCCAGGATATGCTTGGCTTTCTGCGTTGTAAGCACACATTGCTGGCTTATGTTGAGCTTCTCATCAATGAATATGCCTTAGCTCTTCTCTTCGGGGTTACTCTCAACCCATTCTCTTCCTGGTCTTTATTTGTGCTTGGGATTGCCCAGACCCAGGTGCAGGACCTTGCACTTGGCCTTATTGAACTTCATGAGATACATGTGGGCTCATCTCTCAAGGTCCCTCTGGATGGCATCCCTCCCCTTCAGTGCGTCGACCACACCACAGACCTTGGTGTCATTGGGAAACTCTCTGAGGGTGCTCTCAATCCCACTGTCTGTATCACCAACAAAGATGTGAAACAATGCCAGTCCCAATATTGACCTCTGAGGAAAGCCACTCGTCACTGGTCCCCACTTGGACGTTGAGACCTTGACCACATCTTTTCAAGAGTGACCATCCAGCCAGTTCCTTATCCACTGAGTAGTCTATCCATCAGATCCATGTGTCTCCAATTTAGAGACAAAGATATTGTGTGGGGCAGCATCAAATGATTTGCACAAGTATGGAAACTGCGTAGAGCATTGATGATCAATATCTAGACAGCTAAATACTAGAATAAATGCGAACAATATTAGAAAGAAAAACTACAATATTCCAGTCCTATGGTTTTATCAAATCAGATGTGTATCTTTTCTTGTGCATCTAACTTCTCAGTCTTCTGACGAAATGGATTTCTTGTGTGTGTCATATCCTAAAATAAGATTTCAAGAAACATAAACTTTTAGCCAAAGGCAACTAGTTTGTTCTAGTAGTCATTTTACACTTGGGATCAAAATACCTGAAGAATGGCAGAAACTGATGTTAGAATGTTGAGGGTTACAGAAAACAATTAAAACATTTCATAGTTTCTGTTTGTCAGTTATTGTGAAATAGGTTGACTTTCTGGCACTGTAATAGCGAAGAATACAAAGAATTAAATTGTATCTCGGACTTTTATTGCATTGCTTTTTGTTCTGCACAAAACAGAATTTGAGAGTGGCCTATGGCTTTATTTTTCATTTTTAAAAACCAGCTGCAGAGTGATAAAATAAGCTATCTTTGTAATCAAAACCTGGGTTCATAGCTTAAAGTCAAGACCTCTTCTGTAATGGTCCCAGTGGCAGGATGGTGCTGAGCTCATACAGGGAGAAGGCTCCACAGAACTGGAAAAAGCAAAGTCATTGTTATGTTGCTGAAGAACTGAAGAATTATCATTCCCTAATGAAACAAAATGATCTTTACAGTGGAATTAACACCCACTACGAGTGACAAGCAAATGTTTGCTGGCTCCTGTATCACCAGAATTGTACTCCCAAATCTGCAGCTGAGGAGTGCAGGGAGAGGGCAGCTGTCCCACATGGCAGTAGGCACCATGTCCACCATCAGGGATACTGCTATGTAGGAATAAAACTGTCTGCTCCCTGTCTTAATATGGAGCAGTACTGGATTGGTTTTGTATTGATGAAAGTTTATGATTTGTTGTTTTTAAAGACTTTGATTTGTAGTGGATATCCTTACAACCTTCATACAATGGAAATACATATTCATTATATTTTAAATACTGTTGATAAGAAACTAATTACAATATTTAGAGCAGAATTGGGCTTCAGAAGTGAGAAACGTTATTTTCTGTTACCTTGAAGATTTTTCCGGGGACATAACCATCTCAACAGACTAAGAACACTAAGTCCAGTGGCTTGATGTGGCTTGTCTTTTCAAATTTATTATTAGAAAAGTTAGTAAATTTGCTGTATAAAATGCTGAGACAGCACAAGCAGGTGAAGACTGAGGGTTTTGACAAAGTACCAGAAATGGGGAAGCTGTCAAAAGTTCCATGTGTTTTTTATCAATAGTACACAGAATGCTGATATGGTGGAAAGAAAGGAATGGGAACATAATGAGCACTTTCCTCTCCTTTGTGTTTATGTCAGGACAACACATGGAAAAAGGGAAAGAAGAATGAAGGCAAACATCTGTCATGTTCATGTTGCATTTCAGATTTTTTAAAACCTCATATTTTTTGTATCTCCACCATTGCCTTTCCCTTCCTGGATTTAAAACTGTATTAAGACTTGAATAAAAGTCCTACCAGTATGTGAGCTACAGCTCCAAGGGGGCTGTGTTAAAGACCCTCACTCACAGCTTGGACTGTGACTATCTTAGTGCTGTGCAAATAATAAATTTACTTGCAACACCAAAGAGGTTCACATCTTTGCTAAACATTGTGAGCAATTTTGGGAGTTACCAGATTTCTTTTTAGATAAATTTTATCTTAACTTGCAATGTGGAAAAACTTGCAGTATTTGCCAGTGCAGACTGAGATTTTGTAAGTTTTTCTCTTCCTCTCTTCATCGACAGGCCCCTTGGTATGATACTGCAGTGTAACTGGAAGCATCATGTACCAGTTTGAGGCCTATTACATTTCTGAACTCTTTTTGCACTCTTGTAGACTGCAGTTTAATATTGAAACTGAAGCAGTAACTTCCATAGGAAAAACTGTGCTCTGGAAAATACTGATCATACTTTCCTTGTGAGATGCCATAACAATTGTGTTTCAATATATTTATGATGAGCTGTGTGCATGAGTTGCTATAGTCTGTGCCAGCTGGCAGCTGAACTCAAGTCTGTGAGCAGTGGACAGGGAAACGTCGCTTCATTAACAGTGAAGAGTGAGGGACAAGTCATAACTCATGGAAAAGGATGTTTGAACTGAATGGATGTTTGTGCTGGTATAAGCGGTAATGATGCATCTGTCACTGTAAAGTCTGTGCATTTCTAAATGGAAAGAGGAAAAAAATCCTGGCCCCTGTACCGTGGGTAATTCTGTGCCTGCTTTAGGTGGCTGATGCGCTTGGGAGGTGGGAAGAGGAGATAGGGTGCTTGCTGGTGGGGTTGGTATAATTTTTATCTGAGAGTCAGAGGCTCCTAGGCTGGTTTTTGGCAGGCGACAGACTGAAACAACATATTGTTTACTTTTGCTGAGTTTTTCATATTCTCTTGGGGTAAAAAAGGTTGGTTTATGCTATTAAGGCTCTGGAACTGGCAGGACGCCTGGGTCAGTGAATCTAATCCCCTTATACAGCAGGCTGCTCCGCCGTGTAATCCCTTCCATAAACTAATTGAGTTTACTCCTCGAAGGAGTTGGTTTTCCTTTGCACAAGCTCTGATGAGGAGGCATCAGGAAGACAGCAAGGCTATGAAATGCTACAGACTCTCTTCAGATTTCTCAGTACATTTGCCTATGGCTTATACACTTTTGTTCATGCAAAGGTCCTAATGAATCACTCTGTTCCTTAATCATATACCAGGACAATTTCTAGACAAATAATTACAAATAATTGGTCACTAGTAAACTGATAGTCAGTTTTTATTTACTTGTGTGTATTTAACTGCCTATATCCTTTAGTAATGCCTTTCATAGCATAATTTTCTGAAGCCCTGAATGCTATGAAGTTGTAGCTGTGAGTGCTTACCCACCCTGAACATATCTCTAATTCTCAGTCCTGCTGTACCTGTGGTCTTTCTCTCTCCCCTATGCCCCCATGAATTTATTGTTGCGTTGATAGTTTTGTGTGCAAACATATTTAAATCCTTCTGACCTGAGTATCCTGAGCTGACTGCATTTTACTTTAATTTTGGTCTGGCAATTTCTATTTCCATTTTTATATTCAGAGTGCCATCTTCTAAGGTTTTGCTAAAACCAAAGCAAAATAATATTTTTAGTTCCATGCTTCATTTCTGTACCCTACATTTGTGAACAGAGGTTCTTACAATTTTCTTAAGGTATGTATGGGGCACAAGAGTGTTTTGCAGCAGGTTTTCTGTGGTTTCCTTTACGAGGTGATGTTCAGCTGGATATCTGAGCAACTCCCACTTCATCCCTGCTCTGCTGGTTTTCCCAGACATTCCTTTTTTTCTGCTTTTTGTTCCTTGCAGTTTTACCACTTGTGCTGTGCAGCCTTTCATCGAGTGGTTTCCCAGTTTCTTAAGAGTTTTCTCTGCAAGCTTTTTTCTGCTGGATATGAGAAAGGAATTTCTAGATACTATCTCTTTCCTTTTGGTAAAATGTACTGTTAAATGTCCTTGATGTTAAACTGCACCTTCTTGTCCCAGCTGTCTTTAGTACCTCATATTCTCCAAAGATTTCTCTTTTCAGGATTAGAGCCGTAGCTACAAGTGTGAGGGGTTTATTCTTCCACTTTATTTAAACTCACTCAGCTGCTGATTTTGTAGCACCAGATTACTTACAACTGTCAGCTCTAGCATACCCTCACCAATCCTAAACTAACCTGATTTTAAAAGTACATTACCTTTTATTTCTTCTGATGGCAAGGTGTTGCAGATAGCTGCACATCTTAACCCACATTTCCCCTTCCTTCACCCCTACAAAGTTGGGCTATTACACCAGGACCTGTGGGTGCATTGCTGTGTTTAAAAACTCCCTTTTTTATCGAAATCTGACTCTCAGAAAAAAGTATTACCTTATGTTGTCCAAAGAAGACTTATCTCTACCTATCTCAAAGTAACAGTAACACGGACAGTTTGTTTCACCCACACTATCATATTTTATGTCTCTGTACTCCATAGCAATGACGGCATAGGATGCAACGCTCTTTGAGGAGTGCTTTCTACCTCATCCCACCCCTGCTCCAGCCTCAGTTGCTACTGTGCATTGCACTGAATTTGGTCACGCTTGTCCCTTTCCCCACCACGTGGTCAGGACTCTGCATTTCTTATGGGAGTTTTGTTATTTTCCCTGGCCATGTTCAGTGTTAGGGCATGATTTTAGCTGACTGCTGTTCTCAGTAGTGTTCATACTTCTTCCATGCACTTAATCTGTCTGCCACTATATACTTTATTTGCTGTCTGTCTATGTTTACTTTGTTTTCTTGCTCCTCCTACGCATAGTTGCAGATATCTCTTGGGCTTCTCTCAACTTCTCTTTCGCTTTTTCTTCTTAAAGCTGCACCAGTTAGGGATGCAGCCTTGATCCCAGAGGGTGGCTGCCTGCAGTTCTCAGGTGTAAAAGCCCTGCTACAAAAATCACTTCATGACTTCCACAGATTTGCAGTCCATGGCAACATCTCTCAAATGACAGGACAGGGCTTCTAACTCCAGACTCATTTGTCCCAAACCATCATTGTGAAATTCTGCTTTCCATGTTGACATCTCTGGCATCCCCAGGCATTCACCGTATGGTTAGTAGGGTATTTGTAAAGAGAGCTGAACCTTGAAAGGCAGTAAAAGCTACATTTGTACACATTTTAGGAAAACTGCTGTCTTTCATCAGCTTTTCCCAAAGTGAGCTACTTTGTTTTGGCTGAATCTGTTCCGGCCCATCTTCCCAGGAGAAGTGTGGGTTTTCAGAGAGGATGCACTCTGCTTCCATAGCACAATTGCTGCAGAAGCCCTGTTTGAGCATCCCTGGAGTCTTGTGACACAGGAGACATGCCCACTGCAAGTTTTGACCCTTTCACTTGCGTGTCCACTGTGTATTTGAAGTTGGTGGCAACTTGTCCTGTTATCCCAAACTGGCAGAGACAGGCAGTCTGCATGCATGGCCAAAGGACTGAAACACAGGCAGCCTTTCCAACCAGGTAGTCTGGACAAAGACAAATGCAGACTGGCAAGTAATATTATGTGGGTTTGGGCATTAGCACATGTAGACCCTGATAGGTATTACCAGTTTTCCATCTGTGTTTAGCAGTCAGTGAGGGTATGCCAGTATCCCTAAGACCAGGATGCTCCTATTTCTGTCTTTATTTCAGCGTGAATTTAAGTTCTGCTTTAAAGTAATTAGATGGTTTTGGTTCACACCTGCCTCACCAGAACAGGTGATTCTGAAGATAACAGCAAGGATGCTGCATGCAGAAATTCAGATGGCACCAAGTCTGTAAAGGACAAACTAGGAGGTGGTGTGAACACATTACTTTTCCTCTGGTTTATGACACATATCTAAAAAGTTCTGTTCCAGGAGAATTCTCCACTGAAGACACAGAAATGGCATAAAGTATTGCATTTTTCCATTTTACTTGCATGGGGTACAACCACTCAGGAAAATCTGAGCAGTCCTGATACTGTAGGATTGGAGTCCCAGCAAAATACCTTAAAGATATTACCTCCCTTTCCTACACGTCCCTGCCTCGCAGTGTTACTAAGAAGTCGTTAATATATTTTTAGTTTAATGAACCAGCCTATAGTACTTATAGGAAAACCAGCTGGTTTTGTTTTCTCTCTATAGACCTGAACAATTTAATGAATGAAGATTTAGAAAGAGTTTAGAATTTTAAACTAGAAATATATCCATCTCTCCAATTCCTTGATCTAATAATACATTTTGAAAAATAGGAATTTTTACAAGAATAATGCAAGATATTGCTGCCTTGGGTTCCAACCTCATGATACTACAATACCATGACTTTATGCTACCTTAAGCACTTAACATTCAGTGTTTCCAAAAGAGGCACAATCCCAGTAAAATCCCTGCTGGTTTGGGTACTGTGTTTTGCCTTTTAATGAAACATTGTACTCCTTAACTATGTTAATTTACTTGATTGTTGCAAAGAATTTTGTTATTCTGCAGCAAGAGGAACATTTTCCTTCATACGAAGCCATAGCAACAAGGACGGACTGATAAATTGACAAGGAAAAGATCCTATTATTTTAGGGTGGCCAGAAAAATAACTCGTGCCATGATTGTACAATACACTTGAAGGAAAGCACATAATTATACATAAGAAGTATGTATAATTTGCAAGACAATAAAACCTGGCAGAAATTAAGGCCCATTAAATCATATTATTAAATTATTTGTTAAACAGTCATTAAAATACAAAATTGAGGAATTCATGGTAATTCTTTGAGTTTTCCGAGTGTCTTGTTTTAACACAATTCTTTTTCTCCTGCTAAAATCATATTTGATCTATGTAGGAGTACAACCTTATTTCATAGAAGGCATCTAGAGAGCTGGAAACATTTTGTTGCACTGCTTTTCCTTTTTTCCTCACTATAAGCGCAAGTAGTGCTGCCGTGTGGTGGGCTCTACCCCAGCAGGCTCTCTTGGATTCTCTACGCAATGACACATCAGTCAGAACCTTCATTGTGCCTCTTCCCTGATAAAGTGGTATTGATGTTTTAAGTAGATTGATTCAAAACCCACAAATATATTGCTATGGCTATTGCACAATTTCCTAATCCATGCCAACATACAAAGTCCATGCTTTTTAAGACATTAGACATTGCTGAAAACAGTTTAGTTCATCAGTCTTCACTGCACAATCATTATTTCTGCTGCATTGTGTGATTTTTCTTTACATCTGTGAAATTTATCAGAACAAATCCTGATTGTGCTGCAGTCAATCAAGCAGAAATCTTCATCTGAAGCACAATGCAACCCTCAAAAGAATCCCCAACCATCATTTATGCCCTCCACTGACTTTGCATCAGGCTTGCCGGAAGCGTCGAGCTCCTGCTGTCCTGCAGCCCAGTAACCAAGCGCTGTGGCAGGGTATGCAAAGTGCATGTCCTCTGTCCTGCTCCTGGCTGGAGCAGGATGGAAAGCACCTTCATCTCCAGCCTTCCTTTCTCACTGCCCCTTAATTCCATTCATGGTTCCTGCCATGATAGGAATATAAGAGAGACATCTGGGGACTAATCAACTGACCCATCTGTCCACATTTTTCCTTCTCTCCACTGCCACACACTTAAACTGACCCTGTACAGTGGTAGAAAACCTTGACACTAAACTTTCAACCCTTTTTATGTTAAATACTGCTCAAGATGTCACCAACCTTCATGGATTTTAAATTTCAAATAAAATTGTAAAGTTGGAGTAACGCAGTTGAAATTCCATTTTATTTTGAAAATGTTGTTTGAATTTATCAGCAATCATGATGTATTTGTCAATATGTCAAATAAATATTTTTGAGATTGCAAATATTCATCTGTATTAGCAAAATCCTTAGTGTCAGTAATCTGGTAAAGAAACTTCATAACATTTTTTGTGGGGAAAATATTTGTCTGCCTTTTCAATTAGAATAATTTTTGCATCATATTAACCTGAAAAGTAATTGTAGGAGACATAATAACATATTGGATGAGAGTAGAGAGTGTTCAGCTGCACATCCATTGTTGTCAACTCACTCACAGCTTTTTTCATTAGTTTCTTGTTATGGTCAAGATATGGTCATTGATCTTTTGAACTTGGTCATTTTGTTAAATCTTTTTTATTAAGAGTATTGAATTGCTACATTGAGATGGTAGCTTGCTTTTGTGCAAGATTGATTTGGACTGGTATTTCATTTTGCATAGCACTAGTCAAAGCCAGTATAAAAGGCACAGAATAATGAATTTTAAAGCAAAATTATTATGAAAAGCCACAATTCATTGTTTCATTAGACTGAGGGCTGGAGAACTGCACTCTTCTCTTAACTTTTTCTGTTGTTTGTACTGCTTGCCCCAGGTGAAGTAAACGTCTTCAAAATGTGTTTGGTGTTTTTGATGGGTGTTTTCAATAAATATTTTCTTCTGGAAAGACTTCAGTAATTAGAAAGACACACATTTTTAGAAGTTCACTAAGGCACATGAAGACTTATAGTCTTCATAAGAAATTACCTTCAATGAAGTGAGAAGAAAAAACTTTTTCTAGGCAGGTTTCAGCAATTCCCAGGAGAAATATTTTTGAGCTTGAATACTCTAAATGTGGCTTTGTCAAGGTGGCAGACAAAAATATTCGTGTATTTGGAGAATGATGGTCCCGATGTTGTGTACTGGTGACACATGAATGATGTAGCTGGAAAAAGAATGACACTGATGTACAGCTCATAGATACTGAAGTCTGGTCAACTGCATGTTTGTCACAGGCCTGTGATGGCCATCCCAAACTTTAAATAAACTTGTCGTGTCTGTTGCATGACTGTTTGCTGTCTCATTCTGTATTTGTCTTCCATGTGTGATTAACTCCCAAATGTTCTCTTTTTTTTTCCTTTTCCCTTTTTGTAGAAATTAATGAGCCTACTACCTCTAGTCCTGTCTCAAGCCCAGGTCAGTATCCACATACCCTCACGAAGTATGTTTGGGTACTTTTTCCCAGGGACTCATAACTGACACCTTGCCATATTAATAACTGGAACTGGTAATAGGTAGCTTTGTTGTGGTAGTGCTGGACTGTTTCCTTCCCGTCCTTGTGCATTCATTGTTTTGTGTTCCCTCCAGGCTTCATATGCTGTCCTCTTTTTAAATTTCCCCTTTTGAGAAAACCCTCTCCGCATTTCTGTTTTCCTTCATTCATTCTGTGCCTCAGGGTGATGCAGTGGATGCACAAAGGGCAATGCAACCATGCCGTGTAATGACTGTGTTGGTAACTTGACTCTTCTCTGGTGTGACTGTAAATATCAATGTTGGTTTGAGGCTTACAAATTTCTTGCTGTCTCATCACTGAAAGATTGATAGAATGGATCTAAAACACTGTTGTGAGGTCTTCCTCATTTTAGAGTGCCAGAAGGTGCTCCTGGAGAGCTGAAAATTCTGACTTTGTGCCTGGCAGGCCATTCATGGTGATTGTTCATTTTCTCAGTTGTTTCCCGTTGCTGCTCCCTAGCAGGACATGCTCAGTGGGGCTGGTCAGCCCAGCATAGGCTGTCAAACAGGGGCTGCCCAGCCCAGACCTTTTTAAAAGCATGCATCAATATTACCAAATATTTCCCAAAGCATTTGGAAGGGGTAAGTCGTGGGTTTCATTTACCTGCTCTGTCTCCCATTGCTCTATGTTAAACACCTTTTCCAAGATGCAGTTACAGTGTCTGAGCTAGTAGGTTGATATCACTCCATGAGCATAAAGTGATAACATATGCAATGCTCAGGTCTCTTTCAAGACAGAGTCTGAGAAGCATTATCAGGAACATTTGTGAGACAAACATGAGTAGAATTTTCCTCTGGCAAAATCTACACATGAAGTAAGCTGCTATTTCCAAAATAAGATAAAAAGAGTAGAAAGCCTGCACTGGAAAGCCAAAGCAATTGAGGTAATCTACTCCCCAGTTAAAAAATGCAGATTAAACAGAGAATTGCAAAGGAAAAACTAGACATCAGGCTGGTCCACCCACCTTAAAAGTTACAGGAGTAGAAAGACAAGTGTATAGATCTTCAGTGTCTTTAATTAAAGGGCTTAGTAAGGGCAGTCTCTGGTGTCCTCTGCAGAGATGCTTGCTGTGCACAGGTGTTGCGTATCTGCCTTCCTGCATTCCTTTCTTCAGCACTGGGTTTTCCAAAGCACTCTGTCTCTTCTATGTGCAGAGGATCTACTCTGTCTGAAGTGCAAATCTGTTCACAAAAGTGACTGAGCAATTTATGCACAACCACTGCTCACACAACGCAGAAGCAAAAGGAGTAGGAGTGGAGGGGTGGATTTAACCTGCAAAAAGCTGATAGTGTTTTCAATAGAAGTTCCTATCCTTGTGGCTTTTCACAGTTGCTTTGGACTGCCAAGCAGCTGAAAATAAGCTAAGAAATTATTTTATAGCTAACAGAAACCAGGAACGAGTCATAGATGGCATGGCAGTTCTGTAAAGTAGTGATTGGAGAACTTTGATCAATGTATCATTTAACAGTAGGTTTTGTAACTGATTCCAAAGTCCACTGAAGCTGACGCTATTCCAAAGTCTGTTCAAGGAATGATGGTTTGTGCTGTATGGTTACGGACTCTTAATCTCCCTTTGTGAACACTGCAACACAATAGCACAGTCTTTCTCACTTTATAAAATCGATGTTCAAGTAATATACCTTCCAGATGTGTTTGAATTCTTGCTCTCTAGAGAAACTTAGGACAAATGAGGAAAATTATATGTGTTTTGGGGCGAGCAGGGTGGAGACAGGAGAATGGAAATTAATAGTATCCTTTTATAACAATCGCTGTCTTAATTCTGAGAGCATATTAAATAGATGGGCCTTTTTCCAAAAGTATAGTATGAAATGGAGAACATGAAAGACTTTGGATGTAATGGAGGAGAAATTTAGAAACAGCTAAAGTTAAAATAGTTACGAAGCTACATGAGTCAACCTAACTTCAAATGACTGAGGAAAGGACTCTGAGGTCAGTTTGCAGATGAAAAACAACATCTGTTCCCCTAAAAGACAACATGAAGGGTTTTTTTTAAATAAAAGCTCTCAAAATGTATAAAAACTCAAAGCTGAATCCTTTTCCTAGAAATCAGTGCTGGTATCGGCAGTGGCACAGCCATTGAAATGTTCTGTTTGTTTTATGTAATTAAATAATGCTATGATAGTCCCTCTACTTTTCTAAGTTTAGTTTAGTAAATAGCTAGATAATACCATCACTATTGCTACAAAGTTATACAGCTGCAGAGGCAAATAAAAATTTTCCAGAGCATCAGAAACTGAATTACTCCTCTGCCGCAACAAGGTGGTAGGTTAGATGGGGAGACAGTGGCAGAAATCCTGGTTTATTTTGCCATAGCTGTTTATAACAGTAAAATAAGATTTGTATCTTCATTTAAAGTCAGCCCAGGAGGTTTTAGACAGCAGTGCCTGTTGGATCTCTGTCTGTCCTGTTTACTTCACAAAGAGACAGGAATACAAAATGTGGATAATCCTGTAAAAACTCTCTTTTTTCTCATGTCTTGCATCACTCAGAATACAGAATATCAGCCTCCTTCTTACTAAATCTAGGCTTTGCAGCTAGTTGGTTAATTACTACTATCATTTACAAATTCCTTTCATTGCAGCTTCAATGGTTGTTTTTCCTAGAGAAGATTCTGCTGCTGGAAGAAGCCAGATCCTTCTCTAGTGTTTCAATATCAAACCAAAGGTTATGAAAAAAACCAAAGCTGAGTCAATAGATAACTGCAGATAGATGAGGGAGAATTGCAGGCCAAGTCTTTCCCAAAAATCAAAGTAAATAACAGATGGGATGTTCAGCATTATCGTTGCTGGTAGAGTTTTCCAGGATCTTTCTTAAAGGCCAGATTAGGAAGCTACTTTTTGTAGAAAGTGAAGAATCTATAGTAGTCCTGAAGATCTTGAAACCACTATTTGTTGAGTGTTTAGTCAAACTCTGAACACACAGTAATTATCCTATTCTAAAAACATCTTTGAAAATTCTTTTTCATTGTTGTTAGTGTATAGGTGTATATGCAGATGTATTTTCGTATATGGAAAGATAAGTGTAAAAGAAAAATGTCACTGATGTCTTAAGATGCTTAAACCTGGAGCTGCTATTGCCTCTGGCTCCTATAGGTCACTTATTCCTATGAGCCATCTATTTTCTCAGTGTTGCTTAAGAACTAGCTAGCTGAAGAATAACAGTCATATCCCCCATCTAAATAGATGAGGTACTGCACTGATGATGAGGTTCCAGTGTTTTCTCCTCCTCTTACAGTTTAAAATTCCATCAGCACTGAAACTGGTACATACAGAATGGTTCTTTCATCTCACCAATTTTCCTTCACATATTCAGTATAATTACTCTAATCAACAGGTTTGACCTTCTGTTGTTAAAAGTTACTTATAAGATGCATGTGTGAAATTTCATTACAGAAGTTTTGTGACATTTTCTTGATGTTCATAAGCCATGTGACAACACCCACAAAATGCCTTTCAGCAATTATCCATCAAAAACATTTTGGTTAAAAAAAGACTCTTAAGGATTCCTTACAGTTCCAAACAATAGGGGATAAACCATTTAAAACATTTATAACCAGTGTGGTTGAGAATCATACTTACATACATGTACATTCCTCCAATGGAGCCCCTTTTTACTCGTGGGAATTTACTTTCTCAATTTTTAAGTGATAATGCTTAAAGCATGTAGAATTAGTTGCTAAAGTTAAAAAATTAGAGCCATGCTTGGTATCTATTTTGTCAGTCATTGCCAGGAGCTGTAGTTACTTAGGAATCTTATATCATTTAGCATAATTAGTTCACAGGTGGTGTCTTGAAAAGCCTTTGAAGGTGCTGCTGAATTCTTAACACTGACTAAAAAAATAGCAGAGACAGGTCAGAGAGAATAATTGAGAAATCATCTTTATTTAATGATTTCACATGTTATGAGGCACTTTTATAAAAAAAAAAATAGAGTTGGAGATAGAAGGACTTGAACTTATTTAATTTTCTCAGGAACAAAATTATATGTTTAAGTGAGCACTCTGGGTAGACTGAAGAACTCCTTGAACTTCTGTTACTTCTGTTTAATCTAATGTACCTAATGTATCTAATATGTTTAATAAACCAGAATACAAAATAATACCTAATCTCAAGTAGGCTATATTTGTTTCATGTTAGATCTTCCATTTTCCTCTCTTCTTATGCAGTTGCAATTCCCATTTTAATCCATAAATGATTTGTGTAAGGAAAGTTAGGCAGGAGCCACATTGGTGCAGTAAGTAGTGCAGTAGAGAAGAACCCTGAGGCACAAGAGGTGACTAGCTTTGAGAAACAGATAGTCATCCACCTTAGTCAGCCAACATGTAAACTGTTTTCTTTCTTTTCCCACTTTGTGGAATTTCTTCCAAAGAACTAACCAAGTATGAAAAGGTTAAGATCTAGGATGACAGATTCTGGATTTGTTTAACTTTTGTATCTGGCAAGTTTGACTTCTAAATCACATCACAAACAGATGTCTGTTTGTTCAGAGAGCTTCTGACTCTCAGTGGCCACTTCACTGCCTCCCAAATAATCCCACCTTGGGAAGGAAAGCAGCGTTTCCCAGACTGCCCTTACATCTCCTCCATTTAATGTCGGAATCACCCTCTAGGGCCAAATAGAAAAAACATCATAAGTTCTTTTGTCCCAGTTAACAGATATAAAAGTGTATATAAGGTTACCGGGACTTGCTATGAGTATGCTAGCATCAAACAACTAAACAGTCCCTAATGAAAAAGACATCGATAAACTAACCTTATTTACTAATTCTTTCAAAGCTTTGCCTTCATAAGGTGTTATGGACATTTCTGTTGCATTGAACTGTAAGCAGATGCGAAATTCCAGCACAGTTCTCTCTGCTGGAAAAAATTAGTTTATGTATTCACTCAGCATTATGCATTTGCACACTTTATGCAACGTGTAATGTGTTACTGTGGGAACACGCAGCAGAGCAAGACAGGTTCTTAAAGCAGTAAGGCTTAGAGTTGTATACCGGCTGCACTATGGGAAATAACAGCCTCTAAAGTATTATATTCATCTTCTGTTACTAACAAGTGAACTTTACCTTTCTAAATCATTCTGTGAAAGCTGCATCCTCCAAGTAAAATCTGTGGTATTAGGTAAATGTTTCTGTTTAAGTAAAATGCATGTTTCAAATAACTCACAGTATGTTCTCAGTGACATTCTGTAATATTTAAAGATTGCATCATTTCAGAAGGCTGTTCGAACACAGTAAATCATATTATTCACTGCTTGCTGAATAGATGCATCACTTAATATCAGAAAAGCTACTTTCTATCAGCTGCAAAATAGGATTAGAAGCAGGTCATTTTTAGCCCATTGATTCCTACTTTCTAAACCAGTATGTAAAAAGCAAGAACATTTTTTTCTGATACTGTTATTTCCTGCATGCCTTCTGTCATGGGGAATTTCAATATTAATGAGCTCTTCGACAAATCTAGGACTCCCACTTAAGAGGAGAAGATCGTCTGACACTCACCAATTCATTTAACCAACAAAATCCAGGATTTCACAGAGAAATCAGAATGCTTGACTATTTCAGAATATAATACATTGATCAGTTTGCTGAAATTTTGCACTTTAACCAAGAAGAGTTCTTGAGAAATGCCAGGAAAACAATGCAGGGGCATCTGTAGTACAATGATTTCTGTAGTATACGAAAACAGTAAAGGATGTGAACAGTGGACAGAGATGCTCAGCTGATTAGCTGTTGCTATTTCAGTGTTAACCCTTTCTTCTGCCTGAGTGTTTCTGACAAAATGTCTCAGAAGCTTGCCTAACAGGCTGACCTCAAGGATCCTCCACATTTCTGGGATATGATCACTGCATTTTTTAATTTCTTGGCTCCAGGGGTTCTGTGTCATTGGTGTTGGTTTAGTGTTATACAAATTCATTTATGGTATTGTCATATATTATTGTATACTGGGAACCAGCACACCTCTTAGATATGGGCAAAACTCTTCTCAGCCCAGTGCTAACTTCCCACAGTTAATGTAATCTTAAAAAGAAAGATACCGTTCTTTTTAGCTCTGGCATAGGTTTATTAAATATCAATATAGATAAAGTGTATGACCACCTCAGTCCATGTCCTCAAGATGTCTCCCCATCTCAGCCACACGGTGGTACCTGATGTTGTACAGGTGGAAGAGGAACCCTGGCAGGGGACTGACTCCTGAGGATGGTGCAGAGTTGCACAGGCTGGAAACGTCTGCTCTGAAGGCAGGCTGGGTGTAGTGATCCACATATCTAAATTTTGTTCTTCATCTGCAGAAGTGATTTAGTCCTATGATCCCAAAGTATATGGGAAATCAGATGTTTGCATATGTAACTTGTAACACAGTAAGTGTGACTTCATTCAGGAGAATCTGAAACTTGACCAAAGCTGTTTATTATTGTGCTTTTCAAGCAGTGTAGTGTGTCATGTATGTCCACCAATGCCATTCTGCAGTCCTGCACCAGCTCCAAAAGGTCACAAAAAACGCATGGTGTGAATGTTGCAGCTTCCAACACTGCAAAAGAGGGTAAAGCTACGCTAAAAGACTATACATATAAAGACATGTTCTGATTGAGAAAAGAGAAGCAGGATTTTCCAGAATGTGATTCATTAGCAAAAAAAGAGCAGTCTTTGTTTTTATTTATCACATAAGGGTATGTTTTATGTGAAGTTTTTATCAGCCAGAATTGGCTGACTACAGTAATTCTTACAGGAATAAATATGCATATATCCATCTAGATGAGATGTGTAGCCATGTGCAGAAATTTAAAATGGATATATAGCTGTGTATCTATAACTTCAGGGAGGGTCCCAGCTCTTCACAGAATATAGAAGAGCCTACAGCTACAGCTGGTTGAAAAGGATCTGACAAACTTGGTTTATTAAAGGAGGGAAGGCTTGGGGGAATAGGGGACTCGTTAGAAAATGCATATTTGAAATCTCCATGAATATGTCAGTTTTAAGGAAATTCAAATAAAAGCCTGTTGAGTTTTGAGTAGAAAAAAAAGTACTGGCTTTCTTCCAGGCTATCCATCTCATTCCAGGCAACACTTCTTTTCTTGTCTTTTCACTGTCTGAATTTCTCACCGAATGGAAATTTCAGTTTCTTGCCAGCTGCATCTAGAGTATCTATGCAACGTGGACATTTTAAAACAGTTGCCAGCAATATCTCCAGCTAGGGATGAAAGCCGACATCCAGAGAAAATAAAGGATCAGCCATTTCCTTATTCTGAACCTAACAGTTAATGCATTTCTCTGCATCTTTATCCTTCCTTACTAAATACCAGTCATAAGGCTCAGTCTACAAAACTGGTTTATAATTGGGTTTTGGTCTTTCTTTAAACATTCTAGATGAGCTGTTAAGCATGCCATCAGATCATGCAAGAGAGACTCTATGATTTGCTTTTCTTCCAATAGTCTCTTTTGTGTTAAAGAAAATAAAACAAAAATTCTTTGATAAAACAAGATAGTTGTGATAGACGTCTTTCAAAGAGTGAGGTCACAAAAGATTTACTCAGTAGTTCTGAACAATTAAACAAATATTATTTTATCATAACCTGCTGCTGCTCCCAGAAGCAGTGCTGTCTTGGTTTTATTCTGCTGTTGTGCAGGAATATGCAATTATTGAAGATGGACCTTCCTCAGAATAGGAAATAGTTTTGAAGGCACAAACACACAAATGAGGGCAGTGGAGCAGTCCCTGAACATCCAGGGTGGCTTAAATGGACTCTGATTATGAACAGAGTTCAGAGTCTAGGCCATATACATTATATTACACACTCAAGCCATTTGAACAGTGTCCTGCTACACCGTGACCTTTGCATTTGTCCAGGCCCAGCTGCAAATGAGAATCTGTGACCCAACTACCAACATTTAAAAATAAATAATTACTTGTCAAGGATACACAGCAATCCTCAATATGAGTGTGCCAGTTCCAGAAGTTTGTCTCTCTGAGCAGCAAGTCATCCTCTGAGTATGAACATCACACCTGTATAGATGGAAGGAAACATGTTAAGAGCTCAGGCCCAATTTACCTTATGCTACTCTGTTAATCCAGTAAGGCTTACAAGGACAATTCACTTAGTTGTTCCTATGCTTTGGCACCTGTTCCTGTACATGATTTTCATTAAGTACGGATTTTAACTGAGCCTCTGAATTTTATGGTGCCACAAAAAACTTTGGAGCCATCTGGCTAAAGTTTTAAAGATAGTTTTTCATTAAGATGAAAGTTTTGCACAATATTTTACCGTTTTTTCAGCTGCTGAGTCAGACATTTGCATAAGAAAAAGCTGTTGGCATTAGGCAGTAGAAGACTAATCCAATCGATGAGTGGCAGCCTGCTCCCTCCCACCTACCCACCTCCATATTGTACCACATTGTGATTGGCAACACTGGGTGATGCTGGGATATTCAGTCATATCTATCATTCCAAACACCAAGACAAAATAACTGACCTTGACATCTCTTGTACATCCTTCTCATTTTTGAGCTACATGACTCAGCTTGCATTCCTTTCTCAATCATATTCCACAATGGCAGGGATGCATCTATTTGACTTTAGAAAAAAAACCTGATAGAACTTACCCTTCTTAATGTCTCTGATTGAAACTGAAGTGATTGCCTACTATTCACCCTCCTTATTCAACAAGCACAGTATATAAAACTACACTGAATGAGTTTTCTGCTAAACTGAGGCAATTTAGAGAAAAACTCAGGTTTGAAAGCTCAAGAGCATGTTCACTTGAATGAACAGGGTATGGATTTTCATAATAGGAAAACAGCGAGTAATTTGAATAGTCTGCAGTAAATTGTCAAATCACAGCACTCTGGTTATAGAGACATTTCAGGAATAAGAAATGACTGTGATGTTGTTTCTAAGGTTTCCATATCTGCAGTCTCCCATGTTGTCCCTCTGCCCAAAAATTTAGGGTTTATTGTACATGAAGTGTTTCTTTTTAAGCAAAGAAGGAGCTGTGTTTTAAAAACAGCTAGAAATATTCAGCCTGTTAAATGCAGTTTAGAATCATAGAATAACCAGGTTGGAAGAGACCCACCGAATCATAGAGTCCAAGCATTCCTATCAAACACTAAACCATGCCCCTTAGCACCTCGTCTACCCGTGCTTAAGCACCTCCAGGGAAGGTGAATCAACCACCTCCCTGGGCAGCCTGTTCCAGTGCCCAATGACCCTTTCTGTGAAAATTTTTTTCCTGATGTCTAGCCTAAACCTCCCCTGGTGGAGCTTGTGGCCATTCCCTCTCGTCCTGTCCCCTGTCACTTGGGAGAAGAGGCCATTACCCTCCTCTCTACAACCTCCCCTCAGGTAGTTATGGAGAGCAATGAGGTCTCCCCTCAGCCTCCTCTTCTCCAGGCTAAGCACCCCCAGCTCTCTCAGCCGCTCCTCATAAGGCCTGTTCTCCAGCCCCTTCACCAGCTTCGTTGCTCTTCTCTGGACTCGCTCCAGAGCCTCAACAACCTTCTAGTGGTGAGGGGCCCAGAACTGAACACAGGATTCGAGGTGCGGTCTCACCAGTGCTGAGTACAGAGGGAGAATAACCTCCCTGGACCTGCTGGTCACGCTGTTTCTGATACAAGCCAGGATGCCATTGGCCTTCTTGGCCACCTGGGCCACTGCTGGCTCATGTTCAGTCGCTGTCAACCAGCACCCCCAGGTCCTTCTCCTCCTGGCAGCTTTCTAGACAGACTTCTCCTAGTCTGTAGCTGCTCAGGGTTGTTGTGCCCCAAGTGCAGGACCCGGCATTTGGCCTTGTTAAACCTCATGCTGTTGGTCTCAGCCCAGCAGTCCAGCCTGTTCAGATCCCTTTGCAGAGCCTCCCGACCCTCCAGCAGATCCACACTTCCACCCAGCTTGGTGTCATCTGCAAACTTGCTAAGGGAGGACTCAATGCCTTCATCCAGGCCATTGACAAAGACATTAAACAGGACTGGACCCAGGACTGAGCCCTGGGGAACCCCACTTGTCACTGGCCTCCAGCTGGATTTAACACCATTTCCCACCACTCTCTGGGTCCGGCCATCCAACCAGTTTTCCACCCAGGAGAGTGTGCACCTGTCCAGGCCAGAGGCTGACAGTTTCCATAGCAGAATGTGAGAATCTGTGTCAAAGGCTTTACTGAAGTCCAGGAAGATACATCCACAGCCTTTCCCTCATCCAGCAGCCGAGTCACTTTGTCATAGAAGGTGATCAGGTTAGTTTGATAAGACCTGCCTTTTGTGAACCCGTGTTGCCTGGGCCTGATCACCCAGTTCTCTTGCATGTGCTTCATGATCGCGCTCAAGATCACCTGTTCCATGACTTTCCCTGGCACTGAGGTCAGACTGACAGGCCTGTAGTTCCCTGGATCCTCCCTGCGACCCTTCTTGTAGATGAGCACAACATCAGCCTCCAGTCCAGTGGAACTTTCCCAGTCTCCCAGGACTGTTGGAAGATGATGGAAAGGGGTTTGGCCAGCACATCCGCCAGCTCCTTCAATACCCTTGGTTGAATCCCATCTGGCCCCATAGACTTGTAGGTGTCTAGCCAGGCTAGCGAGGCTCTGACCACCTCCTCTTGGACCATGGGAGCCTCATGTTGCTCTTCTAGCTCCTGGGTTTGTACACAGAGGGAACAACTTTCTTTACAATTAAAGACTGAGGCAAAGAAGGCATTAAATACCTCAGCCTTTTCCTCATTCCCTGTCACTGTTGCTCCTTCTGCGTCCAGTAGGGACTGTATGGTCTCCCTAGTCCTCCTTTTATGATTTATATATTTATAGAAAGTTTTTTTGTTGTCTTTCACCAACTTTGCCAATCTGATTTCTAGTTGAGCCTTAGCCCTTCTGATTTTTTCTCTACACAATCTCACTTCCCTCCTGTAATCCACCCAAGAGGCCTGTACCCTCTTCCAGAGCCCATAAACATTCCTCTTCTTGATATCACTCAAGATCTCCTTATTAAACCAAGCTATTTTTTCCCCTGCCAGCTTTTTTTTCAGAACATGGGGATGGCTTTCTCCTGAGCTGCTAGGATCTCCTTTCTGAAGAGCTCCCAGCCCTCATTGGCTCCCTTGCCCTTAAGCACTGTCTCCCATGAGACTTTGCCAACCAGCCTTCTGAAGAGTTTGAAGTCTGCCCTCTGGAAATTTAATGCTACTGTCCTGCTAACCACCCTCTTCACTTCACCTAGAACAGAAAACCCTATCATCTCATGATCACTTAGTCCTAGGTGTCCTCCTACTGCCACATCCCCCACAAGGCCTTCTCTGTTCACAAACAGCAGGTCCAGGAGGGCACCTTCCCTTGTTGGTTCATTCACCAGCTGTGCAAGGAAGTTGTCTTCCATGCATCCCTATCTAGGTCTCATTCAGTTATTCATAAATTTCCTTTTGTGGAAATATGAAGGATTGCTGTAGTTAAGGGATTATACAGTACACATTAGGAAAAAAACTAATTGCTTTTGGACCAAAATGTATCTTTCCTCCCATGCCTCTCAAAGACCATCAGAAGTGGTTTTAAAGGCATCCAAGTCCATCTTTGTCTTCCCAAAAGCATAGGTCTTTAGACAGGCATTGACATAGGGTATGCACTCAAAACAAAGCACCTTTCATTCCCAGAGAGGTGAGAAAAAGGGAAAGGTGAAAAGCTTTCATCACTGACTGCCAAACTTTACCTACTACCAGGAGAGGAATATATATCATTTTCCCTTCTGTTACTACTTTTCTTAAGAATATGACATCCATAACTACTTTGAAACTTGCTAACATTCATGCCAAGTGCCACATACTATTTTCTTTCTCATCTTTCTAAATCTAGATTTTGAGCCAAAATCAATGGCAGAAAGAAATTGCCCACTGCCTGGCTGGGAAATGTCTGACAGTCTGCGTGTGCTGCTTTCTCATGAACAGAGGGACATACAGACAATGTTGAGTTAATCTGATGGCAGCCACAAATATAGTGCTACACTAGGAAGAGCTGAGCCACAGCTCACCTGCAAAGTGATCACTGAATATACAAAAACACCTCTTCTGGTGCTTTTAGTTTTCTATTTCAAAGTGCATTTTAATGGTGAGTGTAGCATATTTCTAATGAAGAGAGCAAATTCCTGACTTCACAAGGGTGATGAGAATATGAATGGAAAATAACAAAGAGATGAAACTTTTTGCAGCTGCCTTCACTACCGAACCACTCAGCAATTGGTGGCAGGGTCAGTACCAATTGCAGTCAAATGGCCGTTTGCAGCATGAGCTCACATAGCAGAGTATAGTGCTTGAGTTTGTTTCCTCAACAGTTTCTCTAAACTCCTTCCACATATTGCTTAGAAAATACATCTATGGAAGCAAACTCATTTTTCATCAGCACTTTTCCTTGCAGTCACGTTGTGTCTCCTCTCATTAGCATCAGGGATTCTCCCCAGGTAAGGGATGGGAAAGGCAGGGTGACACTAAACATCTGCACAGAAGAAGAAAGTGTTCAAAAGGTGCATCTAGTCGGAGACCATCTTGAGGATAATGCACCTCATGTGCTCATCTCTTACACTGATCAGCATTAATTGGGAAGGGGCCTCCCACAGAGAAACCAATACTTTCATATTTTTATTTTTGCTGTCTCCACCAAAATATTATACTAATGGATAGAGATTTTCAAAGCCTTAAGTCTTAACAGGAGTTTCATGCCTAAAGCTCCCAGTCAGCTTTGAAAAATCTCAGCTGCTGTTTGTTGTTTTTTTTTCCCCTTCTGCAAAATAACACATACAAAGCTGAGCCATAATGTCTCCAAAATCCTCCGGATTAAGCTGAAAAGTGAATGGGGAAGGATGATCCATGAAAAGCCTTCTGATGCAAAATCCTGCACCAAAAGTAAAAGATGCAGAGGAGAAGCAGCCAGGAAGGCTCAGGGGCTCAGCAAAGTCTCCACCATCAATCTTGCAGTTTGGTAAACCCAAGCAGAAGATCAATCCAAAGCCATTTCCAGAAGTAAGGGCTTTCACAGAATCACAGAATCACTAGGTTGGTAAAGACCCACAGGATCATCGAGTCCAACCATTCCTATCAATCACTAAACCATGCCCCTCAGCACCCTTCTTTTAAACATCTCCAGGGAAGGTGACTCAACCACCTCCCTGAGCAGCCTGTTCCAGTGTCCAATGACCCTTTCCATGAAAGGGAAATGTTTCCATTTCATTAGCCCTTGCACACTCAGGAGGTAGTTGCAGAAACAAAGAAGAACAAACAAGAAGCCCTCTGCCTTGAAGGATTAAACCTTATTACAGAGACAGGAAAATGTATATGAAACTCATGTCCTTGTATCAGTGTTGTATAGCATGCACATGCAGAAGGCCTATTTAAATTCATTGAAACAAAAACTCCATAACAAGTTACACAGAAAGGGGGCTAAGAGCTATACAGTCATGAAAACCAATTAAAATAAACCATCATTTCTAGTCAGTCAATGGATTTATATGGTTTATAAGCTTCTCTCTACTTTCTCCTGGAATCAGCATCTTGCAAGTAAAGATAACTATAGGCACAGAAAAGATTCCTGGGTAGCTGACTAAGAATAGCTACAGGAGTCACCTGACATGAAATATGAAAAAGTGAGTTGTTGGAAGGAAAAAATCTGTTTTGCTGAGTTGTTGGGGAAAGAATTTGTTGTACTCAGAAAGTTAGGTGTATGTTAATGATGAAAGGAAGAAATTGTATTTTTATAAGTTGCATGATGGACTTGTTCGTAGGAAGCACATTCAGTTTCATGGAATCTCACATACTGCACAATAGCCAGATTATCTTAATGGGGGGTGAAGTGACAGAGAAGATGGATGTCTTCCCCTTGAGTCATTCTCTGATAAAGACACATTGCTTAGCTGCAAGATGACAAACTATATGTTCAAAGTGACAAATCATTTAATTAAAATTTACAAGCAGTTAAATACTGTTTGACCCAAATGGAAGCAGTTATCATTAATCAATTTTGGAGGAGGAACTCAAATTTTCAGCAAATTGATAGCTCACAGCTACAGTACCTGGGCAGTCTCTGCATTTCTTTCACTTGGAGAGCCCTTTTGCTGGCTGCTCTAGAGTCTAGTTCAAAAAAAGACCTCAATCAAGTTGAAAAGTAGTAACAGTTTTACTTAGGCACTGTTTGAATGCTCAAGTTTCATGAATAGTTAATGTCACGTCAAGTGTTCAAGAAAAACGGTCTTGTATCTTCAGAGCAAATAGCTCAGATTTTGATGAGTTGTGTTTCTCATTGCATATACAGGCCAGTGGAAATTGCAATCATCCTTCATGAAAAGGCTCAGCAGTTTTTATTACAGGAAAGTAAGGGTGGCCATTGCATTTACTAACTAATGTAGTAACTGTAAAATTGCCAGGGTAACATGCTTTTTTATTTATGCTACTGAGCACATAATGTGCTGGTAGTTTCATAAAAATATATATTAGAGGATTTTTCACATACCTGCTAGCTGTAGATCTCTTTTATGTATACGACTTATCCAGCGTCCTTCTATTTAAGACGTATCCCATTACAGAGAATAAGATTAAGAAGTATTGACGGACAAGACAAACTTGAGAGATAATGCTGGTCTAGTATGTTATAATGCAAGCTGTCTCCATGCTTAAACTCTTCTGGCATGAGTAAACAGTTCAACTTTATTATTTATTTCATCCATCACATTGTTATAGCAAAAGCACTATTGATAATTAATTGATTGGTTATTAGCCGGGTTCAGCAGTAGAATTCTACAGATTCCTTCTTTTTTATATACCTACAAAAGCAGTGTATAGACTATGCAGAAATATGACCAAGAGAAACGCCAAAAGAATGTTTAAGAAAATCAACAGAACAGCTGAATAACAAAAACATCATTAGAAATCATTTGACAACCACTTCACAAGAAGATTTGTTTAAAGGTTGTCAGTTCCTCCAGCAAGAAAGTTCCTTTCTCATATAGTGTCATGAAAAAAGGCAAGAAATCATGTACTAACCTGTTTAACTCAATATCCTTTGTCAAGATCAGAAGAGTTATGTTGAAACTGTCCAGAAACTGTGAAGTTCAGTGTAAAAAATTACCATTCACAATGCTATATGACTTTGCCTCAGTGTAGCAGAACCAACAAAATCTTCATGATATATGAGAACTATCAAAGGTTGCCAGTGAATACATAGATTTAATATGCTGCTTAATTCAAGAGCTTATTTACAATGTCACACTTCATTTTGAGGAAAAAGATTCTGACAACCAATCATTTAAAACAGAGAAAGAATATTTTACAAAAGGTCAGAAGTACAAATATTTTACATATTAACTACTAATAAATTCATTTCCTCTAAAAGTTAGAAGGATTAGCAAATGCCTTCAAAGCTATTTACAATATTTCAGCACAAGACCCATCCTCTAATTACTAATGTAAGTTGTAAATACTTGTCAAGTATGCAGATGAGCCAAAAATTCTATCAAATTAAAGTAATTAGCTCCTAAGTAAAATTTTTCTGTCACATTAAAATGCTTTTCCTTTTCTCATATGTGACACTTACAAATGAGGGCAACATTGTCAGAGAAGCAGTTATTGTAGGCTGCCAAAATTATGTTCATAAGTATCCGAAAGCACACAGCCTGCATATTACTTTCAGAACAATCCATGTTTCTTAGCAATTGACTTTATAATTCTATAGTTTCTCTACAGCATCATGCTTCTGAACTGGGCAAACTTATAAGATCTGAACCATTGCAGGCAACTCAGAAGTAATACACTTTGTATGGAAATCTTTGTTATCTCTCATGGAGAGCTGTGATTCTTGGCATTGCTTGGTTCCTCTTCCAGAAGAAATTTTCTAGACTGCGTGGTTTGGGATATGGATGAGAACTGGGTCTTTCAAGTTACATACTACAATACAGGCCTTGGAGAATGAGAATGACACCCAGCATTTTCCTTAGTGCTTTCCTAGTCTTCTTCTCAATGTCCTCTTAACTGAATCTGTGTTTATCAATACTAGCGGAAGATCATGATCCATTCTCCTTTGATTAATTTTGGGTTTCCATGCAGAACACAGTGTTAGCCTGTTCTAGACCTGATGTCTTTACTCTCTGTGTATTATTTAAAACTTAATTTTAAGGAAAACAACAGATGATTGGGTTTGGTGATTGTGATTGCTACGGATGATAACAGAATGTAGGCTAGATGTGTACTGTAGATATGCAGGTAAGCGGATACAAGCTGGTTTTGTGGTTTGCTTTACCCTGACTGCACAAGGAGCAATGCAGGTGAAGCACACCTGCCAGAGTGAAGCACACATGTGGGAGGGAAGGGTTTTATGGAGTGAGAGATATTCTGGTAAGGCCTGTAGCTGAAAACTCTAGTATGTCTCTTATGACATACAAACTTGTGGTACTTAATCACATTAGCAAGCACTTCTGTCTGCTCCGTACTTCTCCAAAATAAGTAAGAAATTTTTATTTTGAATAAAGAAAAGTTTGTATGTTACAGCATTTTAGTACTTTTTTTCAAATCTAAAATAGTCTATAAAAAATTGAAATTTCAAATAGAAACTTTCAACAACAACAAAAAATAGCATACTATGTGTTTTAGAAATAGCATGCATATCATACTGCAGCTAAACAAGCTCATCTTTCTAGAAGCATGCCTGGAAGATGAATGTGACATCCGTATCACTGTAGTGTATATCCAGGGCCAGATAATCACACACGTCATGTAAGTCTACAGTACATGGGACCTGCAATTGCATCATATGCTAAGATTTCATATAATTCAACAGGAATTAGTTTTAGTATCAATTATCTACATATATTTAGAAAACTGATCTAAAAGTGATTTTATGGTTCATTCTCAACAGATAAGGTTCTTTTCAACTTTCTACAAATTTTTGGGTTTTCCATTCATAAGCAAAGAAAAAATGGTTTTCTCACCAAATTTGGGGCAAGAAGGACAGTTTGGGAATTGGACATTTGTACAGCTTAAACTACACAATGATTAAGAATAGCCCCAACTCACTACATATTCAGAACTTGTGTCTGAGTCCATGTAAACCTCAGAACTAGGACACCTTTACTGAGCTCTTGGGAAATACTATAGAATCATAGAACAACCCAGGTTGGAAAGGACCTCAAAACACCACTTGCTCTGACATTTCATGGGAAGCTTGACTAGAGGAACTTGCCAGTCCCCTTTGCATTAACGGCATACCATCCACAGAAATACAATGCAAAGTGTTCTTGCATCCAGTCACTCAGAATCCGGTGTACAGTGATGCAGAACCTCCCTACAGACATGCGATTAGTACATACTAGGTTGTTATCTTTTACCATATCCTTTCCTATCAGAGCTAGAATATGTTAATCTGGGCTTTGAGCAGCATTCTCAGATTTGGGGACAAACATAATCTGCATTTCCAAGCTGTGCTGACTACACTGGAGTTATTAAATCGTTTTGCTGCTAATAGATAATATGATGCTGCATATTGTGGTATCCAAGTTACACAACTGCATATCAAGTTGCTGCCTTTCATTGGTAATTCTGAGATTCAGTGGAAAAAAAAATAATTTGTCATGTCCAATTCTCAGTTCAAGGAATTAATGCTTTTGCCAGTAAATTTAGCAGGCTTCAGATGTCTATAGAAATATCTTGATAGTGAAACTCAGATTATTTTCTTTAAGCTGTTTCTTTTTTTTCTGGCAATGACCAGGAGACTAGGGCCCCAGTGCACATCACCAGAAGGAAGAGGCTAGTTAGACAGAATGGCCCATCTATTTAAGCAAAAAGAAGCAAGACTATATTATTTAATTGCATTATAACTCATTATCTATCAGCTAGGTTACACAGATGCTATTTTTTTATTTCAGTACTATGCAGTTGTGTTGCAGCCTACTCAGCACAGTATTAATGGAAACATCTGCAAATAGGCTCATGTTTGGGGTTTTCAGCGGGGCGGTGTGTTTGCGGTTTCATTTCGTTTTTTGCCTAGAGGTGCTTACAGACTGATTGCATTTCTAAAACCAACCTTGTAGTTTTGTCTGCTTAACTAAGTAGGGGGTATGGCAATATGACAATCTCCCTTGAATTATTTTAAAATTTTGAGTTGGAATTGTCACCGTTTCGTGGACTTTTTTTTATTACATAGGCCTTACTTCGTTAATGAAAACCTATTATTTTTCTAGGTCATTAACACATTGTAGTAGATCATATAACTCTGACCATCAATCTATACTACATTTGGATTTATTCAGCCTTTCTCTTATATGCTCCAAAGAGGTAGAGTGGATATAATTCCAGAAAGAACTCTTTGCTTGGCCTTTGTGCTAAGTAATAACTTTTATTTGAAGGCAAAGCTATTTGAGTCACTGATGGTAACCTTACCGAAGAGATTACTGTTGCAATAAAACAAAAAATGGTATTCAAAAAAATCTTGAGTACATCTAAAGGAGAGGAAAGCTTGGCAAACTCAAAGAAAATGGAATTTAGGTTTTATTTCAAGCCATAGAAACTACAGTGCCCTTTAACTTATTAATAGCTCTAATACGGAAACATTAATGATAATTATAGCCTATCAAGGTCTGATCTCACAGAGAGGGTAAGAACTGCAAGTTTATGTAAGATATTTTAATATGTGTTTGTTCCTATTATGCAAAGAGAGAGAAGAGAAAGAGGAAGGAGTCTAGAAGACAGTGCTTAGTCTAACAATGTAAAGCCATGCACGAGTGCTGCCTGTGGAAACAGGGCAGTGAGATCCAGGAGGAGACAGAGATTATCCAAAAATAAATTTATCCTGGGAATAAGAAAATTCCTGCCCATTCAGAAGTGCAACTGTAGAGAAACACTGTACTGATTGCTCCCAGTGGAAGACAAGTAACTGCTTTTAAGATAGATCTTAAAATATTTATGAAGAAAATCACAAGACACGGTACAACACCAGAGCGGGACTTTATAAGCCAAGAGGTATATGCTAATTATAGGTTCCACAGCTGCATTCATTTTTCTACAAGAATTAAAGATCTGTTTAAAGTTTTCTGCACAGTTTGCACACAACAGGCATGTCCTTAAGCCATCGGAAAGAAGTGAGAGACAGTTTCTAGGAGAGGGAAATGGAGCTTAAGCCTGTGCTGTGGACTGGGGAGTTGCCTCCAAGGCTGCAGGCTGGTGTAGTTGATCTCTGTCTCTGAAAAGAGCCACTGTTCTTTTCCTCCTGTGGAACCTGCTGTATCTCCATTTCTAGAAAGAAATTAAGTGTTTCAGTCACTGCTAATTATGATGCATTCATGGATTATTATTTTTTTAAAGCTCAAAGAAAACATCTAGAAAAAACTCTTCCCACAGGCAAAGGAAGTAGTCACTAGTGTTATTTTTGACAGATATTTTTTACATATTAGCTGCTCTTAAAACTCTGTAATGATGCAGATGCCTCATCCTTCCTGTGCAAATCCACTGCTAAGTTTTGCATTCATAGCTATTTTGGGTTCTACCTGCTGCAGGTCAGACTTGTTGATCTTGTTCTACCTGCTACAGACACAAGCAGATCCTCCTCTTACCCACTCCAGAGACAATCCTTATAGGCATCTCAGTTGTTATTGTAAGTTACCCTCCTTCCTGGGTTTTGAACTGCCCTGCTGTTGCAAGCCTTTCTCCTCAGTGAGATATTTTCCTTGTTGTTCTCTGGGCTCTGTTCAGTTGGTTTCTACATCTCCCAGAGTCTCCCATTCATGCTAACACAGCCCTCCTGTGCTGAGGAGAGTAGCTGCTGTATTTCATATGCTACAGTCCTATTTACACACCCCAGAAAATTCTTTGACCTTTCATAACAAGATAGCATGGATGGTCCACTGTAATAACAGATGCTTTCCTGAAGAATTGTCACAGAATCAATTCTTGTTCTTCCAGTACACATGCAGCTGGCTGGTTTTTGTTAGAAAGCAGAATTGTTTTGGTCTTATTGAATTATTTTTTTCAAAATATTTATCTAAGTTTATTTTCAGTTTTTATCTGCCCTCTGAAATGCATGCAGCTCCTTCTCCTCATAGCACATTCAACTTTGAAGTTCTTACATTACAATCCTAGCTCAGGTCACCCTGGGACAGTTGCAGTATTGCTGGTCAATGTCAGCAGATGTGGGAGGCATGGTCTGGGACTGTCAGTGACAGGGTGCACACTGTTCTTTGCTCTGAACAGTTATGTTCAGGCTCAGGTTGCCTTGACAAAGAGTGAGATGTCTGATCAGTGCTCTGCTTTACTCTCTAGACAAGGCATTTGGCTGATAGCTGCTGTCTCCTTTACTAGTTATAGGCAGAGATCGGGTGACGATCCCGTTAAGCACAGGATTCATCCCAGGACTGGCTCTGGCATCTCCTCCATCTGTTAGAAGTTGTCCCAGACCTCAGAGGCAGATGCACATCTGCAGTTCTGAAAGATTTTTTTATTTGTACTGATACAACTGCGCTTCTCATCTGTACAAAGACATTTGAGAGAACTCGAATACCAAGGATGATATATAAAGACAAATTTTATTCTATTACTTCACAGTAATTTTCCTCAGAAATGCTTCTTGGGATTATAAAATATTTCTTGTAGTAGAAACCAGGTATGTCAAGGCTGTGCTTTTTTATCCTGTTAAACACTAAGGCAGTCTGTGTTCATGCCTGCTTCATTTATCCTATTAATGTATTAGCAGTATTCTTTTCCCTTGCAATATTTAATGGAAGGGTGTTTTTTTTATTTCATATGATCAAGTTTATCTATGTCTAAATGAAATTCCATTAAAGATACACTCTACAACAATGCATAAGGGTTTAGAATTTGTTTTTATTTTTGCAGCTGCAACAAAAGCATGTCTGCACTATCTGAAAGATTAGAATGAGCCTGCTTTGTCTGAGCTCTACTATTTTTTCTGAGTTTATGATACCCAGAGACATTTGCTTGAAGAAATAACTTGATAGACAGCAGAATGTTAGGAATCTATTATTTACACCGATTATCTACAAAACAGGCTTTTGTGTTAGGGGTGCTATTGTTAAGAGTTTCTCCAAATCACCACTGCCCATTTTTCATGTTACCAGAATCCATTGTAGATACAGAAATATGGAGTAATAAAAACGGTGCATGCCTGGTTCCCACTGAAAAGCCTGCACTTATAAACACCACCAGGTAGGAACCACAGCAAGACCATATAATTAGAGTGAACAGTAACTACAGGGATTTTTAGGTACCACTGCATGATAATTGCTTGTAAATGGGGAATTTTCTATTGGCAACTGTATGCTAAAATTTAAAATGCAAGTTTGGAAACAAATCACACCTAGGTAATAAAGATTTATCAACACCATTTTGCTGTGAAAACAGTAGCAATATAAAGTACTCATATTCAAACATATTCAAATGCAGTAGCTTGGGTTGTAGCCTGTTTTTTAAAAATTCAAAGGTGTACACATACTGAACAGAAAATGTTAATAGCTTCTGTAGGTCCCTAACTATCAGATCACTAATAATTAGATGCTGAACTCTTCCCCAAAACACACATTGACACTGGAGACTAGATTTTGGAATTTGACAGGAAGGACGAATGAGTTTTAGAGAAAAAAAAATCTAAAGTTTTAGGGTTCTGTTTGTTAGCACAGCTTTTGAAAGTGGGTTATTCATAGGAGAGAGGCTGCTGAGTGGCAGTTGACACAGGCAGGGCTTGAGGCAGACAGTGAAACTGGAGAAAAATAACTCCATTCAACAACCTCTTCAGTAACTGCTACCACAACTAGGGGGTGGCTGCTCTCTGCTCCTGCCTACCAAAGCTCTTCCCAGCCCAGGCCTGTATTTCCAAATGCAACTCTGCGAAACGCATGACTGTTTTTAACTCCTCTTCAGCCCAAGCATGGGATGCTCTCCTTAGAAAAGAGAGCAATTCTGTTTGCAAGATAATATGCTGCTGGTGAGTCAAACTATAGTGGTTAGAGAGGTGCTTCTGTGAGTCAAACTATGATGGTTAGAGAGGTGCTTCTGTATTCATACTACAGGTATTGAGATGCTTGCACTAAGTACTTTTTAGAAGTTGCTGACTTTGGAGATGCTTTGTTCTAGAGAGTTATTTGAGAACAGAAATTAAGGCACTTAAAAACATTTTTCCACATAGTTGACGACCTTCGTCAGTTATAGGCTTTCTTCCTCTATAAGCTTAATGAAATGCAGCTGTTAAGTGTTCACAAAGTAGATCTAGTTTGAACAACTGCAAAATGTGTCTGGCATGCCCCATCATATTAATAAGCAAGAAAAACTCATCTTGCTTAAAATGTACGTTACTGTGCATATTTTTAGCTTGTTTTAAATTAGTACTTTCCTGTTTACAATATTTAGCATGAGTTACTTGTGAGTGTGGAACAGGGTGGAAAGGGAAGGGCAACTCTGACTACTGTGGAGGGCAGGGCGGGAAGTCTATCACTTCTGCTGCCTCCTTGGATATCTGTTTCTGCAGAAAGGGAACCCAAATTCCCAGGCAAAGAGCCCCACAATTAGGAAATTACAATGAATTACAATGCTATGTGACTGAGCTAGTTGTCACGTTTTGATTGTTTGACTTTTTCTAGTCCTGTTGATATGATATTTTGTATTTTAACTCAGTCAAAATCAGTGTAAAGAACAGTTTCAAATTTTATATAGAGCTTATCATAAGTGGGGTCTTTATGACTGAAACGAGAAATGCTTCTTTCTTCTTTTCTGTGCATATACAGATACACATGCCTCTGCAGTTAGAGGAATGCTATTTTATTCTCTGTATTATTCTTTTAAGACTCAAAAAATGCTACATTATTAATTTCAATTCAAAATTAAAACCAAATCAGCATAAGCTGTTCATTATACAGTTTCTCCACCTCACAGCAGCTTTGTGTGAGTGCCAATGCATAGGACCTGATAATACACCTCTCTTATCAATTCCACCAGTGTATTGCAGAGGGACTCATCTTCCAAATCTTCCTGCCAACACTCCCATTTCAGAGAACGACAAAGCCCCTCTTTTAAGAGCCTAGCAGTTTTGGGCTATATCCTCCACAGCTCTGTCTTAGAATAAGCTAAAGTTGCATAAATCCGTTCAGGCAGTGTCAGCTCATGGACAACTTTTGCAATATTTCCTGTCTCCTTTCTCAAGGATTTCCAGATATATTTGTCTCTGAGTAATGCTGAGTGACTCCTGGCTAGAAAAATATACAAAAGCAAAATTCTTCCCAAAAGAAGCATATAAGCATTTTGTATTTCAAATGTGTTCTGGGGACATTGATCCAGGCAGAGCTGCAAGTTTTTCTCTCATTAAAAGGAATTTGAGTGATTCCTACCAGTAACAGAGGAACATCAGAGTGAAGAGGACTTTCTGTGTCTCCATGTCTAGCTCCCATCTACTACAGGCATGGTCCAAATGCATTTCAATATTACTTAAATTATCAGCATTTTCCAGGTTATGATCACGTCAAATCGCTGTTTAATCAAAGTCTCCATCTGGCACAGACTTCAAAAGGGCCTCCTCATACAGATTTATCTATTTAACTTCGCTAGTGAATTTTCTATCACTGTAAATTTCCTGTCTCGGGCACTTAGCCTTGAGGATGATTGCATTTGCATAAGACTAAACAAATTGGTGTCTTCGCTGATTTATTTTTAAACAAGATTTTTAAGGTTTTGTTCTCTCAAGGTTAAGCTTTCTACAATTCTGCCCGGCATCTGAGGCACAGAGTGAGGTTTCTCTTCTTGACAAACTTTCCTTTGGTCAAAACACTTGTAAGCCTGTTCTAGCCCTCTCCAAGAAGATTACGTCTCCTATCACAAGCCATTGCTTTCTAATTCAGTCTTTGATAGACCGTCGACCTGCTCCTCCAAAGCCATAAATCCTCAACTAACTTTAAGTGTAATAATATTTAGAGATGTTATCTGTAGGACTCAGCTGAGCCTTCAGAGTACCGTTATCTTACAATCTTTTATTTTAAAAAACATTTTTGACAGCCCACTCTTTGTCATCTTTTTCTGACTTTTTGCTTTGACCTTGAGTTAGTTTATTCCTTCTCTCTCCGTATATTTTAAATGCACAAAAACCTGTTTATTAAGGCTTTTCTATAATAAATCATTAACCTGAATATAGTTAAATGAAATGCTCATTAACATCTCTCTGCATAATCCATTTAACAGCATTAGTCTTGCTTATTCAGACAACCTAAAGAGGTCCGTGCTTTTGTCTACAAGGCATCGGCATTAAAGCTTATAATTATTTCTGTTTAATGCAGTCCTTGGTGTTAGGAAATGTTGGTTTGCATGTTTCAGCATAGTACTTTTCCTAATCTCTTGCATTAATTAGAGATAGTGATATAATACTACTTTGTTCCTTTCTATTCACCACCAGGAGAGATGTTTGAATATAATCCTATCTGCACTAAAAGTATGCTTAAATATTTCCAAAACTGCTAACTGTTATAAAACATTAGGATTATGTAGAATAATCACTAAAATTGAATAAAGGAGAGCTTAATTAGACCACACGGACTTCAGAGGCATGCACAGAGGGACCTTGGCTGGTGGTCATACTCCTTTAGCAGGACTGTGACACCATGCAAATGACTCCCAGGAAAAATGTTAGATGTGGTCTTGTCCAGCGTGAGAGATAGACCTGGTTTTATCAATAATTAATAACACAGGGATTTACAAAGCAAAGGGGGAAAGGGGAGCAGAAATTTTCTCCACATCTCTGCTGCAACAAGAGCAATGACTCACACAGATCCACTGATAATTTTGATGTATTAAAGGAGATTAGATGAGCCTGATAACGTTTATGAGGACACAGCTCAAAATGTGCACACAAAACCTATTTCTGTAACCTACCGCTATATATCAGTATTGAGGGCTACTCTCAGTGAGCAGTTGATGAGTGAGTACAAGGCGCCCTGCAGCGCTCCATAAGGGAAGAACTAGCTTTTGGGAGGTAGCATGATCAGAGACCCACTAAACCCCACCAAGACTCTTCACAGCTCTTCCGCGACGCTGCTGCATGCGCAGCTTAGCTCAGAAAACTGCCCCTGCCTTACCAGACTGGGCACCACAGAAAAAAAGTCTCTCTGTCAGAAAGTTTAGGACCATTTCCTCCACTCATACATGGATGGCAACCAATGCATTGAGTGAAACATGGTAACACCCAAACATCGCTAGTGGGACCATCAGCATCCAGTTACCCTGCTCCCAGGCACAGGGCTTCACTTCTCCATTAGCAAGAAATTGAATTATCATCTCTCAATGAATGAAGCTGATATATTTTGAAGTTATTGCATCTAGGAGAAGCCTGGCTGGAAAGCTGCCAGGAGGAGAAGGACCTGGGGGTGTTGGTTGACAGCCTACTGAACATGAGCCAGCAGTTGCCCAGGTGGCCAAGAAGGCCAATGGCATCTTGGCCTGTATCAGGAACGGCGTGACCAGCAGGTCCAGGGAGGTTCTTCTCCCCCTGTACTTGGCACTGGTGAGACCGCACCTCGAATCCTGTGTTCAGTTCTGGGCCCCTCACCACTAGAAGGATGTTGAGGCTCTGGAGTGAGTCCAGAGAAGAGCAACAAAGCTGGTGAAGGGGCTGGAGAACAGGCCTTATGAGGAGCGACTGGGAGCTGGGGGTGTTTAGCCTGGAGAAGAGGAGGCTGAGGGGAGACCTTATTACTCTCTACAACTACCTGAAAGGAGGTTGTGGAGAGGAGGGAGCTGGGCTCTTCTCCCAAGTGACAGGGGACAGGACGAGAGGGAATGGCCTCAAGCTCTGCCAGGGGAGATTTAGGCTTGAGATTAGGAAGAAATTCTTCACAGAGAGGGTGGTTAGGCATTGGAACGGTCTGCCCAGGGAGGTGGTTGAGTCATCGTCCCTGGAGGTGTTTAAGGTGAGGGTGGACAAGGTACTTAGGAGCATGGTTTAGGGATTGGTGGGAATGGTTGGACTCGACAATCCAGTGGGTCCCTTCCAACCTGGTTATTCTGTGATTCTGTGATTCTAAATACTAGGTCATTTTATATTTCGAACACCAGACTTTTCATCAAGCTCATTTTAGTCCTCTTCTAGGTGGAAATTGACTTTCTTTTAAGGGACAACCGTCATCACTCTGAACTGAATTTGCACCGCTAGGTCAGCACAAGGGGGAGCCAAACAATATGGACTTGTTTTCTAGTTCAGATAGTTACCAAGACTTTGTTTTGGAAGAGAAACTTTAGCCAAATAATTCTCTGTGGGCCAACTACTGTTCTTCTTCCCATCTCTGCATATCAATACTTAACACACTGTAAAATCAGTTATAAACAGAGTGTTCCTTTATAATAGTGGTGATAGGTATTATGGAAATACTCAGCCTAGCTGCAGATGTAATCACAGAGTCAAATAATTCATGCTTTTATTTAATGTCTAACCAAACATACTTTCGCCATAACCTTGATGTACAAATATTAAGACTGCAAGTGTGCCTGTATGTGTCCTCTTAAACTAAAGTTTTTAGAGACACAGAGAACCACCAAAGAAACCTGTGAATATTACCCAGTCTAAGTACAAAATAACGTTGTCCAGAACTACACATCAATGATAATAAAAGCAAGGACTGCTTAGTATTATCAAAAATAATTATTCATTCTAGATGAATAACTAAGGAGACCCCAATAAGAAGCTTTAAATTTTAGAAGTAAGTTTCAATGCTTTTTAAATCTTTTAGAACACCACAAAATATCTACAGAATTTTATGAATATTAGGGAACAAAAATATCTTTTGTCAGCAGAGCAATCAGGTAGCCACAGGAAAAGTTAATCAAAATATCGAGGTGAAAAAAAAAAAAAAAAAGGACTGGAGAAGGCTATTAATTTTTAATGCTTTTTAAGGGCCAAGCACAGCATTTAAACTGGATGACACCCAGAAAACTTATTGTGACTTTGTAACTAATGCAACCACTTTGCCACTCACAATGTGAGAGGAACATCTGCTTATAATTTCACTTTGGAGACTAGAAATATTTAGAGATTTCCAGAAGTCAAATTAAAGCTAAGAGGCATAAAGATCTGGCAAAGCTTTCCAAATTATTTAGTCATTGTCCATCATACCTGAGAGAACCAGGTGTTCCCCAGAAGAATGATCAGGAAACACCCTGCCCATTTCTGCCAGCCAAGCGGCTCAAAGGGTGCTCTAATTCAGGCTGATAATTACAACAGGAGATTATTAAAGGAAAACAGAAGAACAATCAGGCTTTTCCCACCATCAGATGAATTAGAGCATTGAAGAAATGCACCACAGTGCTCATGCTGGACTGCTGGTCCTGTGCAGGCATATGTCAAATGCTCTTCAGCTAACAATTCCAATTTGAAGTAAAATAATGTGGCATTCTAAACCTGCAGTGTGCAGTTTTTAAAAAGCCTTTTAAAGCCAATTTCTGATCAATTTGCCCATTCATACACCATAGATTTTGGAGAAATTTCCACAATGGCACCAATTTCTTTGTTCGGGAGGACTCTTGGGGCCATGTGGATGTAAAAGTGAACAGCTTCATGCTCATATTGGTTTTCTATAGCAAATGCCACTGCAGATCCCACTAAGTGAAATGATATCATAGAATCATAGAAAGGTTTGGGTTGGAAGGGACCTTAAAGATGATCTGATTCCAACCTGCTGCCATGGGCAGGGACACCTCCCACTAGATCAGGCTGCTCAAAGCCCCATCCAACCTGACCTTGAACACTTCCAGGGATGGAGCAGCCACAGCTTCCCAGGGCAACCTGGGACAGTGCCTCACCACCCTCATTGTGAAGAATTTCTTCCTAATGCCTAATTTAAATCTTCCCCTCTCGGCATTTCCCCTTGTCCTGTCACTACATGCCCTTGTAAAAAGTCCCTCCCCAGCTTTTTTGTAGGCCTCCTTCAGGTACTGGAAGGTCTCCCTGGAGCCTTCTTTTCTCCAGGCTGAACAACTCCCAACTGTCTCAGCCTGTCCTCATAGCAGAGATGCTCCAGCCCTCTGATCAACTTCACAGCCCTCCTCTGGACCTATTCGAACAGTTACATATCCTTCTTATACTGGGGATAATATCCAGCAGGTACTAATCAGCAGACCCTAATGACAGCAGGCTCACACAAGTTTGCCCTCTTTAAGGGAATCTGATGAAATGGAATAGGTATTGGAGGGGATAGAGAATTTTAAATTTTGGCTCAAGCTCTTTCAGAGCATCAGTCCCAGTGAACCTGGAAAGCATGCAGCACAATTGGATTTCATTCTTTATTGTAATGCCAAAGACAGGTTTAAAGAAACCCAGAGATCTTATTACATTTCTTTTAAAACTGAAACCTTGTTTGTTAGACCCAGCATAGTATCGACAGCCCAACTCCTTAGGGAGGTGAGGTGTGGGACAGAGTGAGATTGAATAGAGTCAATACATGGCCAAGGAACTGGCAAAACCAGCCCCTGCACTTGTTTGACATCCTGCAACTCCTTGTACTACAGGAACTCAGCCCTTGGAGTAGTTTACTCAAACCCAGCAGAGTCCAGTGGCTTGATCTGCTCCAGATTTGCTTCTCTTTCAGGTTTCTTTCGCATTGAATTCTTCTGGTAAAACAGCTTTGGAAACCATAATTCTTTTTTAGTATCTATGCAAGTCTATGTATTTTTTCCCCCATTAATTCAGTTAGTACCTTTGTGCTTAAACAATCCAGATATGAGTTAATAAGCTTTAGAAAGATAGTATTGGTTCATATTCAGGAAATCAGATTTACATAATTTTCCATTCGCTGTTATAGCCACTGCATCTCAAATTATCTTTACATTGGGGAAACTCTTTTAATATGATAAAATTAAAAACCACCTATGCTATGCTTCAGCTTTCTAGCCTCACTTTTATAATAAATTAAATGTTGATTTGTCATGCTGACTTATCACAGAAAGTTCGTTTTAAATGAAAAGAGAACACCCTGTCCTGCAGATAGTCATGGTTGTAAGTCACTAAATTAAGCTTCAGAATCAAGCTTTGACTTGAGATTTTTTTTTATTACCTGAATCTTTCTGCATGGGAGGAAAGGTGAATGATTTTTGGTTTCATTACATACTCTGTGCCTAATGAAATGTCACATGTTGAAAATGGACCCAGGAGCAGATAACACAGACATCTTTATTGAAAGGAAAGGGATGTTTATGTTTCAGTGTTCAGACTGAACAAGACTTGAAATTCTGAAAACTCTGTCCTGCAGAATCAAAAAAAAAAATTGGTGAAAGCCACAGCTTTACTTTATTTTCTTGGATGATTACTGTAGTCTTTCCTCTTCCTCCAGACAAGTTGTGATTTTAGTGAAATCTCTTCCGTTGCCTTGTTATCATTGTGCATCTTGAGAGGGATTTCCATGCAAGCCTGGGTATCAATCCCACTGAGGGAGATCCTGCTCTCCTCACTGGGATCCATACTGCTTGCACTGTGCAAACCTTCTGGACAATCCAGCAGCACAGCTTGCATCTGCCACCAGGGATTCTTTGTTTCTCCTTCTCTTTTCTGCCCAGAAAGGAAGCATGTGAGGATTTGGTAAAATTTGCTTATTCCAAAACCCTGCATGTGTTGTACCCCGGTGCCAGAGGTGGACTTAGCACTGCTGAGGGACAGCAGTGCTGCCAGACACATCTCACTTCTAGGCAAGGTCATCAGACAAGCTTTGAATTGCCTCAGAA
Source organism: Clamator glandarius (assembly GCA_033459285.1). Taxonomy (NCBI): domain Eukaryota; kingdom Metazoa; phylum Chordata; class Aves; order Cuculiformes; family Cuculidae; genus Clamator; species Clamator glandarius. Next base: position 2,575,813 of record JAUNZM010000110.1, on the reverse strand, counting down.
AAATTACCTTCTGCACCGCTGGTACCTATTCTGTGTAGCTGTCTCCCATGTACCGGTATAGTAGAGCTGTTGGCTGAGGTCTCCTCTTCAGATAAATGTCTTGGTGTTCTCAATCCAGATAGCCCAGAGCTCTGAGGATGCCTCAGAGCAGCAGTTTAACAAGGCAAAGGGAGAAGTCCTGCAGAAAAGGCAGAATCTTCCATGTGGTAATCAAACCCCACCAGCCTTGGGCTCCCATGTGATTGCTCCTCCTCATTTACACACATTTGCTGTGTTCTTGAAAATAGTCTAGTGGTTTCTCCCTTTTTCAGGGCAGCCTTTATGTTGAGTACCCTCAGCTTACTCAAGATGAGTTGTCAGGAATGAGCTTGGAAATCTCTATTCAGTTCCTGCCTTTCCAACACCTCTGCCCTCCACAAGGAAAAGGCTGTGAGCATCAGGACATGGACACAAAGCTGACTCAGTCTTGCTTGGCATCCACCACCTAATTTCCACCCATGTTTCTGGCAGATATTGGGTCAGTTCAGTCAGATTCAGCAACGTGTATCTAAATAAAGTGCCATTGACATAAGCAATGCCTTCTTGTAGAAATGGCACTTGACACAGATATTATGTTGTACTATAATCTACAGTATATTCTTATAGTTTGGAAAACAAAACCTTTGATACTAGTGTCCAACCAAAAAGCACATGTTGTTTCATATGACTATAAGAGGTTGGGTTTTCATGCATCACACAAAAGGAAAATTTTGAGAGAAATTCTGTACAGAAATCTGCCAGCCAAAGCAAGCCTACAATGGTTATTTAGCAGCCAAACATCCCAATAGCATCATCCTCATAGCTTTGTCTCGGTACAGGGTGAGGTAACAGGTCCTCTTCCTTCCTCCTGCCTGTGTATTTACAAGACCAAAATTGCCAGTTTCTGCCCAGGTCCACATCTGTGCCACAGTTAGGATAACCAGCAGACAACCCACTCACGACCTCTGAAATGATTGTCTCTCCTAGCTTGTTTCTTGACACTGCTTTCTTACATTTTCTCTCATTTTTTTTCTTACTATAATATTTACTAAGGAATTTGAGAAAGGCTTTATATTTAAGTGAGTAAATACAATTTTTTCAGAGAGACTGGAAACAAATATCCCTTTCAGCTAAGCAAAATTGTCAAATTTTGGCCTCTAAAGCCAGACAGAAAATGAGTTGATTAGAAACATCTAAATATATTCACTTCTCATTGATTTCAGTGGAGATCTTAATGCTCAGTAACTTAAAAACAGATAAATTATCAGATGTTTAAACACGAAGCACTCATCTGATGTTAAGTACTCACATTCTTAAATGCTTGCCTTAATAATGATTTATCCTCTTTAAAACAAAAAGTAATATCCACTGAGCAGTGCAGTGGAAGCACTTGGCTACTTTTGTTCTCTGGTTTTTCTCTTAGAAAATTAATGAAAATGAAGAATTCTGAAGTCTTGGACAGGAATCTTTCACTTAACTCCTTTTTCTTCTCTTTGCAGCTCCCAGTACATCCCCGTTTGGGATCACCGGTGACGCTGAAGTCCTCTTCTCCTGCTGGTACCTTGTGTTGACACTGTCCTCCCTCACCAGCATATTCTACCTGAAGAACATCATTCTGCACTAAGTGTAAAGACCCATAAAAGGCTTTTAAGGATTCTCTGAAAGTGCTGATGACTGGATCCAATCTGGTAGAGTTTGTTAAAAGCAGCGTGGGATATAATCAGCAGTGCTTACATGGGGATGATCGCCTTCTGTAGAATTGCTCATTATGTAAATACTTTAATTCTACTCCTTTTTTTGATTAGCTGCATTACGTTGTGAAGCAGTACACATTGTCCTTTTTTAAGACGTGAAAGCTCTGAAATTACTTTTAGAGGATATTAATTGTGATTTCATGTTTGTAATCTACAAGTTTTCAAAAGCATTCAGTCATGGTCTGCTGATTTGCAGACCGTAGTTTACAGAAAAAAAATATTGCAGTAAAATGTGCTTCTTTAAGGCTGCAATACAAATATTCAGTTCCCTTCCTAAATAGCATTCTATCCACATTACGCAGATTATTTTCCTTTTTGATATAAAAAATCAAATAATATTGCCTTCAAAATATTTCTTCAAAATATTACACATATCTAGATTTTCTTCTAGCATGATATTCAGGTTTCAAGAATGAGCCTTGTATTATAACTGCATTGGGCAGTACTGCTTTCTGTTTTCTCTCCTTTTTCCTGCAAATTCAGCATGGGTGTGCCTTCATAAAACACTACTTTCCTCTTCCTCTCCAACAAATCTGGAATGTGTTTTGGGAAATGCTAAAGCATCCTTTTGAGCATAAGAAATCTCTAGTCAAGGACAAAGGTGCTATAGTCTAAGAGTAAAACCTCCTCTCCCACTCACAGGGGTTCATCAAGCTGCTTCAGACTTAATGGTTTTAGGCAATCAGTTAAGGACAGTACCAACTCCTTTTCATGTTTTCCATCAACCACCACTAACCTGTAGTAAACTTCTGTAGAAACTATTTTTCCATTACAAAGTGGAACACAAACTATTTTGAGACATCCTTTGAAAGTAGGAAATTTTCCCTTAGTCGTTCTATATCAACATTCTTAACTGGTCATAAATGGGAGAAGCTGAACAGTTCCTTTTGTATTACTGGTAAAAACTATGTGAATTGGTATTTTCTTGCACTTAATTTTGTACTGGTTTGGCTAATTTAGCAATGATAAAGGATGCTTTTAAACATTAGATATCTGAAAATACATGAAGTATCAAGCAGAATTTTATATATATACTTATATATATAAAATACATATATATATTAAAACAACATTGCTCCTATAACTGTACTGAAGTGCATGTTGCCATCCATGACAGAATCATCTTTTCAGGCAGGACTTCATTACCGATGTACTAACACTGTACACGTATCTTACCACAGCAGTTAAGATTTCCTAGTACTGCAGTCTATCAAAATAACACTCTTTTCACTCGGTGAAGGATCAAGCCTCAAAATTATATTTAATGCTACTAACTTTTTTGTTTAAATAGCTCTGAACAGTATTAATGCAAAATATTGCTCACAGTTTACAGCTGAATTGAAGAATGCCATCTGTGTAAATTGCTGGGCCATGACTGTGGCAAACCATCCTTGATTACAAGATCCCTTGGTGACCCCCGAGGTCTTGACTTGCTTACAAAACAACTATTGATGACAGGAATAATAAAACCATTATTGAATTTATTATTCCCTTGTTTTGTGAACTCCAATAGGCAACACAGTTATTATAGTATAACATCTTTCTCTTCTGAAAATAGGTTTTCGTAGCTAGCAATACCAGGTGAGCACTGTGCATACCCAGCAGATCCAAATTCAGTTCAGATACCCCCATATTTGAAAAGGCAGACGCTGAGTTTCACTGGTCTCAATATATGCTATCCAATGCTAACATTTAGACAGAATATGCAGTGATTCTGCTGTAGTTAGGGTATAAACAGAAATATGTTGACTCCAAAATACGGCAACAAAATGTCCTGGGTCATTCTGCATATATTCACTGACAGATCTTACTGTTCCTGTTGTATTACTCACAGCTGTGTGCTAAGCAGGTACTATTTTCAGAAATGTGGCATTTTTTAAAATGTTTGATAACATGATAATACTCATTCTTTAAGAAAATAGTATAAACCAAATTCAATTTATACTATACGTAGTCCTGATATTCTGATCTCTCTTGTATTGCAGCTTTAAAGTGTTGTATGTTAGAATCCATTTGCTAGAAACAGTGGTGCTGCAGAAAGTATTATGTCAGTACAGTTTTATGATGAAAGAAAAAAGGATCTGCATAACCCAATTCATGTTTCATCTCACATAAAATTGAGAGATGATTCTATACTGTGGCTGGATGAAATTATGTATTTCAATGATATATTTTGTTTCAGTGATTCCTGATATCTGGAACCTGATATTTCCAGCAACAGAATAGAATTAACAGCAGCTTTATTAAATAATAAATATATATATATATAAAATTAAGTATTGACTGTTTGCATTTTTATGAGGTAGAGCCACTGGATAACAGAGACAAGATACTTGGTCCCATCTCTGAATTTTCACTTAATTTTGGGAAGGCAAAATTACTGTCAAGTCCAAAATGGAAAAAAATACCCACAAACATTCCTAAGTGCCAATGGCATTTCCTTAGATGAAACAGATATTTAATATCAGTCAGACCTGCATGTTCGGCAGTGGAGACATGTCTATGTGTGTGCAAAGCGCAGCGCGCCGGGACTGCGCACACACTGTGTGCCCTTGGGGTTGGTAGGGTTGGTCTCCTGCAGGCTGCTGTTGAGCCTCTCCCTGCTCAGCCCTCCAGTCCTACAGAGAGATGCAGCCATGCTTAACTTTATGCCCCGATTAACTCAACAGACATAGTACACATAGTCAAATGACCTCAATTTTTGCAGGACTGGAGCTGTAGGCGGTGTTGATCAAATAAATAAACTTGGTTCTTGGTGAATCTGTTCCATGCGGTACACTGGTAATTGTACAGATTGGGACTTATTGGGACTTTCTTCCAAACTAGATGGTGCAGCCTGCTGCGAATTGAACACATTTAGAAAACCTACCTGCCCTGTGATTTGTGGGGTGTACTTGCTTCAGGCAACTGTTTGAGGGCCTGTTATATGCTTCTGCAAAGGATTAACCCATACTGTTCATATCTGTCCAGCAAATATTATTATATTTATTCCCACCTTTTAAACATGAAAAATAAATGGCTTAGCTACAAGCAGTATAACTGAATATTTATATCAAGATTGTTGTCCACATTGGAAATCCCAAAGTCTGTAACACCGTAAGTTCCTACTTGTGCAATAACTCAGGTCTGCAATTCCCATTGCATTGGTGACATACACAGAGGCAATGATGCTCTTATTATACAGTTGCTGATCATGATCTTATACTAATACTGAATTAAAGGATGTCTCACAACTTCTTGACCAAATGTAGTTTCTTGAGGGTTTGTAACTTGGCAGGAAATATATCCTTCATAGCTAGACAGCTTTTTTTAGACTTTTCAATATATGTATTTTTTTTTAGAATCTATGCTGTTTTTAAGATACAGGAGTGTTAAAAAACATCACCAGTACAAGCTGCCTTTTTGCACATTTTCAAGGCTAGCATTCTAGCAAACAATGGTAAATGCTACCCTTACCAAAATCTCCACTTTGTCCACAGAACTGTGTTATAAAGAATGTCTATACCAAAATACGTATTTACCTGGATAAACAAATTGCCTTAAAGACTTAATATGCATTTACTTTGAAGATTGGACTAGACACTTGCCCAGTCTGGAGGTAAATAATCCATATTTCATAGCCTGCCGCCGAAGGTTTTATTCTTTGGAGAAAAAAAGTAAAAGAAAGAAAAAAAAAAGTTTCTTTTTAAAATATCTTAAATAATTTTATAATTCTGGAATAAGCCGACATATGTGAGGGAGTTTAGGAAAAGGATAAACTTGAACCTAACGCTTTAGCACTTGTAATACGTCTCCTTGCTGTCAGAGTTTGCCAAGGGGCTGGCAGCACCTTGGTGTGGCCAAAGGCTCATCATCTCCCCTTCCTCATCCTGTTGGAATTTCCAGCTGCCCCCGGTGGCCCTGAGCCAGGGCAGAGTGCAGTGCGGGGGTGCCCCTTCCTCCCGCAGCGCTCCAGGAGAGGCCACGCACTCACCCTCCTTTTAATTCTTTAAAACAAGGGGAAAAAAATGCAAAAAAAAACTTTAAAAACCCAGGAATTACAATTCTCCATGCAGCCTTAATATTGAGAGTACATAAAGAAATACTGACGTGGGAGAGAGGAAATTACTTTTAATCTGGCCAACTTTAAGCACCACCATTCCACAGACAGGGACGTTGCAAACAGGCTCAGTCTGGGCTGGATCTGGGTTTTGGTCCTGTTTTACGTTTCTCTGCTGAGCAATGAAAGCAAGAGAGGGAATTTATTCTGTGATAGCATAACTGAAACCAGCCAGGTCAAGGCAACAGCACAAGGGTCTCAGGATTATTTGGAAGTGATTCTCAATAAATCCTGCTCCGCAAATTTTATGAGTGAGGGCAGGGAGTTTTTTCCAGAGCAACTGCAGCACTGAGCACGTACCTGTTTGTTCCTATCATTTTCAGCCTCATTCATGAAGAGCTCAAAGGTTCCTTTTTATCAGAAAATTCCTGGGTTAAAAAATGTAGAGATCAGCATATTTGCCACCTCCCATAAACTCAGGCTTCAGTCATTCATATTTTAGCACATATTAAGCTTTCCCATCCCTTGGTAGAATGTAAATCTGTGCCCTAGGACAGGCTGCGAGGCCAAATTCCCATCTTGCTCTGGCTGCTTCGTTCTTGCCTTTAAGGGAGCTGTGATGAGGCCATCAGGTCTCCACACAGGAGGGCTCCACACCAGGAGAGCTGCTGCATGATGCATGATGGCCATCAGCTGCGGTGCATCACCTATGTGCTGATGTCTCCGTAATTCCTGGCTGCCAGAACTATCCCTGAGGGTTTATTTTAATTTATGCCACCCACCATTCTGGTGACTGGAGAAATGCAGGAGAGACCTTTTCCTCTCCTCTCACTTCATACTTGATTCTCCCATACAATGAACTTTGACCCCACTCGCAAGGAGCAATGAAAAATAGCATAGCTGAAAATCATTTTAGTTGCAGTGCCTCTCATTGCCTCAGCCCCCGGGGCAGCTGGACAGCAGGTAAAACCTTAGCCCCCATCAGCAGAATAAATTACATTTGTGCAGTGAGCTAGAATTTAAAGCTGAGGGAAGGAGGAGGCAGTGAGGTGCTGGTCTGGTCACTACAGTCACAGAGCTTTCCCCACTTATCTTCCAAATAGAAAAGTGCTCATTATTTCTCCACTACATTTTTTTATACTGCCAGATAAATAATGCCTGTAATGATAATACATATTATATTTGGTATCTAGAGGGTGAACTATGTTCTCTCCTGATGCACATCCATCTTTCTTTTTATTATTTTTCAGCCAGAACCAAAATACAATTCGCACAATACACAATGCGATTTATGTGCAATAATATCAGCTTTTCCACTTATCAAGACCATTATAGTCATAAGTACCTAGCTCCCATTAACCTCAATGACAGCAACTTAAATGTGAACCACAAGTAAGAATAAACCTTAAAGATGTGACTGAGCAGCAGCCGCAGCCTTGTTTTCTGTCAGTGTCTAATGGTGAGATGGCAAGACCTTTTTTTCTCGCCTCTTGCCTTATTTTATTTTTCTTATATGAAAATACGTTCCTCTTCTACAAAGTGGTTAATTTAGGCTGGGATGTGCAGTCATTTAGATGTGCTTAACATTTTTGACTTGTCACTTCAGGTAGCGATAATTCATCAGGTGCGGGAAAGGCAAAGCATCCTGGGGAGCCATGGCGAGCAGGGCAGGCTGCCCCCACTTCATGCTAATGAGACAGTTTCTAGCAGGAATTTTGGCTCTGTAGAAGCTGCAGGAGGTAGCATGGTTCATTAGGCTATGAAAGCTTTAAAATGTTAAAGGAACTGGTTTTTCTCTCTCATTTAAGTGAATTGCTAAAAGCTCTGGGTTGTTTTTTTTCCACGGAACTTTGAATTCACTCTTTTCTTCATTAACCTTGACCTTTTTACATTTATTACAATAAGGAAAAAAAGTTAACTTTGGAGTGAGCTACTGCAAATTAATTACCCCCCAAGCTTTAGAAAATAGAGAACCTGGGAGTTTGGGTCAGGGGAGCAATGGATCTCGTTTGCACGGTTTTCTATATAAGGAAGATTTAATATCTCTTTGCCAAAACTTAATGATTTTAAGTCCCTATGAATCATTTCTAAATTACTCTTAGAAAAGCAGATGCACATATCCTTCCTATCTGTGTGTTTAGTAGAAGCAGAAAGACAAATGGAGTGATGGGCCAGGAGACCTTCCCACGAGCTGCTCCCCAGAGCCTCCGTCACCTCAGGCATCAAGCTGCTTTGCTGCTGCCAGGCAAGAATTCCCATATTCCTCTCAGTGAGCTGGAAAATAAGCTAGCAAGGCAACCATGTGGAGTTAGAGGTGATGGGAAGCTAAATTAAACAACATGCTTGACATAGGCTTTGTAAGTTTAGTTCCGTGATATTTGCATCATTGTTTGGAAAAGGCTGCAGACGTAGCCTAATGCTTTGATCATCAGTGAGCAATAAGCCAGGTTAAGAAAAATGTTAACTTCATCTGACCCTCCACAGCATATCCCTAGAAAAGGGAACAAATAGCATCCTGCTCTGCTAGTTGTGTATCTTCTAGTCTCATCAGGGCTTTTTTTCTCATATTCATTTAATTACAAAGCTGCCAAACTATGCTTTTGCAGCTCCCAGCAGCTCTGCTAAGAGAGAGGAGATGTTCAGTGCCTGTTTCAGGCTCCACTTTTAGCAGAGGGCTGCTCTCCATAGGCATCAGCTCACACTTGGCTCTATCTCCGCATCCCAGGGCAAAAGGCTGCAGCATGCCACAGGGCTGACACGCTACTGGCAGACCACTGGCTCCATTCCTTGATTCCATTCTCTTGGTTCCCATATCCTGGACCTCATCTCTTGGTCCCCTTCTCCTGGCCCTCATTCTTCTTTAACAGAGATTTGTTTTCAACTTAAATGAGCCTGAAAGCTCCATGGTGGTTTTCCAATTCAGCAAAACTTTCCTCCCCAGACTGGATGTGTATATGCCACCACCCTCAGACACAGGGTATGGTGACAGAGTCTTTTCATCTAGGCATAGCTTTATATAGATGCAGCAAAGCAGAAATATCTGAATGCCAGTTTGCCTCCCCTGCTGCCAAGACATGTAGTGGAAAAGATACCTGAGTTTTTGCAGTATATTTATTTTTGTCATGGGAGTTCCGATAAGTGTCTTGATCTTTGTTTCAGTGCCTTAAGCACCTTTTTGTAAAAGGCCATAATGTAAGAGAGTACATATAGAAAACGAATTTCCCAAAGATAATGGCCCTTTAGTAACTCATCTCTTTAGCACAGTTGCTCCCATATCAGATGTACCACTAGCAACTTGGGAAGCGAGATGGTGGCAGCGCCAGTCAAGAGGCACTGATGAGTGTTTCTGGCATGGTATTTGTCTCCAGAAGATTTTAGATAAGACACTTAGTTCTTCTGAAAAAAAATCAGCTAAGAGCTTTGACCTTATATTTGAATACAGAATTAGCACTCTGGTAAAGGTTAATGAACAGAAGAAAGAAGTAGAGAATTTTTGACCAAAATATTTCTGAAAGGGATTTAGATATGTGCAGGTCTCTGGGTACATCTGTGGCTGCAGAAGGACCTGCTCCCCTCAGCCCCAGCTCTGCAGCCATTGGGAAAAGCTGCATAGGAAGGGGAAAGAGGAGGATCTGGAAGAGTAGACCTGCTGGTGCTTGGTATGCAGAGCCATGGACTCGGTGTGCAAAGCCACACCAGTGATGAGACATTAGGCTCAACCAGCTCCAAGGCTGAAATACTGAAACTGTTTTCCCCCACAGCAGGGATTGATCTGGCTGGAAAGGGATTAGGTATTACTGCAGGTTTTGCATGTAACTGGCTTGGCTTGGTCCTCTGCTGAGACCCATAAGAAGAGAACACGATCTTCCTTTGACTGTTTAAAATGTGGTCATTTTTCTGAGAAACTGTGATCTTGAAATACAATATTTTACTTTGTTTCCTCATTAAGTTGATACTTTTGAAAAATAATTACTTTTCACATATGGTGAACTGTGCAATTCTTACTGTTAGGCTCCTTATCTAAGACTAGTCTCTTGATGAGCACTGACAACCAGGAATTTGTCTGATTCGGGCAAAAAAACAAACCGGACTTTCCTCCCACCCCAATACGTTCTCAATTTCTAATTTCTCTCCCACCCTAAAATCATGACACTGTTGCTGTAAATGGTAAATAATAATGGTTAATATTGGGTTGGAGTCTTAAAATAAATTGCAAGAATTAGGGCTACTGTACTCACTTTACATTACTGTCTTCATGACTTTTATAATTAAGGGCATTTTACATTTATTTAAACATTGTGCTATTAGTGAAACTGAGGAGGTGTGAAAGTGCTGTAATGTGTAAAAAATTAAAAATACTTTGGAGAGAAATGCCTTCCTATCTTCCACAGGCTGAGGCAGAAAAGCCAGAACCAAAGCACATCCCGATTGTAGGGCAATTTCCGTGATTATTTCCCCTGCACTGAGCTATTCAGTATCAGGCCAGCCTATTAATGCAGCATCAGCACCTTTGGAAGAGTTAATAAGAATAAAATAAGTGTAGGAAAAATAAAAACCCGCACAGAGTTGTTTGTATTTGTTAAATGTAGAAATATCATTTGAAAACAAAAAGCCAGGCCTCATGGAGATAGTGAGATTACCTAACTCCTGGCTCAAATACCTGCACAGCTATCACACCCAATGGTGTGACAGAAGATTGTAGATTTATAAAGAATATCTATTTGGTCTGCGGAAGAAGATGTTTACACTTTTCTGTGTGATAAGAGCTCCTCTGCCACCTGGCAGAGGTCCCATTTTGGTGGCAGGCAGGAGGGGTTGCTCTGTTCCCACACTTCCACTTTGCCACCAGGCATAGAGGGCCACTAGGTTTTCTGCAAAACCACATCCCTTGGTAGAGCTTAGGTTGGTGCATTGGTGACTGAGGGGCAAAGAGCCGCACCACACCTCAAGGCTGGCTCAGCCAGGACCACGGGAAGCCTTAAAAATGAGCCAAAGGAAAGACACTGCTTGCCTGCTGGGAAGGGCTGGGATTGCCCATGCAGCTCAGCTCCTCCCCTGCACCTTTGTTGCTGGGGCTTCTTCCCTTTTTCCAGTATAAGTTCCTGGGAATAACATACTCTTACAGACAACACCTTGTATGGGAACAATATCCTGAAAAGGCAACACCTTAGTGTCAAGTCCATGTTAAGAATAGGTAACCCATGCCGCTGGATACTGGAAATACATATGATGCGTTTGTGTCTCTCACATTCATAAGCTGATACCCACCAGCTGCCCCTCCCGCCAGCACAGCCCTGCAAAGTTATCTTGTCTTACCACCAGGCTTCTCAAAGAGAAGGGGATGATTGCCCAACTGTAAGTCAATTTATATATGCAAATACACTTAGCAAAGCACTCCTGAAGATGTTCTTAATTAAACAAACCTAACCCAACCCGACATTAAATAATAAGCCCTAAAACTGGCTTCCTGCTCTCATATGTTCTGAATCACTGCTGCAGAATACTATAGGAATATTATTTTTATAAGAGTAAGCCATTTGCTAAGTAAGCCACCTGGTAAATTAACACTCCCTCTCTTCAAATATTGTTATTTTGTTTTCCACACTAGGCAATCTGGATTTATTTTAGATGAAAAAAAGATAATCACTACATTAAAAAAAATAAAACATCCAACCTGCATTATTTTGACTATTTGAGAATATCCATCTTGTGTGCACATCTGCTCCTTCGCAAACTGGCAGGGCTCTTACATTAGAAAAGAACGATATTTACTTATTTAGCTGGGAGCTAATGAATTTCCATCATCAGAGCTTGGCAGGCTTCACTTTTTTAACTTTTTTAAGCCTTGAATTGTGTCTTATTCACCTGGCTTCACTTTCCAATAGGTTTATTTTCTCAGAGGGACAAATCCCAAGCCAAGAATGTTTCAGCAGATGTGACACAGGAGCCAGTACAGAGTTTGGCTTAAGTTCCATTATACAGCTACTTTTTCCATGCTTTAAAAGCCAAGTTTGCCCTTATCGCACCTCAAGTCTCTCTACATGAACATCCTAACACACTCAGTCTAGTCTTTTGGACTCTTCTTTCCCTACTCCCCACAGGCCCTGGAAAACACCAGATTAGTTCTACAGGATGGACATCTGCTCAACTCTCCCCCCAACTTGAGTAGAATAGAATAGAATAGAATAGAATAGAATAGAATAGAATAGAATAGAATAGAATAGAATAGAATAGAATAGAATAGAATAGAATAGAATAGAATAGAATAGAATAGAATAGAATAGAATTAGAATATTTCCATTGGAAGGGACCTACAGCAATCTTCTAGTCTAGCTGTAAGAAGGTGTTAAATAGATAACACTGCCATTTAAAACCACATCTGGCCTCTTCTCCATTGCAATGAATAAACTAGAGCATTTCTCTGAGCTCTCTCTGCAATCCTCAGTACAGCTCTGCAAGAACCAGCAAGAAGCCAAGGTCACAGCATGGCAACTCGCGGCTCTGTGTTTCTGCTTCCCCCATGCCAGGTCTTCTGCTGCACCTCCATGGGCCCTGTGAGAAACCAATATTCGGATTAAGTAGCTGGAGAAAGAGAAGTTTTTGGTGCCAGACCTCAGGATTCTGTTTAGGGCAGGAACATAAAAGGTTAATGTAATTAAGTGGAGGGAGCAAAAACAAGTGTAAATGAGGATGCTCTGAGATGGAACAAATGGTGAAGCACTCAAGTAAGCTTTGCTGCTCATGCTGTCTCTGAACAAGTGAGTTCACGTTTAGAGGGTTTGGAGCCTGCTTTTGAAGGGCTCATCAGAAACTATAAGACTCATAGTCTGCAAAGCTGCAGCTGAAGAACAGCCTTCTCCAGGCACTTTGCTGCATCTTTCTGCCACCCCAGAGGAGCACTTTCATACTTGAAAGAAACATTTTATATATGCTCATGCCTATGCCCTGTTAGAGACCCTGACATGAACATTGGTGCTATGGACCCAGACTTGGTAGTTGGAGTACACATTTCTCTGCTCTGTCATTTTTAGAGCTGGGGCTGAAACAGGGTGCCCAATAATACCCAAAACACTCCCACCAAACACTTCTCCAGGCTTCATCAATAAATACGCAGGCAAAAAAGAAGGCTTAAAATCTATTGCTATTGCCAAGGATCAGTTACAAGCAGCCACAAGCTTCCTCTGTGTGTGTGTCCAGACATTTACCAAGCATTTAAAATGGCTTTAGTGATTTTGCATTATCATATTTAGAAATAATAATCTTGTTGTCACTAATCTTGTGGTTACGCAGCACATACACAGGCTTGCAGATCAGTGGTGACACCCACATGTATACCAGGTTTTACTTGTACATAAAGTCTAGTTAACTTGGTGAGACTACTTGTACATGCTGTTCTGCTTCGTGAATAATGGTACATGATATCAGATTTGTGGAAATCTAACTGATTGGCAGTAAAAGCTGGGTAGGTGATCATCTAAGTGCATAAAATGTGGCCATAAAGATGCATTATGAGTTCATATAAAACTACAGGCACAAAACTGGACAAAACTGCTTTTCAAAATCAGCCCCATTATATCCTGTTCTCTTTCACAGAGAGCCTTTGTGATAATAATTTTGCATGCTTCTACTTTACATGTTCACACATATTTTCTTGCTCTTTGACACTCAGCACCTAGCAACTTGGCTCCATCACCTTTTGCTGATATTTTTCCCATGCCTTCTGAACAAGACAGCAGCAAAATCCTCCATGCATGCAAGTCTCATACTCTGTCCTTTAAAAAAAAAAACTTTTTTTTTTTCTCAAGACAAATTCAGTTTTCATCCAGCTACAGGCTTGTCTATACCTTTAAAGCACTGAACTCCATCAGCTTGTGATTTTTTCCAAATCCTTTAATGCATCTTGACTCTAATGTAGATTCTTAGAAAATTTCACATAGCACGTATTATTCATTTCACTTTAAATGCAGCTCACAAATTAGTGTCTGTTAATAAGGCAGCTACCCCCCAAGACAAAAAAAAAATCCCTTAAAAATATCACTGCTTCTCATTTGAATGCAGAGTATTGTAATACTTTAAAGATATTTTAATAACTGAGAGACTCTAATTAGAGCTAACATATGGACTGAGTAAGCCCTACAATGCCCAATATATTCACATACATATAATGGACACATGTAGGAAGGGTTGTTTTTCACAATAATCTGGAATCAATACATAAATAAACCTTGCAGATGAACAGAAAAAAATGGCACCTTATTTCCTGGTGCAGGGATGAGACAGACACAACCCCTGCCCCAGGCAGCTCCCTAGAACCCAACACCACTCCCTAACTATCTGGTGTGGCAGAGGAGTGACCGGTTTGCCATCAGATCAGTAAACAAACCATGCAAGGGTAAACTGTTCATTCTTCATCAGCAAAGCATCCACATAGTGCAGATTTCTGTTCAGCTTACTACCCAGATCTCTTTGGGTTTTGTATTTTACAGAGCCCCAAAGAAAACACTGTGAGGGTTTCCCGAGCATCACATCTCACTGAAAAATGGTAGAGAGCCTGGAATGCAGCAAAGTGCTGGTACTCTTTGATGGGTGAGCATGATATCGAAGACCCAAGACAGTCTGCTGCTTCAGAGGCACTGTGGTCTTTGAAAATTACCAGAGAGGAAAGGAAAACATTTTGCTTCCCAGGGTCTATGTTAGTTCCACAACACTAGTGCAAAAAGAACAAGTTTATCTGGAAATATTGCAATGCCTACACATCAATAGGTAAGAAAGAAAGGAGAGTTGCATCTTTTTAAGATGGACTCTTACCTCACCTCTCCATCTCAGCCTTTTCCATAAAGAAATCCAGGACTCATTTCATACAAAGAATAGACTTTAAATTTCTGTATTCACGTCAGGGTAGCATTAAATATTAAAGCAAGATATTAAAATTTCAAAGAACCTAAATTAAACCTGAAGTATTCAAAATAAGTGTTCCTGAATATTTAATACTAAAGATTTCATAATTAAGTTTAGAATTCTCTCACAATAAGAAAATGAGGTGCTACCTAAAAAAGTTGACCATCACAGTAGCTTACCAGAGGGCTTCAGCTGCAATCAGACCACAGAAAGACACAGAATTTCTTTGGCCCTGTTCTCCATTTTTGCCCCAGCAGGGAGACCCAACCAGATGGATGGAGCTGGCGAGGAGCACTCCATCCCCAGGATGTTGCCTGCCATGTTATCCCTCTCCCACTGCGCTCCATCATTGCCTCAGGATGGGGGTAAGGATAAGCACTAGCTAGGTGGTTTCCTCACTGTCTCTCCTATGCCACATGCCACAGGAAACCAGGGCACTCTTGGGTAAAATTGATTCAGTTTCTTTTCTTCTCAATTGTTTAAAGGAGTTTCTTGGGCTCTGTGGCATCTTTGTGGCTTCCTGCAGAAGCCCTGCTAGCCCTTCATCTTCTCTAATCAGGGACACTACCACAGTGTCCCAACCGCCCTCTCTTTTATGCAATGAATAGATTTACCTGTAGGATGAAAAGAGCCATCACTAACTAGAGCAGTTCATCGACTTGAGATTTTAGTGTGGTAAGATGTTATTTACATTTCTTTTAACTTTGAACGTACTATGAAAGACACATAGATTTGCTAGGGAGGAGAAGCAAAACAAAACAAAACAAAACTGGGTTTGTTTGCCCCTGTAAGCAGGTTTTCCTCCATTATTCATAAGGACAGGCTGACTTCCAAGGAGCAGTTACAGTTTCCTCTCCCATTAATGTCCTCCAAAGATCTTCCATCTGGGCTGCTCTCCTTTTCTGACCATCATATAATTGCTTGTAATGTGCCAGCCCACTAATACTTAACATCTGTCTATAAAGATTTGGGAGAACAGTCCTGGCACAGGGTCTGGTCCAATATTTCAGTGCAACGGAGGGGAAAACATTTTTTGAAAACCCAACAATTAATATAGCAATTCCAATGAGAACTGGGAAATTATTCTGTACTAAAATGGTCTGAGAAGATGTAAAAAAAAATAGCAATTCGGAGAGAAAACAGGGCCTCTTAATTTAGCTCTAAAATCAGTGCAGCAGCACCAGGCTGTCTCTCCTTCCTGAGCTCACTCTCCCCTCCATCCAGTTCTCACCCTCCTCCTGTCACCTCCCCGGAGGGGCTCTCTGCACCCACTTCCTTGGTCAGCACGCTGGGCTATGAAGAGAAACATCCACCTGAAAACCTACCCTTGCATTTGGTGGCAAGGAGAAGTGCCCCAAAGCAGCAGGGATGTTGCTCACCCAGCAGCTCATCACCACAGTGTCCCTCAGTAGTGTCCTCCCACCAGTGGGAAGGACAGATCCCACATCCCTCAACTGCAGGGACCATTACTTCCCTGTTTTCATCCCAGCCAGGTAGGGTAAAGCACTCCTGGAGCCCTAGGTGCACAAAATGGATGGTGATGGTGATGGTGATGGTGATGGTGATGGTGATGGTGATGGTGGAGACATGGCTTAAGCTAGTGGGATGAGGAAATGCTTGGTCTTCTCTGCTGACCCAGAACAATTCCTCCATGGGGCAGCTGGCTATCTCTCACAGATGGATTTCAAAACAGTACATTAATTAAACTGAGTCGGCAGGGACCTGTTGAGGGCATATTTGCCTAGCATTTTTTCATCCCTTTGCCCAAGTTCTCAGGGCTGTGAAACAGCTTTAGTTATAATGCACTTTGTAGAGATTTAGTGTATTATATAAGCATTAGAATTTATTATTCTAATGACTCCATAGCACATGAATTTTTATAAATAGGAAGTTACTTTAAATTGATGGTACACCAAATTCATAGTGCTCTCAGATTCTCTGAGTGCAGCAAATAAGACCAGTGATGTACAGCACAGCTTGTACACAGCCAGCAGTCTCTAGGTACAGCTACAAGCAGTCAACTAGTAATCTGTGTGTGCTAAGGCTGTGGACTAAGCCTGAGCTACTGTTTAAAACTGCATAACTAATGGTCAACAGTACTCATCAAAGAGCCTGCTCCCGGCTTATGAGCACTATGTGCCGCCTCTGACTGCATCTACAGATACGGGCACTCCTACAACTGAAGCCTTTTAAATCTGTGTAAATCAAAGAGACCATTGTAAACAGAATGTAAAAAGTTGGTCACTACCTTCAATCACAGTGAAGAGGTTTAAATGCTTTCCCAAAGAATATTGGTGTATGACAAGGGGCAGAAGAAAAATAACAGATTCAATGATGCAGACTTAACATTCACAATCTGTCTAATCAAAGTAAACTTACCTTTTTATAGGCACATGTAAAAATGGCTGAATTAATACGGTAAAGGGAAAGCAAGCTGTTAATGTTGCCAGTGATGATGCAGGATAATTATTAGCCTTCAGCAGTCAACAAGTATAAAGCTGCAGACTACTGGGGCTTGAATTACTTGTGCTGTGACTCAGGGAATACCTGGGAGCACCACAAGGCCCAGGGAGAAGAGAGCACCTCTACCCACCTTCATGCCACCTCTCTTATAGTGTCTTGAAGGTGTGGCTGCAATTCCAGTTCCCACTCCCAGACCTTCAGTAATACACCTGTTCTCATGGAATGTCTTGTGGCTCCCACAGAAAAGGCTTAGTCAAACCAAAACAGGAGGTGAGGTGCTTGAGGAGTGCCAGACATGGATAAAGGAGAGCAGGCTCGCATGGCCAGGGCATGCTGCGCCTTGCAGGCTGTTATTTTTTATTCTGTTTGCTAATTTGCTAGACTCATTTTAGAGCTTTGCTCAGTAACATACCATAGACATCACAACATTCACTTCAGCAAAGCATCAGCTTACAGATGGAGGGGAAGAGAAGGAGGCTAAAAAGATAAAACCATATACTGACAAAACAATAAAAGAAAAATCAATCTTTATGACAGATGAGCAAGTGAGATTTACAGTGTAATCAGAAAGCACAAAGAGATTCATCATTTGCCAGGAAGGGTATCCAGGCAGCATTATTCTATAGATGGAAACACAATCGCGCCTGCAGGATCTGTTTGCTTATTTCTGAGCAAATCTTCCAGCACGTTTTGTTGAAGTGGATAGCTAAAACACAGAGATCTTAGCACTCCATCTGTATTATGGTGCCTCTCTTTTCACCGAGTGCCTGAACTTCTCAATCCTTTGGCTTTTTTGATGTGATCAGCTGGCACAGAACACATAATCAGAAAATTGCTGGAGATAACATACAGCCCTAGAGAAAGAGGCAGTGACACACATTGCCTGCTTGCACTGTCACCACAGGACTTAGAATAGACATCAAGGCAATTCTGCTCTAAGAATGAGTTTCTGGATACCAAGTGATTGTATTAATTTTTGTTTAGTTTTATATAATGGCCTTTATATATGGTCAAAATGACCAGCAGCTAGAGCTTAAGGAAATACTGATCTTTGAACTGAATACTGTGTAAAGCATAGCACATACTTCAACCTGAACCAGTTTAGATCATTTGGCATTTTTTATCTGAAAAGCAAGTATCCCACAACAAGACTCTGATGATTTAATCATCCATTTACTTCAGTGGAAAAGGTATCTTCTTTTTGTCTTCTTTTTTGTAAAGTCTGTTCTGTCCTGTGATGGCTATCCACTCCTTCTCCTCAATAAAATCAATGACAATCATTTCAATGGGTAAATCTAACCATTTCTGCATATCCCAACCCACGGAAAGGGTACATAGCACTTCAAAAGCCTGGGCTTGAGCAACACAAGTTCACAAGGTCTGCTATTGGGTTCGATAAGCTATTGTAGGAAATGTGACTGGATCTTATCCCAAGGGCATTACTTACTTTCGTTGATGTCTTTTATTCTTTATCATTTTAAACTGAGGCCAAGCAAGGCAGAATGGCACCTCCTGTGGGCTTCTGTATTTCGTTTTGGGGAGATAGAGTAGACTGGGCAGGGCTGTCTTCCTAATGATACAACAAACATTGAGTAAATGGAGAAATTAGTTCAGCCACATACTTCAGAATAAGTCCTGAAGACACCCTATCATGATGTAAGATTTCTTGGAGAGAGCTAGCTACCCCCCTTATTACTTAGTGACCTTGGCACCCTCACAGCTCAACATCTTGATGGAATAGGGGCATGAAAGGTTGCATTCCCTGAGATGAGATCTCCTGCCTAGCTGCAGCATCGTGTGTGCTTTGGCTTACGGCTCCTTGCTTCACAAGTAATGTTGAATGGGCAGCTCAGGTGTCACTGGCCAGCACCTGAAAAAAACAGAGCAGACCTTCCCAGCCCTTTCCGGGGGAAGATCCTTTCTCTTCTGCCTCTCATCTGCTGTCTTGAGATTTCTTCAGCACCTACTGCAGTGTCTCCTACACCTACATTTCACATGCCTTCTTCTCACTCCCAACCCTTAAATCAGGGCCAACAAGAGAATATGACAGCGAAGAACATGAACCAGCTCAAGCTGGGAGTTTTCCTTAGAAGAGCACATCCCTCTACAAATCAGTCTCCATTCTGTCTCCTCCATCAAGCTACCAGGTTATGGACAGTGCCCAACTAGGTACCTTTCCTGAATTCTACAGCTCGCTTTGTCTCCTCAGTCACACAGAAAGCAGTGTAAAAGCACCTGCTAATCTCATTTTTTCCACCATACTAAACTATTCTTTATGGTTTTTCATTGTTCTTGTTGTTGCTGTCATGCCTCCTAGGCAAAACTCAGTCAGCTCAAGTTTTGTGGCAAAAGCAGCAAGATCAGAATTAGCAGTGAGATCTGCAAAGATCAGCTCAGATTCAGCCAGGAGGAGTACATGATGCAGAAGCTTTTTCCCCAACATCTCCTGAAAGATTTCAGAAGCACGTTTCAAGAGCAGCCCTGTAGGGAATTTACAAACCCACAGACAAGTCCCCTGGCAACATCCAGCTGCAAAACAAGGCACAAGGATAAAACACAGAGCAGCCTGTGACTTACAAGTAGGTTTGCATAACCTACAGACATATTTTAAAGAGTAACTGATGTAACATACCACAGAAGAACAAGGTAAAGCAGGGACCCAGCAGACTGGTAGTGATTCTTCCAAACCATTCACCATTTGTTACCAATGCCAACACCACAGAGCCTTTCTTCTAATATAATGACACAACAAAACATGTAGTGCATAGCAATACAATAATGCACAGCATTGCACAAAGGACAAAAGTGACTATGATACCTGACATGTTATTTACATAGTGTAGGGGATCAATTCATCATTCACACAGGTCTTTGCCATGACAGCAATAAATCAGTTGTCTAAGGCAGCAGCACTGAAAAACTGCATGTTCTTTTGCCCTAGTGGTTCAGTCAAGAGAAATACACAGACTGGAATATGCATCTCAGACTCTCAGCTGCTGTCTCCCTTCACTCCTCTGAAGCCCTGGTTAGTACCAGCAGTGCCACATTTAGAAAGGGTCGATGCAGAAATAAGAACAGAGAAAACCCGTGGTTTAAGCCGCACTGCAACAAGTAATAGATGACTGAATATAATCCCTAATTTTCCTAAGACAGTTTCAAAACAATGAGTTTACCATTTGCAAGCCAAGTCATTTGTTTATGCCCTTTTCTCTTTCATTCTCAGATGATGGGCAACTATGGTTTTATGTTGCACAAAGATGTTTCACTAATATTCATACATAATCATCAACAAAATAACTTAATAAATGTAGGCGACTATAATGACAGTAAATGCTGTGTAGGAGGCATAATATATGCTTCATTGTCAGTGTTTGCATGCTGATTTAAATACCCCATTCTGGTCAAATGCTAATACATTCTATGAGAACTTTTCCATAAACAGATTTG
The DNA here is from genome assembly GCA_033459285.1 of Clamator glandarius. NCBI lineage: Eukaryota > Metazoa > Chordata > Aves > Cuculiformes > Cuculidae > Clamator > Clamator glandarius. The sequence continues at coordinate 2,555,194 of JAUNZM010000110.1, read as the reverse complement.
TAAAATGTGGTGGAATAAGAAGGTGATATGAATAATATATTGAAATAATCAGATAGGTGTGATTTTAACAACCAGTGTTTTTCTGCACCATCTTGCTTGATATTGGCACTGAAATGATCTGCATGAAAACAATATTCAGGATAGTATCACTGCTGGCCTAAATATGGTACACCTGTCAGGCCTAAAGCAGCGTCAAACCTCATTTGTAAACAATATGTTCTTTTCAAATAGACTACGGCACAGCTGGCTGCCCTGGTGGAGCCAGAGTCATGTAACACTTCACACTTGAACTTTAGACGAAAAATTAGATGAACTACAAAATACAGAGAATTTAAACAGATCCCTAGTAGTTAAAGGAGTTTAGAGCTTAGCAGCACTTCTGCCTCAAAAACAGCCTTGCAATTAATGGCAGCCTCCGTGCCAAGCTGCATTTTGTGTGGTGGATACTACAGCATCGAAGCATGAGACAAGAAAAGCGGCTGCTATGAAGTAGTTCACGTGGCAGACTAAAACATAGCGGCTGTGAAGGCTTTGGGTTTGAACTTTTTATTGGCTTCAGCAGCAGCAGCAATGAGGAGTCACACTGGGGAATGACTGGTAGCTTCAGTGGATGTGGAACATCCAGTGCCTTCTGGTTGTAGCCTGGAGTCATGCTTCTGCTTGCCCAAGCCATGCAGCAGTGATGAGGTGGTCTCCATGAACCATATTCAATGGCCAATCTCTTTGAAAGCTCTTACCCTCAAGAAGGAAAGTCATGTGGGGCCACAGGACAAGGGCAGTGGATCACTTCGCTTCTTCCCAGACCCTAGAGATGAGTGCAACCAGGCACATCTGCCCAGGGCTGAGCTGCCCTGACACCTCTGAATTTCCTTGGGATGTGTTTCCCATCTTCTTGAAACACAGGCTGATGGGTGATAAGCAAACAGGAAAGACAAAATTAAGGCAGAATGCAAACCAATCCAATGATGCTGTTCAAAGGCAAAGGGACAACTCTGCCTTAATTCACTAGGCTGTCTGGTCACACTGTGTTGCGCCAGTACGAACACAGACCTGCAGAGTATCATCTGAAGCGAGAGAGACAAGGTGCAGCACTTGTGAAGACACACACACACACACACACATAGCCATGCTTCACACATTTTTCTGCCTGCAGGAACAACCCGTGTTTGTCATCAAGAGTCTGCTAGCCACCACCTTTGTAAGAGGGATGTGAAGAGTACTGGTACTTTGGATGCCTTCATTTGTCCCATCCACACTTGCACCGAGCAGGCTTTAGTGTTAGTGTCTTAGAGAGTGTCAAATGAAGCTGGTGAAGGGGCTGGAGAACAGGCCTTATGAGGAGCAGCTGGGAGAGCTGGGGGTGTTTAGCCTGGAGAAGAGGAGGCTGAGGGGAGACCTCATTGCTCTCTACAACTACCTGAGGGGAGGTTGTGGAGAGGAGGGTGCTGTGCTCTTCTCCCAAGTGACAGGGGATAGGACAAGAGGGAATGGCCTCAAGCTCCATCAGGGGAGGTTCAGGCTGGACATTAGGAAAAAAATTTTCACAGAAAGGGTCATTTGGCACTGGAACAGGCTGCCCAAGGAGGTGGTTGATTCACCTTCCCTGGAGGTGCTTAAGCACGGGTGGACGAGGTGCTGAGGGGCATGGTTTAGTGTTTGATAGGAATGGTTGGACTCGATGATCCGATGGGTCTCTTCCAGCCTGGTTATTCTATGATTCTATGAAAGCCCTAATTGTAGTTCTTCCAGAATTGTCATTTTCTCTCAAGCCAGAAGAATGCTGAGTGTAGGACTGAAAGCCATACGAACCACACCACAGACTGATCGGCTGGGTTATTTATTCGGTCCTTTTAGTCAGTGATTGCAAGATAGATTGCTCCTTATTATAGACTCTGCCTTTTCAATTAAAATGTATAAAGCACTGAATTAAGAGTCTATGTATTCCATGTAATCAGACTTGGTTCCCCACACAATAAAAGGCTAGCAGGCTTCACTTGGTTCAGCCAAATGTTTCTGGGTTTCTGTACAGTGCATCACAGCACAGCATAACAAGATACCGCAGTGCAGAATAGGGCTAAGTGTGCCCCTTGCTTTTAATAAGTGCTGCTTCATTGCTGATAACTTGTAACTATCGATTATTCCTCTTCCTGATAGACTTTTGACTTTTCTCTCCTGTTTTACGTTACAGTAATTGGGAAGCCTAGGGATACAATATCACATCAAGCCCTGAGCAAAAATGCCACCAATACCAGTGCATCTAGCTTATATTTTAATTACTTTACTAATACAGGGAGGATTTTACAGAGCAGTAAACAGCAGTACCCTGAATAACACCTTGGTTTGGCACCATCTGTTCTTCCTTCTACAATTTTTTTTTTGGTGATCCAGAGAAAAAGGCTTAGTACATCATCAAATAAGACAATTTAAAAGAATAAATAAGTCCTGCAACATAAAGCTCAGTATTAAAAAGCCAACCTAACAATAATACCTGAGTGATACTATGTATATTGGAGCGAAAAATAGATTAGAAAATCAAAAGTACATGCAGAGAAATAATGAAAGCATGTTCTTAAGGTGATTTGTTAGGAACTAGGAAGCAGTCCTGGCTTTGTGCTGAGCTGTGAACAGTGAAATTGGAATAAATAAAATAATCTTGCTGCATTAATAACCTGCCTAAAATCGCAAGTATGTATAATATGCTCACTGTTAGCCAAGCAAGGACCATGATTTTAAGAATGGATTTTGTTTAAAATCTTTATCTATCTAGGAAAAGAAATTAGTCAAGGCACAGATCTTGATCCTACAAACATGAAGGGAGAGGAGGGCTGCACAGTGGCTGCTCCAGCAGGCAGTGTCGTCTTCCAGGGCAAGAACCAGCCATCCTGTTGTAGAGAGAGGGAAACAAAGGTGATGGTAGGATTGGGGATACAATAGCTGTGTCATGGAAGATGTTCCTGCAGGGCAAAACTATAAATTAGAACCTTCTACCGTGGGAAACGTGATATTGGCACAACTGAGAGAATAACAGGTTTTCATCCATCACTTTTCAAGAAGGTCCCTGCCTGTCATACCTCAGAGCACCAAATGGTGTATTAACAAGCTGTAGCTTCAGCAGCTTTCAGTGGGTTTGCCTTATGCAGTAGAAGGACCTGGAACATTGGTTTGAAATAAAATAAAATAAAATAAAATAAAATAAAATAAAATAAAATAAAATAAAATAAAATAAAATAAAATAAAATAAAATAAAATAAAATAAAATAAAATAAAATAAAATAAAATAAAATAAAATAAAATAAAATAAAATAATAAACCCTCTGCCCAAGATCACTTTTAATGTTCTGATGGATTTCCACAGATCACATGGCCAGTGCCCAAATAACTGTACTTTGGAGTATTTCAAAGGTGCTTGCTCTTATTTATAAGCTTTTGCTTTACTTTCAAAGTATGATTGGCTTAATGATGTGCCTTTCTGATATCTTTTGGTCAGAAAAATGAACCAAATGCTAATCTGCTAGATCTAAAACTTAATGTTTCACCAGTAAAATTTAGAAACAGAAAGAAATTCCAGTCAGCGCAGGTCTACTTCTTGGCTGAGGAACTGTGGTCCATCAGAGTCCAGAGACTCAGCTGGGTGCAAAAAACTAGTGAATAATGTGAACTGGAGATGGCCTTGAATTTCCTCATCTGTTTCAGATTTAGTTCTCCTTTCAATCTAATGTCAATACTTGAACTCTGATGGGCTGGTTTGCCAATTATCATCAGCGTCCTTTGTGAAGCAACTTACCCAGGCTTTCACAGCTCAGTTACAGGCATGTTTCAGCAGACAGGATGCTTGCCACATTTTTATATCCTGAAAATAAATACATAAAATATGACAAAGTAAGACTTTTATTAGTAACGTACTTTTAGAGAAGAGTATAAAACATCCATTAGAAATCCTGTTAACAGCATTGGTCATTATGACAAGAGGGAAGACAGCTTTCCTAGGGATTTAATTTCTTTTTACTCTTCATAATGGGTACTATACTTTCACCATCACTAGCAGACAATGCTGTCTATTAACATTTACTCAGCAGTTATCATTTTTATATTTCTTCATAACCATGACGATTCAAATAATGTTGCTCTACTCTTGTTATCTTTCCTTTGATAAATACAGATAATGATCTAGCACCAAAGAAGCCCCTGCTCTCAGGGACATGGCAAAAGTTCCCAGGTAGGGTAATTTGACTAATTCAATTCTATACCCACCATACTCAAGAAAAACTATGTTTAAGCATCTTCAAATAGCATTTTGCAAAATAGTCATTTGTCATGATTTTTTTCAACAACAAAACTCAGTATTTTTGAGGACCTCCAATGTGTTTGCATAATGCAGCCTCTCCCCAAGAATAAAATAACCGTTCCCATGGCAGACTCACCTGAGCATAGCTGTTTATAATACAGTTTCGTTCTGTAAGGACAGAGCTGAAAGACAAATGTTGTATTAACTGGAGGCTCAAGAACATCCATTTAATACTTATATATTGTATTAAATTTATCGCCTGTGTATGGTGCAAAATCAATTACAGTGAAACACCAAATTTAAATATGATGTCAATCCAGCTATGCTATTGCAGTTTGATTTGACCTCTGTTGAACCAGGGTCAAATTGTATTAAAATAGAATGAAGCAAGAACCAGCCTAAACATTTCCAATTAAAACTGGAGTAGCAAATTATTAAAAAGGATCTAAACTATTTTTAACTGTGAAAAACAAATAGCAGATAGAATGAGTTCCATAAGAGCCAGACTAATGCTCATTTCAAGGACGAGAGGAATGAATTATGAACACTTACAGACACAGTCTAATATATAATAAGGTGATATATTTTGTATTACATCCAGGGAACAGTGCTGTCATATCTGTTAAACTTACTTGTATATAAGGTTAGGATATGAAGCCCATATTCAAAAACCCAGTCTCCCTATTTGCTTCTCAGAGCTAAAAAAAAGCTTCACAGATAAACCCCAAACTTAGCTATGAAGAACTAGCTCTTGATTACACAGCTCAGAAAACAAGATCAAAGCAAAGCTACTGTGTTCTTAATGCCTCTTTCAAAAAACTAATACATCTGAGAGTGGAACTGACACAGGTTACAAATCTAAATCCCGTTATAAGCCACATACACAAGCTTCATCACTGCCTTATATTCTCACGCAGCAACTTAAGTTGCTTACCTTGGCAAGTCCTAATTTCTAGGCTAATGAATGGATATCTTATATATGCTGACTTCGGTCTTCAGTCTCCCGAGTCCAACACACATGAGGCCTCTTTTTTGGCAGGTTTGATACGTTTGACCTTTTCACGGCATGAGTTTGCTATTTAATTATGAGATGATATGAGCTGGACTGCAAAATGGAATCACTTGGTAGTAAACCCTGCATGTAATGTAATGCTGCACACTGTGAGATCTGGCAAGTATTACACAGTAGGACTCCTCTTGCATTGGGGAAATCACTCAGCAGAATTACAGCTTTTGATGGCAAAGCTACTTACAGGCAAATAAGGTCAAAAAAGCATTAAGGAGCATGAAGAGAAAGCCTAGCATCATTCACTGGTTCAGAACATAAAGCTTCCATGTCAACTGCTAGCGGTTAAAGTAAACATTTGTACAATCCTTCACCCACGTAAATCTAATCAGAGAATTATTGCTGGTCTGTAATGCAATGACTTCTCTATGAACAGCAGAAGATGAAAGGACAGGAGGGATGCAGTGCCTTCTTGGGTGAGGCTTTCCCTGGTGTGGTGAAAGAAGTGATATTGCTATCTCACCCGTGCAGGGGTATGTGGACTCCAGCCTCTCATTTTCATCTTCTAATCCCTTGCAGGAAAAATGGAAGAGTTTTCTGGTGTTCATATTTAACAGACCATAGTGACAGTCAGTGGAAGAATCTGAGTAAATGTGAATTGAAATAGTGTTTGTTGATATGAGCCTTATATAAAAAGAATTCAGTATGGGGCTAGCTGGAGTATGCCCCCTTTGTTTTCTCATTGGACCCCATTACATCATACTGCCTTTGAAAATCTTATGAGGGGTCCATTTTTTATAAAGCTGATAAATGAAAACAAATGTTTTTCCATTCATTTTAATATTTTAAGTATTTAAAAATACACTTTCTACAAAAGACTAGCAACCCAAAATAAGAAAATGCTCTTATTGAAAAAAATACAAAATCAGAAAGGTTTAATTAAAGTGCAAATACTAAGACTAAAAGGAAGGAACATCCAGATTCTGGGAGCTTACATGTGAAATCATGATCCATATGGTAAAGGAGTTCTAGAAAGCACCATTATGTTATTTTCACAGTACTGCTCTTCTGTAGATCTGTATAAAGTGTACATAGCCTCTGGCTTTTCTATGAAAACATAAGTTTTGCCTTTATCATGTCAATGCTGAATTCCCCTTTGCAAATGTTGTCACCTTCAAGCTAGGGATGTGGTTTTTGTGCAGCAGGTCTTTTTACCTGGCAGCATGCTGCTGGTACCTGGCAGGGTTATTCTGCAGAGATGTTCTTCCACCCCTTCACATGGAGAGGAGCCACTCAGAATGGTTTTACAGCATTCTGTTATGGTCTTAGTTTTGAAGTCAAGTAACAGTGGTTTAAATGAAGTAAATTGTGCTGAGATTACTATAACAGAAAGGGGAAGTGCATTTACTTACAAATCTCCATAATGCATTCATGGTAAATATTGTATTTCCTTTCTCATTTCCACTCTACAGAAAGTGAGGTAGAACCATTACATTAAAATATGTAAAAGAACAGAAGTCAGCCTACAGGTGGAAGTGTCTGACTCTCATTCAGGTGCACAGTAAAATAGACAAGGTAACAGTAATTAGAAAATTTCCAACAGTGAGCCTTATCGAAGGAAAGACACACCAGTTATCCAAAGAAAGTAAGCTTCTCCTGCATGCTCATAGGCACAAGACATAAACAGGAAAAAGTAGAGATATGATTATATGTATAAAGGACATTCCACATACAAACCTTAACCATGAAAGAAATCATTATTTTTAATTAGTGCCCTAAACCTCAGTTTAATTTAGATTAAGTATTTTTTTCTGATTTTATTAATTATCAGACTGAACAAAGAAAACACCATGAAAACCTACATTTACTGAATTTCAGAACTGTAAACATTTAGCTGAGGATGGTAAATGTCAGCAAATAATGATATGCTTTATTCCAGGACAAATAAGGAAACATAGAAGAAAAGCCAACTTCTGCCCACAGGTAGCATTCTCACAAATAAATTGTTGCCTAAATTACATAGTAAATCTAAGAATAATGCTGAGCACAACTTGGAAGTGCTTCTGTATAATGCCAGATTTCACATTATGGACAATACCAATCATACATTTATCTGTTTTCTGCTAATGAAATTTTGGGTTGAGCCCAATGTAACTGTTTCCATGTCAAAAGATCAGATATTGTATTTGCTTGTTTTCTAGCTTGCTTATAGCTGATAACAGCATAATCCAAGTGAATCCAAGAAAATATAATTCATCACAGTACACTGGTCACCCTTGTACTGTTGCAAAAATACATTCCTGTGACTAGTGTGAATCCAACTGCATCAAATTCTGCTTTTACATCATCAATCATCAGCACAGAAAGCACTTTCCTAAAGCTCCTACAAGGGCTGATTGAGTGAACCTAGACTGCCTGCATTGGCTCCAGCAGCAAGCAGGTTAGGGCATTTCTCAGCTATCAAACACAACGCCAGGAGCACATTCCTGTGCATCCATGCGTCTCTTAGCCTGACAGAGTCACCATGTGGATCCTGGGTTGCAGTAAGGATCTCTCCCTACAGCAGCATTGCAGCACTGCTGTGTGAAGCTGGGTAATGCAAAATCGCATTTCCTCTCCAAGAGTGACCATTAGCCACAGAGAAGATAGAGCCATCTTAGTACAGTAAATGCATGAGTAATGGGAGATGGTTCAAATAGCTTTCCTTACATTCACATTGCTTCTGTTAAAGACTGTTTATTCCAAAATTAGGTTGCAGATTGTACACTGTGTTATGACTAGAAAAGGCTACTCATATATATATATTACACTTTTTTTATTAATTTCTAAATAAATCATCTAAAGATGACAGGATTGGGTGAGGATTTTAGTTTTTAAAAAATGGTTTACAGTAACTAGATTAAACAGATGCCTTATTTATGAGGTCTGAAGGATTTTTTTGAAGAGAAACAATCCCCTATCTAAAGGTAGCTGAAGAAATCCTGGCAGGAAATGTTCTCCCCAGCTATGGGCTAAGGTAGGAAGGGGGTTCCTATGTAAGCAGGCCTAGTAGCAGGATGGGAGCAACCCGTGCAAAAAGAGAAGCTGATGTCTGAAAGGCACCTTGAGATACCAGGCTTGGGTAGACTTTTCCCAGACCCTAGTGTTAGTCTGCCTTCTCTAAAACCTCGGGCACTCCAGCCGCGGACACTCCATGGGAGCTGCAGAGCTTGGCACCAAAAAGCATCTGGTGCTTTGCAAGAGGGACTCAAGGCAAGAAAGAACGATACCAGCACTATGCTACAGTACATAGAATATCTATCTCAGTAACTGGGCAGGTCTTCCTATTTGCAATTAAAGAAAAAGCCTCTTAAAAATATATGGAAATATTTTTCCAAAGCCACTCGTTAACATCCTTGTAACCTTACTGATGTACAATGAATAGGGAGAAAATCACTTCCCCATGACTCGTTCATCAGGTTAACAACAGAACTTCTCCTAGGATTAAAATATAGCAACATGTTCCTTTCCCATGTTTTTTTAATTAGTTTAACCTGAAGTTAACAGAGCCCCTAATTCTTTCCAAATCTCAGCAGCAGCCTGTAGGGATGAACGTATTTATTTCCTGCATCTGTTCTCCAAATTAAATCAGAAAATGATTATGAAAGAACAGTTCTTGGTAGTCCCCCAGGAAACTCTTACAGAAAACTTACATTACAGTGATGCTTGCTGCCAGTGATCTCCGTGTTGCAGCATGGCCGGAGTCTTTCTTCAAGGAACTTTTTCCCCCTCCTTTTGCATTGTACTAATTGTAAGGGAAATATAACACCACTGCAGGGTTAGAATCTGGTTCCACTGAACTCAATGGCAAGACTTCCATTTATTTCAGTGGATCAAGGATTTCATTACAGATGTTTATTATGCTGTCAGAAGACAGAGCAGACTGTGTCTGCAAGGCACATGGAGTATCAAATGATCAGCTGCAATGTTATATTGTGAAATCATTTGCATTTGCTCTAGCATTTGGAGCATTGTTCAAGGGGGTTTTAATTGCAGATATGAACACAAAGGAAAAGTCAGCGTGCCATTAATACAAAGTCGATGTTTAACACTCACTACAAACTGTGTGGAACTACGATCAAATCTGACAAACACAAACTTTAAACAATGTACAGCATTTTAGGATGCATGTAGTATTTTTAGTAGCAACAGACTATGACATTTGAGGGCTGCAGCCTAGTAGGTTATACCAGTGTTTCTCGCTTCTATGTAATATTTTGTATGGGTTTAGAGAAGATGGCCTCTGTTGTGATTGTTTGTGAAATGTTTCTTATGCCAGAGAGGTGTACGATGTAAAATACGTCAGTGAAAAGTGTATATTTTATGTGAGAGGAAAATACATTTTAATAAAGGTAAAGCTTTGTTAGCTGTAAAAATGGCAACTGTTCAAGTGTACAGTAACTTCTTACTAATGTATGAAAATCTGTGATATTTTTGATTTGATTGTATTTGTATTGCCCAAATAAAACATTTTGGCTGTATTGTTCCTAACTGTTACTTTTTTTTTAATCAGTAAAGTGCATTTCTTTCACAAAAATGTAATTTATTCCGGGGGGGAGAAGAAAAAGGAATTACCAAATTTTCTGGATGGTGTCTGTAGTGCCAGTTGCCCTGAGTGAAAATCCATCTTGTATCGTAACATGCAAAATTAATTTCTATGTGTATTTTTCTGCTCATTGTTATTTAATGGTAAGAAAGAAATAAATCTTCACCCCAGGCTTTCAACAGAAACTTATTGGTAGTATAAGGCTAAGATCCCTCAGAGGCCTGTGAAGGCTTTCCTGCAGAGGCAGAACTTGAGATGAAATGCAATATATATGTTGATGGTGGCATTTAAGCCATCATGGCCTTTTTCTCTAACATTTTTTTCCTTTAAAGGAAGATACAAATTGAAAATATTCAGCTAGAAATCCAGGCAGCACAGGTCAGATGTATCCAAACCTAAAATCATGAAAATGTCCTTGCCAGGAAGAAAAAAAAAAAAAAAAAAGAACAGCAGGGAGGGTCTTATTAGCATATAAGAAAACGAAACTCCTTTCAAACTACAATCTGATGCATTACTTATCTAGTATGTCTGTTTGCATGCAAGTTTAATATCGAGGTTTCATTTGTCTGCCTGTGTCCTTGCAACCTCGAGAAGGATGAGAACAAAATAAGCTTTATCAATTAAATACTTGTTTTATGTCAGGATGCCAAGCTACAAAACTGCTCTATATTTTTCAGCATTCTTGAAAAGGCACCCTGTGAACTGAAACTGTGGAACTGTTGTAGATGAGGATAAAGGTACAACGTCAAAGGCAAAAGGAAATCTTTAACAGTGCACAGTGGTACTGGCTCTATCCAGAGGAAGAGACAAGGCAGGTATGAAGAGTATAAAGAACTGCTGCTCCTGAGTCAATCAGATTGCTGATACTTGCAGCTAGGGCAGCAAGAAAACACAGTTTGATAAAAGTTCAGAAGAAAACAAGTTCACCTGAGGTTGCTCAGTTATCAGTAAATCATAATGAAAGGGTTCTGTGAGGCAGTGGGGAGATTAAGGTGAAAGAGGGAGAAAGCTAAGGAAGACACGACCCTGTGAGAAAGCTGCTGCTTTCCAAACAAAACTGAGCTGATGAGGTGTCTCCTCTGGTAGCCCACCATATCGTGAACCACAATCCCTTAACACAAAGATAATTTTTTCAAAGCATCAGCTGCATCCACTGTGGTTCCCAAGACAATGCTCATGCTTTAAATATTTCTGTGGAAGTAGAATAATAGTATAATAACAGATTTTATAAAGCCACCTTCATTTCAAACAGGTATAAAAACATTTTAGAAGCATTTACAGACTCAGGAATTGTTTCACCTGACACTGAACTGCAGCTGCCTGTAGGGTGAAGGATGGTAACCAAGAAAGAGCACAGAGCGCACTGTGGCAATTCAGGAGATGAGATGAAGAATATCATAATAACTGCATGCTGCTTTAGTAGGAGCTTATGGCAAGGATGTGGGCATAAAGTTGCACACTGGGATCTATAAGACCCCAGGAGGTGTGGAACAGCTGCATCCCAAATGAGTCTTGCTTGATAAATTGATAGTTCAGAGGGAAGTGAGACAGAACAAATACAAAATCTCATAGGAACTAGCACAGGATCTGAAGATCCTGATGTTACATTTTCCCAGCAGTTGTACCTTTGATAGACCACACAATACATCATAGCATTAATTATGTCCAGAAAATGCTACTAAGAAATTGTGAGCATTAGTTTCTGCAGTATCTTTGGTATTCCCATTGAAGGCTGCACAGTTCCCTCGTCAAGCCTGGCAGCAGCACAGCTCCAAATTCAATGACCGTCCCACTATCTCAATGAGATTTATGAAAAAGTTGGGTACGACATTAACCATGGTGATGCCAGTGGGCGTTGCCTTAAAATTTTCTTGTTCTGCTGCAAAGAATCTTCTGTGTACCAACTGCATAGTTTCTGCCTGGACTAAACCCTCAGATTAGAGGTGTGTATATTAGCTCAGGTTACATGCAGTTGCCAAGTATTGGTGTTAGCAGACAATTTGGGTAGCCACTGGACTCTTGCCTCCTTGCCCTGAACTCCCTCTGAAGACAGCAGCATTTCATCCCATCCCTGCTGCATGGGGCCACTACCAAAAGGAAAATCAAACTGTAGAAGACTAAAAAAAATGAGGCTATGGATACATTTCCAAAGCAGAAGAGGTAGCCCCTTAAGTGAAGAGCTGCTAGGAGCACCTCAGAGTTCATAATTTCAAAATTAAGTCCTTCCTGCAACCCATTAGTCCCTTGCAGAGCTGCTGGGACCTGCCTGGGTGCTGGCCAGTGGGTCCCACACAGTCAATCTGAGCAGAGCAGTCTGCAATAAGGCAGGGACAAAATTATCCTTGCCACTGCAGTACCAGCTCCTACTTATACGTTATACATACAAATGTATGTGAGAGTTATTACTAGGTGTGGGGGAAATGAATTGCATCGAATACTGAACCTTAAATTACTCCTATTAATGACATTAAAGCATTGCCAAGAATTAATGTCTTTCTGTCATCAGGTTAATGAGATGAAAACAAAAATATATAGTCTCAGGCAACAACAACAACAAAAACACCCAATTGTTGGATTTATTTCATTCTTTTTACAATGCTAATGTGTAATGTCAGGCTGCTTATTTCAGGAAGAAGCAAAAGGTTTATTTTTCCGGATCTGAATCAGATGATGTCTTCATTTAATTCTGTTTGTTTTTCCCAGAATGCATTCACCCTTACCTGCAGAATGGAGTTTTCTCAACTATGGAGAAGGAAAACAAATTGAATTTTCATCAGAGGGTTTCTATTCTGATCACTGCTGGTCTAGTTTCACTTTATAGTTGCCAATAAAATGTTAAAGAGAGTATCACTGGTGGATTTATTTTAATTGATTGCATCTGCCCATTCTCTTGCATATTTAGGTACCTCATTATTGTATGTTCAAGAATTGCATTTCTTAGCACGTGTAATAAGCCTTAAACTTTAGAGATCTAATTGGTTCAGCTGGCGTTTCTGTGCCTCGGCTGCAATGCCAATAAAAAGAAGCACAAAAAAGAAGAATATTAATAGTTCCTACTTTGTAAAGATAAGCTTAGCAGCCAGTTTATGCTTTAATTAATGCATGGAAAGCAAGGAATGCTGCCTTAAAAATAGAGATTACCATCAGATTAAAGCCTAGACTGCAATCCCTTTTTTTTTGTATGCCACAGACATTTAGCTATTCATGTTCCCTGTAGATTCTTTACCTATGAGTGAGCTTGCACATTGTGAGAGAAAGACAACAACTTGTACGTTAAATTCTGCAGGACTGAAAAAATGTAAAAGAATCCTCTTTTCATCGTCTGTTACTGGAGATTCTTCTCTAACAATTATCCTTTCTAGAAGTAAAATATATTGCTCTATTTCACTCATCAAAGATATTTACAAATGGAAAAAAAATGAGGCAGAATGGTTTTTGATGTTCTGAGGACTTTTAGTAGTGATTACCAAAATACAGTAGTTTGAATACCTTGGTCAACAGTGAGTTAACTGTTGATAACACACTGCCAAAATATAATAGAGAATTTTGCAGTAAAATATTTTTAGGCATTTTTCGCTTCTTGATGGCAATGAGTCAAATGAGCAGCTGGCCTGAAGTCAGCAGCTCCTCCTGCTAGTTCTCCACACACCAGGATTGTTGGTCTGGATATGTGCTTTGCAGTCAGAAATCCTACCACACCTGACCAAGTTACTGATAATCCAAACAGCACTGTGTACAAAGAGAGAGGGTGTGTGGATGGGCAGAAATCTAATTCCAGGTATTCATGGACCATCGTTCTGGTGAAGGGGCTGGAGAACAGGCCTTATAAGGAGCGGCTGAGAGAGCTGGGGTTGTTTAGCCTGGAGAAGAGGAGGCTGAGGGGAGACCTCATTACTCTCTATAATTACCTGAAAGGAGGTTGTAGAGAGGAGGGAGCTGGCCTCTTCTCCCAAGTGACAGGGGACAGGATGAGAGGGAATGGCCACAAGCTCCACCAGGGGAGATTTAGACTGGACATTAGGAAAAAATTTTTCACAGAAAGGGTTGTTGGGCACTGGCACAGGCTGCCCAGGGAAGTGGTTGAGTCACCTTCCCAGGAGGTGTTTAAGGCACGGGTGGATGAGGTGCTAAGGGGCACGGTTTAGTGTTTGATAGGAGTGGCTGGACTCAATGATCAGGTGGGTCTCTTCCAAGCTGGTTATTCTATGATTCTATGATTCTGAAAGAGACCAAGGGAGAAACACAGAGATATCACTCTCACACAGTATATTTATGAATCACATATCTGTCCCCTCTCAGATGCTTCTGTGTCATGCCATAGGCAATTTACACATTACCAAGCCCACATGTTCTGTTTTCATCCCTGGACTCTATGCCAGATAATAGTGATAAAGTTTTACCCAACGTGTGGACCCTGGAGTCATTAGCTGTGCACCTCTCCCTCGCTACAGCTGCAGCCACACATCACATTGCCTGGGTGAAAGGAAATATATGCCCCTCCACATGGCCAGGACACTCTCCCACAACATGACCCATGTCCAATTTGGGCTAAAATAAAATTCTGCCACAGCCCTAGTCAAACAAACCAGCCATTCCTCTGCTGCCAATTCCTATCCTGGCCACAGGAATCGCAGGTGTAGCACTCCAGAGGCACTGTACCAGAAGCATGCCAGCACCTGCAGAAAGCCAGCCCTGTTTTCTACGAGGAGACCTGCCAAGAAGCTGGAATTTGGGGGAGGGAAGCATTTAGCTTTTCTTTTCCTACGAGAAGTAAGAAAATATTCTTATCTGCATCTAAGTGGTGCAATAACCCACTCTGACCAATGACCACCTTGAGTGGCTAAGGTCAGTCCTCCACACCTCAACTCCTTGCATACTCAACGTCAGCACTGGGAAATTGATGATCAGGCCACCAGGGAAAAGCTTCTGTTAGATTAGCTTTCTAACAAACAACTCCTCTGGAAAACATATTTTCTCACTTTCTCTACCTGGAAGTAACAACTAGGATTTTTAATGGGATATTTGACTTGCTTGAACAAATGCAGGCTTCATTAGTTGTTATTTTTTCCTAGTGATAGGCAGCGGTAAATCCCACACTAGACTTCTGTGACTATGTCTGATAAATGTTGCCTAGAGCCCTAGCACTATCTTTTAATAAGCACAGATCTTGCTGCTACACTGTTTTCTTGTTCTTTCTTCAAAAAAAAAAAATCTGCTGATGTCTTGTGCTTCCCCCCCATCTTTCCTTTGTTGGTAGAAAGGCTCGTTTTTCTCACATACCTGAGCTGAACGGATATTATTTTCTATGCTTTATAAAGGAATGAAACAACACAAAACAAACTTTGTCTTTATTAGGGAACTCATTTCTTGAGACACCGTAATGGCAGTGACTGTTTGTAATACTGGTGTAGCCCAGAAATCCTGCTATCAACACAATAGGCATAAAACGTTGCTTTGTGGAGTCTGTGGATCATTATTCCTTCTTAAATGCCTCAGGGCAGAAGTTACTGATGATTCCTGTCTACCACCTAACGTCAGAGGTCACCTCTTGAAAGCATATTTCTTTCTCTAGTGCTCTACAGTTTTATGGACTGATACACACTGGGAAAGTTCCAGAGGGCAAATCTGCAATATTGTACCACTTCATGACTGAACAAAAATGTGCTTTTTCCCCCTTCCTGCTGCAGAAGTGTTAGAAAACTGTCTTTTAAAAATGTGAGCTCTCCAGAGCAGGTTTACAGGACAAAGATGATAAGGATGGAAGTTCTTGTTTACTGCAAATAGTCTTCTGGGTCTATTTTGCAAAGAACATGAAGGTTTTGTTCATTTACATCATCCCTCAGAACACAAGACAGAAATAAAACTTTGGAGAAAAGTGGCAAGTCACATCACTGCAGACAGCAATACTGAGACAGTAAATTGGGCGCATTCCTTGCTTTTCTATGGCCCTTGCATTTTGACTTTTCGGTGGCACTCAGCGCTACCTCAATGGTAACGCAAGATTCAGAATTTTGGCTTTTCCCTGTTCAGAAGAATGTTTGTCCAAATGTCACTTACTTGTGGCACTAAAACAAAGCATCTGTCAAATCAGATGATGCAAGGATGGCCCTCACTAGGATTTAATTTACCACCACTTGGCATTTGAGTTGACACTTACCTGGAAGGCAAAAGGAGGCTCAGGTTCTGCCTGCAGCTTTATGGGGGCACTGACATCCACGAGCTGTTCCTCTGCAGCACAGCAAGACCCCACAGAGGCCTCCACTGCATGGCTGGTCTATCTGAGCTAATTCAGGAATTACAGCACCTAGGAGCACCTGGGGATGTGCCCACACACCCAGGCTTTTCTGAATCTCAGTAACAACCTTATGTATAGGCTCATCACCCTATGGATTAGCATTGACTAAGCAGAAAAGCAAATGATCCAGCTATCTGGGACTATCTAAAGAATATAACTTTACAAATATAGTAACTTTCATAGCTCAAGTATCAGCATTTTGTGCTTTGTACCAGTATAAAATCTCAGTGGAGCGAACTGTCAGGGTATGACCCACAGCCTCATATGCTACTAGGTGGGTAAATACGTCCAGAGGAGGTGAATGTTAACTCACTGAGCTAACATTTGCATCTTGTTTACCTTTTGCTCCATTATCACTGCACAACCCTATGCTCCATTATGCAGCCCTGCCCTGACTTTGCCCTAGAAGGGCAAATCTCTGCTGAGTGCTCACCTGCACTGCCTCTTCACAAACACAACTTTTAGTCACTTACCCATCCCACATTAGTAATCACTCATAACAACTGCTCAGCTGAAGCTAGTAGGACTACAAAAGTTCTAGGTGCTTACCACCTGTCTTAAAGGAAGCAACACTTGGAATAGAGAAATGCTTCTCATATTGGCTTTGATTGTCTCATATCCTCCATGCACTGACTTTGTGCTCTTCATTGCTTTTCATAAAACCTGCTATTGCTAAAAACCAAAGTTCAAACACAAGGTCATCCAAGTAGCTGTCTGTTCTTAAATGTGTTCTCTGGGCACACTGTAGCAAAAGCTATATCCAGTGAATCTAATTTAATGCATTAATGTGAATCCATAAAACAAAGTCACAAATTGTGCAAGCAAAGTTATTTACAGCACAGGAATCTTACTGATTACAGCAATAAATAATACACTGTGTATCAATGGGAATCAATATAAAATCAGTTAATCCACAGGGGCAATGGAGAGAATTGGAACAATTTTGCTATTACTCTAATGCAGTAACTTTGTAACAGCAGCCTTCACAGTTTCACTTTTCAAAGCATTAAGTCTCTACTCATTTGATAATAATTTGGGGAAGATTCCCTTCTGCTGTTTATCATGAGAGTGAAGCTGCCCCTTGCCAATTCACACCAATGGGATTATAACTCTTCCATAACCTCACCATGACACTGGCAAGATTTTAGCTTAAGCCAGGGCCACAGTTCAATCAGTACCAATTGCTTCAATTTCTGCTTCAGTCTACTTTGGCTTAACAGTGGCAAAGTCCTGCACCCTCACTGCCTGAACCTGATTACGCCACTTTCACAGCATTATCTGGGAAGTAAAATCCACAGCTCTCCCTTACGTGGCTGCTTTACATAACACAGGCATAAATCAGGAGGAATAAAGCTGCTATTACTTAAGAAGAAAAAAAAATGAAAAACCCTCTCAGAGTCCCTGCTGGCCAGCTGATTTATCTGCACTGCAGCTATAGACATTTTCCTAAATGGGAGAGGGAAAAGTCTCAAAATACACTTTATACAATTTTCAGGGCCAGGTCCTCTGCCTCTCCCCACCTCTTGTCATTTGTATGGGATCCAGGCCATTTTCCCCTAATTTAGGGCTGGATTATGACACTGATGTGCAGGCAGGTTTTGGATTATCAGTATCTTGGGAAAAAAACTGCCAAACAATGTGCTAATTACTTTCCCAGGATCTGTGATGCGCAGGTGAACAGTTCCCCCTGGTGCACTGATCTATGCTTATGTCTCCTCTAACCAAACACTTCTCTGGTTTAATAGGCTATCCAGTGGAAGTACTGGTTTGGGAATGTCTTTGCATTAACTTATGGCAGTCTGCTCTAAAGATACAGCTGTACCTAGTGACGTTTCCATAGTCAAGGGGATAGATTCCTTGTATTTATTGCCTTCAGCCCCACATTGCTAGGCTAAGACCAAATATGATCTAGAAGAAAACACATAGTATGTTGGCATCCAACGTATCTTGCCAGGAAACCATCACATTTAAAAATATTCTCCAATGGTTCAGGAATCTGATCAGTAAATACTAAATTTAGAATTTCTGGAAGCAGCTTTTGTACTCACACTGAGAGGTGAACTTAGCAACATGAAAAGATGTGGCTGCAGCTGTTCTTTTCAGGTTCCGCAGTATCTGCCTCAAATCAGTTTAGGAGTTCAAATGTGCAGCATTTGAAACTGGAAAATTTTCCCAATTGTCAAGCTTAGAATGACAGTACTAATGTTTCTAGTACTGGGTACTGTGTTACTTCAAAATATTCTGCATATCCACAGCAAACTGTGTGATTGTGGTGACAGCTGGAGGACTTAAGTTACAAGTGAGCCGTAGGTATGAAAGTCAACTTTGGTCTTCAGGTAGAATCATGTTCCAGTTGCTAACAGGGCAGTATCCCTACAAACATCCAGAGCTCTTCAGTCATTGGGAAGTTCAGGAACTCCCTAGACAGTCACCTGCCCTATGGTCACATTTCCACACAACATAACATGTGATAATGGAGAAATAAAGGCAGACTTCCTACGTCTCCTGGTACTTCTGGTGCTCTTGTAATACCCTGCTGACTCTTCTGCTCTTCCTCTCTAAATTCAATGGCCATCTCTCACTTATATTCCCTTGCAGAAGCAAGGAGAGAGATGTTCTGAGGTGGGCTCACACAGTTATTACTTTTTTAATGTCTGAATACGAATTCAGTGAAGATATTAAACAGATTTATAAACAATGGCTTCCATTTTACACAGATGTGTGCAGTTTGAGCACTCTGTTTTATTGAGGCAGTTAACATTTGTAGTGATGGAAAACAGAGCACTCTGTTTGCAATTGAAAGTGGTTTATATTCCCTCTTCAAACAGTAAGGCTACATAAGTGCTTTTCTAATGACAGTTTTTCTTAGTAAATCATATCGCTTCTCTTTTCACTCAGAGGGCCGCTGTCATTAGGTGCTCCATGAACATGATTTGTGATAGTCAGCCTGATAAAATTCCAGACAGCAATAAATGCATTTCCTGCAAATAACCAACTGATCTGAACTGTTCAGAAAGCAAAACTCTTCATGAAGTGGAAGGATATAACCCAAAACATTCACTAACATTTGTCAGCAGAGTAAGCAGCCATTTACCAGTAGCTTCAGAAAACTGATTGTTGCTGTCTCAAGATCATCTCCTTCTGACCTTCAGAACTCGCAGTGTCAAAACTAATCATCTCTATTACCAGCCCTTTTCTGTTTACCTGTACCTTTTGCAACCACCTGGTGTTTCTAATTTGCCTGATTGTCCTCAGCTGGCAATTAAATAAAGCAGTAAATAAACAGCTACTACAACTCTCTTTTGATACTAGCCTGCATGTTTGTGTCTCAGAGGTGTTTAGGTATCTTCTTAAACAATTGTATTTCATTTAAAGAACATTCAGAGAGGAACACTTAGGGCTATCATGAAATAAACAGGCACCTATGGGAGGGTATTAATTTTATTTTCTTCACCTGCTGCAAGAAGCTAGTACACATAAGTGGAAATGCCCCACGTTGCAAGCTCTGGATCAAGCAGTGGCTTTGTGCTGTTGAGAAGACCTCATTTTGATCAGACCCTTACACTTTCAGTATATTCCCTGCCCTTCGCTGTCCCTGGGTTGTGCTTGCTGTGGTCCATGTGCTCCTTTAGTTTTATCAGCTAGCTTCCAGTATGGAATACAACCACTCTGCTGCTGTAGAAACGTGAAGAGAGCATGTTTGATCTAAAAAGGTTAAAGTTCTATTATCCAAATAAAAGTGTACAGTTTAGAAAAAGATTTGAGAGCTTTAAGGAGAAAAACAACTGAAGTTTTGTTCCTTCTCTCTCTCACTGTGGATTAAGATTTATATTCTATATAAATTGCCTAAGAGTCAGCCAAAATACAAACGAAAATAGCTCCATTTTTATAGAACTGAAGATAAGGGGAATGTGTAGAAAGCAGAAAAGATCATATATTGTATTATGAGAGCAACCTAAACTCCTAAGAAGTAAGGGGAAGGGAGTTTGTTGGATGCACACTTCGAGACAATGTGGGAACAAATGTGGCTCTGCACACCCGGCTGTGTTTCCAAGCCCACACATGCACAAGCAGAAGCGTAAAGTGGTACTGTGTTTTGCATGCTGATTTTGCACTGGCTACGCTAGCTGCTGGTCTGTAATAACATTAAACTGAAATAACTGTCCTTCCTTTTATCCAGTGTCAGATACTTGCTCCTGCTCCGCTTCTTATTTGTGGTGGTATAACCTTTCCTCTAGCTCTCTAGAGAATTGTCCTGGAGAACTGATCCTGGTTAAAACTAGCCCTTTTTACCCTTGGTAATTTTAATCAGTTCCATTCCCTCTATCCAGTTTAATACTACCAAAATACTGATCTGTATTTACATGATCAGAATTTGTCTTTTGCAAGATTAAGTAATGAAAGTCTTTCAGTAATGATTAGTAATACCTGTCTTGAGATAATTTCCAGTGAATAAAATTCAAGGCTGAGGAATATGAGAGATGTTTGACTTCACATCATTCTCAGGCTTCATCAGGAGGTTTCAGGTGGTGCTGCTATCACTAAGGAACCTACAAATTCTAGAATCCTTCTGAAAATGCAGAATAAACTTTGCTTTACTCTTAAGTAAATTTAAATACACATTTACATGAGTAAATGTTGACAGTGGAGTCAGAAAGAAAGTTCACTGCCACTAGAAAATATTTTGGAAGGAGATAAAAGCAGGATTCAGCACTCATGCACACATCTGTAATTCCACTGCTGTTGATTAAAAAAACATCTCAAAGTTGTTTCCTGGAATCATGAAGATTTATGTGATCAGAGCTCCGATTACTTGCTACCCAGAATGAGAGCAGCAAGAAGCAGTCTCAGGCTGATAAAGACTGACTGACTCTTGTCAGGAAATGTCCTTCACAATTAAAAATGCACATTTTATGCCTGGTTCATAATTTTGGAGGATTGTTTCAATGCACAGGCATTGCTTTCCTCCAGTTATTTTTTTTCTTCCTTTTTTATCAATATATTTCACTTTGACAACCTGAAATTCCTATTTTATCTTTTAAAAACAGCCTTACAGAGACGTATTGGATTTTGAGTGAAACTGATAAAACCACAGAAATTCAGAGATAACGGTAAAATTTGCCTTATGTATTTTTATTCTTCTCCTTCTGCCAAGTTTGAAATTCAGATTGTGGGTACCTGCACAGTGTAGTGCTTCAAGATAAACAAAAGTAGTTTCAAGTCAAAAATCTCATAAAAGACAAAACACGCTACAAGGATTCCCAGGTTCAGTCAATGTGTCTTTAGTTCTGAAACATCACAGAAGGCACAGATCTTACATTTTATCCGGAATGTGGCCTGTCAGAACAATCTATGCAGCAAATTAATGCAAATACTTGTTATGTAGCATTTATGTAAAGTGCCCACTTGCTAAGTTGCACTTCCTCTTGCCTATTATTTTCTATATTCAACCATAATAAAATTCCCAATATTTTTGATATTATACTTCTCATTTCCTTTCAGCCACCAGTCTACGAATTTCCATTAGTGATTTTTTTTTCTTGTGATTTCATGGGCTGAATGGTTAAAGGTGAAAAGAAAGCCATCACCTTGTATTTCAAATCACATCTTCATGAGAGGCAAGCGAAATTGCCTGCCTTGCCTGGGTCTACCTCTTTTGGCAGACTGTCGAGAAAGGTTGAAGTTTTTCCTATTCCAAAACTTGGAAAAGGTTCCCACAGAAGAACATTTCAAACTTTTTTTAATCTGCTGCTGGGTTCTCTCAACAATTTGCTGAATTCAAGTGTAAGGGAGAAGAAAAAGTTCAGGAAGTTGCTGCGGAGAATGCCTGCAGCAACAGGTAAGTCTCTCCTTGCAGAGTTAGAGTATCAAAGCATAGGTCATTTTTCCCTCTTCCAGCACGCTCATGTCCTCAGATTGTGACAATCTTGAGCATGGCCAAGGTTCACTTGGAAGTTATGGCCTTGCCAAGCCTGCCATGACAATTCCTCTGTTACAGAGCTACTGCTCATACTAAGGAAATGTGCAGAGGGTTTGCATGGATCCAATCATCTTCTCTCTGCTTGAGCCACTCCTTGAGTTCTGTCAGAGTCCCAGGTAGACTTGGGCCTACACTGAAAATCCTTGATATTGCCTGCTATTCCCTCTTGCACATCATCTCAAGTTTGCAGAAAGCTGGCAAGCCAGAAAACTGGCTGTGAACTGAAGAGCATAACACGGAACTTCCCCAGTTTGCTGCGATGTACTCAGGACAAGGACCAGAGCACAGGCAGAGAGAGCAGCAAAGAGAGAGCCTCAGCAGCTGTGACAAGCAACACAGACTTCATCTGCCAAGCAGCAGGAGAAGCTCTTGCAGCCCTCGCTTTGCTGCTCTCTCTGTCCATGCTCTGGTCCTCTTCCTGAGTACATCACAGCAACCTGTGAGTGCAGGTACCTCCAGTATTTGCATTTCGGAGGATGGGCATACACAACAGTCTGATGCCTTTGAGAATGGTTTTATGTCATGAGCTGAAACTACTCTGAATTTGGATTTTACTAATAGATACAGAGCTGTCTTTGAATAATGTGTATGTATGTTAGTGGGTGACACGCAAAGCGAAGCCTTTGGTTTAGGTATTTCTACTATATAGGGTGTAAGGTCAATAATCTTGACAATATACTTCAGTCAGGGCTTTGTCTTCTTTCTCTGGGGTGGTTATATTGCCCTAAGGGCACTCTCGTCAGGGTGGGGTTTCTGCAAGTACACATGCTGTATGTATATGTTTGCCTTTTCAGAATCTTAACAGAATAGGTCAGGGACAATTGGTTTATAGAATCATAGAATCACCAGGTTGGAAAAGATCCACCGGATCATCAAGTCCAACCATTCCTATCAGTGTCCCGGATCACTAGCAGCAGGTGACATGGGGGCACACCCTGGGGTGCATCCAGTGATGCTCCAGTGGGGGATCCCCACCCTGGCCATGAGTGTTTGCAGGGCTCCCCTTCGAGCCCCCTCCCGGTTGCTGCAGCCCCCACAGACAGCAGAGACCCCCGGGGCTGGGGAGCGGGCGAAAGCAGAGCAGGGCTCCGTGCCTCAGTTTCCTCATGGATAGAGTGCTGGGGTTTTGGGAGGGGGCACAGGGGCACGACAAGACTGGCTTGCCCCTCTTGGGGGTACTGCGGGGGACCCTCCAGAGCAGAGCCTGTGTCCCTGCCACCGTCGCTGCACCAGGCTGTCCCAAACCGAGTCGTGCTGCCAGGCAGAGCCATGTCCCTGCTCCAGCCCCACACACTCAGGGGGAACCCCCCAGCTGCCGGCACCCCCACAGTCCTGGGGCACCTTCAATCCTCTGAGGACTTCATTAGATTTCTTCATTAGATTTCTTCATTAGATTTCTGAGGTTTCATTAGATTCCTGTGTCTGAACAGCTACTGAATGCCTATTGGACTTTCTTCTTTTTTTTTTTTTTTTGTGTTATATTTAGCTGTGACCTTGAATTTGTTTTCTTTTGTTCATTTCTTCCAGAAAAGGATTTTTGTCTCTCTCCCTATCTTGACAACAATGAGAAATGGAATTTATTTTTTTTAAACTCATACATGAGGGTAGTATATTTCCTAACAAAATGTTATGAGTGTGCACTGCTGGGCTGTCCATCAGAGAATGTTATCCTCTTTCTTATACTGGCTACACAATATTCACTTTTTCCTTTAGAATAAAAGAAATAAAATATTTACTTGCTTGTCCAGCTTTGCTTCTCAGACTTGC
This sequence comes from Clamator glandarius, assembly GCA_033459285.1. NCBI lineage: Eukaryota > Metazoa > Chordata > Aves > Cuculiformes > Cuculidae > Clamator > Clamator glandarius. The sequence continues at coordinate 2,531,276 of JAUNZM010000110.1, read as the reverse complement.
CCTCAAAGGTGGCTTCTTCTGGAAGGCACTCCAGGGTTGGCACTTACTGAGGTCCTACCAGGCTAAGCAGGCCGTGAACTTTTCCTGCTCCCACCTGCTGTATATTCAGTCAGACTTGAGAAATTCAGTCTTCAAACACAGGAGAACTCACAGACAATAGAACTCTGCTTCAAAATCTCTGTAAATCCCAGGACATCTGTCGCCATCTAAACCTAAGTGAGGAACCTCTTTTGCTACAGGGGCTCAAATACTCAGCAGGAAATGCTGATGCCTTGCAGCCTGCTGATAGAAGCAAAGCAAGTGCAGGAGGAGGCTGGACAGATAAAGCAGTTTGCCTGAGGTCCAGTAGATCAGAACAAGCTGCAACAGCCAGGGGCTGCTGCCCACCAGCATCCTGGGTACTGTCCTCCCCTCCCACTAGACTCCCACTAGTCCTGAGCACCTTTAGCCACTGCTGCTAAGCTCAGAAGGGAAAACTTTTAACTGGCTGCTGCCAGGAAAATGCATAAAACCACAGGCTAAATGACGGGTTTTGAATAAAAATTTGCCTCTGACTGTTGATCCTGGATTCTGTTTCAAAACTGTGATGAGATAAAGGTCAAAAGATGCAGCTTTTATTTTCAGCAGACTTCTATTTTCCTTTAGGGACTGAATAGTTCACTCTTCAAGCTTTCCCCACACCTGTATGATTCCATCTCCTTCTATAATGTATGTCTACTTACACTCAATAAAAACAAATCCAATTTCTCTTAGGCAGCCTACAAGGTACTACTATTTAGAAATTCTAAAGAAGAAAGGGATCATAAAATATTGAATATATCACACAAAAGCTACATGCTACATGTAGGACTCCAATCACTCTGAAATATACTTATTGTTTTTCTCTCAAACAGAAACTCATAGTAAGCAACAAGACCATAAAAAGAGGAACAATAGATAATACAGAGCTGAAAATTTGTTTTTCTGAATATTACAGGAATGTACCTTTGATAAATGATCTTTCATGGTATTTTCTGCCCCAGAAAAACAGTATACCAAAGTCAGTTAAGTTACTTGTAAGATTTTTCTTATCCAGAACTTTTTTTCTAAACCAGAGCTCTAAGACAACACCACCAGCTGTATTTCTCTGCATACTGTTTATACTGTGAGAAGTGGAGAATTTGATGGTGCCTGCCATTTCAGGATTCTTCAATAAAGAAGCCAAATGGAAATGTAGCATCAATAGGTGCTGCTGCAACATTTGTGTAATGTAAGGAACTGCAGTGATGCAACACGTCAGCCTCTTTGCTGGCTTCGGGCACTGTCTTAGTCCTGGGCACCCAAGTACAACTGAAGAGATGTGAGGTGTCAGAGGTATGCAGACCAACCAGCGTCACTGTGCCACCACGGGGAAATTCTGCAATCCATTAAATCCAGTAATAGTCCCAGACCAACCAGTGTCACTGTGCCACCTCAGGGATATTGTGCAATCCATTAAATCCAGTAATTGTCCATCAACTACACCATTGCCCATTGAAGCAGCCACCAGAGCTCTATGCACTCACACTCCCTTCAAAAGGAGTGGAGGCTCACAGCTGAGATTGTGCTACTGGTAGGTTTTCTCTGAGGGTGTTTGACTCGGTTGTAACGGAAGAGAGCTGAAGGCAGACCGTGATGAAGAATTCCTGAAGCCTCGTGACACCTGATTATCTGACATGGCACCATCAATGAATCTGCAAAAAGTATCATTTGTCTTCCATCACCATAGCAACTGATAATTTTGATTCATGTGCATTCGTGTGTGTGTGCCTGGCACCCGTGTTTCCATGGTGAGGCTGCTGCCTCCTTGCAGCAGAAAGAAGTGCTCCACTTTGATCTCCTTCACCCTCTCTGCCATGCTGGAGCAGCCAGACTGCAGGTTTCTGCGACACACAGCACTGCCAGGCTCATAAGAGCTTTTCAGATCTCCTGCATTATCTCACCCGAAACAGAGGAATAGTCTGACATTTCACTAATCTTCAGGGCAAGGTGCAAAAGATACAGAGCAGAGGCCAGTAGAAAGCTAAGATTCTTCTTCAGTGCAAACACAAGTCCAGGAGAAAAAAAAAGCATAAAGTTTCTCAGGATAAAGCAAAATAATTCTAAAAAGATCAGACAATTCCTTCTTCTCTTTGTTTCCTTTTCTTGCTCCATAAATCATTTTATTTATGTAATGGAGAACAATGAAGCAAGACAGATTTAGAAAACATTTTTTCCTGTCAAAGTGTAGAATGATTGATGCTGTGCAAAAGCAGTATCTAAGTTAAAAAAAATACGCTTTCAGGGATAATTCACTGAAATCCACTGAAAGATTGGATTTGGATGCTGACAAATACCGACTATTCACACTAAATTAATTAAATATTTGGGAATGGCCTTGAATAATTAGAACTGAACAGAAGAACACAGTAGCATAAGATTGTCTTCAATTTAGACCCATTCTCTATATTATAACTAGAAATTATTTAAGAATAACAATGTAGCCCAAATATCTCAAGACAGAACAGAAGCCTTCAACTTAAACAGTGGAGCTGTTATCGGGCTGCCTTGGCATTTGTATGACAATGTATTAGCACAGCACCAGAATAATAATTCTCTGCTGCTTGTAAGCAAACCATTTTTCTAAGTCTTGTGTTCCATTCTCTTTTTAAGATAAAACCCTGGTGAAGTACCATACAATGAACATGTATTGCATGAAGTGTCTAATAGAATTTGGATTCATACAGTACCTTTCAGACTCAGGTTGTCCCCAAGTACATTGCTTTAATGCAATAAGTCAGAAACCAGCAGTGCTGTGAGCATGTAGGCAAGTGTTGGCTGTCATTATGCACCAGCTAAGGCTCATACAGAAGACTAAGTATCTTTTTTGAAAATGAAAATGAATAAATAAACACCATCTTTAGAGCTGGCATTGGAAAGGTGCTTGTGAGTTGGTATTTCCATATAAAGAATTGATTCTGCAGGCAGTTACTCCCCCAAGCCAGCACTACCTGCGTCAGCAAGAACAGCCAGCATTAGATCTTGAGACTGGCACACCTTGTCTCTGCTGAAGGACCAAGCCAGGATCCCAGCCCTCATCTGCTGAGGGACTGAAATGTAAATCTGAGTTTCCCCTTTAAACATTTTATTCAACTACATTCATGTCAGCTTTTGCTGTATCATTTTAGGGTCAACCTGAAGTACCAGAGCTCATTTGTCTGACTCTGAAGCTCGAGGTCTGCTGAAACCACCAAATGAAGGTCTTCCTCCATCAGGGTGTTAATGACAGAAGAGGGAGTGGGTAGCAGTGGTCACCCATATAATGAAGGACAAACCTGTGAAATGCTGCCTCCTGGCTTCTCTCTCACCAGGAATTTCATCCTTCACCCTGCCACCTGAGCAAGTTGTATCATATTGGTTTAAATGTGATGAATTAAATCCTGAACATGATTAGAGTGACTGTTGCTACTGTGATGGAATGGAGGAGGCTTTCTTTAAAAAAAAAAAAAAAAAAAAGAGTGAGTGGTGTTTTCATTTTAAATAACAACTCTTGTGCCCAAAGCTCTGCAACTCCAGCACTCTCTGGCAGTATGGGGTAAAAGGCACAGAGAAACAGAGATGGTCAAGCCGGCCAGGAGCTGGATGCCCTCCAGCAGGGCAAGGGTTGTCCCCTCCCTCAGCCAGGCAAAGAGGACAGGCAGCTTTGCCTTCCCTGAGAACTGGTAGGAACACTCATTAAATTGAGATATTTGACCTTGGCTTGTGGAAGTATAGTCGAGAAATGCGCCCTGTCATTTTGCTGTGAATATTTTGGGAGTTGCTTAGCCTAAAATGTTCCTTCTTTTTCTTATTCAGAATTGAAGTCTTGGCAACACACAAACACTGCATTTATTCAAAGTCTTTTCTATGGATTTTGCCTAGATGAGAATTCGTTTCAAAGATTAAAACATAAACTAATTCAAAGCTGCCAGCTCTCTGTTTGTTGTGCCCCAAATCATTCTGTGATGCTCCTGCTGCAAAAGATCACACAGATCAGCATAATTCCAGCAGGAACAATGCAAGCACACCTGTTCAGTGTGTTGCTGCACACTTTTTGCATTAAACCCCATACATATCTACTTTGAATTATCTGTCTGTGATCTTCACACATTTTCTGCTTTGAAAGCAGCCTCAGAGGTGGCAGCAACTCTGTCTTGCCATACATAGAACACAGCAGAATGACTTCAGGAAAGTCTGGGTGAGTTGCAGGGTGGTGAAGTAAAACATTATAAATATGTTTTCCATTTTTATCTGTTGTAAATCATCACATTGAATTATACCTCAATTTGGAGTGAGGCATTCCCGTTCTACAAGGTACACAGCTATGCCTCATGCCACTGAGAAAAACAGCATGAGAAGTGATCGTACGCACTGCTGGTGGTGAGGAACACCATGGAGTGCTGGCAAAACGAAGGAGGCAAAATGATGATAGATAAGCTTCAGTACAGAGAAATGTAACATAAGGGATGTAATGAAGACAGCTCTGCACATAGTAACAGGATGGTGCTGTGCTCAAACCCAGCAGTTACAATTAGGAACAAACCCTTCTGGACATCTGCAAGTGCTTTGAAAGCAGTGCCTGGCAATAACAGACAAGAAAAAGCCAAACACTGAATGTCATCAAATGGCTGTGTCAAACGAGGCAAATGCCTCCTTTGCTACCACATGCCACCCTGGTACACCCACTTCTCTCACACTACCTATAGTCCTAGTCTCCGCATTTTAAGGAGGCAGCAGACTTTGGAAAGGCACAAACAAGGACAGCAGAAAACATCAGCAGAGCAGAAGAGTTGCCTCACAAGGGGTCTGAAAAGCCAGGGCTCATAGACTGCCTCAGGAGACGGCAGGAGGACATAGCTGAGGTTTAGAAAAACTGGCTGGCACTGAATAAACTGAACATGGAGCAGTTCAGTGAAACACAATGAGGACTTAGAAACTTCCAGTGGGACCAGGAAAACTTTGGTTTAAAATAGATAAGAAAACATTTTCTTCATACAACATGTCATGAGCCTCTGGAAGCTGGTGCGGCAGGAGACTGGAGGCAAACAGGATCAGTTGACTCTGAAAAGGATTAGACAAATCCATGAACAGCAGGTCAATGACTACTGGAGATATTAGGAAGGGTTTTAACTTCTAACAATCCTAGGACAACTCTTGAATGTGCTAAGAGACTGCAAGGCAAATGGGCAGCAAAAACCTGTAAGACTCAAGTGCTCTTCTTGTATAGCATTGCCAGCCACCACTGCAAAAGGCAACGTATTTGGCTACATAGACCATTACTCTGACCCAGACACGCATTTCCAATGGTGTTACACTCTTACCTGATTGCTGAAGGACTGGCTGATCCTAGATTTTAAATGTGAGTCCATATTACCCAACTTCACACACTGATCTTAGGTAAGAATGAATCACCTGCTATAAGCATCTATTTCTCTTCATTGACAACAATGCCAATGTAGACAAGGCAACGAACTTTCAGATGGCTAAAGTCAAATGAGATAAATCCTACTAATTACACTAGTTCAAATGATTCTGAACCCATGAATCGTTCTCACAAGATCATCAGATTAGTTCCCAAATTGTTGCATAATTTTCCAGATGGACTTGATGTTCTTAAAGCTCTTTTCCAGCATAAATGATTCTGTGATTCCCAGACACATACCTTTCCCTCTTCCCATCACCCAGCATACTAAATCTCCTGTTCCAAGTCTTCTATGTCTCTCACAACAGAGGATTTTACTTGGAGGAGGGAGGTCAGATCTTTCACCCTAGGCAAGGTCAGATAAACTCTCAGTAGACTTGGATCATCCACAGAAAGATCCATACCCTGACTAGGGAATTTTCAGATATCTGCAATTTCAAACAGTTTGAAAAGTTACTCTTGGTCATTGATAGGGTAAAAAGGGATGGGACAGTAGGAGAACTGCACTGCAGAATTTTAAATCAATTATTGTTGGCTTTGAGCATTGGGTAAGGCATATACTGTCCTTTCCAAGCTGCAAAAGGGATGTGACATGTTCCACCCAGCAAGATAAGGGGAGGATTTCGAGTGGTTCCCCATTTGGCAGAGAAGGTCACAACATGAGTAAAATTACAAAGTGCTGTTCTAAAGCATTCACTGCAGTGCAATGTGATAACCTTATTAGAGAAATCTGGTACCCTCTTATTAAAAGGAGTGTATTCACCATTAAATGCCATGTATTTTTTACCTCTTCATTGATCTTTTGTAGGAGTTTCCAAAAGCTACAGGAACTGTGGCTTTAATTAAATAAAGCATTTACTGGCATAATAAAAACAATAATTCTTGAAGTGTCCATGCCTCCTATGTTCGCTTAACATAACTCAGAGAGTTCAGTCATTAAAAAAAAAGAAGGTGGAAAGGAACACTGACATTGATATGGGACTGAATGCAGATTATTACTCAGCATTTCTATATGCAAAATGAATGTTGTAAAAGGTGTCTAATGACAGCTAATAAGACAGGCTGAGAGAGGGAACTCAAACAGTAAACAATGTTGTTACAGCAATTTATAAATACCTTTTATTAAACATTAAAAGCAGCTGTATAATGATAACATTATAGAAGCAAGTTGGATGATGAATTCACCATTTAGTCTGTGGTTAAGTAGGCATCTTCTGAAGATGTTCCTGGGCATTCCAGAAAGCATGTAAGTGTGGATTTTCTTCAGAAATACACTCTTTTCTCATCCCATATTAGCCTTAGAATCCTAGAATGGTTTGGGTTAGAATGGACTTTTAAAGATTACCCAGTTCAACTCCCCCTGCCAAAGGCAACGACAGCTTCTTCTGTTCATCCTGGATAACTATATACATACACATTCAAATTCTGTTGTCATTTATGTTCCATGCAATTCTACCAAATATCTCTGAGACTGCATGATACAATCTTCAATCCTAAATCAGTAACTTTTATTTCTCTATAGCATGGAGTTAGGAACCAACACACCTAGAATTTACTACCATGGGAGCATGAGAGTGAAAAGAGATGTTCAGACTCACCTTCCTCTCTGTGTTTCTTTAAGATCTTTAGATGAATATGCTCCAGGGGTGTTATGCTTTGGCCCCTACAAGCTATGTTTATCTACTAGATCTGCTCATCCAGCACATCAGGCTTTGTATTGTACTTCTACCTTCAGATGCCCAGGGAGGGGCTTTGCAGTATTACAAAGAAGTCACTCAGAAGAACATCACACCACTGCACGTGTGAGGAGGAAATACTCTTTAACAGGCCTGTCTTTTTATGAAAAGATGCATAAGTGAGCTCCCTGATAAAAGCAGCTTCAACATGTGCACCAATTGATCGCCGCCAATCCCCTTCAGCTGCCCATGGCACAAAGCTACTTGCCTACAATGGGTGAGCCACCAGACCATCATTCATGGCACCTCCTTGGCAGCCACAGAACCCAGCTGACCAGCTTTGGCTCACATTATGCTTTTGCAGCAGCCACATTTGGGTCCTTGCCTTGGGTCTCAGCCAGGCTGCAGATCCAGAACTACCCACTGGCTTGAGATAGGGCCAACCTGTTGATGTCGTACCTCTAGACACCATTTGTCACTCAATTCACCTTGGGCAGCAAGATTTTTTTTCCTCCTTAGCGTGCGTTTTAGAAAAGGATTATGTGCTGGTTTGCCACAAGATTTATACACAATCTCTATCTCTTCTAGGTAAAAAGAAATGGCTTCACTTTACCTCTATTAGTCTGATGTGGATATTAATCTCTAGAAGTATTCACACAGAGTATATAACCTCCAGGTATCTACTGTTCATATATAGAGCATTGAATCATAAGCAGCTAAAATCAAAATACACTGAAAATAATCCTTTTCCTCCTTCTCATTCATTCCTTTTCTTCCTAAGCTCAGAACTTCATAAGGTAGTATGTGCCATGCCTTTGAGGAGGACTGTTTTATTTCTTCAAGGTCTCTAACTTTGAGATTCATATCTCCTCACTTCTATGAGAATCAAGATTAAAATATAAAGATTTCTTAAAGGGAGGATTTATATTTTTTAACTAAGTCCCCACAAATAATATCTACATTTTCTTGGGGATAAATGACCTTCGACTTAAATAATTCATCAGGCTACACTTCAAGAACATGCCAACACTTTCCAGAAAACTGTTCTAATGGATAACCACCACCCCAGCAGAATTCTTTGGATTTTGTTGAAACACATTCATATTTCGTTGCTACAGATGCCCAGGCAGCTGTGCAGAAATCCATCAGTGGCTGAAGCTGTTACAACATAACTGACAATCAGTCTGCTGGGAAAATAAAATAAAAAGAGCTAATCCTGGAATAAAGGATAAGCAGATGACTTTCATTTTGATGAAAAAATACAGCTAAAATGAAAGATATATAATACATAACAAAGAAAATTAATAAACAGAATCACAGAATCATTTAGGTTGGAAAAGACCTTTAAGATCATCAAATCCAACCTTTAACCTCACACTGCCATGTCCACCACTAAATCATGTCCCTCAGCACCATATCCACATGGCTTTTAAATCCCACCAGGGATGTTGACACCACTAGTTCCCTCAGCAGCCTCTTCTAGTGTTTGACAACCCTTGCCATGAAGTAATTTTACCTAATATCCAATCTAAACCTTCCCTGGTGCAACTTGAGACCATTTCCTCTCATCCAACTACTTGTTACTTGAGAGAAGAGCACCCACATCACTACAACCTCCTTTCAGGGAGCTGTAAAGAGGGATGAAGTCTCCCCCTCAACCTCCTTTTCTCCAGATGAAACAAGCCCAGCTCCCTCAGCCGATTCCCATAACCCCTGTGCTCCAGACACTTCCCCAGCTCCATTCCCCTTCTCTGGACATGCTCCTGCCCTTCAGTGTCTTTCTTGGAGTGAGGGGCCAAAACCTGAACATAGGATTCAAGCCTGCCCAGTGCCAAATACAGGGTGACAATCCCTTCCCTAGTCCTGCTAGCCATACCATTTCTGATACAAGACAGGATGCTCTTGGCCTTCTTGGCTACCTGGGCACACTGCTGGCTCATGTGCAGCAGCTCTTGACCAACACCCCCTGGTCCTTTTCCACTGGGCAGCTTTCCAGCCATTTATCCCTACGCCTGTAGCATTGCACAGGATTGTTGTGGCCCAGGTGCAGCACCTGACACTAAGCTTTGTTGAACCTCATCCTGCTGGCCTCAGACCATCAATCCAGGCTGTCCAGATCCCTCTTCAGATCCTTCCTGTCCTCAAGCACATCAACACTCCTGCGCAATTTGGTGTCATCTGCAAACGTACCGAGGGAGCGCTCATTCCCCTTGTCCTGACCACTAATAGAGAGATTAAACAGAACTGGCTCCAACACTGAGCCCTGGGGAACACTGCTTGTGACCAGCCACCAATGGCATTTAACTCCATTCACAACAACTCTCTTGGCCTGGCCATCCAGCCAGTTTTTTACCTAGCAATAAGTACACATGTCCATGCTATGATCAGCCAGAATTTCTGGGAAAATTCTGTGGGAACTGGTGTCAAAGACTTTACTAAAGGCTACGCAGACAGCATCCACAGCCTTTCCCTCATCCACTATGTGGGTCACCTGGTCATAGAAGGAGATCAGGTTAGTCAGGCAGGACTTGACTTTCCTAAACCCTTGACTGGGCCTGATCCTCTGGTTATCCTGAAAGTGTCGCATGATGGTACTCAAGATGATCTGTTCTGCAACCTTCCCTAGCACAGAGGTCAGGCTGAGGGGCCTGTAGTTCCCTGAATCCTCCTTCCAACCCTTCTCATAAGATGAGTGAAATGTTCTGAGACATCTTTTCAGAAGTCTAATGCAATAGATTTAGTCTAGGAAATGGATTTACTACTGATTACTTACTCTTCAAAGATATTTTATCTGGTGAGATAAGGAGTTCTGTCTCAGCATGACAGGACAGCTGTGTTCCTTCTCCAGCAGTCATCCAGATTGACTATTAGTATTGCCTTAACCTGAAAAGATGACTTCTAAACTTTCCATCTTCAATGGTAATGATACTCATGAGAATCCAAATAGAGAGAGAGTTTGGGTTTACAATAGAAGGTCAGTCCCAAAGTCTCCACATTGGATGAATCTGTTGGTATGCAAACTGATCACTGACTGGGAATTTTTATGTTGGAAGTTTGTTCATCTTAATTCTGACTTGATTTGCTTAAATCAGTCTAAGGAGGAATACCCCCCTCTCAGTTCTCCCCAGCATGGCACTGTGCTGCTCTCTGGGATAGAATCAGAACCCTAGAAGGACTGGGGTGGGCAGGGACCTCTGGAGATTGCCCGGTCCAACCCCTGCTCCATCGGCCCAAGATTGCCTCCAGCTGAGCTGAAGTATCTCCAGCAATGAAGACCCCACAGCTGATTTGGGAAACACTCTCCAGTGTCTTGATAACCTCACAGTAAAAATGTATTTTCTAAAGTTTAAGTCTCACATTTCAGCCACACACACAGATCTATGCAACAGAATAATGCTCTATATGATGAAAAATACAGATTTTCTTCACGTATTTCTCATTCCTATATTTGAATTCTCTCAGTTTATGATAAACTTCAATGCATTATTTAAAAAAATATTCATTATTCATTTTAACTCTTTTCAACACATCCTGGGACTTTTTTTAATTACTTAGTAAAATACCTTAACTGCACAAGTGAATTTTGCTTGCGTTTGAAGCTCACTCACAATACACCAACGTATAGCAACAAGCTGCTTATACAAAAAAAAATACCTTTGCTACTGTTGTGTTTGAGGTAGGACAGAGAATAACAAATTTGCCAGGTTTTAAAAACCCAAGAAGATTCATTTGTGACAGTGGCAGTACAGGTCTGTGTGTTCACGCCCTCACTACCCACACTACTTAAACAATTCATAAACCTGAGAATTTATTTATCAGTTTTCACCCTTACATTTATGCTTAGAATCTTCTAGAAGCAACATTTATTTTCCTGTTTTATTAATTTCTAGGCAAAATAATGTTTTCCAAAGTTGACATTAGCAGTAGCAACTGCAAATGATGATGCAAAGTTCAGCCCATCAGATTTTAGTGAATTGAATGTATTTTTCCATTCTCAGTTGCGACTCAGACCATCGCTGTTTTAACCATAACCGAGCAGCTAGTGGATTAGCAGTGCAGTAATGACCAATTACTGGAACATCAATATTTTCATGCTTTGAAGCACCAGAGGTCACAGAGAAAGCACAGGGAAGTGTATGTGCTTTGAGCAACCTGATTCAGGGGAAGTTCTCTTTGCCCAGGGCAGGGCGGTTGGAACTGAGTGATATTTAAGGTCCCTTCCAACCTAGAACGTTCTATGAGTCTATGATTCTACAATTGTTATATAAATTGAAAAAGTAATTAATTATTAGTACTTATTAGTATACATAATAATAGGTAATTATGGTGTATGTATCTGTAAAACTTCTCTTGTATCAAGACAGTTCACTTTAACCATGCAGCACTTTGCTATTGCAGTTAAGTGATCTTTGTGAACAACTGTAGATAATACTGTGGTACGTATTTACTGCTTCCACAAGAGCTACTGTATCATTTTCTGTATTTTCCTCTTAGTAAGATAAATATTTCTGGGAGTTCTGCTCTAGCCACATGAGAATTATTTCTGAGATCCACTCCATTTACATGACGTTGTACATCTGACGGCCCACAACGAATAACAGATATTTCTTCTGCAGAAACAACAGTAAGCCCATGGCAATTATTACTGTCTTTATTGATACATGCCAGATCGCTTCCTCAAACATGCCAGAAATCACAAAGCTTTTTGTGAGAGATAAGAAGGACTTATTTTCATTATTGATGAAAAGTGACTGTAAAACAATAAGAATGCAAGTCAGCCTACAGAAAGGTACCTAAATAATAGGTAAGCTTATCCATAAATCATGATTGTACTCTTTGGCCACATTAGAATACCAACCCACTACACTTCAGGTTTACCCCACAAAAACCTACATGGCATAAAATAAATATCGACAGCAAAATATAAAGAATTTTATAAGACATTCCTAGCTGATATGATTTCATTCTGACTAGAGTTATTTTGAAAACATTTATGAAGCTTATCTTTGCATTTCAGTGGCATTGAAGTCATTTGTGTATGAAGTTTGTAGAAAAATCTGTGACAACTTGAATTTACAGTGCCAGTTATTGTTGTTTGAGATCAAGGCCTTATGAGGAGTGGCTGAGAGAGCTGGGGTTGTTTAGCCTGGAGAAGAGGAGACTGAGAGGAGACCTCATTGCTCTCTATAACTACCTGAAAGGAGGTTGTAGAGAGGAGGGAGCTGGCCTCTTCTCCCAAGTGACAGGGGACAGGACAAGAGGGAATGGCCTCAAGCTCCGCCAGGGTGGGGTTTAGACTGGACATTAGGAAAAAATTTTTCACAGAAAGCGTCATTGGGCACTGGAACAGGCTGCCCAGGGAGGTGGTTGAGTCACCTTCCCTGGAGGTGTTTAGGGCACGAGTGGACGAGATGCTAAGGGACATGGTTTAGTGTTTGATAGGAATGGTTGGACTCAATGATCCGGTGGGTCTCTTCCAACCTGGTTATTCTATGATTCTAAGTACACAGGGTTTGATCTGAAGAAGCTGATGGTTTGGGAAAATATAATTTTTATAAAAGCTAGGTCAGAGTCAGGTCTAAAATTCCTCCCAAAGGCAAATAGCTAAAGCATTTCTTCATTGCTCCCGGTTCTTCGCCTCACCCGAGCAGATCTCTCTCCCTCAGTCATTCCAGGCCTTGGTGAATCTGTGCCTTGTGTTTTACAGGTAGCTGTCTTCTGCTTTGGTTCTTCTCTGAAACTCTCAGCCCTTTGAGAAACTCCCATGGAGCCTACTACCTTTATTAGTGTCATTGTGTGAATCAGAAGCTCTTTCCACAGACTTTTCATAAGCACAGTCACGTCCAGAAGACTGAAGCTCTCCTTTAGATGACTAACCTGAAGCTGAAATTTCCAGACAGCCCTGTAAACCCCACCTAAGTATGTCTTTCTCTACCTTCATTTCAGACTCTTAGACCCTGGCAGAAGACCCTTTTCACACAGTACTCAAAGCACCTTAATCATAGAATGTATTTTTGACCATTTCTGTGAGGCATCTGCTGCACATGGTCAGTAAGGACTTCTTCAAAAAAAATCTGTTCCAAGAACATCTCACCCGGAGTACCAGCAGGTAGTCTCTTCCCAGGCAGAGTGTGGGATGTGGTATTGTGTGTCCTCACTTCTCACCCTTCTGAAGGGGTTCAATGCATTTCAATCAAGGCAGAGCACTGGCACTGGAGCACACAAGATTTTCTCTTCAAGCTTTGTAATTGGCCTCTGTTAACTTTACTCTGAGAGCAAGGTTTAATCAAGTGTCACTGTTTCACGTGGCTGTTCATAAGTATGGCTGATTGATTCACCCTTTTCTTTACTCATCTGACAAATGAACTGGGGACAACCACAATAATGAGAGGTGAGGATTATCCTACAGGACCAACCAAAGATATCGGACAGGGCTGATCATCTTATGTGGAATCAACCTCCAGTTCCACCAGGCTTCTCTCCTTTGGCTGGGTAGGACACTGTGCTACTTACACAGAGCTGCTCTGCAGGACTTCACTGTCAAACAAACAGCTGTCAGGGTATACTGGTCAGCAGATAGGAACACTCTCCCACCAGGTCTCATTCAGTACTCATTGCAGCATACAACAGATCTCTTGATAATCCCCATGGGACTGGCTCAAGCTCAAAAAATTCTTCAGCCACAGGAGACACAGAAGCTCCCGTTGGAGTAGGACAAGAATCCCACTCCAGAGCTGCATTTTCTCCCAACGTCCCGCTGCAGCCCTTGACACAGGCAGTGACATCAGCAGTTCTTCAGGTGGTGTGCAAGCCAGACATTGCATGTAGTCATATTGTCCTCAGAGAACCTAAATAATGACTTACACTCAGCAAAATGACTGCATATGGCAACTGTTTGATGGCAGGTTTGGACAAATGAGGCTCATCATGGGACTCTGCAACAGAAACAGACCATTATTTTCAAGCAGCCACAGAGATGGGAAAGGCTGGCTGCAAATTTCCCAGTAATCACTATATAAACCAGGGCAGACAATTCTGACTGCAGAAAAGGGAGGATCGAAGGACTTGACCAGCACTATGTCCAGTTGCCTTCATGCTGATACAGCATCATATGCATCATATATTCTACATGATGTCACTAACGTCTTAAGATAAATAGGGTAAATTCATCTATGCTTCCCAGTAAGTTTTGTCTATACATTCTAACTTTGAACTGGGACTGCTGTATTATCTATAGATACAATTATTTTTAAAAGTAGCCAATTAAATTACCTTTATTAAGTACCTTTTGATCAACTTATATTTGTTTATAAAATCTCAGCCATTACAAATGTGAAGGAGAGGAAGATCTGGTCAGTGTGAATGTTTCTGGTAGATGTCAAGACATCCATTGATCTCGCTGGTAATTGAATCAGATGTGTAAGGCATAAACATTGGAATTTTACTGCTTAAATATCAAGATTCCTACTAATGGCAGCCAATGAGAGACAAGATTAGCACTGGGGGTTCTTGTAAAGGCATTATTGGGAAATAAATGGAAATACTTGGCATTGCATTCCAATAAACTACACCAATGGAAGCTGATGAGATACTTGGCTCACATGGAGATGTGGCAGCACTTCACTTTAAAATGAAAAGCTTCTCTTGAAGCATAAGGAGTCATAAGAGCTGCGGGAAAAGGGACAGGGAAATGGAATCAAAGGAAGAATAAGCCAAAAGAAAAAGCGTAATTGCTTGAAGAATTTTACCATAAGGAATGGAACATGAAGAACTGCACAGGACAGGTTTTTCTTTTCTGGAAGTACTCAGATGAAACATAAATTACTCAAATATTTACATTTTTATCAATGGCTTTAATCCATTTTGTCATTTCATTGTACAAAGCCATCTTCCACAACAAAAGTATCTATACTTTTTAAAATAAATTGTGTTTTTAAATTTTAAAAAACGACTCAGTATCTCATAAAAAGCTACAGATGGAGGTTTTATATACAGTTGTTTGCTCAGTAGATAGAATATTGAATCTTTCACCCATTAAACATATCCTCACCACAGACTTGCTGCACCTGCTATTTTACATCTCAGCATATCCGGTACTGAATATTTATGGTCCATCCCCAAGGAAGTGCAAGCAGGGCTGGAGGGGACTGTCACAGCACGGTGATGACACCTGCTGGAAGTGGTCACCAGTGCCCAGCCTCCACAGCATCCCTACCAGCATCCTTCCTGCACATGTGCAAGGGATAACTGACATAAGGAAGAAATTTTTTACAATGAGGGTAGTGAGGCACTGGAACAGGCATCCCAGAGGGGTGGTGGATACCCAGTCCTGGAAACTTTCAAGGTTAGGTTGGACGGGACTCTGAGCAACCTGATCAAGTTAAGGACATCCCTGCTCACTGTAGGGCAGTTGAACTAGATGATCTTCAAAAATCCCTCCCAAGACAAACCATTCTATGATTGTATGACATAAAGCAAAACATACTGCAGTTACTTACAAGCATTTTAATGTCTTTCTTTATTCACATCCCAAGGGATGAAAGACAGTCTGGCTTTGTACTAAGGAGACACAAAGTCCTCTCACAGAACCACTTGATCTTCTCAGGCTTGTCCAAGCAGCGCACAGTAAAGCAAATCTGCCATGTCCACAAGCTTGAATAGATGAAAGCCTCTCATTTGCAACAGACAGGAATTTCTCATGCCCATGCAGACATCAGCTACATCCCTTTGGGAGGTGCTGAAATGACTGTCTTGGCTAGCTGAGTCCATGGGGATGGTATCACACGACCTGCATCTGGACATTCACCCTTAGCTCTCACTACGGTGAGATTAAAATCTGACTCCCAGACTCACTCTTTCCCCTTGCTGTGAGCCACTGTGTCTTCTTGCTTGAGGAGCAAACTGTAAAAGGACAGTACTGGATTTTTGTTACAGTTGTTTTCCCAAAGATAATTTCAAGTAGTAAGCAAAGATGATTTGTAACTCTTATGCCTGGCAGCCTGCAGTGTCTGGGGCGCCAGAGTCCTATGTAACAACAAAAACAATTCACGTTTGTGCAAGGGGCTATTTTTCCTGCCTTCCTCTCTCTTCTCAGACAGCAGCACAAGCTGCAGGTACAAACCCAGCTTCATTTTGAGAAGCGTGTCGGCATCAGCAAGTCAAGACCAACATCCTGAGACTCCACTCCATAGGAATGACCTGAGGAAATGTTTTTCAACAATTAAAACAATTTAAAATTAAAAAAGAAGTTTAAAAAAACCCAAAGATTTGGAAGAGCAGCTTAAAAAAAAGGAAATCATTGAGACTGGTCAAAGCTGAGAAAGAACTGGTCACAGATCAGAGTAGAGGAAGAGGCAGTGGGAATGGGAGTGCATAGGAAACCTTGAAAAATTCCAAATTTGGTAACTTTTCCCAGTGTCAGTGGACTTGTTCTTTTACTCAGCAGACTTTAACCTTAAACAAAGGGGGAAAAAACTATTTTGCCTCAGAAATAAATAAGATTTTCAAAGCCATATGGATGTTTTATTTTTGTCTTCAGCATGTTGCCATGCAACTTAGAGAGACATCAGCTCCCTCGCAATGATTGCCATGAAATTTCCACACAATTCACTTCATTGTGTTACTTGATGTGAGTTTTGAACGACCTCATATCCATCTGCCTACATTCTATTTAGTTCTGTACTTTTAAACAGACAAACCACAACATCTTGACCTTTTTTTTATAGTCACTTCTCCTCAGCAGTGCTACTGAAGATGATGGAGTTAGTCTAGTACTTAACAGTGGTTATTAAATCTCAAGAGTACTCTTGATTCTTATTTTATTGACATTTCAGCACCCTGTCACATAAACCAATGAGACTCACAGTGTCTTTGGATATAAAAATTGGTTTTCTGAAATATTTGGATCCAACAAACAGAGAATAAAGACCCAATAACTAAAAAATACATATGACAGTATCACAGAAATCACAGAATCACAGAAAAACCAGGTTGGAAGAGACCCACCGGATCGTCGAGTCCAACCATTCCCACCAATCCCTAAATCATGCTCCTAAGCACCTCATCCACCCTCACCTTAAACACCTCCAGGGACGGCGATTCAACCACCTCCCTTGGCAGACCGTTCCAATGCCTAACCACCCTCTCTGTGAAGAATTTTTTCCTAATCTCAAGCCTAAACCTCCGCTGGCGGAGCTTGAGGCCATTCCCTCTCGTCCTGTCCCCTGTCACTTGGGAGAAGAGCCCAGCTCCCTCCTCTCCCCAACCTCCCTTCAGGTAGTTGTAGAGAGTAATAAGGTCTCCCCTCAGCCTCCTCTTCTCCAGGCTAAACAACCCCAGCTCTCCCAGTCACTCCTCATAAGATTTGTTCTCCAGCCCCTTCACCAGCTTTGTTGCTCTTCTCTGGACTCACTCCAGAGCCACAACATCCTTCTTGTGGTGAGGGGCCCAGAACTGAACACAGGATTCGAGGTGAGGTCTTGAGGTATGCACCTCTTAAAAAAGATATCCATTGAAACAGATTAGCAGATGTGTCATTCTTCATCCTCAGAGTCTTGTAAGTCTAAACTGGATATCTTTTTATAAAAACTGCACCCCTAAAGAGGATGTGTAGATCGGTTGCAGAAATCTGTGGTTGTATGTTTGAACATCTTGGGTCAGGAGTAAGGCTGGAAAACAGAGTGGTACAGCAAGAAGAACGAACAGTCATGAATAAAATCAAATTTCATGCAGCATCCAGGCAAAGACAGACTATTAAAGGTTTCATGAGTAAAATATTTGCAGGAAAAATGTTCTTTACAGTTAAAAATTCAAGAGAAAAGTGAAGCTAATACCGTACTAAAACCTTTTTGTAGTGATCTGGAACTAAAGGGCAAACTGCACTGCATTAAGCCCTGCTGTTTGTTGCCATTATGCTCCTGAATGTTATCTGTACCACATCACTCAGAGGATGTTAAGAGGAAGAAATAAGCAGTTAACAATTTGTTAACTGGGACTTCAAATGGACAAGTTCAAAAGGATTCATTGGGGACCTGCTATTACAATTTATGTTTTGTGGTCCCATGCAGAATACATATTCTTCTGCAGAAACCCAACCTGTGTCAACCGGTACAAGCACCACTTTCCCCCCTGCCTAAATTCAAGGGATAGAAGGGGAAGCTGTAGTTCTGGTGAAGGTGGGAAGTAGCTGCATAGTTTCCCAACTACCCTACCCCACAGTCCCACCAGTATTTGAGCTATTGCCATAATTGAGCAGAACCTTTAAATCTAGGGGAAAGGGAGCTCACAAAAGTAGGTGCAGTAAGGAAAATGAAACTTTATCTTGCAGCAAAGGGATTTTGTCTCATGTGTGTGACATCTTGACTTAGTATAGCGACAGTACAACAGAGGACAGCTGCACAGCAGACGGAGCAGAAAGGAAATTTCCCTGTGTCCTGGGCTAGAATGACTCCAACAGCTATGGCACCAGCACTGCCAGATGAGCACAGAGAGGCAGCCACTTGCAAACCAGATGAAAACTGGAAATCTGCACTACTGCAGGTTGTTGGCACAATCTGAGAGCAGGGTTTGGGGAGAGACCTCGAAGCCAAGCAGCCCAGCATCTTCTGTTTCCAGGCCATGTGATAACCAGTGGTTATAAGGGACATCTCCGTTTTCCATGTTACTTTTGGGGGACAAATGAAGTATAACAGAAGGCAACAAACGCACCATGCAGCAGCTCTTGGCACTGGCACTGCTCATGCTCTTTCTCAGGTGTGTCTGAGCACATTTCCCCAAGAAATGTGGAAGAGGATTGCCAGATTTTTCTGCTTCAGTTGCATCTTGGAAGAGTGTGGTGTTACAATTAAATACTCCTGAGTTATTAAAGACATGTAATGAATAAACAGTGTGTGTGGTTTCTTACTACAGTGATGTAGTGACGATGCACTGTTTCTTTCTCAGTGGAGAGAAGTCATGGGTCACACTGCTGATACTGCTGCGTTTGTCTTTTTCTAGGGAAGAAGGCACACAAACAATGCCACTTCCTGGAGCCTTTACTTTTTCCTCTATTTCAGTATTTTTTAATACAAGATAAAAGACATAGTTGTTTCTCTAAAATGTGTATATGGGAGCAACACCACAGAGTGATACTGGGGATGGTGAGCAGCCAAGTGAAGCCTGTATACAAGTGTGATGCCTCTGCAGAAAGGACATGCATACAAGAGAATAAATCTCTGGGTTGTCATTTATTATCAATTCTAATGAAAACATAGAGAGGAATTTTTATTTCTTCCTTCTGAGCATATATAGAATTTTAACATGAGCATTTTATTAAAAGCAGCCTGGGTTATGAATCATTCATAACAACTGACTGACTTCCACACATTGGCAAAATGACCCATGGTTACCTTATTCACTGGCAACAAATAAAGTGGTGCTTAATGAACCCAGGCAGGTTATTCTGCAGGCACAGAAGAAGCAAAATCAGGTGCATTTTTAGGATTCAAAAAAAAGTTATATATTTTGTCAGGATCTCATTGGGTTTTTTTTCCTTTTTTGAATAATGAATGAAGTTGTTTTAACACAGTGTTAATACTGGGAGTGCTGGGTGAAGAAATTCAATTGAAAGCCTGTCACAGGACTCTCTTGTTTCCCTGACAAGAGTTGTCATGTTCCTGTGACACCTGATGTGCAGAGCACCAACTGATAAACAGCTTAAAGATGAAATTGTCAGTCTCCATTACCTTGCATGAGCAATTACCCAGTGCAGTGGCTTGGGGTGCTGGGCCAGAAACCCAGAGGGCCAGAGACCCACGTGTCCTCCAGATGGAGGGGAAGGCTGGAAGCATGTGGGTGCAGCATCATCTCACTCAAGGACCAAAGGAGCAACAAAACAGCCTGACGATCTTCAAAAGTTTGTTAATAATGAGGATTGTGGGGATTGTTCCTTTTGCTGTGCTTACAGCAGAGAAAAGAGCAGAGAAGACTATGAACATGGAAGGTAAAACCAAATATATGGATAGCTTTAGTTTGGGGTGGGGCATGGTGAATGGTGAGTGGAGAAGAACAGCAAATGCTTGTAGAAATTAGAACCAATATTTTAAGTCAGAAATCTCTTGGGAGGTAACTGAAATGGAAAGGTTTCCAGCTGTAAATGAATTTTCGGTTACACTGAACTAAGATGATGACACTCACCTAGTTTGCCACCTTTGTTCCCCCACTGACAGCAGGGGAACCATCTGACAACCCCATGCTACTGGGAATTACCTTCATAGTGTCCCTTGGATTTTTCTCATTCCTGGTTACTCCAGGGAGACTCTCAGAATGGCTGTGCTATATAACCATAGCAACACAGAGATTTTGCACAGCGCTCAAAATTTCTGTTGCTAACAAAAAAAAAAAAAAAAAAAAGCAGAGTTGCTAACACAATAAGGACAAAAATTGTTTCTACTTGCATTCAATGGAGCCAGGCACATTGAACCAGCACTGGTTTGCTGTTGGCTGAGGCAGGGTTTGGAGCTGTGGAGAGCAAGGAGAGGAGGCTGGGTGGGAGTGGTAGGAGCTCAGAACACAGCTCACACACACTGCAAGGCTCACTTCTGGGTAAAGATGTTTGGGCTTTGGCAGCAGCTATAAGGCCAGTCTAGTGTCCTGTGATGAGAAGGATTTCCCTTTCCCCAAGGTTCTCAGGAGGGACTGATAGGGTTTTACTTCTTCTGGGGGAAGGGGACATACTGGACCATGCTGCAGGTTTTAAGATAAATTCAGACAAAGCCATGGCTGGCCTTATCCCATACTGGTGACAGATCTGCTCCAGCGATGTGACTTCAGAACTCCCTTCTGAATTCACACATAGCTGGCTACATATACAAATTGTATACCTCTGCTTCACTCAGTATTGGGTTTCTGCACTTGCCAGAACTTTGCTTTGAATTCAGGATCTGATCTAACCTCATGGAAAAGTGTGACTCATCTCAGAAAGCTTTTTGGGAAAATAATTTCTTGTGGAGGTACAGAGCCCTTATCTGTTGATTGAAATCTCTCCAGCTTCTAACCAAGAGACCCAGTACCTCTCTGGAGTGGGCGCTGAGTCAGGACCCACTTGACTTGGTTGCGTTTGATGTGGAATCTTGGTTTGACACATGGTGTGAACTGCAATTGCACTTCGAATTCCTTACTCTATTTGTAATTGAAATTTAAGAAAAAGCAGAGTTTACTCAAGAGATTTCTTCTACAATGAAAGAAAGAAGAGGGAGGAAAAATGGTCCTTTGTGGCCATTCATTTCTCTATAAACAGGACACTTGTCAAAATTACTGTGGCTGATATTAGTGTAACTGAGCATTCTGCAAAAAGAGAGACTGTCTTCACAAAAAATGCACAAAAATGTATAAATTTGTAGCAAAACTGGCTGTAAAAATAAGGACACAAAATTCTCTCTGGTAATCAGCAATGTATGAGAATTCACAAATTCTCTGGCAGTGAAGGAAAAGTCATAGTTCTCCTTGGACATCCTGAGAATCAGGTTGCATAGATGCACCTCTAAGAAATTACACAGCAGACCTTGGAGGATGCTCCTGACTCTACACTGTTTGTGTCTATTTAGTGCCTTACCTGAACCAAAATATTAAATCTTATTTTATTTTGTCAAAACAGTATTTGGAGGTGAAGAACAAAAATATTTCATTTCAGTACGATGCAAAAACCAAAACAACAAAAATGAACTACAGGTGTAAGAGCCCTAAACTGGCACAACTCAATGTCCATTAACAAAAATATAGCTTAAAATAGTAATGTGGTAAATAAAATCAGTACAAAAGCTTTTAGGTACAGTTTCTTTTGGAATTGTCCCTTACCCTTTAAATATACTAGTGGAACATTTCTATCAACTGGGATATGTGTGAATGGACCATATCGCTTGTTTTAGAGACAGAATGCCAAAGTAAGTGATAGTTTGCCAAATACATTTTATTTACATGTACACACTAGAGAATAATGATTAAAAGTGACATGTTATGAAGAGCTTAAATATTTCTGTGACCAAGTTACACTTTTGTCTACTTAACACCAAATTTCTAGGAGCAAATGCTGATCTGCAAAATTTTCCACACAGGGCTGTTGATTTCAACACAGTCAGAAGCTACAAAAAGACAAATGAAAGATTTTGATGAAGGAAAGAAACAGCCCCACAAAAGGCTGGAAACTTCTGAAGCCCTGCAGGTATGTTGGAGTGAAATATCCCCGCTGTGCAGTTGCAGACGGGAGCTTTGGCAGCAGCGAGGGGCTCAGATGCCATGGTGACGAATGTTCCTCGAGAGGGTGAGCGAAGGATATCTAACAGATCCTCCCATCACACAGATTCCAGCCGCGGCTAATTAGTGGTGATACCATGCAGTGTAAGAAGCGTAAGGGAGGACAAGCATAGGAAAGGTTAATCACATCTTGTTTTGCTTGACAATTAATGCTTAAGTGATGAACCCTTTGCAACCTGGCTTTTTAAAAATATATATTAGATCTTCTTCTTACAAGCCTCACCTTTATTTCTACTGCACTTGCCCATTAAATGTTTTTAGTCAAACAAATTTGTATTCAAAATAATCTTTTCTGAACTGTGGTAATTATAACTGTCAACTGGGGCATTATTTATTCCACAGCTCACCTACATGGTGTTCAAATAAACCTTTTGAAAAATATGAATATTGGCTTATTTAGGTGTATTTTTCTTAAATGCTTCACTATCCTTTAAGCAGCAGGTTTAGAGAGTACATCTTCTGCCTTTCCTGCTGGGAGTCTTATTATTCCTTGAGTGACACAGAAGCACAGAGATGCTGCCTGCACAGAACCCATCAGACATCACCCTTCTCAGATATCACACGTCTCATCATTATAACCCATCCCTGCTCACCTTCACAGTCAAGCTTGAATACTGGAAATGCCTTTTGTGTTTTCCAGGGACAATGAGATACCAAAGGAAGGAGGCCTGTGTGTCCTCACATAATGATCTGCAGAGATCATGGTGCACCAGTAACTTACTGAAAAAGGGCCAAATGGCAAATCTTTCCTCTTCTGGTTCCAGGGAGGAATCTTGGAAGATGCCAAAGTGGGTCAGAAAAAAAGAGAAGGGAAACAGAAGAGAAAGTGAGAGAAATCCAGCAGCTGCAGAGCAGTTTCTTGGGCAGGGTAACTCACCCTGATGAGAAGCTGTTGCTCTCACAGAGCACACGTCCTGCTGAAAACAGAGGGAAGCGCAGTGGGACAAACAGTGGTAGACTTTCAAGTGCATTGACTAAAGATTTCTGAATTACTAAAAATTTGTAAGTATATCTGCAAGATATGTACAATGAAATATAAAGTTATGGAATTTGGAAGAACTTCTGAAATTGATCCAAAACCAGAAAACGTGGGGTGGAATATTGATATGCTGTCCATCCAACCATGTCTGAAGGTCTTAGACTGCTCCACTGCTTTGTAAAAGCAAGCAAAGCAACCCTCCAAAACCAAAAGTGAACCAAACAATTTCTCATGAGTCCAGAGCTCATCATCATTAGTCATTTCCTCAGAAAAAGCTGGGAGACAAAGCAGCCTTGAAGCCTCCTACCAAGCAGAAAAAACTATGCCTGGACCTCCACAGGTAACTAAGGGGAACCCTGAACATTGTGCTGATGTGGCACAATGTAGTGAGAACAATGACTCCATCACCTTTCATATTACCAGGAAAAGCCAGTGTACGTCATGCTCAGAAACAGTCATACCACAGAGAAAGCTTCCTCTCACCAGTGAGTCCTCTGATAAATCAAACAACCCTCTCTATAAATCTACCAGGTTCCAACTTAACTTATTTAGAATCTCTCTTCCCCAATTTAATTTGGAAGACCATTTCAGACCTTTACTCTTGGATGACTAAACTCAATTTTCTAATTTCTATCTAAATGTATTCACCATCAAGTCATAACTATTTGATCTTGCCATTTATCCTCAAAGTCAGAGAATCCTTACCCTTCACTGATATTTGCCATGAACGTGAGATGTGGCCTGGGCATGGCGACTGGAATTCTTCCCAACTGGCTCCTTCTTAAAAGAAAATCTTGGAAAAAAAAATATGTCAATTTTAAGTGTAAAAAAGATTTACCTTAGTCACTCTTAGAATAACCCTCAATATTCCTGGATTATGCCAGCCAGGACATCCCCTTGTCAGATCTCACCAGACACAGAGTATTTACTTGCTGCATTAAAAAGTAATTCTTAATATTTTAGAGATATAGCGTCAGCTCTTGGATGGTGTCACGTTTAACTGTACTCTTTCACAATTCAGAAATATGGCTCTGCTGGACAGGTTACTTGTCCTAAACGATAAGAAAATGTTACTGTATTTTACATCTGCTTTGGAGATTAAGTCTAAAAATCCAAATGAGATCTCCTGTGGCTCTAAAACAAAATCCCAACCTGTATTGCAAATGTCAACTAAATTGTGGGCAAAGTCATGCTTGGATTTTCCTGTCAAAAGAGTCAAGTGTATCACAGGTCCTTATTTATTTTGGAGAAGGAGCACTAGAACTAAAATAACTGTCTGACAGGTAAAATTTGCTGGAGAAAATAATGCATCTATATCACAATTCTTATTGCAGGAAAGGCTGTTGTCAACAGCATCAAGAACTCAGTTACAAAATATATTGCTGTTGTTTAGGAGTAAAAATGTAATAATGAAATATGATCCATTTGATTGTCCCTGCACATTTGACTATTGAAACTCCATGTCATTATAAATTACTTGTTGATGGTAGATTTGAAGGGTGAGATGCAAAGCACATGGGCAAGGACAATGCACCAAGGCAATGGACATGCACACGTTTCCTTTTAAAGCTGAGGTGGGTTCACACGTTCTTTAGGCAAAGTCTTTCCTTTTACAGGCTTATTAGTGACATGTAAAAATACTTAACATTTGGCAGAACAGCAAATAACATACCTAGTATCAAAAATGCTACAAGATTTATGTGAAAACAAAACTTGCATGTGTCATCTTAAACATCCTTTCACTCTAATGAGCATCTCCACTAAGCCAGAGAGAACTATCCAGGCATGATCTACCTTCCCTTGAGAAAAACCTCTGACATAAGCTGCATGACACTCACATGCACAGGTTAAAGAAATGCAATCCAGATTCAATAAAAAAAAGAGAAAATCAAAAGAAGCATTTGGAATCACCTTGGTATTTAGAGAACTGATCTGAAATTATTAAATAAAAAATATGCAAAGTAGCAGACTTCAAAGGGAGAAATCAATATACAAGTCTTCCATAGTGGACTATGGAAGAGCAACAGTATCACGAAAAGCATTGACCTACACTGAGTCATAAACTGAGTGCCTATTCATGATGTGATGCTCTTGGGGAAAAAAACTAAGTATGATTTTAACACACACAAACAGCAGCATTGCACAAAAGCAAAGCAAAATAGCCCTTCTGCCGTACCCAGCAGAGCTCAGCCGCAGCAGGGTGCCCAGCGGCACCCTCACACTCCTCCGAGGGAGTGGAGCCTGCAGGGGGACACAGCCAAGGGCCAGGCAAAAACGACAATCAGAGATCTGGAAAATGAGACTTGGGAGGGAAGCTTCTAAAATCTGTGTGTGAAGTAGTGAGAAGAGGAACAGCCCCTGCATGTATGCCAGATGATGTTAACAGAAGAGAATGTACTTTTTCATACCTTTTTCAGGCCTTTTTCAAACCAGATGATGGAGAAACAAAAAGCCGCCTGCTGAACCTGCTGAAAGGCAGTTTTAGGTCAGTATGTTTCTGATTGCCACTTGATGCCTGGCTATAAAAGACCAGAGGCCAGATTACTGGACAGTTTATGCAGCACAGGCAGCGAGCGCCTGGTTTAGGATTAACACAGCGGCTGTTGTGGTTGGTCTCTGGCTGCACCCCCAAACCCTGACAGAGGACCAAGTGACCTCTTCAAGTCCCTTTCAGCCCTGTGTTCAAATGATTTACTGAGTATTGACCAACTCTACTCTTGCCAGACCAAACAGTTTCAGACTACTATTTAAAACATTTATTCTGTGATTTTCTGTACTCTCAGGAGATTCAAATAATTCTTTAATTATTAAACTATTAAATGACAAGCAGTGTCTAACCTCTCTAGAGATCACGTGTTAGAGATAACCTTTCCTCCAGAAGCATGGCAGATCAAGTGACATGGCAGCATGCATCACTTGCTTGAAAAACTTCATTGCCAAATGTCTGCCACACCAAAAATGTAAACAAACTTTAGAAGACCAACTCTCCAAATGCCATGGCCCATCCTCAAACTGCTTGCCAGCACAGAACTCCTGGTATTTCAGAGCAAATCACAAACCTCTAGGTGTCCTGAACAGTGTATGGTATTTGCACTTTTTAATATAGGCTCGGTATTTTCACTATTTCTTGTTTAAACAACTATCTGGCAAGTTGAGATGCACTTTGAAAAGCAAGTAGTCAAACAGGTTTCACAGCGTAATTCAGTGTATGTTCAATTACATCAACAAAAATAAGTTTTCATAATAGTTAGATTCCATCTTATGGAAGCACATTGCACTAGATCTGCCATTATTATTAGTATTACATCTTGCAAAGCATCAACAATGTATTAAGTGCTTTAAAGTGATGATTACAACCTAGATGTCCAAAGGTCCTTACTAAAGAGCACAACATGCAGACATCCTACCAGGACAGGACATGAAGAACAGAATGAGTGAGCCATGAAGCACAGGCAACCTTCCTTTAATTACCTGACTTTGATCTCAGCTGGCCTTTGCACTACTTAACTTTTCTTCAGGAAAACTGATTTTCAGAGCTTGTTGGTAGGAATTGGCTGTCTAGAGACAGACCAATTAAATAGTTTTCTGTACATTTTTTCATTCTCAACTGCTCAGTTTCATTATGTTAAAATGATGGGTGATGTATTTCTCATTTACTTGGTTATTATCAATTCCTTACCCACATTTGAAGTCAAAATGTACTATAATAGAAACAGAAATCCAATAAAATTGTTCATAAGATACTGTGAAACGGGGAGTAGATATTTAAATGAAACTCTGGTAAGAAATACAGGAAAAGAAGATCAGCATATCAAAAAGTCTAAGTAAAGCTAACTGGTTTATTACAAATAAATAAAGGGAATATCCTACATGGTCACTAAGTTGAACAACAGATTGTGTCTGGTCACAACATCCTTCCAGACCGTAGAAGATCTTGTCTGCTTTTAATAAATCCAGTTTTTGAAGTAAATTGAGCCAACAGAAGCTGCAGAAATACTTCCTCTGCATATATAAGGAGAGGTCCTGCTTTCAAAACAGTTGATCACTTCAAACTGCTAGCTTCAGGTACCTGGCCAAAGACTCCTCTGCGAAGTTTCCTTCAGCAGAAAAAAAGCACATCTTAAAAATCCTTCCCATTATATCACAGTAAGTTTTTAAATATTTAAGCCTGAAATTATCATCAGGTGAATTGTGGTTTCACCTCTGCTTATTTTTAAAACAGTGCATAATCTCTTCATTTCTTAATGTAAAAACTAAGCTCAATTTCCCTGACGAGAAATCCAGGGATTATGAACAAATTGACCAGGGATTTTTTTCTGACCTGAACAGCATGAGGATTTCGTCATTCAACATAAAGAGAAGCATCCTCTGAGCTTACTTGAAATTCTGTTTATAGAAGCCAACCCTTGTAGTGGCACAGAAGCCACACAAAGGCTGTGAGATCATCACACAGGCTCCGCCACTTCTTTGGTGTTTCTGAAGGCACCAACAGCAGGGAGACCCATATTCTAGGAGTACCATAATGAACCTATCTGAGAGCCTTCTATGATGGCATGACTGTCTGGGTAGATGAGAGGAGACTTCAGCAAGGTTTCTGACACTGTCTCCCACAACACCCTCTTAGGTAAGCTTAGGAAGTGTGGGTTAGATGAGTGGGCAGTGAGGTGGATTGAGACCTGGCTGGATGGCAGAGTCCAGAGTGTTATTATCAACTCCACAGAGTTCATTTGGAAGCCTGTAGCCAGCGGTGTTCCCCAGGGTCAGTACTGGGCCCAGTCTTGTTCAACACCTTCATCAATAACCTGAGTGAGAGGACAGAGTGCACTCTCAGCAAGTTTGTCAATGACACAGAATCACATAATCATTTAGATTGGAAAAGACCTTTAAGATCATCGAGTCCAACTGTAAATCTCACACTGCCAAGTCCACTGCTAAACCATGTCCCTAGGCACCACTTCCACGTGACTCTTAAATTTCTCCAGGGATAGTGGCTCCACCACTTCCCTGCACGGTCTGTACCAGTGCTTGACAGCCCTTGCTGTGAAGTAATTTTTCCTAATATCCAATCTAAACTTCACCTGGCACAAATTAAGGCTATTTCCTCTCATCCTACCACTCATTACCTGGGAGAAGAGAAGAGCACCTGTCTTGCTACAATGTCCTTCCAGGAAGCTGTAAAGAGCGATGAAGTCTCCCCTCAGCCTCTTTTTCTTCAGATGAAATAAGCCCAGGTCCTTCATCCATTCCCCATAACCCGTATGTCCCACACTCTTCCCCAGCTCTGTTTTCCTGGGTAGTGTGTGTTGTGCTGGAAATGGCAGGTGACTGCTTGTAGGAGGTCTGGAGGGAGACACATACTACATGATCCTGATGCAGCTTGCCAGCTTTATGTTCTGCATCATCCGTAACTCAAAAAATCATCTTGCATTCAATTTCCAGTGCCAATCATGCATGGTGACAGTGACGGTTTTTTTCTTTTTAAATAATCAATATGTTGATATTTAAAATATCTCCCCTGAATTCCATCTAAAAAACAGGCTCTTAATCTACCATAACAACAGCACCTGGAAAAATGTGTGTTACTGAAGTGCCACCTAATGTACTGACTAAAACATCACAGGATGGCAGGAGTGAATCCCACCAGGCACTCCGGCCTGCAGCTGGGTTCTCCAGCTTTCTTCAAGCAAAAAAAGTGAACAAAGATTTGTTGCCATCTAGCATTAAGATTCTGATATCTAATTTAAGTTTAGATTGATTATTTAGTGCCATGGAGAAAAAAATGGATAATCGAGGTTTTAAATTTTGCACACTGAACCGCTGATCCAGGAAACATCACTTCTTCGCTGGGATGTGTACACAAACATGAGTGCAGTGCAGGACATGCTGCTGCAGCCCAGGCAGTCCCAACCAATGAACTCTGCAGCAGCCGGCCTGCCACCACCTCCTTTTCATCTGGCATTTTGTCTTGTTCCTTCTAATTCCGGGGTGAAGAAAAGCAAGATTTTTCAAAAACATTGTTCAAAATTCTAGCACAGTCCTTCATATGAGACCCTCTCTGGCCGCATGAAATTATAAGTTTAGTTCTTTCTGATGATTATGGACATTTCATAACAGGGAATTCTTACATAGCCCTTTGTCTGTGGCAGACAAATCTGGCACACTAACATATTCTTCAAGTGCACTCACATAGGTTTAGACTTTTATAGATAAATAGCTATAATGCTGTCACCTTGCCTCATGAACTGGAGAGAGGATTTGATAGAAACCAGTCCCATAAACAGATTCCAAGCAATTTTTCCACAGGATATGGTTACAGCACAGGAGAGAAAGGGAATAAAAACTGCTAGGAAAGTAGCATTTGCTATAAATAAGCACGTTGCATGTACTTAATTAGGCAGTGCTGTTCAACCTAAGTGTAGCAGTTCTTTCTAGATCATTGCCAGTCCAAAAATAAAAAGGAAAGAGCTCAGAGGTTGTTTGAAGAAGCTTCCAGGCTCAGCCAGTGTGGTGCACACAGAACACGAGGGCTGTCATCCTGCTGCCGAGCAAATCCACAGGCATGCCAACCATTGGCATCTTCATTGTTTGTAAAGGTGGGGTTTTTTAAATGACGGATCTACTTGAACACCCTAACATGAATATTTATACCACTAATTTAGCCCTGTTTAAGATACTCTGGATATCCTCATGGGGATTTCCTTAGGGCCAGCACAGAGAAACGATTCTGAACCTTGTGCATGATGTGGTCTGTGAAAATCAGGCCTTACTTAATTTCTTTTTTACTCTCTGTCAGTCAGTTCCTCTCCATGTTCTACTGCAGCGAGGGCCACTCACAGGGATTTGCTTTCATACAGTCACAGAAGAGTTTAGGTTGGAAGGGACCTTAAAGATCATCTAGCTCCAACCCCCCTGGCAAGGGCAGGGACACCTCCCACCAGACCAGGCTGCCCAAGGGCCCATCCAACCTGGCCTTGAACCCCTCCAGGGATGGGGCAGCCACAGCTTCCCTGGGAACCTGTGCCAGTGCCTCACCGCTCTCATGGGGAAGAAATTCAATTTCCTCCCAGAGGAGACTGGGCAGCTCAGTTCCTGGCACTTTGAGGGGACAGAATAGCGACTGTAGGAAAACAAACCGCCAGGAATAAGCGAGTGCCTACAGCAGGGATGAGCCGCCTCCCGGGGCTGCTCCCGGCAGGCAGCAGAGCCCCCTCGACCCACCCGAGGCTGCCACCGCCGCACGTGGCCCTCCGCGCCGCTGGGGGGCGCGCTCCCCGCGGCCGGCCTGAGGCGTCCTCGGCGCTGCCTGACCCAAATCCCTGCCGGCGGCAGCGCCTCTCGCTGCGGCAGCGGGCGCAGGCGCAGCGGGCAGCCCGCCCGGCGCAGGGCCCTGGGCCTCTTCCGAGGCGGCGGCGGCGCTGGCGCTGGGCTGGGCTCGACGCGGCCCGAGATGTCGACCAAGAATTTCCGCGTGAGCGACGGGGACTGGATCTGTCCCGACAAGAAGTGAGCGCGGGCCCCCGCTCCTCTCGACGCGGTTCGCAGCTTCTCGTCCCGCCGCCCCGCGGGGCCGGCGCCAGCGCGCCCGGGGCAGGGCCCGGCCTGAGGACTCGGGGTTTAACGCGGAGCCGGTTGGGTCGGAAACACAAAGGCGTTTGACTTCAGGTCTCCGCGTGTGACGTTTCCAGTTCCGTTAACTGCGTCTTCCCGCTCTCTCTGTCTTTGTTTCCAGGTGTGGGAATGTTAACTTCGCGAGGAGAACCAGCTGCAACAGATGTGGAAGGGGTGAGTATCTGAGGCGATGCATCCTTTTCTCCTCGTCCATTTATCTCTTTTAAATGAAAATAATATTAAGGCTTCAATTAGTGATTAAGGAAGGTGTTTGAGAACTGTTTGGGTTTTGTTTGTTTCTTTTTCTTCCAGAAAAAACAACAGAAGCCAAAATGATGAAAGCTGGAGGGACCGAAATAGGGAAGACGCTTGCAGAGAAGAGTCGTGGCCTCTTCAGTGCTAATGACTGGCAGTGTAAAACGTATGCCCTTTAAAACTCCAGAGTGTTCTTAGAGGCGCACAGCACATCCACAGCATGATACTTGATCTTCTCTGTGTAAACTCATTTGTCTCTGTGAGAGAAGAGTGATCAAAACCTGCAGCTGTTTTGGTAGTGTTGTGCTCTGAGGGTAGCACCCATTTTTGTTTGCTGGACAGTAGTTAATTAATTAACATGACTGGAAAAAGGTTAAAAAGTCAGGACTAGAAAGGTAGAAGTTTGTGGTTTTCTGAGATGCTTCTCAAGTTTGGAAGAAACGTACAGATGGAAGTGACACCTTCATTGCAGTTTCGTAGTTTCTTGTTAATGTTCACTAAATAGTTAACAGATAACGTTCAGCATATAGTTTGATTCTTATCAGTTTCTCCAAACCATCAATCGAGAATATTAAGGTCTAAATTAGGAGAGGATTGCTTTAATAAAATGCTTTGATTTTGGGAAAGTACTGTCAGATTTTCTGGAGCACTTTTAAGGATTTTGGGTTTGACTGACTGAGTCAGCTGCCTGACCAGTGAAACCTGGATAGTTTTTGGTTTATTCTGTTAAACCGTAGCTGTGCTCAGCTTGACAAGTTTCCTTTGCGCTGCTGTGCTGCACTGATGAGCAGGTTTCCTGGGCAGCACCATGGCTCCCAGCGGCTGAGGGAAGTTGAGGATTGTTGTACCTTTCCAGATTAATAGTTAGACTGTGTGCTACAGACCTTCTCGTCCTCTAGCATCCCAGTGATAGTGTGAGTGGATGGAGGATGAGTAGCAGTTTAGAATGCTGTGAGATGGAAGGCTAGTAACAGAAGCGTATAGCTGTAGCTGTCCACTGGTATGAGCCACTCGTAGGCATTCCCATGTTGGCTCCTCCATTAACTCCTCTGAACTGTGAATGCTGCCTTTAAAGGGGAGTGAAGCATTCTAACACATTTTGTGGAGTCTTACTGCTAATTTGTCTGCCTGTGAATTGTATTTATTTCCCCTAGATTTGGCCAGTGTGGTGGTCTTCCTGTTGCCCTCGCTTTAGGGAAGTAGCCACAGGTTCTTGCAGTGCTCTGGCTGGGTGGCTGTTGGCCATGGAGTTGGTTGTGCTGTCCTAGTGACTGCAGGTCACTGCTAAAGCACGGCAAATACATTCTTGTGGTTTTTTTAAGAAGTGTTACCCCAACACTTGAGCTTTGTGTTTGAAATAAAATGTTTCTTATTTCTGTTTTTGTTCTTTTTGCTTCTGAAGATGTGGTAATGTGAACTGGGCCAGAAGATCAGAATGCAATATGTGTAATACTCCAAAGTATGCTAAATTGGAGGAGAGGACAGGTAAGATAGATGTTGTGTGAGAAACTTTTTATATGTTGCAAGGCAATTTAAATGATTGTTTTGACAGCAAAAATAGCAAAGTTGAGTGATCGCTTATCTGTAAATAAATCTGTGGGTTCTTAGACTTGATTACTTGTAGGTATGATTATTTTTAAAGTAAGTGATGGTTCATTTGGAAAGTCAACACATATTCAGCCAAACTGCCTGATATTTGATTTTGATACTAAGGTATGTGGAAGTAGTGGTGCAGCATTTCTTTGAACTTCAAAAGACCTTGTATGTATCAATGTCCACTGACAGAGGCCCCAGCAGTCATGAGAATGCTTTTTGAAGGCTGTATAGATTAGAATGTTATCTCTTAATGAGGTCTGTGGTTTGGTCACACCGTGACGCATTTCAAGCTCCTCCTGCATTAAGAATGAATGCTGGGGTAACTAGAACAGAAGATATTCTTACACCGTGGTCCTATCTGTTTATACTGTTACCACTGCAAATGAGATCAGGCAGAGAATGTAATGCAGAGAATGTAATGCTAATTCATATTAAAAACTGGAGCATGGAGAAGAGCCACGGGGCTTGTTCAAAAGGAAAAATACTATTTTAACAGTCTTATTAAATACTATAAGAATATTAATAGTAGTTTTATAGTTTTTCTAGTTCTGGTGGCTCTCAAAGTAAATTTGCAGTCATGTGCAGGGCACAGCGTGTTGCACATGCTTGCAGTAATTTACAAAGCAGAAATTGTTGAATCTGTTGGAAGTTTTACACTCACATAAAAATGAATAGAAAATTTAGAATAAACTTAGTGCTTACTGTAGCTGAATTCGATGCAACTCAAGAGATTGTCTTATTTTGCCACATTTTAAAGGATACGGAGGAGGATTTAATGAACGAGAGAACGTTGAATATATAGAGCGTGAAGAGTCAGATGGGGAGTATGATGAGGTAAGATTGGGTGTGCACATTACTGGTGTGAGTGGTGTTAAGGATGCCTTCCTTGGCATTTGGCATCCTTGCAATGTAAAGCTCTAGTCAGCAGTACAGTGTAATGAATCCTCTGTCAAATACGAAAGTGTAAAAGTTCTGAACTGAATGGGAACTGATCTGTCTTTTGGGCAGCAAAAACTGAGAACAAGTTCAAATAGAACTAGTATAACCTGAGTCAGTCAAAGTTCTTAAGGAACAGGCTCAGGATCATGCAAGTTGTTTTCAGCCATTGTTTTACAAAGATAACCCACAGACACAGAGAAAATGACCATTTTGTAAAATACAGATTGCCATTAATTCTGTCTGTGGGTACTAATTTTATCAAAGACAAGCATCTCTTCAAAAAGCTTCTTGTTACCAATTGATGTTTTGTGATACTTCTTCCCTTTGAGCAAATTGTCTTTTAAATTGATGTATATTTATTTTCTCATAGAAGTTTTATCAAAAAAGTAGTTGGAAATTACTTTTGATTAAATCATTTCCTAATGGAAAAAAATTTCTTAGTTTGGACGCAAAAAGAAAAAGTATAGAGGGAAGCCAGTTGGTCCTGCATCTATCCTGAAGGAAGTAGAAGATAAGGAGTCTGAAGGTGAAGATGAGGAGGATGAGGATGAAGATCTTTCCAAATATAAATTGGATGAGGTAGAGTATTTTGGTATGGTTTTTTCCTAGCAGTTATTTTTATAATCATTCCTATAGTGCTGTTCACCAGTTGTCAGTAAGATTTGTTCTGTATTTTTAGCTGCCTCTAAAGCGATGTGGAGGTGTAGCTATCAGAATAATGGTGCCTACAGCTTATGTACTGTATGTGCACAGGCTCTATTTTGTCCTTAATACCTGCATTCAGAGATATATAATTTTTTAAACCATGAAAAATTAAAAGCTTATCTGAGATACAAATGAAACATTTTGGGGGGCAAGCTTTTATTAATTTGCTCTGAAACCCAAACTTTGAGTCAATCTTTACTATTAAAACATTTAGATCTCATTAAACACACTCAAACCAGTATTTTCAGAGGTTAAAAAAACCCCACAAAGTAAGACATAGAATAATTTTAAAAAAAAAACACTAACGGAAGAGAATAATACTTTATAAGTATTTTTTTTCTATCTGCATTTTTTCAGGATGAGGATGAAGATGATGCTGACCTTTCAAAATATAATCTTGATGCCAGTGAAGAAGAGGACACTAATAAGAAAAAGAAATCCAATAGGCGCAGTCGTTCTAAGTCTCGATCTTCCCACTCACGATCTTCATCACGCTCATCCTCTCATTCAAGCTCAAGGTCTAGGTCCAGGTAAACGGGTACAGGTCAAGGGTAACGCCAGGCAAAATGTCAGTATCTAACTTCTTTATTTACTTTTTTTTCTTGATTGCCTTACAATTTTAGTTTAATAGTGTGAACAATTTTTTGTACAGAATTTATGCAGGTAGATGATGTATTGTTCTGAGCTTCTGTGGATCCTCAGTAGGGGAGGCTTCATGTGTCTTGTTCCTATCTTAGTAAATTTAAGTTGATATTTCAATTGAAACCTTCAAGTGAATTTAAAAATGTGACTTTTTTCAGTTTTATTTTTAAACTTGTTGGCCATATGTGAGTCAATGGGTGCACTTTTTTTTAGCAATATGAGGCAGAGTTGTCAGATAGTAAAGCGGGAGGAAGTGGCAGGAGAGGGCAGTTACAATGTGGTCCAGACAGGTTTATTGAAAGGACAGGATGGAATATGTCCTGGAAACAAAGACAAGAAACTTGAACTTAATTTGGCAAGCAAGCAACGAAGCCTTAAGTGCAGCAGCAATACAGTCAGAATAAGACTGAATATTTATATTGGTAATGGGACCACAAAAAAAGTCCACCGCGTCTATTTAGGATTTCACAAAGTTATTTAAATACAGTAATACATAAAAAGTTCAATAAATGTTTTGTAATCACGTGATGTAAATAATGTCGTAGCTTTTTAGCTGCCTTGCAACTGATGCAACAACGGTACTGATATGTTTAAGACCTCAAATTGGTACTAGCTCATAAAGTTCATATCCATAATGTTCGAGTTCCTGCTAAACTTCCTCACTTTATGACTGCACCTCTCTGCTCTCACCACTGTGATCACTGCCCTTATTCTTTAGACCCTCACACTAACCAGATATCAGCCACTGTCTCTTTTGTCTTTCTCCCCATTGCTGTCATGGTTTTTTAATGCTGCCTCTTTTGTGAGAGTTACACTCTTTATATACCTATTGTCAGCTTCCTTGCTCCTTCCAGTGCCAGCTTGGACATGTAGTTGCTGTGTGGGTCTAAGGAGGAGCACTAGGGGAATGATGGTGACTAAGCTGGCTGGCTGGCACCAGGTTTTGTAAATGAAGTGAGTTGTGGAGCAAGATCTTTGAGGAAGTGGTTGTGTTGTCCTGTATGAGGGTATTACGTGGCCAGTGTGGGCTGTGTTTGAGTGCAGTTCTTGGGGTTAGAGATGGAAAAGTCAAAGATGACAAGACTGGCCATAATATGTTCTTTGATTCACAAATGTTAACAGTGAAGTTAGAAGTATCCTGTCATAACTGAAAATCGCTGGATATCTTTCAACTTCCTGTTGAAGTTATTGCTTCTAGCTAGAGCTAATTAATTGGAAATATCAATGGCCACTTGTGGATACTTTGTGATTTTCAAAAAGGTTTAAATATGTTTTCCAGTTAGCATATGTCCGTACTTTTTGTTTTGCACAGTAAAATGAAAAAGTCATGGTAACAGTATGAACTTAAGACTGACAGCGTGTATAATATGTTTTTCCTGAAAAGATTATTAGAATTCAATTGCAATGCCTTCTTTTTACAACAGTTACTTCAACTCTGCTACCATTTTTACCTGTCTCTTGTGGTTTGTGCTTTAAAGAAAATACATCAACCTGAAAAATTTGAAAAGAATTGTGACTAGTTGCAGATACTGTTAGATACATCTGTATTTTAGCCAATTAACTACGATTGAATTTGTAATGCAGAGGAGAATCTTTTATGCAAATTTAAAACTGCTTACAAAATGCTTGTGAGAACTGACTCAGGGAAAATGTCAGCCAGCTAGTCCTGATGCTGTTATATACTCCTCAAAGAAAGTGATGGTTTTCGAGTTAAAGCACAAATTAAAATTTAAGGCATTGATTTATTTAAATAGTTAATAGCTACGCAGTTGTTTCACTTTGCCAAACTGCAGTCTTGTTTAAATTCTCTGCTTTGTTTTAGGAACCATAATAAAAAACTTACTGTATAAATATTTTAATGCATTATCTTACTATGTTAAGGGTTCTGTTTTAAAATGTACTGTGGTGATTCTAGGGGGCAGGGGAAAATGGTCATCTCTTTAGTGACTCTAGGCCCAATTGTATGGATGTGTAGTCGACTGCTGCTAACAGTAGCAATTATTCTGCTGAATACCAGTCAGACAGTGGAAAAAGTCTTCCCTGTTGTTTCAGGTCCCATTCAAGAAGTTCTTCCAGCTCCAGATCAAGATCTCGTTCCAGTTCCAGAGAACACTCTAGATCTCGTGGGTCGAAATCAAGGTGAATGAGGTAGCACTCTCTCCTTGCAGAGAGGAAAAAAAAAGACAGAAGACCCAGCTGGTTGTTGATTTCATCATATAATTATGCCAGTCAGAAAACATTAACTTGTTTTTATCTTCAATGTCAGAATTCCTGGGGTGTCTGCAGGAGGTTGTTACCACTACAGATGTATTTCTTGAGAATGCAAGGTTTTGGTTGAAGAGTTTAAGTCTGATCTAAGCTAGACGAGCGGACGCCACAGATCTTCACTTTGAAGGAAGAAGAATTGAATGCATGCTTACTTGCTTCAGTAATTTTTGCAGGTTTTACGGTTTCCACTTGTTGTGGAATATACTTATTCCATATATATTTATTATATCTTTATAAATGGGAGGGGGCCTGAATAAAAATGCTGGGTAGTAAATCACATGAGAAGCTGACAGGTGTTCGAGCTAGCTGTTCATTTCTG
Source organism: Clamator glandarius (assembly GCA_033459285.1). Classification (NCBI taxonomy): domain Eukaryota; kingdom Metazoa; phylum Chordata; class Aves; order Cuculiformes; family Cuculidae; genus Clamator; species Clamator glandarius. The sequence goes on along the minus strand of JAUNZM010000110.1, from coordinate 2,493,543 downwards.
TGTTGCAGTTACTGAACTGCAGGGAAGAGTAACAAAAGTATCAGAGTTCTTTGAGGTGTCCCTGCACAGGCATCCTGTTGGCAGGACGTTTCGTTTCGTGGTGGAATGAAGATCTGTCCCATCTCCATGCACGTAGAGAATCTCAGACCTGTAAATAAGGAAATTTGAGTTGAGAAGACCAATCACCAATGGTCCCACCACTCTTTGGTGGCCAAAACACGCTGTGGATTATCACGTGAGGGCGAGCACAAGGTTGGATCCATGCTTTTAGGAAGAAACAAAGGGTGCTGGTGCCCCCACTGGGTGCTCAAGCGACATATCAGCTGAGCCAAGTCCTTGTCTTGTGCCACGTGGCATCCACTGAGTGTCTGCAGTGCATTAGCTTGGGAAAGGGGACAATGTTGTTATTTACAGTGAGAACTCTGAAAATAGTTTGCCAACAACGTGTACGATGGTGTTGTGTTTTTTTAATTACACAGCTTACAGCAAAAATGCATTTGAGCATTTTTGTATGATTTTTGTGATTACAGTTAAGGACTTTCTACCTCTGTTACTTTTTCCACAAGTGTTTATTGCCTTGGTTTGTTTTTTTTTCTGGATAACCAAAGTAATTTTTTTATGGTTTGTAAGAAAAGCTGATTAATTTTTGTTTTTAAATGCCAAAATGGCTGGAGGGTTTTGTTAATTATTTTCGTTGTGGAAAGTCTTACACTCTGTCCAAATTTATTGTGAGATTTGTAAGTATACCTGTTGAGGGCTGGTACTGTCTTAGTAAGATGAGCTCTACTTTACAAATTGCCAGTGTGAAATATCTGTTAGTATGAGGTGACACATTGTTAAATCAGTATTACATCATGGGATTTTCAAGTGATTTTGCATTGTGAATTTAATTGCTTCCTGTCCTTATCTCCCATCGCTGCTTTCTCAAAATAACATTCCGGTGAACACTGGAAAGAGGTTGCCAAACCATTGGTGCTGTGTATATCACGAAACACCAGTTAGCAAAATTTAAGAACAGTCCCACAGCACTAGCAGCCTTTATTGGCAGATAATTAAGGAGTAAGTATTAAAGTATCTATAAATTCGTTTGATAAAACACTGGTATAACTAGTGTAGTGAGTGTTGATGAAAACTGTAGCTTTTTGTTCTTTCTATATTATACCAGAATTAAATCTGATTTATTTCTTAATCAATAAAGATCCAGCTCCAGGTCCTACAGGGGTTCTTCCACCCCAAGAAAAAGATCTTACTCAAGCTCTCGTTCATCATCTTCCCCCGAGAGAAGCAAGAAGCGAAGTCGTTCTAGATCGTCTTCATCTGGTGATCGCAAAAAAAGACGATCGAGATCACGGTCACCCGAAAGGTTTGGGTTTATGTAGAATAAGAATGGGTGTATTTCAATGTGTGATTTTTATTTTTTTTTCCTGAAGGACTGAGATTCACTAGGAAAGAATCTGATCGGTTATGCCAATATTAAAAGTAGCTTTCTGACTTCCCCTACTTTTACTTCCTATTAAAACCTCTGTAGGTTTTTTTTCCACCCCCCCAATGAAACTTCTTCCTGTTAGAAGTATGTTCCATAGAAAAGCCTGAGTCACTTTTTGTCAGTGTGTGAAAGGGTTAACCTGTGCATTATTGATTTATTTTTATAAGTAACTATTTCATTTAGAAATTCTATTTTGGTATTAAACTTAGATTTGTAGTATTAAATTCACATTTGTGAGCTTAAAGTGGTTTAAAGCTACTGCTATATTCTTTTAAGGCCCTTTATCAGATATACTTGGCTTTCAGCTATTATAGGAAACAGACTACTCAAAGTGGATGCTATAATGAATTTCAACTTACTTCTTTGCATGCTTTCTCCATTTATATCTTACAGACGCCGCAGATCATCATCCGGATCTTCCCATTCTGGTTCCCGTACAAGTTCTAAAAAGAAATAATGTATCAAAGCTCATATTTGAGGGGGAAAAAAAACAAAACAACAAAACAAACAAAACACAAATTCCAGTCAGTGCATGAGACATTTTTAAGAAGTTGGTGTCTTACTTGGTCAGAAGTGCTGAATCTGCTAGTAGAGGTGCATGTCTGTCCTTGCTTTCTGGAAAACTGCAGCTTTGTTCATTCAGGAAACAAAAAGTGAGGTAGCATTTTAAGCCATAAACTCCCCAGAGGAGGTGTGAAGTTTTATTATTTGAGTAAGGGGGTTTTTTATTATTTTTAAAGACTCAGTTACTCAATACCTGGCTCTCTCATACACATTAGCAGGCACAGGGTGGATATGTTCTAGTACAACTCTGCTCTTCACATGACAATTAGAAGTATCTGAGTTAACGTAGGAAGGGAAGAACTTTCTGCATCCAGCTCCTGAGCTTGTTTGGTGTAACTTGTGTGGGACCATGAAAGATGAGTGTAGTTGTAGAGCTGGGGTTACCCACCGGATGACAGTAGTGAGTACTTTATTTCTTTTTTTTTTTTTTGTGTTTAAGTAAAAGTAAAGATGGATGCCCCTCTCGTTCTCTTTAGCTGTGCTTTAGTAAATTAGCTATTAAATAATCAGTCCATCACACGATTCTGTAGAGTGAATTAGACTTCATTCCTTTGAAGTGGTGGTATTTGGCATGTTGGGCACTGTCCCCTCTGTTGCTCCAGTCTCATGGGTGCCTGTACCTGGCACTAGAGATTCTTTGCTGCAGCCAGCAAAGTGCCCTTTCTGCAGTGTGTGTTGGCTACAGTGTTTTCACATGCACAGACCCTGGACTCTGTGATCCTTCCTTATGAAAGGATCATTTAAGAACTACTCTTGAGATGAGGAATATGGAACTAGCTTCTTGGCATCAAGTGAAGCTTCTGTAGGCCATCCATAACATTCATTTGGGACTGACTAAAATTTTCAAGGTATCGGAAATCTATTTATACTAAAAAATTAAAATTAATAAACTAGGAAGTTTTGACATGTTAAATGTGTTCTTCATCAGTCGTTCTTTTTCCCTAAAACATAATTTATGGCTTAAAATGCTTTATTGAATCTTATTTTACTAGCAGTATCGCATTAAAACTCAATCTCTCTTGAGCTCCGTTTGGTTAAGAAAGGTTTAAGTATCTTCAGTGCCATCATAAGGTAAGTATGTGAAGGAAAATTCTGCTTTGTGAGCAAGCGAGTAGCAATATATCTATGTATTTCAGTAGTACAATTTCCAAACCTATATTTGACCACTGCTTTTCTTAAATGAACAAACGGAGCAATATTTACTACATTCTGCTTTCTTTCTTTTTTTCATTTTTAGCCACTTCTTTGGGGCTGTTCTAGAAGCAAAACATTTTCAGTGTAGAAGTATTTTGGTAATCTTTTGCAGAAGAAAATGCTCTGCAGTTTCTTCTTTAATGCTGTCTTTTATATCTGATTTCAGTGCTAAATGTGTGTAGGTTGCACAAGAGCAGGTTAGTCTTGTAACTGTGCCTCTGACAACTCCTGAGTCCAAGTACTAAACTGTAAAAATCAGACCTAGTAGATGCTATGTTGTTAGCCTTGGGCTTTTTTCTTGTGCTTTGTTTTAAAATCGTTGCTGTACTTAAGAGATGAAAGTTTTTAAATTTAGCAAATGATGGGCTAAAGACAAAGGAAAACTATGGTTTCATTTGGCTTAGATAAAATGTAAGGCAAAATGATTCTGTAGACAAGTGTAAATAAAACCTGTGAGTAAACTCTGTAGCGAGTGCTTTCTCTTGGAAACATCAGCAAATCTCTGTGACCTGTCCTAATGGATTGATCTGTCATTGTTCCCCTTATGGTGGGGCAAGCAGGGCCATGTATCAACTTCCCTGGCTGTGTCTTTAAGTATTGAAAATGCTCTTGGGTTTCAACTGCAGCACATTTAAAATGTGCTTTTACAGAACTTCAGGGTATTTTCTTCTGTACAGAATCACCAGGTTGGAAGAGACCCACCGGATCATCGAGTCCAACCATTCCTCCATATCATCTTTCAGAAACTTTTTAGTAGAGGAGGCTGAGGGGAGACCTCCTTGCTCTCTATAACTGCCTGAAAGGAAGTTGTAGAGAGGAGGGAGCTGGGCTCTTCTCCCAAGTGACAGGGGACAGGACAAGAGGGAATGGCCTCAAGCTCTGCCAGAGAAGGTTTAGGCTGGACATTAGGAAAAAATTTTTCGCAGAAAGGGTCATTGGTCACTGGAACAGGCTACCCAGGGAAGTGGTTGAGTCACCTTCCCTGGAGGTGTTTAAGGGATGGGTGGACGAGGTGCTGAGGGGCATGGTTTAGTGGTTGATTGGAATGATTGGACTCAATGATCCAGTGGGTCTCTTCCAACCTGATTATTCTATGATTCTATGATTTTAAGATACAAAGGCACAGTGACTGGGGCAGTCTTTGCATGTCTATCATAAATGCTTTTTAGTTACTGGATTGGCAAATGGAACCAGAGCCAGCCCACTCCAGTAATGCACATTGCTGGGTTGAGCTCAGGCAGCAAAGGGTGTGGATTTGCTGTAGCTGGGTGATGAGGGGGATGACTGCCACTGTACTGGCAGTGAGTTTTGCATTTCACTGGAAAATTCTCCCTTGTACTTGGTTCAGGTCTGGGGTGAGGTTGTGGAACTGGATTTGTTTCTGTGCAGCTCTGTTGAAGATCAGTGAAGTTTGTCACAGCCAAGGAGGGAGTGTTGATTAGATGAAGTTTAGGGCTAACGTGCTTTTCTAAGAAAAATTAAATACATTTAATAGTGGTTTTGTCTAAGATTCTTCTGTAGTAACTGAAAAGGAGAAAGTGAGTCTAAATAAAAGCAGACTGGCCTTTAATTTGATATAAAATTGGCAACAGTAAAATCCACTGCTGAAAAATTAGGGTTTTTTTTAAATCATAGTGCTAGTCAGTCAGTAATCAAAAGCATTTAAACGTAGATGGTACGTCTCACAGCACCATTGCTTCATTTCCATGGCAGGCTACTGACTCCTGTCCCTCTCCTCTGAGGCAGCAACTGTGACAAACCACTGGAGGTAAAATAGTCGCTGCTTAGGCTCCTACTTCTTACTGACCCCCTAGCTTAAAGGCAGTTACAGAGATCTACTGTGAGTTCATTGTTAATGTCTCACAATCAGCTGCATTTTCATCCTGCTCAGTGCACCAGGCAGGTGCTCATTTCATAGACTCTTTAGGGCTGGAAGAGACACTAAAGATCATCCAGTTCCAAACCCCTGCCAGGAACAGGGACATCTTCCACTGGATCAGGTTGCTCAAAGCCTCATCCAGCCTAGCTTTGGAATGATTCATCCACAACTTCTCTGGGCAACCTCTGCCAGTGCCTTGCCACTTACACTAACAATTTTTTTCCTAACATTTAAGCTACATCTTCCCTTTTTCAGCTTAAAACTGTTACCCTTTCATCCTATTTCTACACTCCCTGGTAAAGAGTGTCTCCTTAGCTTTCCCTTAGCCCCTTTTAAGTACTGGAAGTTTGTTTTAAGGTCTCAAAGCCTTCTCCAGGCTGAACAACCTCAACTCTCTCAGGCTGTCTTCATCTGGGAGGTGCTCCAGCCCTCTGATCATCTTTTGTGGCCTCTGGACTCACTCTTAACAGATCCATATCATTCCTGTGCTGAGGGCGCAAGAACTGAAAGCAGCAGTACATGCAGTATTTGCCTTGCGTTATGCTGAAGGGAATTTATGGGGGTTGCGTGTTGGAGGATGGACTTGTGTGGTACTGTCATCAGCTCGCCTTTGGGCGGGTAATTGAGCATAAAAAAACCACTTCCAAGTCATGAAAACTACTAGCATTGCTGAAGATGCTCAAAACTTGTCTCATTTCCATGTGCTGCTTGACAAGTGTTGGAAACCAATACCACGTACGGCAGGGTAAGTTTAAATGGTAATGGTGTATTACCAGTGCTGTTCATCCACGTATCGGAAAAGGCTGCTGGAAAAAAAAAATGGTGAGAGTGGAGAGCTGGCCAATGGAGTTTGAAGTTCCCAGCATGGTACAAGATGTGCGTAGACGGGCTAGGTGTAGCAATCTTGGTTCTCCATAACCACCTGACTTTGACTGGTTACCGTGACAATTTACTGTCCTCTTCCATTAGGAAAGTCTTGATGCTTGAATCCTTTTCAAGCCAAATATCACCTGACTCACTAAGAACCTAAGTTGAATATTCTTACATAGTATGAAAAGATACTTTAAATGGGAAAGCAGTGTGATGGCAGGTGCTGGGAGATGTAGGGGGCAGGTCTCCTTCCAGCCTAGCAGTGCAGTCTGTGCTCCTCTCAGCCCATGGCCATGCTGCAGCACCAGCCCCTCCTTACAATTCCTTCCCATCTGGGGAGTTTCCCTGCTAGGGACATTACTGCTGCTTGAGTCTATGCTGTGATTTCGACGTGCTGCTGAGGAAGATGCTCTACAGATTTTTTTTTTTTTAATATAAATTCATAGTTTCTTCCCAGAGCATTAATCAAATGTATTGCTGGGTAAATAATTTTCTCTCTAGAATTCCTTTAACATAGTTTTTCACTCTTTAATCAGAACTAACATGAGATAATAAGGTGTTTGTTCGGGGTTAGGGGTTTTTTTTAAGTATGAAAGTATAGCTATTTGTGTGAGCTTTTCCAAAATTTTGACGAGGGAGCACCAGGAGGGAGTGATGCTGCTGTGACAGTTCAGTTGTCACAGCAGTTGTGAGCAAAGTCCTGCTAAATTCACCTGTCCTCCTACTCTCAAAACAAGCAGTGGTTTTAGTGGAAAGAGGGGCTGCTTACACATATACTGGGGGGGGGGGGGGAACAGTCTGTAGAGTGCTTCATACTTAGTTTGGAAAATGGGGCTAATAAATGGATGCTTTCTCATCAGCTGAGTATGGACCCCATCCAGGAATAACACACAACTAAGCTAAAAAGGAAATTTTTGCAGTGTAAAACCACCACTTCCAGAAGCCCCAAATCAGGGCATCAGCATCAGAAATAAAAGAGAGGGAGGAAGAGGGGAAAAGGATCTTTTCCAATCGCAGTTTTCCAGACTTTCTACTTGAAGCTGTGCACCTGTAGTGCCCGAGGCCAGGCCTGGGGTTCCTACAGTGTCAGATGAGCTATAGTGAGTGTCTGTCTGGATTTAAACTGTTTTGTTTGTGGATGGCATCCTGCTGTGTGTTTAAAAAAAAAAGTCTAGAGTCCTTCAATTGAGGACTAATTCTGTGTGTTGTGGGAAGAAGCCCCGGCTCTATAATTTATGAAGCAAATCTAATATAATAGGGTTATTTATGAGGAGAGTGACTTCCTCCTTGGTGCTTTAGTCTGTGCATACTTGGTCACAGAAAGTTGTGCCTAAGCAGGGCAGTGTTTTACACCAAACTTGGTTAAACTTCCATAAAACTTGAAACTCCTTAAAACTGTTAAATCTGCTTTCCCAGGGAAAGTTAGTTAAATAGCTGGTAGTAGCTGGTTACATAGAGCATGATCAAAAATTCCTGCTCATAAGCAAAGAAATGATCATGTTGTGAAAGAAGGATTTGTAACAATAATTAGCATTGGTTCTCTTATTGTTGTCTGTGCCAGGAGCAAAGCTGGGTTCTTCCCCGACCCCTAGCACCATGAGAATGCAGCACTGGCATAAAGCAGAGGTGTAGCTGTGCAGCGGGTGGTTCAGTTGGCTGGGAACTCTCTCAGGGAATACGAGGTCCAATACAAAAAAAAAAAACCCAAAAAAAACAAGATGGAAAGGAGAGACTGAGAGATGGCTATAGAACGTATTCTGACCTGTCACAGTGAGACAAGACTCAGCTCAATCACTTCACTCTGCGAGTGGACACGTGTTCAGATAGAGATGTTTTCATACCCTCCATCAGAAATGTCAGTGTGCAAGACTCAACAATGAGTTCACATCACGTTTCTTGTGAAAATTCTCAGTTATTTGCCTGAGGTTGACAGTGAAGAGATGCCAAAGATCCAGTCACTGCTCCAAGGCACACATTTTTTTGTCAGTAGACAATGTGAAAGCAAAAAGGGATGGAGATCCTCAACAGCCTCTCAGAAAGGGATTGCAGAATTGCTTCAAACGTTGGCAGCATCATGTGCAGCTCTGAAGGGAACTGTTTTAAAAGTGATTATAGTTGATTTTCTTAATTTGTTAAATAAAATGAGTTGCAGGTGCAGTCTTCGGGGTTTTTGTGTCAGACCTTCTTGTTGGGGCGTTCGTTTATTTACGGCCCGATGACAGGAGGAGAACGGCTTGGCTGAGCCTGATCTGTGCTAAAAAGTCCGGGGAGTTAAACAGAGCCGGTAAAGAAAGGGGAAAACGAAAGAACGTCCCGGAGCGGCGGGCAGGGACGGTGGCGATCGCCCGCGGAACAGCCGGGACGGGGCAGCCGTGAAGCCGCAGTATCCCCTGTATCCCCGGCATCTCCAGCCTCCCAAGCCCCACGAAGCCGTTCCCCGCAGACGGGATGGGGCGGGTGCGAAGCCCCAGCATCCCCTGCATTCCCCGCATCCCTAGCCCCGCGATCCCCGCGGAGGGGACGGTGTGAATGCGAAGCTGCAGCATTCCCTGCATCCCCATCATCCCCAGCCCCGCCGTGCCGTTTCCAGAGGAGGGGACGGAGCGGCCGCGAAGCCACAGCGTCCCCCGCATCTCCAGCCGCGCGGTGCCGTTCCCCTCGGAGGGGACGGGGCGGGTGAGAAGCCGCAGCATTCGCCGCCTCCACAGCCTTCCCAGTCCAGTGATGCCGTTCCCCTCGGAGGGGACGGGGCTGGTGAGAAGCCGCAGCATTCGCCGCCTCCACAGCCTTCCCAGTCCAGTGATGCCGTTCCCCTCGGAGGGGACGGTGCGGGCGCGAAGCTGCAGCATTCCCTGCATCCCTCGTATCTCCAGCATCTCCCGCATCTCCAGCATCCCCATCATCTCCAGCCCCGCGGTTCCGTTTCCCGCGGAGAGGACGGGGCGGGTGCGAAGCCACAGCATCCCCCCACACCGCCAGCCTCTCCAGCATCCCCCGCCACCCCACCATCCCCAGCCCAGTGGCGCCGTTCCCCTCAGACGGGACGGGGCGGGTGCGAAGCTGCAGCATTCCCTGCATCCCTCGAATCTCCAGCATCCCCCGCACCCCCAGCCCCGCGGTGCCGTTCCCCGCGGAGGGGACGGGGCGGGCGCGAAGCCGCCCGGGGGCAGCAGAGCCCGCGGTGGCGCCGGAGGGAGCCGGGGGCGCCCGTCGCTGCCGGCCCCGCGGAGGAGTGGCCGGGGCAGGGCCGCCGCTCCCCCCGCCTCGCCCGTTGGGGGCCGCCCCGCCGCATAAGGGCTCGGTGCCGCCGCTCCACCCCCGAGCCGCGCTCCCCGGCACGGGCCGGGCGCCGCCGCGCCGCGGGGATGAGCGGCGGGACGCGGTGCGGCGGCGGCCGCAACGGCAGCGAGCCCGGCGCCATGCGGCCGCGAGCCAACGCGACGGGGCGGGCGGCCGAGGGCTGCGGCGCCGTGTCGGTGGCCTTCCCGCTCACCATGATGATCACGGGCGTCGTGGGCAACGCGCTGGCCATGCTGCTGGTGTCCCGCAGCTACCGCGCCAAGGAGAGCCGGCGCAAGCGCTCCTTCCTGCTGTGCATCGGCTCCCTGGCGCTCACCGACCTGCTGGGCCAGCTGCTCACCAGCCCCATCGTCGTCTCCGTCTACCTGTCCGACCGCGCCTGGGACGCCGTCGACCCCTCGGGCCGCCTCTGCGCCTTCTTCGGCTTTAGCATGACGGTGTTCGGGCTGTGCCCGCTCTTCATCGCCAGCGCCATGGCCGTGGAGAGGACGCTGGCCATCCGCGCCCCGCACTGGTACGCCAGCCACATGAAGACGCGGGTGACCAAGGCGGTGCTGCTCGCCATCTGGCTGGCCGTGGTCGCCTTCGCCCTCCTGCCCGTGGCCGGCCTGGGCCAGTACGCGCTGCAGTGGCCCGGCACGTGGTGCTTCATCAGCACCGGCGACAGCCTGGCCTTCGCCTCCGCCTTCACCGTCCTGGGGCTCCTCTCCCTCGTGCTGACGGTGGCGTGCAACCTGGCCACCATCGAGGCCTTGGTGGCTCGTTGTCGGACCAAAGCGATCGCTCCCCGCTCCAGCAAGCAGTGGGGGCGAATCGCCACGGAGACACTGATCCAGCTCTTGGGGATCATGTGTGTCCTCTCGGCCTGCTGGTCGCCGCTACTGGTAGGTCGCCTCACCGCCTGCCGTGGGGCCGCCCCGCGCCTCCTCCGACCCCCTGTCCCCCAGGATAAGGGGCAGAGTGGTCACGAGAGACCCCAAACGCCCTGGCCTGGGCAGAGTGGGGGACATGGCGTTTGGGTGGCCATGAATGGGAAGGAAGTAGAGTCCAGGACAGAGCCTGGAGATGTCAGATGTGGAACGCTGGTAGGAGAGGAGCTGGGAGAGGTCCAAGAGGATAGACAGAGCGCGGAGTGCATAGAAAACTAAGACCAAGGCACCCGAGTAAAAAGGATAGAGAATGCGGGAAAAGAAGAGTTATGACTGAGGAGAAAGGCAGGGTGTGAGGAGGCCGTGGGTCTGGGAGCAGGGCACTGACTTGGCAGCACTGGTGACACAGAGCCCCCCACAGCAGAAAGGAAAGGCAGATGTGGAGGGGAGGGAGCAGCTGGCGCTGGCAGCAGGGCACTCTGTGCTCTCCTGCCCAGCACAGGCTGACCCAAAGGTTTGACCTGCTCACCAGCACTGCATGGGTCTGAACGTGAGGGACAAGGGAACCAGCACCCGCTTATTCCTCAGTCAGAGAAGCCTGAGTGGAAGTTTATCAAGACTTTGCTGTGAGGGAGCCCTGTACTCGTGGGAAAGAGCCATTTACTGTTTTCTATTTGCTGCCTTGTAGCAAAACTTACTTCAGTGCTTTCTGAGAAGTGGTGGCTTTGCCAGTGCCTCTGCTTGTCAGCCGATCACTCACTGTATCTTATTTACAGCAACATTCTGTTTCTTTCCACTGTTTTGTTATTCCTTAGTTGTGCCCTTTCTTTTCAAACTGTCATAAACTGCTTCTCGAGATTAGGAGTGGAGGAGGCTGAACTCACGTCTTCCCCTGCCGTGTGACACAAGGGCATACCCGGGAGTCCAGTGCCCATAATCAAAAGCCAGCTAACTCTGCTGTCAGAGGGCATTATGATTTTGGGGAAGTTTGTGCTTGTGATCTGAAAGCAGGGAAGGGCTGAGGCTAGATGGGGCTAGTTTTGAAGTTATGTGAATGGTATTTCATGGCCCGAGAAGGATTTTTCTGGCTGACAGCCAGTGGCGAAGAGGGAAAAATAGAAGAGATGTTAATTTATTTAGTAATCTTATCCTTCTAAGTTAATTAAAATTCCATCAAATCTCAGAAATAACTCCATCCCAAAATAAGTCAGATGTTCTGAGTTAACTTTCTAGAGATCACTAATAGCTTGTCATGGAAGGAAGGTATGAAAAAGTACTGAAAATCTAGTGAGAACTTGAGAGGAAGGAGTAATGTTCTGCTCCTCCAACCCCAAGGCACACTGGATTTGATAAGCTGAGCCAGGAGACTGCCCATTCCGAGTTCCTTTGTGTCCCTGCACTGATTGCCAGCAGCCAGAGACACCCTGTCCAGCCCTTAACATTGCACTGGCCCAGCACGCTGGCTCACTGATGTGTGCTGTCATGTCCCAAGCATGTCTATATTTTACAGAAGTTAACTGTTGCATGTTCATCCATAATTAGATAAGAAAATCAGAAGGCATTTCATAAAGGAAGGTTGTATATTTGCCTCTCAGCCTGTCCATTTCTAGCCTTTCCATTGGGATGCAGGATCTGCCCTGCCCTCTGCAGCCGAGTGCAGCATCCAGCCAGGGAGCTATTGCACCTGAGGGTTTAACGAGCCTTGTAGCATCGAGAGAAACTCCTGGAGGTGAGGGACAGTTTTTTTTCTTTTATTCAGAACCTGAGCATTCAGGAAAATCAGTGAGGATGCAGGGATTCCTCTTGGTGGTTTGCTTCCCATGGTGTTTATACTGATTTAATAGTCAGAGGTCAAACCAATAGAGCTGCCGCCGCTCTACAGAATGGATCTGTGGGAAATGTTAATTGGATGAGTTACTGGAGCAAAGCCCAGGTCAGACAGCCTGTTGTAAACAGTGCTGGAACCTCCAGGAGCTGCTCAGGGACCTGGTAGGAGAGACCAGGGCTACTCAGAGATTTGTCTGTGGAAAGTGAATTGATGCCTGATGTTCTGAGTTAAAGGCAGGGCCAGTTGAAGAGATGATAGCAGCAATGCTTCACATGCTTTTGAGGATCATCTGGAGGAATGCTGCCTCACTGGGTGACACAGCTGTAATCAGAGAGAATCTGTAAAGAATTCACTTCCCAGTGCAGCAGCAACACTGGAAAAAGTGGAACTGTTCTGTGGGATACTGCAAGACTTCTCTGTCCAGCCAGTGTATCTCCAGTGTTTATGTTCTTGAAATCAAGAGTCATATCTACAGGAGCATTTTCATACTTTGACTTCATCTTTTTCTGTACTACTACAAAGCATAGATTAGGAATTAGAGGCCAGGTTTTTGGAAGAGAGACCTTGGAGAATGCAAGTGCGTTTGCAGTGAAAGGCAGACCCCAGAACTCATTTAAGCTATTGCTGCATTATTTAGCAGGTGTAAGAAATGTAGTTGAAACAGGGATCCAGGAATTTTCCAAGGAGAGTGTTGTTTTAAAAAAAAAAAAAAAATCTGAGTTTTCTAACTGAGAACTAAGGGATTCTGATGATTGCTGGTAGGTTAGCAATACCCTTTTACACAGGTGGTATTCGTAGACTTGTTCTGTTGATGAAAATAACAAAATCAAATGTGATTTATTAGAAGAGTGAAACTTCTGATGATCATGGCTGTGCTCTGAACACTCCAAACACTGGAGCTGTGCTCCAGTAATGAATCCTGCCTTTTCTTTCTTTACACTGGATTTGGCAGGAGGGAGGAAGCGCGTCCGTAATGCAGGCATTGTCTTCTTCTGTTGTAAGCTCAGGATCTTACTTGAATTCAGCATAGAGAACCAGAGAAAATGCTCTACTTCGATGAGATACTGCTTTATCAAAAGTAATTTGCAGTTCACGCTAATCTTCTGTTGACTTTGGTGCTTGGCTGCAGAGCACAACCAATGAACTGAAGTGGGAGAAGAGTGAAATGAGCCTGAGGTAAAACAGACGAAGCTGGTCCATGATTGCATAGAAATATCGGTACAGCTCAAGCTGGAATTCTCACAATAATTATTTCAGAGCTTCAGGCTACAGAACTATTCACTCACAGAGCAGTTTCAAGGTTACTTACAGCCAAAATGCTCGGGCATTCTGCAAGTATTAAAATACTTGCTTTTCTTAAACCTCCTGTCAGGCAGATATTAAATACATCCTTCTTTATGGGTATTTTTACTAAAAATATATTAATTTTGGAATATATTTAGATATGCAAAACACAGCTCTGGAAAGCACCTTCACTTAAACAGAAAAAAAGACAGCAATATCACTGACCTGTAAGGAAAACAGATGGCTTCTAGCTATGAACCAGTAATTCTTCCCACTAATGCTCTGCATCCACGTTGGGGTGGAATTAGCCGCCTGTTTCAAGATGGCCTCAGTATATGGATCATTTCAGATTAGCCAAAAGACAGGCTTTTTCTGGGCTATATGTATTGCAGAATGGTGTGGGTTGGAAAAGATCTTAAAGATCATCCAGTTCCAATCCCCTTGCCATGGACAGGGACACCTCCCACTGGATCAAGTTGCACAAAGCCTCATCTTTTGGTTTTGAATGCCTCCTGGACTGGGATTCCACAGCTTCTCTGGGCAACCTGTGCCAGTGCTTCACCACGCCCACAGCAAAAAAATGTCTTCCTGATATCTAAGCTACATCTCCCCTCTTTCAGCTTAGAACAATTAGCCCTTGTCCTATCACTGCATTCCTTGACAAAGAGCGCCTCCCCAGGTTTCCTGTAGGCCCTCTTTAAATACTGGAAGGCTGTTCTAAGGTCTCCTTGGAGCCTTCTCTTCTCCAGCCTAAACAAGCCCAATTCTCTCAGCCTGTCCTTGTATGGGAGGTACTCCAACCCTCTGATCATGTTTGTGGCCTCCTGTGGACTCTAAGAGATTCACGTCCTTCCTGTGCTGAGGACTCCAAAAACGAATGCAATGCTCTAGGTGAGGTCTCACCAGAGAGCAGAGAGATTTGTCTAGATAAGGTCAAAACCAAATGGTAAAAATTAGATTGCATTTGTTGGAATCCCGCTAAACTTTGATGGGACATTGTCATGATTCTCTGCAGCATAATCCTTCTGTAACTGTGTTCTTACTAAAATCCCCAGCCTTCTCCAGTAATTCCCAGAGAGGATTGCAAATGATTCACTGTCATGTGTTTCTCAGAAAACTCATTTGCTCAATATGACTGCATATAGTCTGGTGCCGTGGAACTGCACTCCTGTCTGAACTGCTGTCAGTCTGATGGATGAGCAGCTACAGTGAGAGAGTGAACCCGAGTTACGGTGGTGTAGCTGATGATCATGCCACGCTGTGGTCTAGTTAGCTGGGCTTGTCTGAGCTTTGTTGCTTGTCACTGCCACTACTGTGATAGGTACTTTCTATAACACTTGAAAAAAAGAAACCCGCATCCCTCATAAGCAGTGGGAAGTTCTTCTTAAGGGGCGCAGAAGCAGAGTCTGTGACAGGATTTGTCCTACTCTAACTGCAGGTTCACACAACCTCAGCTCCAGCAGAGGCGAAGGGAGGGAGTGATAAACATTTGATGAAACTAAGTTACAGTTTTGATTTTAAAACAAGATGGGACATGACTGTAGGCTTTATTATTCATTACAAGGAAAAATCCTCTCCGTGGTTGCTTTCCGTGGTTCACTCACCACAGCCACTATTTGTATTTTGTCAGGACAATCCTCTGCTCTTCCTATGGCTTGCTTCCCTGTGTGGGAGAAAATTATTTAAGCAACAGATTAGGGCTAATGGGAGAGGAGAAGCAACTGAAGAGGATACTCTTGTCTTCAGGATGCGTAGAAAACATATTTGGTTTTTTGGTAGCTACCGCAAGAAAAGAATTTGCAGTGTGGAACCAGGAATTTCCTGTCAGATCCTTACCCCGCATTCCAGACCAGCTACCTTGCTCCTGCTTGGCTAAAAAATAGGCACCTTTAAGCACTTCAACTGGTTTATTGTCCATCTGCAGGTACCAGCAGTTTCCAACACAGTTTGTAAAACTGGAAAAACAAAGTTTTTGTTGTGGTTGTTTTTTGCCTTGACTGCTATAGAAGCTCATTCTAAAGCCTTTGCAGTATGATAGTGAGCTGTCCCGGGGGTCACACCGGCTGCCAGTGTGAAGTTAAGCTGGTGGCAGTGAATGACAGTGACAGTTTCCGGCTGGGAGGCTATGAAAGAACCCCCAGGTACTACAGTCCTGTTTTATTCAAAACCCTGTGAAGGTATCTCACAAAATGCATCTTGTCTTTGGTTGTAAATTTGAAAGCCAGAGCAGTGGAGTTTTAATGTTACTATAAAACTACATTCCCTGACAAGAGTAAAGTTTTATCTACTCTACTTGGATAAATATAATTATTGACCATATTGCTGTGTGCATTTTGAGCCATATTTTTTATTTGCATAAATTGTGTTGTTCTATTGACTTTATTCCACCTGATGTTGTTCCACCTTTTGCAATCTTTCTCTTCATTCAGAAGACCAGTATGGGCCATGATAAGCAACCTCTACGGATATCAAGCACTTAAAATTTCCAGTACAGTAAAGTATTCCGGTAAAGGAATATTATGTAAGAAAGCCAGAAATAAGCAGCAGTTTTCTGCTTGGGAAATGTATTTTATTAGCCTTATATTTTTGTAGCTCCATGGGTTCACTAACAAAAGAACAAGACAACAAAGTCTACAAAGCAAAGGTCATTGCAGAGTTCCCAAAGGAAGAGCTGGTCTGGGACAAAGCAACCCAAGTACTGGGAATGCTGCATGTGATGTGATTTCCCTTGGCTGTAGCATAGGCAGAGCTTATTCACACCGTGCTGCTGCTCTTTATGGCTCAGCAACGCTGCTGTTCCTATCAGGAGGTGGTCATGCTAGGTGCTGGTGGACTTGGGAGGTGGATACTGCAGGCAGCATAGACTGGGCTATGACAGTGACAGTATCCTAAGCAGCTGGAGGTGGCAGAGGAAGCCGTCGATTTTGGTGTTTTGATGTTTGATGTGGTCCGGATCTGTATCTATCCACGTTTTTAAAGATCTTTAGCAGCCTGATTTAGGAGGAGGTGTCTCTGCCTATGGCAAGGGGGGTTGGAACTAGATAATCTTTAAGGTCCCTTCCAACCTAAATCATTCTATGATTCTACCCGTGGTTGCTTATTTTCAATTTTATTTAAATAAAATGTAGTGGATGGAATCCTCAGTGGCTTCTGTTTAAAGAAATGAAAACAATTCTGCTTCGCTGTCTGAGCTGCCCTGACTTCCAGACTCATCTAAGTCTGTCCAAGTTCAACACATGATTATTAATCTGGCATCTAGGATATGCCATTGAATGGAAAAATCCTGCCCCTGTCATCTACTCCCAGGGTATGGGGATAGCAGCTGTCTAGAGAGGGATAGCAGTCTTCTATGGGAAAACCTTGTCTGGGATCTCTTGGTTTGTTTTGCTGCTGGTGCAGATTGTCTTGGTTCTGTTGAAAGGGTGGAGTCAAGAAGCTGGACAGGGCTGTGAATCATTGACTGTGAGTCTCGTCCCTTGGGCCATTCCCTGCATTTTCAGGGCTGGCTGTCAGCTTATATGGTGTGTGTTCCCACTGGTGTTTGTAAAGATGGTGCATGAGGGTGTGAATCGGAGCCATCGTGCATGTCCATCTCCTTGATATACACAGCAGACACATCAAAATGTGCGAGCCTACCACATCTCTACAGGACTTCAGGCAGTAAATTCAGACAGTCAAGCTCTTCAAGTCGTGCCCAGAAGAGATTTGCAAGCAAAAGAGGGACATAGGCCCTGTCTGTGGCCTCCCCAGCTTCAGGTCACTTCGCACAGCCGCACTGCAGGTGTGGTAGGAACTGCTGCCCTTTTCCCTTGCTCTGAAGCCCCCAAGAGCTTCATTGTGAATTACAGACAGGTGTAAGAGCAGCAGTGTTGTCCCCATTACACAGCTGATACCTATATCCTTTGGCAGCAGGTTGCATGGGAAGTGCCGGCTCAGAAGATGGTTTGATCCTCCTGTTTATGGGCTCTTGGAAAAAAAACATTGCAATACAAAATCTGATGTAGCTTATCTGTAGAGCAGCAACTGAAAGCCTCTAGAAGTGACATATTTTTAAGCAGCTGTAGTTCACACAGAAAGCTCAGGAGAGAACTTTAGACAGCAGATACCAACCAAACCATGGAACATGATATCTGTCTGGCATCTTTCAAAATGTTATTCCTGTTTCCCATGGTTATATATCAGTGTATGAGAATATCACAGCACTAGCTCTGGTAAGCTTTGTTACTACCTTTGAAAAAACAAACAAAAAAGGACTCTCAATGCTTTTACCTGAATAAGCAGGAGCCTGATTGCAAATACAGTGCTCCTACAGCTGGAGCCCAGCACTGGGGGCCCCAAACTGGGTTCTTTTTCCTCACAGGTTTCCCATGCAGCCTGAGGCAGCCCTTGGCAGTGTCCTCCCTTTCTAGTCTGTAACTTGAGAATAAAGGTGTCCTTGTGCTTCAAGGCTCCCAGGCAGTGATAGCTGTAAAGAGAGCTTATGTTTTCATTTGGAAAATGAGGGCACGCAAAGTATCGGTTTTATACTTGAGTGAATCATTACAGTGCAGTCTTTGGCTTTCCCGAATTAATGAGTGGCTATTGCTACCAGTGTTCATGTTCCGACACGTGCCATTCACGTATCACCCTCAGCGGGACCCAGTAGCCGTGTGTTGTGTGGCTACTATTGTAAATCAAGATGCTGTCACGCTCCATGGCATTTAATCCCTCAAAAATCAACCTGTGTGTAGCTTTTGGTTCCCAGGCCAGAGCTTGCGGAACTGTGCTGTGAGGTATGGATGATGTTGCTTATGGAAACTTCTATTGTGTGGGACATTTAACAGCATAAATAGTGTCTTGGTCATGCCAGTTTGGATGCTGTGGGAAACAGATTCCTAAATATATCACTTTTCACTGAGGGGCTTCTGACAAAAGAAATAACAAATTTTCTGTGGCCTTAAAATGTTCTCCTGACTCCTAGGCCAAAACATCTGGATTAACCCTTTTTGTTTAATTTTACTCAGTTTGTAAGTAGAATAGTTTGCCTTAAAATCAAATTCTAAAAAATAGAAGTCATAGAACAAACATTTTGGCTTTAAAAAAGGTAAAGACATTTTTGGATTTGACATTCCTTTTTCTTGACCTTTACTATTCATAACAGAATTTTAAAGAGCTCTACTCATCACAAGTTACTCAGCAGTTCCTTGTAATTCTGATAGTATGATAATGATAAAATTAGTCCTTTTGAGTTGTTTTCCCAAGGTTGGTAATTTCCCTTTCTAACCAAGGCCACTTCAAACTTCCAGGATTTGGCACACAGCTTTCTGTGCATCTCAAGCAGGGAAGCAGCATCTGCTGCCTTGTTTTGGCATGAGATCTATAAATAAATCTGGCTGATACCTGAAAGGTATCTTGTTTACAACTCATTTTTGCACTCACACACAGAGCTGCCCTCGGTGTTTGTTTGCTCTGATCACAACTTGGATTAGAGAGGAAAAAAGTTCTTGCTAGGATCTTGTCAGTAGGGATGTTTGCACACAGTGATGGTCAGACAGCAATCTCATAATGTGTATCACATTTTCCTCCTAACTTCCTTAGATAACTATGTTGAAGATGATCTTCAGCCACACATCGTTTGAACATTGCAAGGGATTCTCCGGTGAAACCCAAAGCTCAGAACTGCACAAGGAATGCAATTTCTTCTTGACAGCGGTGCGCTTGGCCTCGCTAAACCAGATACTTGATCCCTGGGTTTACCTTCTGCTCAGGAAGATCCTCCTTAGGAAGTTCTGCCAAGCAGCCAGTGCTGTCTCCAAGTGCTCCAACAACGAGTGCAAAGAGAGGTCGATTACCTTGTCAGAGGAGATCCGACGGACAGCAGCATGAAGGAACATTCGTCCACTTGCATGGGAACTACTTTTGCCAATGAGTCGTTTTAAATCTTACTGTGAATCAGGGTTTCTGTAACATGTTTGCATCTGCATAAATAGCTGAAAATGGTATTGCTGCAGAGACTTAGAGTGCCAAATAATTATTTATCCTATGTGCCAAAAATTCTCAAATACAGAAGAAGGAATTGGTTTTGTTTCTACATTCTGTTGTTATTGCTGTTCGTAACATGATGTGTTATGTTTGGAGGGAATTTTCTTCCATTAAGGTAGAAAAAAAAAAGAGTTGTTTTGGTCAGGGGACACTTGGAACAGATTCAACAGATTAAATCACTGAAGAGACCCACTGCTATGTATGTTTTAATACTAATATTACCTATTTCAGAGAGTCCTTATTCCTCCTTTGTTCTGGAGGGCCAAGGAGAAAAAGGGGCAAAACCCACTAGAATTAAAGAAAGACAAATTAAGAGATTCTGTTGGTTTTCAGTGGCTTAAAACTGAAAAGGGTGTGTTGTGCTGATGATGGTACTTCATTTTCTTTCAGGAACTGCAGATACTCTTATGAGGCATGGGTTTGTCCTCCTCATTCCACGTGCATGCTGACGTAAGCTCCTCTGCTGCAGAGGAGGTGACAGTGGAACAGAGAACACAAGGGAGAAACAGCCTGTGAAATACCCGGGCATAACAAGAATTGCTGTTTGCATAGCATACTGTAAAACTACTTTGAGCAGATGGAGAAAGTGATAAACAGGGTGTAAGAGGCAGTAAATGTTCTTCTTCCTGTAGACTAATGGCAAAGATTTGCAAAGCCAAAAATACTGTTTTCACGTGAGTTGTTTTATTTGGAAATGCACATGTCCAGTATTAAGATGAACATCAAATGATTTCTAAGTAATGGAGGTGCCACTCAACTTCTTCATTACTAAACTATCCTACAAAGTGGCCAAAATAGTTCCCCAAAATAGTTTATTTCTTCTTTCCTCAAAAAAGACAAACTTGGAAGATATGGCAGCTTTGGGGCATTTTTAAAACAAAGCAGACTGGAAGAGGTGGGTAGAAGTGTGTGTATTAGTCAGATCTTTCCTCCAAGTAACTGTCAAGTTTTACTAGAAAACTGAGTTCTCATCCACTTGTGTCACCACTGAAGTTTATTTTTAAAAGGGCTAAATTTTTTTTCCTCATTTTCTTGACCCATTTTTGATAATAGCCTTTGATGTCTCCTGTTTCATGGTCTCTTGGGTGAAATTAGTTGCAAATACAATAGAATACAATATATTTTATAGTTCTATACCCTGTACTTTGTACCACATAGTATCAAATTCCAGGGCCTTAAAGGCAAGTATAACCTTGCATCTGGTAGGAGTTTCTTGTACAGAACCTTTAATTTTACTTTTCTCCCTTAAAAGTAATCACTCTAAAGTAATTGGCTACTCACTTGTCTTGTTCTGCTACTGCATTGTCTAATTCCTTAGTAGTAACAGTCAAACAAAAATAATTAATCTGACAGTAGAAGCCACTGTCTGCATGAATCTAATTTTATCCAGGTGCCGTTTGTTTCAAGAGCCAGCTGAGAACCACAGAGGCACATTTGGTAAGCTACTGCCTTTCTTTTATCAATATTCATCATCTTCAAGTTAATGAAATCGATTCCTTTTTCCACTGGGGACTGAGGGCATCCCCCAGGCTGTGGGACCCGGGGCTCAGAGCTATGCGACCCTGGTGAGCTGACGCACTGTGCAGGAGCCAGTGCTGAGCAGCACAGCTGCAGGAGCCTGCACATCATTTGCTGATCAGCACTGTGGGGAACACAGTGAAATAAAAATGTCACTCATTCTCTTGGGAAAAAGTGCCTTGCGGGATTCGTACTTTTAAAATAAAATTATTCTGGAGTATAAAAATCCTGTTCGTCTGTCCAGAGGATTCCTATTGTTCTGTTTGTGTACATTAGCTTTTTAAAACAAATAAACCAACCCAATTGCTTGTAAAATATGTTAGGATGACCTTAACAGTTGGACAGAGTCATTTGTGAAGACATTTCTGAGCAGCATCATTCGGAGAGCACAGAGCCCATCTGGAAGCCTGAGTGGGATAGCAAAGGGTGAAGTTGTGCCAGGAGGAGTGAATCAAGCCCCCTTTTATTATCTCTTTCACAGCAGCAAGAGGAGAGTGATAGTTTTTCCTGTATGTAATCAGTCAAATCTGTGGTAAAGAGAGAACAGCTCAAACAGGGCAAAGTCTTCATTCAGCTGTGGGAAGGGACACTTTTTCATTACTAGGTTAACTGGACATGGCCTTGTTGTCCTGAAGGCTCAGAGGCGGTTCCACTTTAGTTCACACAGAATAGTTTTATAATACCATCTCTTTACTCAGTGAAATAGGACATGTCCTTTTCTGTTTGGAAGAAGGCTGCTCTGTCCGTATTTGGATGCAGTAGTATGAAGAAGCTACTTTAAATTTTAATCAGAGAATGGGAAAGAATGTCTGCTTTTAATTTGTTTACAGAAAAGGAGTTTAAGCACTATTTGCCAGCCACAGCTGGAGGAACGCACTTTCTATAATGAAAGCTTTTACTTCCCATTTGCTTGTTTGAGTGGTGTATTTTTGTTGCCTTTCTTTAAAGATGTCTTTTATGTGATATATTTAAATTCCACATCAGTAGTATTTCTAAATCTGGTTTTACTATGTTGTACTTCTGTCAAACATGTGTATGGAGAAAAATCATTGTTTGCCTTAAGAACTTGCTTATTTGTGTACCAAGTTAGTATGTGTTGCATCAGTCAGAATAAAATTTCAGCAGAATGACAGTGCTGGTGTCCTGACTCCTCTTTCCTGTCACCACCACCTCAAAGGGCCTGGGCAAAGCTGCAGGAGGGAGCACAGCAGCAACCCCAGCACTCATCTGTGGCCCCCACGCGAGGCAGCTGGCAGATCCAAACCTGGAAAGCATTGTTTAGTAACAGGCCTGCCTGTAACTGGTTAAGCGAGTTGTGCGAAAGCAGCACCTGCCACTGGGACACAGCAGGGCTGCACAGGCTGACCAGGTTGAGATGTTATCTGCGCAGTGTTCCAGCAGTGACCTCCAGTGTTTCAGCAGTGACCCCCTGGGAACCAGGAACGTGCTGCCCCAATGCGTCACCAAGGCAAGTACTGCAGTTCCCCACTTGCTGTGCGTCGAACATGTGCCTCTTGAGTGCTGAGTGGGAAAACCACGCTTCACCCCCAATCTGAGACCCAGTTCCATGCCTGAAGTGTTTCAGCCAAGCCTGTGTGCCAGAGCCCGCCTGGGTGATGTTCGCAGCTCCTCTCGCCATGAGTGTTCCCATTTTTCTACATTATTTTACTTTGGGTTTTTTTGACACCTTGTAATTTTAACACAAACTTTTTGGGCTTCTAAAGCAGATTTATACTGAAGAGCAGTAACTCCTCTAATGTGCTGGAAGCATCATTAGGACAGGCAAACCCAACCCACCACTCCATTATTTGGAGTGCTCCTCTGACAAGTCAGTGAAACCTCACCATGTATTTCTCCCAAGTTAATTTAAATGACCTTCCAAAGAGAGACAGCTAATGATTGTAGGCAATTTTGCCTTATTTCAAATGCCCTGCACATTTCCTTACTGCTCCATGGACTCACAGCACTTGCCACGTGGCAATACCATGTTTCGGTGTCCTTTGGCACCCCACGGGAATGGCCACTAGCTAATGCACAAAGGCGAGATCCCCATCAAGCTCACCTTTCAAGTTATGGCTTTTCATTTCTGCTGTCCTGATAGGAGATTCTCCTGGACAACAAAGAGTCTTTCCTAAAGGACTTACTGATGTGTCCCTGTGATGTTTCCCCAGGGCAGAAACTTGTTTATTGTGTAAATGTGTCCTGCAGCTGGGGCAGAGGCTGAGCCAGGGAGCAGGGAATAATGTCAATGTCACAGGCTGACGAAAACCTTGAAATCAGTGTTCTGTAGCTAATAATATCAAAAGCACTTTTATTTTCTCAACCCACTATGTCACTGCAGAACTGGAAATACTCACCATAGCTTAGTTTTTACTTATTAGTGTGCAAATGTGGGCAGCTGGAGATCAACAGGGCTTGCTGCATTGAAATCGTTTACTTCTGGGACTCAGAGGGAAGCATGAACAACTTCATGTGTGGATGCTGCAGCATAAAAAAGGATGCCCTTTGCACCACACAGAACAAAAGCAAAATACAGACAAAGTATATCTTACAACATACCTGAAAAGTCATGCAAGACTATGGCAATACCAAGCACGGTGGTTTGGGCTGTGGTCCCTTTGCTGTGTCACCCATCGTTCTGTGGCTCTGTGGCCCTATGTCACATCCTACCAGCCACCACCAAGGGGCAGATTTTCCACCACTCTCAGCCACTGCCAAGAGATGAACTTTCCACTGCACTTGACCACTGCCAAGGAATGGGCTTTCCAACGGTCTCAGCAACAGAAGGGTTTTCCACCATGCCTGGCCTTGCTGCAGCTCCATTCTCTGTGCAAGTCCCACACGCAGGGGAAGAAACACCTCACCACCCAGCCTCAGTCTCCACAGAATATCTAATTTTAAGTTTCTCTTTGTCAGCTAATTTGATCTCAGTTTAAAAAAAAAAAAAAAAAAAAACCCAACAAAACCAAAACAAAGAAACTATGTTTAAAAAAGCACAGAATGCAAGGGAGCCCTGTAAGCAATGAAACGAAAGAGATGGAACCACAGAAAGTAAATCTTTTTTATCTTGAACAGCAGCAGGAAGAACAACGGCTGATAGAACTGGTTGCCCAGAGACAACGGAAAGGTCCCAAAAGCTCTGCAAGGATAAACAACTTTTACAAGATGCACAAGTCTCTGCCCAGCATTACAGGGACCTTGGTGCTATATAAAGTGTGTTTCAGAGGCTCAAATCCTGCTCAGGCTTCATTGATGATGTTCACTCACAGGAAGAGTCGATCCTGAGCACAACCCTCTCCACCAGCTCACTCCAGCCCCAGCCTCCAGACACACTGCCTCCAGATACCTTGCTGAGCAAGCCCTGAGGAAGCCAGTTCCAGTTTTCCACCTGCTCCCTCCATCCATGGCTCATTGTGACTCTCCATGTAAAGTCTGGTGCTCAGTCTCAAGGGGACATATCCCAGCTCTTGATGTGCAGGAGCTGCCCCATCTTTGTTTAACACATCCCCTGGTACAATTAAAAAACCAAATGCAATGGCTCTAATTCTCATTATGTGGAAGTGAGTATTTTAAGAATACTGTTCTGACAAATTCTAAGCACAATGGCAAAGGCAGAAGATAATATTTTTCAAATAAATGTGTGATGCTGGGTTACCAGAGGCACCTGGTAACCTTAGGGGTGAGCTGACCTCTGTTGTAAGTGGGAGCATCTGACTGCCTGCAGGTGAGATGCTGTGCATCCAGTGAAGTGTTTTAGACCACCAGTGAAGTGTTGTAAACAATTCAGGACTGAGGTGAATCACCTAAATGAGGTGTATGCCCAAGGCCACTTTCCATGAAGGCCTGAGGCATCGCCCTGGCTCACAGCGAGTTCAAGTCCCACATGCCCAGGACATTCCTACCTCCCTCCAGTGGGGCTAGGCTTCACCAGCTCTGGAATCTGAGCTTGGATGATGGTGAATACATGAAATTCCCATTTATTTCATGTATATATGTGTATGACTATCTGTGCACTCTACAGATACACTGATGTGCTATGGCAGTTGTTCCTATCTGACTCTGACCGCAAGCCTAGCCAGCTTCTGTGGGGCAGCTTCTTCCACACTCAGGTGTTCAACAAAGAAGTTCCCTGGAGCCAGCAGGTGCTTATAGTGATGGCTGAGCAGGATTTCAACCACAGCGAGGGCTGGTGTGGCTGCATCACGTGGACACAATAAGGTCAGACCTCCCAGCTCCCACAGACTGTGTACAAGGAGGAAAGGAAGGAATTTTTGCAGCTAGGGGTGCAAAGGGAGAAAAAGCCATCCCTCTGCTGCCTGCTATCACCCAGCAATCCACAAGGAGTTTCAAATAAGCAATAACCCAAACTTGGCTCACAAAACAATGGCTTGCAATCCACAGCCTTCTCATATCCAGCAAACTTGGGTCTGGTGGATCTTTTCCAAAAAACTGTTGGCAAGAGGAATGGGACCAGAAAGGCGTTTACAGACTGTCCTGCAGTTCTCTACCGATTTATGGGGACTCTAGTCTAACTCATTAGAATTAATGTTCCTGTGATGGCAGACTGAGTCCCAATTCCTTTCTGCGCATTATTAATCTGCAGCCACGTCACTTGAGAACAACAGGTTATAAATTAACAGGTTGCTACTTTTATGGTTTCCCAGGTTTTTCTTGGCAGAAGTGTGGGCAGTGAGTGCCGTGAGCGTCATATTGGGGGGGTTGCACTGAAAAGGGTCAGAGGTTGTCCCACTCTCAGCAAGCAGTGTGAGTTTTTTACCCAGCACCTCGAGAGCAGCACACCCCAGTGCCTATAGCCCAGGGAATGTCAGTGCTTCTTGCAGGGCTGAATTTATCTCTTCCCAACCACCGTGGCCATCAAAATCAAGCATATGCTTGGTGATTATCCTGTTCTTGGGCTGCACACACTGCAAAAGTAATGCTGGGTATCTCTTAGCCAAATACATCCATGCTCTGTTTTCTTCTGTGTTTCCATTTCTCCTAGGAAGTGCAAAGGCAAATTTTCCATTTATGTCAGGATTCAACTGCTCATGGGGCTTTGGGAAGAGACCCACTGGAGTGCCAGGACAACAGGGCTGTCCCAGGACTGTGAAATGAGTGGATGAGAATCTTAGCATTAACTGGCAACGTATGCTTACAGCCCAGAAAGCCAACCACATCCTGGGCTGCACCAAAAGAAATGTGACCAGCAGACCAATGGAGGGCATTATCCCCCTCTACTCCACTCACATGAGACCTCACCTGGAGCACCGTGTTCAGTTCTGGAGTGCTCAGCATGGGAAAGGCATGGAGCTGTTAGACTGAGTCCAGAGGAGTCTGCAAAGATGATCAGAGGGCTGGAGCACCTCCCGTATGAGGATAGGCTGAGAGAATTTGGCTTGTTTAGCCTGGAAAAGAGAAGGCTCCATGGAGACCTTAGAGCAGTCTTCCAGTACTTAATGAGGGCCTACAGGAAACCTGGGAAGGAGCTCTTTGTCAGGCATTGCAGTGATAGGGTGAGGGCTAGTGGTTTTAAGCTGAAAGAGGGGAGATGTAGCTTAGATATTAGGAAGAAATTTTTTACTGTGGGTGTGATGAGGCTTTGGAGCAGGTTGCCCAGAGAAGTTGTGGATGCCTCATCCCTGGAGGTGTTCAAAGCCAGGTTGGATGGGGCTTTGAGCAACCTGATCCAGAGGAAGCTGTCCCTGCCCACGACAGGGTGGTTGGAACTGGGTAGACTCTAAGGTCCCTTTCTGCCCAAACCATTCTATGAAAGAGAGAGAGTCCTGGCTACAGGAGCACTCACAAGGCTGACAGGGGCTCTGTCCCCCACGCCTGTGTCCTGCCTGTTGCACTGCTGCCTTTCCCCAGCATTGCCTGCGAAAATATGGAGCACCAGCATCCTATCTTTGGCACATCCTAGCTGCCCAGAGAGCCCTGGTGCATGACCAGAGCAGCAGTGTCAACCAGCTTGAAGCCGACAGCATTCTTTGAAGTTACAGCAGAGCAAGACTTAGGGCTGGTGATTCACGGCTCACTCTGTAATCCAGGCCATTTTGGATTGACCCCAGCCAGTGGCAGTCCTCTGGCTGGCTTCATCAAGCTCTGGTTTCCCTCTGAACATTTCAAATTTTTCAAGAATGAAGTCAAAAGGAGGACTGATTCTGAGTTCATCCAGGCTTGTCTCTGCAAGTGTTACCTTAATGCACAGAGCAATCTCAATGTGCCCTGATGCTGATGCTAACAGGGGATATGTAGGAATTCAGCCCTCACTTTTGTGCACTGCAGAACATAAAATAACCTCTTTGAATATAAAATATGTTAAATATGTTCAAATACATTTTGTTAAAGACAATGTATTTATATTTGGGGCCACTTTGTTTTGATAATAAATTGTAGCAAAGGATAGAAGTCCCAGCTATTATGACTTTTTGTAAACATACTGGTTTAACTGACCTTGCCCACCCTTCAACATACAGGCTGTTTGCATAGAAGGGAGCCA
This sequence comes from Clamator glandarius, assembly GCA_033459285.1. NCBI lineage: Eukaryota > Metazoa > Chordata > Aves > Cuculiformes > Cuculidae > Clamator > Clamator glandarius. The sequence goes on along the minus strand of JAUNZM010000110.1, from coordinate 2,466,231 downwards.
CAGTTATTACATGCATCCATTAGGAAAAATAAACTCAGCATTTACAAAGGCTCTTGAGCTTGCAGATGAAAAGAAGTACATACCCCAGTTTTGGAGTTATTTTATAGTGTGAAGAAGTAATTCCCAAGAATTGGCGGTTTATATGACAGGTTTGAGTCAGTTGGATTTTGCCTGATGTATTTGCAATTCTCTGGCTCTGAACGTGGACAGGCTTTAAAGAACAGAGATGAAATCATGTCTGGAAACCCTTTGCCTACATTTGGGCAAGATTTTATCCCATCCTGCTAACTTAGGGAGAGGTTGTAGCCTGTCTGTCCCACCATGAGAGCCGTGTGACAAACATCTCTGGTTCCCCACGGAGACAGCTTGGCCATCAGTGAGAATGGGCCGGATTTCATGGCTAAGTACTGTGAAATAGTCCAAGACCCAAAAGATGTTCCACTGGAGCTGGGAGCAAGCCCATATGCCACAAGCAAGGGCACGTGCAGGCAGGTTTGGGGTAAGAAGTCACCCCTGCCACAGAGCCGACTTGCCACAGGACATCAGGGGCTGGTGATGCTCCAAACCCGCCTCAACCACAGCATCCCTCCAACCCTTCCTCAGTGTGGGCAGACAACACACCAGGGTCTCTCTTCCCACATGGGATGCCTGGCTCCTGTAAATCAAGTGAAAGGCATCTTAAACCTTTAAAAACTGATACCCACTAAAGCCAAAGGATCTTTGAGATACTGACATTTTTCATGGTACCTACTAAATAATGTTTGTTGCTGGCCTTAGGGTGACCTTAGACTAAATCTGCCAGATATGATAGAACTTCCATCTCCTGGAGCCATCAAATCATCTCTTCCTTGGAAGAGACAGGTAAAGCCTCTGCTAATGCATTCCCCAGGTCCTCACACCAAACCACACCACTGCCCTTTCTGCTCTTCAAAAGCTGCTCATTTTTCTGTTAAATCTGTGCTATTGCCTTGAAGGAGGAGGGAGGAAGATGTCACTAATTTACAGGGACTGGGTGTGTCAAACCACTCTGGAAATAAATTATTTAGCCTCAGAATAATCAGGTTTCTCCCTCTCCTATCCTTTTCATGCTACTGCCTTTGATCTTTTGAAAGCCCTTGACAGGAAGATAAGATGACGCTACAGACTCCACAAATTACTGTTCTCTCCAACTGGAGCATTCCCTCATCAGCCATCCTTGCAGTCAATTCTTTCCTGTACAAGTGCAACAGAGAAAGCCTCATTATCTGCACCATGACAAACTAGAGGAGCACTTTAGTGACAATGTTTCATCCAAACCATAATAATAAAAAAGCTACCTCTGCTTTCTTGAAGAATGTCCTTGTAACTGGGCTGGCTGCTGGCTTCAGAAGTAGTCTGCGTTGCTGGCAATGCCAGCCCAAGGTCACAGCCAGAGTGGTGATAAAGCAGCCAGCAGGTTAAACCTCCAGCTAAATTTACATTATGAAAGGCAAGAACTTATTGTGCTTTTTGTCCTCTGCCAAGGCTGCTGTGTCCTCCCAGGGGTGACAGAGCAAAACACATTCTCATTGACTGCAGAAGGACATTGTGTTTACAGAGGCAGCTGTCAGTGTTGCCCAACCACCAGTGGGGCAGGGGACCCATAGGGTGTCTGTGCCCATGATGACATCTCCCACACAGGGGACAGGCAGACACCTTCCTGAGATTAGAACAGAAAAAAATGAAAACGCCTGTAGGAAGCTAAAGGATGAGAAGTGAAAGATTTCCTCCAGAAATATGCAATGCCACCTTTGCAGGGTTCCTGCTCTTTCCTAACCCGCTCAGGTGGGCACCAGGCTGTGGTTCACCAAACCAAAGGTGTGTTCTATCTCTGCAAAGCCCAGCAGTGTAAATGCTGTGTCCCCACAGCACACCTTCTCCTAAGACCAGGGTATGAGGGCATCTTCAGGACAACCTGAGAGCAACCTCCAAAGACAAATGAGACCACAGACCCATTTCATGCCACATTTAAAATTAGGTTTTTTTCTAAATATATTATTTATAAAAACAAAACCATGATGATCAACCTAAACTGTGAATTACTTCAGATCCTCTTGACTCATATATATCCTTTACAGTTGATGATTCAAACTATCCTACAGCTCAGCCAGAGACCAAAATCTTGGAGAAGTACATCTTGATTAATGGAAGTGCTTTGCAACGAGACAGGGAGATCTGAGGAAGAAATAAACCATCCTTGTTCCATTAGAAGTCACTGAACCTCTGCCAGCCTCCAGTATGAAAGGATTTCACCTCATTGCAAAATTTATTTCTAGTTTCAAAATGGCCATTTCAAGTGTCATAAGCTGATCAGACATTTAATCAATATAAAATTGTGACCACTCTTAAGAAGTTAAATAAACCAAATTTTATGGACTATTTTTGTTATTAAATGCATGTCCAGTTCTACGGTATCCCTTGCTGCTGCTGTATAATTAAAACACGTTTGGCTTATGATGAGTATCAATATATTGTAACTGAAGAACTTCTGACAGAGTATTTCCTGCTGTCCTCCATAGGATGACTCAAAAGACCAAGGACATCAATCTGTTAACTTTTGCTGTCCATGCTGGGGTGTAAATCCACAGGAGTGAAGCCAAAGGCATGAGATGACTCTTGTCAGGAGCGTAACCTGAGACAAGTCCTCCTGCAGAAGAAATATTCCACAGTGGTTGCATTCGTCCATCTGTCCCTCTCTGCTCTTCACCACTCACTGAAGGCTACATTCAAACCTAATAGGGTTAGGACTCTCCTTCCAGACCGATGCCTTCAAAACCACTATTGCTTTGATACCTAACCACCCCTGAGACACAGACTTCATTATAGCCTCGCTGACCCTATGTCCTGCCCACCACAGCCAGGCTCAGATCCCACACTGGGTCCAGATAATTCGATTTTCATTTGTGTGTCCTCAGACAAGACAAATAAAAGTCCCATTTGCTGATGCCACAGTTATCTTTGAAATAGTATCTAATAACATACTTATCCAGAAGTTATTTTGGTAAATTCCACAGAATTAAGTCATTTCAATAAAAGTAAAGAAAAAGATACTATTGGTGCTGAAAAGTTTGGCATGCAGCCAAAATGTTCATCTCTGAATTATTCCACAGGTAGTTCACAGATGATGTTCCCAAGTTTGCAAAGCTCATGTATGCATACCTTTGGGGGAGGAAAAACATCCCCAACTTTTTCAGATTCTTGGTCTGATGTAACAAACTGCAGCCACCAGAGCCATATAGCAGTTGACTTCAGGCAAGGAGGTGTCCCTCCATGGGGAAGAACCACTGCTGGGTGCAAGTAGAGGGAATAATTGCATTGTGACCATATCACTGCAAACACGCAACATATACTAATACTGCGTGTCAGTCCAAGCTGTCTGGGACCCCTCAGAATATGGTTTACCTGTTAGTTTGGGTTTTTTTTAATAAAGAACACATCAATGCCACAAGGGGCTTTGGAAACCAGTGCTTTGGTATATCATTTGCTGATGAAATAATAACTCTTCTTGTTCATCACTAAAGATCTCCTCATAGCATTTTGGTGATTTTTTTTATTAGAAACCCATGTCTAGGTGATCAGGGGGTTGCAGCTCAGATCTATAAGTCCCTTAGCATCACTGACCTAAAGCTTTTCCACAGACCATGTTCCAAGCCCCACTCCATGGGCTCTCACTGTAGTCCTGAGTGCTCGGTGTCGCTGACAGTGGCATCTTCAGCATGGAGCCCCCACGCTGCTGCCCACCCACTGCCAGCAAGCTGGCCAAGGCTGCCTGCTGCCAGCAGGCTATGGGCACAGACATTACATACGCTGCAAAATCCACTCCAAGATCTGCTACTGGTATTATAAGACTCAGAAACCAAGATATTGGCTTCCAAACCAGGATGTAATTGCTCAAGGAAATGGTCTGAGCAATATTGTCCTTGGCGCCTGTACTGTGCATGGTGGGAGACAACAGCTCCTGCTTCCCAGAGAGCACCAGCAAGCAGCTGCCCGGAGTCCTGAGTTGGGAATACAGAGGCGTAGCTTAATGATGCCAGCTCTGAGCTGTCAGGCACCTAGGAGCATTTATCGCAGGATGAACAAGTCAATCGGGCAGCAATATTCAAACAGCAGTGACCACATGCCCAGGCTGACCCTCCTGCTTGCCAGCAGCAACATTGTCCCCTCCCCACCCCCAGTGCACCCAGAGCTGTGTCCTCCAGCCTCCCCAAGGACAGACCCTGCAGTGACAACGTGTGTCTTTCCCAGCTGTCACCTTCCAGCCTGCAGTGGCTCCTGGAGCTGGGGCTGTCTCTGCTCTCCCTTCCCACGCCTTGCTCCCCCAGCTCCAGCTGGGACAGGGAATGGCAAAACCACACATGCTAGTGCGTAACACGGGCTCAACCTTGTCTGGTGAACCACGTGAGTTTGACCGGTGCATCACCCAAGATCAGACCGTGCGTCACACAAGCAGCCATAGACCATCAGGATCCCCAGATCCACAAGTGGTTGTCAGCAAAATGTCCTGTTAAAAAGCATTATTAAGGTCAGAAAGACACTCTAGAGCCTTCATTTGCCTCTGACCTGCACTTGACACACGCAGACGTGGCAACTGAGGACACTCCAGCTGCAGTGGGCAGCAGGACAAGTCCTGGGTGCCCCATCCATCCACTCTGTACTCATGACCCAGCCACCCACTGCAGCCCTGGCAGACGTTGTCCACACGTGGAGACCTATCCAACCACTTCAGAAACTGTGTAAGTGCCTCTTTGAGCCTGGTAGACTTTGGTTTTAATGACCTGCTTTCACCCAGAGCCTACTTTTGACGCTTCATTTATCAAATGATCAGAAACCTAAGGGTTGTTATCAGTTTATACACACTCATTTGGGAGAAAACAAAACCAAAGAGGCACTGGGTGCCAAGTGTCAAACAAGCTCTGTTTGTCTTCTCCCCATCCCCTCCCTCACTCAAAAAACATAATTACAAAACCACCACAGCAGGTTTTGGCCCCGTTTCCCCATCCTCCTGTATGTATTGACATAGCAGAATTATCTGCATTACTGGAAATGGGTTATTATAGCAGCAATGTCAATAAATTAGTTTGATTACAGTAACAATGTCAAAGTTAATAATTCAGCTGATATTTTGCTGAACTACGCAGTCATTGCCTGTTATTGATCGCTTTTATGTAGTTCCTTGCTCTCAGATACATATCCCTTCTACACTAAGCATCTCAAAACAAATTGCAGGATCACACTGTGCCATCCCTGCATTTAGTGCTCTGGCTCCTTCACCTCTGCTAAGTGAGAAAGTTTATGCTTTTAGAATAAAACAACGTTGCTGTTCAGTGCCGTACTGTTTCTGCAGGAGATACATACATTTCTAAGACAATGCTGCTTTGAAGTGATGGGTTGAGCAGCATCTTGCCTTTCCCTTTTCAGGGCTGGACCCTGTGTGAGCTGGCTGAAGCCAGGTGATGTTACCCACTTTTTCAGTGCAGCATCCCAACAAGCAGTTCATTCCAGCACCCATCACTGTACACAACACACACACACTGGTGAGCAAAAGGAGAGAGGTACCATAAATCCCTGTCATGCCGAGGGCTTTCTGCTGCACAAGGACACTGTGCCAGGATGACCATGGATGGGCAAAGCTGTCACCAGTGTCACTGGTGTCCCCAGCCACCTTACTGGGATGGGACCCTACATCAAGTTGTTGCCTGTTGGTCCTGACTTGAGGTCAGTGCAAAACAACTGCTGAAGGATGCTGCAGGATGCTGGCAAGTCTTCTCTTTATGTGTATTTTCACTCCAAATTAAGTTAAGATCCTAAAGGACTCTGTAGAATCTTTAGTGATTCCAGCAGTGATATTCAATAATAAGTACAAACCACCAACTTTGGCTGTCTGACATTTTTAAATGCTCTGAAGAGCAAGGTAAATGCAAGGCAAGCTACTTCATTTATTTAGGAACCTATCTGCTAATCATTATAGCATAACTTAACGCTCACCTCACACCTTCTGCCACTCCATGTAGAAGTCAATCCATAGACTGTGCTGAGCCCACAGGCTCTCTACTGCGGCGCAGGGTCAGACCCAGGCGCATGGGCTGGAAGCTACACACAAGCACAGAAGCCTGTGCATCAGTTTGGAAAATGCCAGTTAATAATTTACAGAACAGTGCTGTTGCTCTGTGTTGGGTGGAAGGCTCTCTGTCCTCACCTTGTCCCTCTGCACTGAGTTGGGCTCTGTTTCCTGCATCCCATGTGCTGCCCGTCCCCCCAAGTGAGAGTCCCCCCTTACCATAAGTCTGTTTTAATTTGAGCTTTCCTTGACTGAAAGGCTATCGAACCACCTGGGCCTGAGTTTTCCTTGCTTTGTGTCATTCTTGCAATGTAATTATGAAATGAAATCCCTCAAACAAAGCACACTAGCCGATACTGAGCTCCCGAAGTTAAAGGGCGTTCGTGCAAGCGACTGCACTGCTGAGGCTGTATCTGACACATCAGAGTGGAAGGCTCGGGAACCATGGTGAAAAGAGTTTCCAGCAATCCTGAAAAATTAGTAAGGAAAGGCAGCAGCAGACTCCCCCAGTGTCCCCATTCTGGGGGCTATCCTCTCCCTGTGGCTGCCATGGACATTCCTGCAGAAATGTGGCTTTAAATCCATAAAGCCATTAGGATTTCCCAAAAAAAGCTCTCTGATACATAAAACCAAAAAGCAAACAGGCCATTTCCTTACGTACCCCTGGAGCAGACAATCAGCTGCACCACTCACTTGCTGCGGTCCTGAGCCTAGAGAAACAGGGTGTTCCATCACACTTTGGCAGTTTTCAAAGCAAGGCCAGGGCTCACAGTGATTTGCAAAACACAGCACATTCTGGGGTCTGTGTGTGAGTGTGCAACTGCTGCTAGCAGCTCCTGGTGTTCGACGTGTGCCCACGGCACCCTCTGGCCTGGCACAGCCGGAGGAGGCCAGGCTCTGCTGAGAGCAGGCAAGAAAGGGTATCTGAGATCAAAGAAATAGTGAAGATTTTCGTAATTTAGTGAATACAAATGTGTTTGAGTAAGCCTTGAAAGCTACAGTACCGATGAAATCGTGATGCACTTTGAGCTGTAATCGCACAGTTGGTGTGATTCAGATGAAGCGTACACTTCTGTGCTATTTAAAAACAACCAGGGGGCCAAAGTCATGCTTATTTTTATACAGAACACTACCAAATGATTTAACTATCATTTAATTGAAATAAAGACATTGCCTTCACCTTGATATCTGACTTCAGCTGCCTTGACAGCATATTTTCTCCATCCTTAAATTCTCAGCCCACAATCACAGAGGCAGAGGACAGCACACCCAGGAGACACCCCCAGCTCCTTTCCCCCCCTGCCCTGTGACCTACCACTCCAGGACAACTCATCAGCATTGCATGTCATGGCAAACCCTGCCTGTGTCAAGACCACTCGCCTGCCAGCAGATCTGAACAGCAGATCTAGATCATTGCTAGAAGGTGTTACTCATTGTGCTGGCATTCCCACTGTAAAATCAGTGGTCTGTTGGATTTTAGGACTGTCTTTTTTCTTGACAGGAAACTAAATCCAAATTTTTGTTGTTTTATGTCCTGGAGTGCTTTTCTCACACTTAACCCTCTGTCACAACCCAGTCACATCTGCCATCCTCCTCCGTGCCTGCCTTCCTTTTCTGTTCCCATCCCCACCTTCAGAGGAGAAGATGAGCAGACACTCAGGAGCAGGCGCCAGCGCACATGTGGGAGGAAGGCAATAGATCTCCAGGCAGGTGGGGCAGTACGCTTCTGCAGCATCACACATTCCTCCAGCAGATTGCTACAGCATGGGAGTGAAAAATAAAGAAGCCTGGAAGGAATGAATAATGAAAAAAAACAAAGCTGTCCTTTATGTGTTTCCCTGGCATCACCCAACAACATTTCAGGAAAAGCTGGCAGCACCAGGTTACCACAAGCAAGGGCAACACCACCCATTGCCATAAAGGATTTTGCCAGTGGAAATCTGGGATCTAATTCCCAGCAGGCAGCCTGAGGCTTTAGAAACATTGGGCATCACATTATCCAAGCATCTTAAGAAAAATAAATAGATAAATAAATAATTAGATCGATAGATCGATAGATCGATAGATCGATAGATCGATAGATCAATAGATCGATAGATAGATAGGGCTGTATCACTGCTGGGGCTTGAGGATCCCTTTTGCATCCCCATCAAATCCATGTGTTATCTGCCCCAGTTTCTGCTTCCAGCCAGCCAGGACAAGAGAGAGGACAGCTGATGAGCTGCAGCACAGAGGAGCAACCAGCACCACTGACAGCCGCAGTGTGCCAGGCTGGAGGGGATCAGCCAGGCTTGATCCCAGGGCACCTGAATGAATTTTGGCTCTAGCTCCTCATAAGAACTTTAGTTTCCTTAGTGCCTCTCATTGGTCACTTAGCCCCACAGAAGCTCAGTTTCCTATCACCCTGTGCTCTGCGCAGACACTTTTCCTATTGCCATGGAGCACAGCAGCAGCTTTTAACAGTCACAGCAACGGTGTGTGCAAAGCACAAGGTACAAGTGCAGGAATGCAGCCCATCCCTGGACACCTCAAGAGCAGACAACTGGTGTAATAGATGTGCCTCTCTCACAGTCCAAGAGCCTGCGTGGCCCCAAAAGAGTGGGAGCTATACAGCCTTTGGAAAACCAGTTGTCCTTTACCGAGAAAATAAACACTTAGAAATACCACAACATCCTGTTGTTCTTTTCTTTCCTGAAATGACTGGGGCAAGCAATGGCCCAGAAAATAAAAGCTGTTAACCCAAATGAGAGGGGTTTTGCGCAAGCGTGACCTTGAGATTTCACATCACCAGCAGCAGACAAGGGGTGAAACCCGCTCAGGCTCCCCATGAGACATTCCCCATCTGCGTTCCCGGTACCTTATCTCTTGAGATTCAGTCTGGCTTTGCACCAGGCACAACCCTTGGCAGACTGGGAGCTCACCAGTGCCACTGCCATCATTGAGAAAGGGTGGTGAGAGTGCAAGGGCTGGCATGCCAAAGGCCAGCATGCCAAGGACTGGCACGCCAAGGGCTGGCATGTCACGACAGACACTGAGTGTCACCACAGGCCCCAGCCAGGGCAGCACTGGCATTTGGACTTGTGGCTGTCGCTGTCACTGCCGAGCTGCAGCACAGCAGCCAGCAGTTTTATCCCCAACTCATTTCAGTTTATCTATGCAAAGATATCCTAGTCTGGATCTGTGTTATACAGAATCAGACAGCTAGAATGCCGCCTATTGTCTTCCCACCAGTTTTCCATGTCCAGCAGCCATGGTATCTCACAAAAGCCCCACAGCCAGATAAGGTACCATCGGATCCCACCTGAAGCCATCCAGGGCATGCTCCCTGTGTCCTAAGTCTCTGCTTTAAAAGCAAACATTATTTGTGCTTATATACACAGTCAAAAGCTCTCAGGGCTTATGTTTCTGGTGGTTAAATGCTACAGGTGACATATAAAGGGAGACTAAAACACATCAGTAAGGCTGGACAAACACAGCAAGAAGAATAACCTCTGTATATCTTTCATTGATGCCTGATTGATGCTGGTGATGCTTGTTTTTAATTCTATTTTTTCATCAGTGATCCCTTTTCTTTAGGACAAAATGTTACTTTGGCAATGCTCCTCAAAAGGATCTTTGCTGAAATACTGAACACATTTCATAACCGAGCCTGGCAGGCTCTGTGAAATGCTGGTTGTGTAACATGAAGGGCCATCATTAATTACTATCCCATGTAGGACCTGTCAGAGGTAAGGGAAGGGCTTTGCTCCTCCACATGTCTCTCCTACAAGTGTTGAGGGGGAACACACCACAAAACAAGGTGACCTGAGATCCATCAGTTGTGTCCAACAGGAGGACCTAACCTCCCGTCCTGAATTCCCTCTGCCTGTGGGGCTAGGAGGATGGCTCAGCAGAGGAAGCAAGGGCAGGAACAGCTTTATCTCACTCAGCAACACAGTGGTGCTCAGCAACAATGCCCCAGCAGCTCTAGAACCTGCTGCTTTAATATGAAGGGTGGGAAAAAACATTGAATAAAATAGTAATGGGAAAAAGCTTTGAAAATGTCTGAATATCATTGAAGTTTCAGATATTTATTTAAATATTGAGCATGTGGTGGTCCAGCCAATGCTACTTGCAAATAAAAATAAACTGTGTAACTAAGAGACACAGAGGGCAAGCAGCAGCCCTCATTTTAGTACTGCAGGGAGAATTGGGGAGCATCTGAAATGCAATAAATTATCAGGGTATAAAAGCTGTCCAGAACAACCATAAGAGGTCACAGCAAAACCCGTCAAAGAACTTTTCATTAGCAAACCCAAAACTGGAAAGGCTTGAACTAGTGCAGTAAGCTGTAAGAAAAGCAACATTGGTTTTCACTGAGAGGGATGTTAGCAGCTTCCAGAAGGTATATCCCATCCCAGCTATACCAAGTGCAAATGGACAGCCGTTCGCTTTCTCCTGCCTTGTGTGGAAATATCCCTTCATGTGGCTGGCTGAGCAGTGTCATATTTGCCTGCAAAACATGCAGGAATTGAGCAAAAGCAGAGCCCCTGGCCCTGGTTCAAAAGACTTCCTCACCCATCTGGGGCTCCTCCCTGCAGTGATACAGCTCCACACCTTGCAGCTCTGTCCAGGGGCAAGATCTCATCCATCAGGTCCGCAGAGGAGGGTACTGGTAAGGCTTCAGGAAAAACGGGAAGAAGGCAACAAAGCAAAAAAATAAAGCTGAGTGTAAAGGGAGGGCTATTTACAGGGAAATTGCAGTGAATGATGATAGCCACAGCCCCTGAGACAGAACACAGCTGCTGCCAACTTTTCATGGTGGATAACACAGGGCTGAGCCAGAGGGAGAGGAGCAAGCTGGGGTGGGCAGTGCTGAGCACAGCACTGAGGAGGAACTGCAGCCCTGCAGCCTCACAGCTCCGTCTCTGGTAAGGAATGACACTGTAAGTTCAGCAGGAATGGGAAAATACTGGGTTTGTCTTCTGGGCACACATCAGCTGTCAGATATGGCTGTTTGGGGGTCCTTCACTTGCATACACACAGCAGGGTCTTTGTTCCCAGTGTTACTTTCTCCCAGAGGAATGACTGTCCCTACAAAGTGATCCTGGGACTCCAGCTCCCTTCTCTTCCCTCTCCCCCAGCTTGCACACAGCCACCACAGCTCCCCTCGCCCCAACCAGCTCCTAGGTAGCTCCTCCTCACCTTCACCTCTGGGATGCAGTGTCAGTGACTAGGGAAATAGAATCACAGAATCCTAGAATGGCTGGTGTTGGAAGGGACCTCTGGAGCTCATCCAGTCCAACTCCCTGATAAAGCAGAGTCACTCTGAACAGGTTGCAGAGGAATGTGTCCAGCTGGGTTGGAATATCTCCAGAGAAGGAAACTCCACAACCTCGTTGGGCAGCCTGTTCCAATGTTCCATCACCCTCACAGTAAGAAGGTTTTTCCTTATGTTTGAGTGAAATCTCCCATTCTCCAGTTTGCCCTTTGTCCTGTCACTGGGCACCACTGAACAAAGTCTGTCCCTCTCTTTCTGCCCCCTGCCCTTTGGATATTGATCAGCACTGATGAGATCCCGTCCCAGACTTCTCCTCTCCAGGCTGGACAGACCTAGGTCTCTCAGCCTTTCCTCCTAAGAGAGATGCTTCACTCCCCTCACCATCTCTGTGGCCTCCACTGCACTCTTCAGTGGTTCCTTGTCTTCCCAGAGCTGGGGAGCTGGATGCTGTTCCTATCGAGTTGCAGGTCTCTACACCAGCCTTTGTTAAACACCAAATGCCATGTAAAACTACATCAATGGCCATTATAACACTAATGGTGTACTTTTCTATCAGATGTTTACCCCAGAAAAGTTCTAGAGCCATTTACATAATTATGTTATCATCGGCTGACTAAAAGTGAACTACATGAGCGCTGAAGTCCTGAAACCTCCTCTGGCTTTGTGCCACAGCTCATAGCTCTCATGGGGCAAAGGATTCACTTTTAAACCTGTGTGTAAGGCACTGTGCACCTCTAATTCAGTTGCTATTAGGCCCCACTGTGAGATGCTTCTCTAGGTAAAATGCAGTTGTTAGGAAATGTGCCTTTTATTACTTCTTTAAGCTGTCGTGTGTGTAAAAGAAGCACAGATAAAAGCTACTGAAATGTTAAGCTGCCCATAAGGCACAATTCCGTCTTCCTCCATCCTATGTTTTGTTTAATTTGCCAGGGAGAGGCTGGGTCACTTCATAACTCCCCATTGCACCCCCATCAATCGCCTATTCCCAACTGTCCGTTGGTGAGTGAGTCCCTTCGAAAGGATCCTTGGGCATCTGTCTGATGAGACTGCTATAGGACACACTGGCAGGCAACATCTTCCACCTTTTAATTTCACCGCTTATTCCTAAAGTTTCCACACACAGATGCAGTCAGGCTTCTGTGGGTAGGCACAGGCAGTATGGGTTGGAGCAGTCTACCAGCTGTGGAGCTTGAGGGTTGCAACACTTTTTGAGTGTTGAAGATGATAAGGATCACTTGGGACTGCCAAGCCTGGTGCAAGTTCATGTACAGGCTCAGCAGGGATATGAGGGCCAAGGATTGGCCGTAAGCCATAGTTTCCTGAAGCCTCCCAGGAATCCCCCAGAGCTCCAGAGTCAGTGGTCTCATACAAAAGAAAGTGTGCCTGGGAATGAGGTAGGCAGGACTCAACACTGCTCTTCTCTGTTGCACTTTAAGATATGACTTAAATAGCGATACCTATTTTCTGCTAAAAAATGGAATATCATACAACACAATGGTCCTCTTGGAAAGCTTCTCTTGCCTCTTTTGGCACTGACACCAGGCTGCAGTAACCTGTGCCAAGCCAAGCCACAGGGGCTGCACCTTGCATTTCCCAGAAAACTTATTGAGCACCGTAAATTAAGCACAAGAGCAACAATTTATTCCTTTTTTGGGAAGCTTTGAATGAAGGATTTCTTATCTCCTTCAAAAATCTCTCTGCTGCTCACCAGTCAGTAACAAATCTTCCCCCTCCAAAGGCAGAGGAGAACACAACACATGAAGGCTGCGACTGAGTCAGCAGAGAATTTATTTGTACACTGATCACTATTTATGGATGTTTTTAATTGAGCTTTCGAATGTTATGTAATGACCAAGTCCATTTAATTTTCTTAAGTTCATCAGTGGGCAAATAACAAGGATTTCCAAAGCAGAGCAGGCCGGCAGTTCCTGGCTCAATGCACGTCCATAAAATGCTGTTCTCCAATGCACAATATGGTTGTGCTGGGGAAAAAAAAAAAACAAACATGTATTTTTTTCAGTACAATGTTGGGTTTTTTTCCTTTTTCCTTGTCACACATTGTGAAGGTAGCTCTGACTGTTTTCACTCAAGTGTCTGTTAGGAACTGCCTGAGCTCATTACCCACGTAATTTCCCTGGGACCTGAAAGGAGAAAGCTGGTGGTGGTGGCAAGGAGCAGCTGGGGCACCTGGTTGTTGCCTGGTCACTGGAATGGAAAGTTTCTTCCTTGCAACATGTCTCACAGACTCAAAGCCACCTGGGAAACAAAACAATTCAAGGGAAACTTGAGTACCTGGGAAGAGCATTGTCTGGCTCTGGCTCAGAGGCACTAAATCATTAGAAGCTGCCTCCTTATGTCAGAACACTTCAAAAGGCTGCAGCATCCAGCTGGGGATCAATTTGATCAGAGAAAGATGAACGCACCCTAAAAAAAAAGGAGAACAAAACCCTAAAAAACAAACCAAATCCCACAAACCCAGAAAATCTTATTTCACAGCTATGTCTAACCTCCAAATGTACCTCCTATTCCAACTTTTGTTTTACATCCACCCAGCCCATTAGAGAAGAAGAAATGCTGAGCCTTGATTACATATTTTCCAGGGATCAGGGGAGATGAACCAGCAGTTTTGGGGTGTATGACAGTTGACTTACTTCACCATCTGCCCACATGTAACTAAGGTGCAGCACTATCACATTTGTTTTAATATACACATATGGTTTATTTTGGTTTCCATCTCACTCAGTAGAGCTTCACACAGAATTTTTGCAATACTGTTCCATAGTAAACATTTTATCTCTCTCTATTGTTCTTCTGATCTTTCTTCAAAGATTTTAATGAGGGAGAGCTGAACTGAAGAGCCTGGGGAAAGCTGCTGAGTTTTCCTGAGGGCCCGAGCTGGGTGCTGGCACTGATCCCTGGCTTGGCGAGGGCAGCTGTTGGAGCTGGGCACACCCTCTGATCCCTCCACCCTCCATCCCATGGCAACACTCCGGGAACACTTAGGGTGGGACAGGCACAGGGATGCTACACGGGGACCCCTGCCCCACTCCTCCCCACTGTCCTGCTTTGAGAGAGGGCAGACTAAGTCAAAGGAGGGCTAAAGAGGTTGACATTTTCAAAGAAGCCTAATGCGTTTGGAGAGGCGGCTGGGGGAATTCAGATGTTGCTAAGCTGAATTGTTCAATTAGGCTGATTCCTACAGATTTAAAGAACATAAATAATACATTTACAAATATAAAGCTATTACTCATCACAAAGGAAGAAATCTGAAAGGTGTTTCTTCCATTCTGAGTGTTTGCAGACTGAAAATAAACCAGTGTTGTAAGCACCAAAGAAAGATAAGACATTAGTATATTTTTTTATTTTCTCTTTCAAACATAACATTAAATATTAACTGAAGTGTAGTGTATTTTACAAAACACATTCATTTCCTATGTAGAAAGGAATGGCTTTTTATGTAGAGGAGAAGCTTTAATACATTTAATGAAACAGTGCACTAATAAGACCCATGGAGCAGGACCATGTGGGTCCCCCATGCTAGGATCATGCCCACAGCCCTCTTGGGGTTGCAGAAGCCACCAGACCCAGGCTTAAACCATCAGCACCCAGCATTTCCCCAGAGTTTCTCATCTACCTTTTCCAAAATCTCGTTTCTTTGCTAACTTGCACCTCATGTTGTTAGCAGCTGCTTTGCACACGGTCAGGGCTGAAACCTGTTTATGAAATTTCTCTGTAGGGAAGAAGGACAACAGGAACTGCTCCCTTTGTTCCTTGGGGTTTCAGATCCACATGGGCAACCAACCCCATGAGCTCCATCGTTGTGTTCATAGCTAGTGATGGCCTGTTGCTCCCCTTCTCAGCACCCATGCACATGTCCCAAGAGGAGAGAGGTAGCTGTCAACACCGTGCAGTCGTCTGCAGGGCCCTGTTTCCTGTGCCTTCAGTGACTTACTCTGCACCCCACATTCTCCATCCATTAAACTATGGCCTGGAAATACTGCTGCATAATTCATCACAAAGAAACATGTTAGTGTATGCAAACAATATGTGAGCAAGTAACACTCAACCATTGCTCCACTGAAGTGACCCTCAACAGCAGCAGCTCGTGTCTGTGCATTTTTACATGTGAAGATGCACAGAAGAAAAAAGGAAAAATTCAGCTCCTGCCATGGGAAAACTCATTACTGAGCAGGGGCTGGCTGGGGCCATGGCAAACAGGATGCTGCAGGGGAGCCACAGCCTGGGGTGTACCAGCCCCTGCCCCAACAGTCAGCAGGGCTGTCCAGCCCCTTGTGTGCCCTGCCACGCGGCAAGGATGATGAGGAGTTCCAAGGGGAGAGGTTGAGGGCTGTCACAGGCAGGAGCAGAACTCGAGAACATTTCTACAAGCAATAAAAGTGCTACCTGTGCTGCCTGTGCTGCCTGATATGACCACTCTGCAGAGACAGGAGCTTTCACTTCAGAGGGAAGAACTGATTAGGGGTGTGGTTTTTTTAAAGAATAGGGACTAATTTGAACAGGGGAAGTTACAGAATCACAGAATCACACAGAATGACCAGGTTGGAGGAGACCCACTGGACCGTCGAGTCCAACCATTCCCATCAATCCCTAAATCATGCTCCTAAGCACCTCATCTACCCTAACCTTAAACACCTCCAGGGACGGTGACTCAACCACCTCCCTTGGCAGGCTGTTCCAATGCCTAAGCACCCTCTCTGTGAAGAACTTTTTCCTAATCTCAAGCCTAAATCTCCCCTGGCAGAGCTTGAGGCCATTCCCTCTCGTCCTGTCCCCTGTCACTTGGGAGAAGAGGCCAGCTCCCTCCTCTCCACAACCTCCCTTCAGGTAGTTGTAGAGAGTAATAAGGTCTCCCCTCAACCTCCTCTTCTCCAGGCTGAACAACCCCAGCTCTCTCAGCCGCTCCTCATAAGATTTGTTCTCCAGCCCCTTCACCAGCTTTGTTGCTCTTCTCTGGACTCGCTCCAGAGCCACAACATCCTTCTTGTGGTGAGGGGCCCAGAACTGAACACAGTACTCGAGGTGCAGTCTCACCAGTGCCAAGTACAGGGGGAGAAGAACCTCCCTGGACCTGCTGGTCACGCCGTTCCTGATACAAGCCAAGATGCCATTGGCCTTCTTGGCCACCTGGGCACACTGCTGGCTCATGTTTAGTCGGTTGTCAACCAGCACCCCCAGGTCCTTCTCCTCCTGGCAGCTTTCCAGCCAGGTTTCTCCTAGTTTGTACCTCTGCTTAGGGTTGTTGTGCCCCAAGTGCAGGACTCGGCATTTGGCCTTGTTAAACCTCATGCCGTTGGTCTCAGCCCAGCAGTCCAGCCTGTTCAGGCCCCTTTGCAAGTTCTCAAGATATTCTCTATTCAAGCATACTATTCATGCTCTTACCAGGAAATAAGTGTTCTTTTTTTTCAATGCCAAGCCGAATGTATCTATGCTATACCAATATTTCACTTATGTATATCTAAATGCACACATATATGGTTATAGGTAAGTCTAAATATCAAACAGAACAAGAATGAGTCAATTAGCAGATAGAAGAAGCATGAGTCAATTAGTAGATTCTTTCTTTCTTATTGTTCATTCTAAAAACTATAATGATTTCTCACATATTCTCCATATGCACACCACTTTGGAGTGGTTGCTGCAACTCGAGCAGGTTATGTTGCACCTTCAGACAGTCACAATAATTTAGTTCCTCCTGGAAGTGCAAAAGATGATATGAACACATTGAGGCAAATTTCACTTGTTCCTTCTCTAGCTTGCCATGGCTTTCGCTAGAAAATCAAGTAGTGCAGAAACAGCAACGAGTTTGGCTCTGCATGGTCCTGGGTTACTGAAACAAGCCTGGCTGTAATTAGATCATCTGGCAGCCCTTCTGCTACAAAATGTGTGTACTAACACCACTCCATCTTCTCCCTTGCATCTGCGATGTGATGGTGCAATTCTGAGGCAGCATCTGTCAGAGCAGTGACTGGATCCAGATACCTCATCTCATAATTTAGCTTGTTTTCATCCTCTGTGAGTGATCCTACCCATGTAAACACAAAGCACTTGCAAACAGCAGCAGCACTTCTAACAGCATGGCCAGCAGCCAACATCCCTTAGCCAGCAGCTCGGCCTCCGGCATGGCACCTACAGTGGTTGTTCAGGTTAAAAGGGCTCATTGGCCACTGCCACCACTCTGGGCTTGAGGTTTGCTTCATTGTTTTGTTAAAAACTGAACCATGAAAACATAAATAGAAGAACCGATCTGGCCAGTTAGCCCCTGGAAATAATAATTATACTGGCCATGGTGTAATATACTGAAATCAGCACCCTGGTTTGGAAAGCAGGATGATGAAAAATGGCCTGATATAACTTCTCATAAGTAGAATGAGGTGTTCTGGGTTTTATCAAAAGAAATGTGATCAGTAGGTCAGTGGAGGTGATTCTACACCCCTACTCTGCTTTTGTGAGACCTCACCTGGCATACTGTATTCCTTTCTGGAGCCCTCAGCACAGGAAGGACACAGATCTGTTGGAACACATCCAGAGGAGACCACAAAGATGACCAGAGGTTTGGGGAGTTTTGTTGAAGGACAGGCTGAGAGAATTGGGCTTGTTCAGCCTAGAGAAGAAAAGACTCCAAGGACACCTTATGGCAGCCTTCCAGTACTTAAAGGAGACCTACAGGAAAGATGAGGAGAGGCTTTTTATCAAGTAGCGCAGGGGTAGGATGAGGGGTAATGGTTTTGAGCTAAAGGAAAGGAAATGTAGTACAGATGCGAGGAAGGAATTTTTTACCAAGGGTGGTGGTGCACTGGCAGAGCTTTCCCAGAGAAGACATGGATATCTCATCCCTGGAAGTGTTCAAGGCCAGCTTGGATCCCTGGAGGTATTTAAATGACAGGTGGATGAGGTGTTGAGGGGCATGGTTTAGTAGTTGATAGAAATGGTTGAACTTGATGATCCTGGGGGTCTTTTTCAACCTAGTGATTCTGTCATTCTGTGTGGATGAGGCTTTGACTAACCTGGTCTAGTGGAAGGTGTCCCTGCCCATGGCAGTGTGTTTGGAACTGGGTGATCTTTAGCATCCCTCCCAACTCACACTGTTGTATCACAGAATCATAGAATCATAGAATAACCAGGTCGGAAGAGACCCACTGGATGATCGAGTCCAACCATTCCTATCAAATACTAAACCATGCCCCTCAGGGCCTCATCCACCCGTCCCTTAAACACCTCCAGGGAAGGTTACTCAGCCACCTCCCTGGGCAGCCTCTGCCAGTGCCCAGTGACCCTTTCTGTGAAATTTTTTTCCTAATGTTCAGCCTAAACCTCCCCTGGAGAAGGTATAAAGCTATGATTCCTGAAAGACACTTGCAGAGGCACACTGAGCCCCACCTCCCACTAAAGCCTAACCTGCAGCCCACATAATGCCCATTTCAGCAGAGCTTCCCACTTTTTCCAAAATATAGATCCACACAATGTCTGAGGGGGATGACAGCAACACAGAGTAGTGCTGGTAAGACTTTTTGGAGATGAATGGTTAATCAAACTGGGAAGGAAAGGTTAATGATCAAGCACAAGTAGAGGAAGGTGCTCTTGCAGGTCCCTTTCACTGCAGGCGGCAGTAATGCACACTCGTGCTGGCTGAATGCCTCTTCGGGCCAAGATCCCTGTGGGAAGAAGCCTGGGTGTCACTGCAGATGCTCCAGTGAGAACTTCTGAAGACACAGCTAACATGCCACTCCACTGTTTCCATGTACTAAAGATACACATGAAAAATAGTGAAATTTATAGTGCTTGCACAAAAGCCCAAGGAACAACTTGACCTGTACTGCTAACACAGTCCTCCAAGGCGGAGACATGAAAAGGTCTGGAAACAAGCATGGCAATGATTAACTGGATCGAGGACTCCTGTGGCAGAAAGGGTGGAAGAATATTTCCTTGGGATCCTCCTTTTTAAGAAACTGGAAAACCGATGGATTCTCCAGTGTCATTGTTGTGTCTCTTCCCACAGGGTTTCCTCTAGCTCTGTTTAGAGTGCCACAGCCTTAGTATCTGCTGCAGGCAGCAAGGGCAGCTCCTTTGGAAACAGCCTCCTCCCAGCCCTCCACACTGCTTGACCAGAGCCTTCAGCCAGGCAGCCTCTTCCTCCTCTACCCCCCCAGGCATCAGACATGAGCTCAACCCACATGCAGGGGAAACAACCCCCAAGCATCCTCATCCAGGACAAAACAAACACTGCACTGAGAGTAACTGGACTGGCCTCACACTGGTTATAGTGAGTTAAAGAGACTAACTTTATAACCAAAGAAGAAAGTAAAGCGATAGTCTTGGAAAAAGCTAGTGTGACACACAGTAAACCAGTTTGCAGGTCTGCTCCATTTGGTTTAAAAAAACAAAACCAAACAAAACTATTTTTCCTGCTCCAGAGTCAGTACCCAAATCTCTCTTCAGCAAGGCTGAGACACAAATGTAGCTCCTAGGAATCTCCCTTGAGAAGAGAAAAAATGCTTTTATTAACAGAACTAAGAAAACCACATTATTTGGGTTTTTTTTAAATAAAATTCTGGCTTTGTATATATGAGCTGATGCTCAGGTCCTGGAAGAAAGCACAAATCTTCCCTTCCCCAAAGATGCCAGGAAGGAAGGCAAGAAGCAGCAGGACTGCTGGTGCTCGGTGCTGAGCAGGGAGCTTACAGATCGCTTGAGTTTGCACACGCGCTCACCACGCTCAGGAAACATTCCTGTTAAATCAACCAGATGAAAGAGGAGAGAGGAGAGAGGTCATTCCACCATGAAGTGGAGTCTAAGTTGTAACTGCCAGACAGAAACCCGGCCCAACCGAAGATGTTGTGTGCACTGGGGAGGGAATGTAGTGGTGCTAACAGTTGCACTGACTTTTCACCTTTCATCTTAATATTCCAAACAATTAACAGAATTCAACACCATTTTATGATTTTTTTTAAAAGAATATTTAGCAAATAGTCAGAATTTTTCACCTCAGAGCTCAGACTGCTTTAGCCATGTATTATTACTGCAGAGCCTGACCATTGTCATGTTTAAAATTAGTCTCCTGAGGTTAATGAGTTACCCTGGTGCCTGTGGGAGAATACCAAATCCAAATATTGCCAGTGCTAAATACGAGGTTCCTGTCAGAAGAGGCCTCTGCTGCTCACCCATTCCACTCTCCCCCATAGTTCCAGATCTCTGTGCAGGAGTTTTGCCCACAGCATGGGGACAGAGTCCAGGTGCCAACACACAAACCATCCCTGTCAGGTTTGGTCACATCAAGGGGGCCTGAGTCCTGCTCAAGGGGGAGCAGTTTGACACCCATCACTTCTTCGCTCTCTCTTAATAAGCTGTCTTTAAAATTAGAGAGTATGAGCTAGCTTTAAAAGCACCAGTGCTTGTGGTCACATTTCAAGCTACCATCACTGTGAATGAACATTCAGAATTTAAAATATTAAAGACCTAAAATACAGCTGTTGAGACTTGTGATCATAGAATCATAGAATGACCAGGTTGGAAGTGACCCACCAGATCACCGAGTCCAACCATTCCTATCAAACACTAAACCATGCCCCTTAAACATCTCCAGGGAAGGTGAATCAACCACCTCCCTGGGCAGCCTGTTCCAGTGCTCAATGACCCTTTCCATGAAAATTTTTTTCCTGATGTCCAGCCTAAATCTCCCCTGGTGGAGCTTGTGGCCATTCCCTCTCGTCCTGTCCCCTGTCACTTGGGAGAAGAGCCCAGCTCCCTCCTCTCCACAACCTCCTTTCAGGTAGTTATAGAGAGCAATGAGGTCTCCCCTCAGCCTCCTCTTCTCCAGGCTGAACACCCCCAGCTCTCTCAGCCGCTCCTCATAAGGCCTGTTCTCCAGCCCCTTCACCAGCTTCATGAATACATCAGCCTAATATCAGTTTACATAGCTTCCACATTTATGGAAATATGAACAAATTTAACAGAATTCTAACTCCTTAACCCAATTACTATGTGTATTTGAGTTTATGCAGTTTTATTTATGTCTTTGCACAAAGGCACTTAAACCTAAAAAAGAGTACTCAAGCAGAAAGTAGTTACCCAGGTGTCTACACATTTATTTACATACATGAGTATTGATTATTTAGCAGTTAGCCAGTTGCTATGACACTAAGCATCACCGATCTACAAGTAAACAAGTGCTCTCTTCCATAGTTCATAAATATTAATTATGGCAGAACAGCTCAAAATTTTCCATTTGGATAATCTCATTCAATTTCTGCCCCATATTTTCTTCTTTGCTCTCTGTTAAAAATTTACCATTTTAAATGACCTTTTCCCATTTTACTCAATCTCTGAAAAGCAACACACTTACAAATGTGTTGCCGTTTCATGGTCTATATCTCCAGCATCCAGGTGCCCCATGATGCACCAGCATCTAATTGCAGTTAGAAAGGTCAAGAGAAAGAGAAGAGATCGAAAACCATATCTGGAGCTCCAGGAGCACAAGATCAGGCACCTGAGAGCCTCACCAGAGACACAGGGGCTGGAGGGAGACGAAGGCAGAAGGCGAATTTGGGAGGTGAATACAGAGCCTGCCTATTAGCACATGCACCCAGTACTTTGAATGCACACAAGAAGATGATCTCAGACTTCATCAGTACCAAGACACTAATAACAGCATCTGGTGAAGATCAAGTCAGCTCTGTATCTTCCAGCCAATGATCTGTAGGTTTGTGTTTTCCTCACCTCCTGGTCAAAGCAGAATTTCTGATGAACCTAACACGAGTCTGGATCATGTAGATGATGGGTGGAAACTCAATAAATGGATAGGTAAATAAATAAATACATAAGCAGATTCTTACCAACTGATGCAGCTATACTGTCATTTACTAATTACTTTACTCCCATTTCCTTTCTACTTCACCTTATAACACTGAAGACCTCTCACAGATTTGACTCCATGACTGTGCTCATACTAAGATCATAGTCCTTGTGGGTTAGCAAAGGCAATTTTTTAATGTAAGACTGTCTTTCAAGATCATCCAGCCACACAGAAATAGCAAATTGACAGATACCTTTCCTCCCCCAAGGTTAGAAACTGAAAAACCATCAAGTGAATGATCGTGTCAATAGTGGACTCCAACAGCATCTCAGAGAATCATCCCGTATGACTTTTAACCTCAAACTTTTAAGAAACAGTCCAACTCAGTAACTTGAGATATCTTTGAGAGTTTATTTCTTCTGTCCAGGCTGGAAGGCTGGTGCTTCTAATTTTATAAGATGCAGGATGGAGGAGGGGATGTGTGGAGTCTGTTGACATGGGAATAGTTTTAAAGATATTCCAGAGCTGTGTTCTGGTGAGATTCAACTTATTTTTTAAGCACAAGTAGATTGGGTTTGTCATCATAAATCAACAAAAGAGTATTTGGTTCAGCAAGATCTGTGTACAGTACTGGTGATGAAAAGCAGTGAAGTTGTTTAAAACAAAAAAAAAATCCAAGTTTTTTTATACTGGTAGTAAGCCAGGTTATTTTCTCCTAAATATCCTGTCAAGATATACAATATATGACAGTCGCAGCTTGCAGAAATTCAGAAGACCTGGCAGTCTGCAGCTCTGCTATGGCCTGAGTATGTCACAGAACGTGTGAGACACAGAGTTCTGACATGAACTTTGTGGTGGATCTCAAGCTCTGGAGTCTTGTGAGTCTTTTTAGAGCATTGGAAGCCCAGATGCATGGGTGGAAGCCAAGGGCAAAGATGGGGGTCATGTCAGTGTTCGTGGGGGAGGTTCCCAGGGCCATCACCCTGTGTGTGTAGTACAGTGCTGTCCTGCTCCTGTGGAAAACCATCCTGCTGCTCCCCATCAGCAAAAAAAAAAGGGGTTAATCTTGCCACTGATGGCAAGAGAATCGCGGAATCATTTAGGTTGGAAAAGAACTTTGAGATCATCAAGTCCAACTGTAAACCTCTCACTGCCAACTCCACTGCTAAACCATGTCCCTAAGCACCACATCCACAAGGCTTTTAAATCACAGAATCACAGAATCACAGAATCACAGAATGACCAGGTTGGAAGAGACCCACTGGATCGTCGAGTCCAACCATTCCCACCAATCCCTAAATCATGCTCCTAAGCACCTCATCTACCCTAACCTTAAACACCTCCAGGGACGGTGACTCAACCACCTCCCTGGGCAGACCGTTCCAATGCCTAACCACCCTCTCTGTGAAGAATTTCTTCCTAATCTCAAGCCTAAATCTCCCCTGGCGGAGCTTGAGGCCATTCCCTCTCGTCCTATCACTTATTACTTAGAGGAAGAGACCAACATCCATCTCACCACAATCTCCTCTCAGGGAACTGCAGACAGCAATGAGGCTTCCCCTCAGTGTCCTTTTCTACAAACTAAACAGTCCCAGCTCCCTCAGCCACTCCCTGTAACCCCTGTGCTCCAGACCCTTCCCCAGCTCCAGTGCCCCTCTATGGACACACTCCAGCCTCTCAATGTCTTTATTGTACTGAGAAGCCCCAAACTGAACACAGGATTCTAGGTGCGGCCGCATCAGCGCCAAGTATAGGGGCACTATCTCTTCTGTGCTCTTACTGGCCACAGCATTTCTGATACACGCCAGGACACTGTTGCCCTTCTTGGCCATGTGGTTGCACTGCCGGCTCATGTCCAGCAGCTGTCAATCAACACCCAAAGATCCTTTTCCACGGGACAGCTTTCCAGCCACTCTTTCCCCATCCTGTAGCATTGCATGGGGCTGTTGCAGCCCAAGTGCAGGGCCCAGCACTCAGCCTTGTTGAACTCCATCCCGTTGGCCTTGACCCATAGATCCAGCCTGTCTAGATTCCTCTGTTGAGCCTTCCTTATCACCTAGAACCCTCCAGGACTCCATCTAACCTGGTGTCATCTGCAAACTCACAGAGGGTGCACTTGATTCCCTCATTGATGGATCACTGATGGACACCCTAGCAGGGAGGTACGTGTCCATGCAGCTCTGCACCACAGTGGGTCCCATGTGCCATGGAGCTTCCATGGAGAAACTGGAGAACAACTACTACATCTTTGGGCAGCTGCTGGAGCAGGGCCAGCTGTCACCTCCTACTCAGCTCCCACATGGCCACCAGTTAGAGTAGTTGCTGCATTTTGCTGAAATGACAGCAAACTCCCACCATGAAAATACATTTTTCAAAGTGCTATTTGCTTGTTTAAACACATGATAAATCCAAGCAAGATGTTCTTTCTATTGAGACAAGCTGAGAAGAACCATAAACTTTGAGAGGCAACGGACAGAACACAGGCAGGACCTTCTTAGTTCATCATCCCCAACCTCTCCTGCAACAGCTGCCAAGAGCTGCCTCTGAACACCAGAAACACTGAGTCAGGCTTGCCAGCACTGGTCAGGGTCACACAACTGTTCAAAGCTCCACAGAACTTTTACCTTCAGAGCCTTGGATATGTAAGATATGTGCTTGGACTTTTTTTTTAAGACATAATGTTTAAATACAATTTTATCATATAATTCAAATACATGTTATGAGCAAGCTGTCCTTATGGAGCAGCACTACAGGAAGCAAGGAGCTCTGTGAATGCTGACTGTTATGGGTGGACATTAAGCATCATTGGCTGCATTTTCCATGGAGGAGGAGAAAAGCAAAGATAAAAAATGAACAACTCGTTTAGAAAGCATGTTGTTCCACTTTAAGGAAAACAAGGGCCAGAGTTTCAAAAGCATTCTGAATAAATATGTTGTGTTCCTGTAAGGTCTCACAGCACAGGGAGGCACCCACATGCTCCTGCCGTGGCCAGACCCACCTCCCTCAGAGGGGAGCATTTCAACTATTCCATCTCAAAATTCAGATCCTGCAACAAGCAACGAAGGAACAAGTCTAAGGAGAAGGGATTACTATTCTATCTAGCAACAATTTCTCCACATATACCATACGGAAATTATCTGAAAAATAACCAGCTTGCCCTAACTCCTGCACCTGCTGCGCAGGCAGCACCTCTGCAGTGCATGGTTGGAGACAGCAGTCTCTGGAGAGATGGATAATGGACAGACAGACTGCAGCCTCCCACGCCACAGAGCTGAGCCAAACCACCACCTGTCACCAGCAGGAATGTCCCCTAGGCAGAAGTAGGTGTTGATGCAGACTCTTTGCTGGGCAGGGGTTAAAAATTATAAAATATAATTAAAAGAAGTGCAACCCTCTTTGAAGGCAGTGGCAAGCAGGCTGCAATAGCACCATGTCTATATAAACTTAAAGCAGTAAATCAGGCCAATCAAGTTTTGCTGCTTTATTATGATTTTGCCCTTGTTATCAAATCATAAAAATTGAAAACATCTGAAAGATAACTTGTATGTTCTTGGGGGCATTTTCACAGAATCACACAGAATAACCAGGTTGGAAGAGACCCACTGGATCGTCGAGTCCAACCATTTTGTACATATATGTTTTTGAATTTCTCTTTTCTAGCTAATAGTTACTCCTACATATTTGTTATCACCATGGGTCAGCATTACCAATACACATTTGACATTTAATATGAACCAATATGATTTTACAAAGCATTTGAAATACTCCTTTGAGAAAACAGGAGACCTAAAAGGCAGATTTAAATGGGCACAAGACACACATATGTAGCTAGTTTCTGCACATCTGATTTCTTGCACAACCATATATCTGTCAATTTGTATTCCCATGCAAGCTTTACTGTCCAATAACATTAACGTCTGTGTCCTGTGGAGGACCACTACCCCCTCTCTTCACGTACATCAGCATCCTCAGACTGATGCTCCCCAGCTGAGGTGAATATCAGCAGTCTGGAAAAAAAATTTCCACATACACAAATTTTCCAGATTGAAAACAACTCCACCATTTGTTAATACATGTCACTTTTCCCTGCAGTTGTATTTCACAGAGGATAATTTTCAAAACAACCTTGACTTTTATTACAGGACAAATGTTATGAACATCTCTTCTTAGTATTTTTTTTTAAATGAATCAGCTGTTCCATCTCCAGTTGGAATCTGTAACCTCAGAAAGGAATCTATAAATACCTTCAGAAGATGAATTTGGGAACCAAGAACTGAAGACTGATTTAAAACAATTGGTTTATATACTTGGACAAAATCAAAATCCTAGGCTTATAGGATATTCACTTTGGAAGAGACCTCAAGAAGGCTCCAGCCCAACTACTGATTCAAAGTAGGGTGGTCTGAGACGCTCAAGACCTTATCCAGTCTGGTCTTGACAGTCCTCAAGGATGGAGACTGCAAATCATCTCTGGGCAACCTGTGCCACTGCCTGACAGTCAGCTTGGGAAGAAAGGTTTTCCTGTGTCCAGCCTGGACCTCTCTTGGTTCAACTGCTACCCACCCATGACATGTTATCCCTGCCACACACCACTGTGAAGATTCCAACTCTGACCACCCCACTGTAGGCTGCCGCAAGGTCCCCAGATCCACCCATGCTCTGAGCTGAATAAACCCCATTTATTCAGCCCCTCCTGGCACAGTGAATGCTCCCATCCCTGCCCATTCTGGGGGCCTCCAACCCACTCACATCAGTTTACACCCATCTTGCTTGTACTGTGAGACCCAAAACTGGAGGTGGTGTTTCAGATGCTGTCTGATCAGTGCCGAGAGAGGGGGATGATCTCCTCCCTCCATCCTGGCCATGTTAATGCACACTGGGAATCCACTGGGCTATCTCAGCCCACTTTAATCAAATTACACATACATAACACCTTTATCTGATATGAAGCCATTCCCACTCCCTTGGCCAACTGCAACACGAGATGCTGTGCTGCCAACTTGTGTACTATGAAAACTGGCTGATAGGAATTAATGACTTGCAGGGATGCAAAGATCTCCCAGGTGTTTCATAGCCAGTTTTCTGTGTCTGGAGCTAAGTCAGTACTAGAGGACAACACTTAACACTTGCTAAGCAACAATCTCAGCTCAGTTTCAGTTCCACTCCAGACACCAAAGCCTCACTTATGCTGCAACGTCTACAAGAGTTTACAGCATAACCCCTCTGCAACATAAACTGTAAATATTAAACAGAGCACGAACTCCAAGACTGAGACCTGGGCACTGAAAAATAAAATAAATTCAAGCAGTCTGTGCTAATCCTGTTTGCTTCAGCAGCTCTGCTTTGGATGAAACATTCCCTGTGATGGACATGAGCCTGGAGCTGGGCTGCAGCCCCAAGCTATATCAGAAGATGTCCAGACATTTCCAATAACATTGGCTTCTCTTCTTTGTTGTATATTCAGAAAATTAATCTTCCAAACCCCATAAATTTTCTATTAGCTTTTTCTCTAGAACTTGACAGAGATGTTTATGTGCAGACACATCTAATCCTCAGCAATTCTCAGCAGGCTCTTCCCCCACCAGCCCTCTCTTGGAACATCTTCCAGCATTCCCAGAAGCCTTCCCTTTCACTCTTGAAGCCCCTGAGGAGCAGAGAGACCAGCAACAGGGGCTAAAACCAGAACAACAAGACAAATTTGTGGGCTCTGAAGCTGCCCCAAAGCCCCTGCACAGCTCTACTGCTTCAGTAGGCTGAGGGTGCCAAAGCATCCTCAGGGGAAACCTGATGAGGGAGAAGACATGCACCTGCCCTCTATAAACACCTTGAGCAGAAGGGTCAGAAGCATAAGGAATGGGTGCTGCTGTGATTGAACTGCATAAGGCTGTGGTCTGTGGGAGCAGAGCAGTTCAGTCCCACACTCTCACAAATGACCACGTCATGCTGGATGGCAGCCTAGATGGGCTGCTTGCTATCAACAGGAGGGAGAAAGCAGCTCCAGTGCTATCTCACAGCTGGCAGGTGAAGAGCAGAACAAGTCAAGGCTGAGGAAAATGGAGAGGTGAAAATGGGTAGGTTCAACCTAACCTTTTTGGTTTTCCTCTCTCCTTTTTTCCTCCTTACCTTGTAACCCTGAGGCTGTTTCAGACAGCAACTTGGGGTTTGGCTTTAAAGACAAAGTGTAGACAGTGAATGATGCACTGGGAGCTTCAAACCTCTCCTGAGTCAGCCCATGCAGCCACAAATGAACCTGATGCACAGCCCAGTTCCTGTGGGAAGAAACTCATTCTCAAATTAGGAGTGGAGACCTGGCTCTTTACCAGTGGGCAGGCAGGCAAAGGGACTAGCATCCTGCTGGATGTCAGGAAAGTGTACACACAGGAATAGAAAAGTACTCATTCATTTTTTTAAAACAGCATATTAACTAAAACCATAGTAAGTTAACTCCTCTCTTATTTTATGCCAAATCCAGTATAAGGTTAAAAGTGTGCTATTGTGGTACATCTGACCAACGTGCTTTCTGCCACATCCTTCCTCACCCAATTGCTAAGGCTGAATTATTTTTGGGTCATCTTTCCAGAGAGCACCAGGAACAGAAATGCTCAGCACAAAGCTAACATGCATGACTTCAGCTCTGCTATCAGCTTTTATTCTCCCACTACCCAAACACAGATTTTCTGGATTCAGTTGTGTGTCAGATACACACTTCACCAGTAAGTAAAGATGATGGAAACATGTTTCAGGACAATGTTATTCTCTCCTTATCTCGCAATCACTTTCTTTATTTTCTTTTTATTAAAATTTATATTTTTGTAATATGCATTTGTCTATTTCTAGAAGTAAATTCACTTCCTTGGGAACCCCTTGACTGCCAGCAGTAGGTAAGTGATCCTATAAACTGGATATCTTCTGGAAACTCCATACTTTTTTCCCATGAACAACAATGAACACGTTTCTTTGCAAATGAGGTGTGTTCTTACTGCAGGCTATGTAAAAATATTCCACAGTCAGGTTTGGGAGACAAACAATTTCACCCACGTGACAGCATGCGAAGGAAAATGTTCTTTCGCCTTGGACAGAACAAATGAGTTAACCTGCCACTCTGAAACTAAGCCAACAACAGTTGCAAGCAATAAATAATTAAGTTGTGTAGCTGACAACTGTAGCTTCACCCCAACAGGTACATTTTAATATGCAGCAGGAGAACTTGATCCCAGCTGGTAGCAAAGCTCCCTGCAGCTGGAACACGACCAGAACAGCAGGACAGAGGCTGAGATGCCAAGCTGGCACCAGCCCTGGCACCTTTGGTGAGGTCCGTACCTCCATCCTGGCATGGGGACATAGTTCATCACCCAAACTCACCTGCACGAGTGACCGGTGTGTCGCAAGGACGCCAGGCTGTCCCACCAGCCCTCACTCCACTCAGCTGGTGGCAGCACCAGCAGGCTCCCACCTGCATATTAGCCACCTCGCATTGCTCACATTAGCTCCACTCCCACAACAATCCACATGCCCCACTGGGTGCTCTGGGAAGGCAGCAGCATCGCTCAGGTGCCAGAGTCTGTGCTGCATCCCTGCCATTGTCGCTCCCAGGGACTCACCCTGAGACATCCCCTTCCCAGAGGCATTGAAGACCCATATGTTGGGGCCCTAGCGGTGCTAAAGGAATATGAGTCAGTTCGGTGACTATCTTGAACAAGTTGCTGAGGTCAAAAGATAAGGAACAATGTAACTAAGCAACCGACTTGGGGTCAGGAAGGTTAGGTGGAGTCAGAGCATGTGTATTGATAATGTAATTGGATACTAACCAATGGATTTAAAAGTAAAGAAGTAGTTACTAACCAATGATTAGATGACTAGCGAACAAAGCCTGTATGAGATGGTATATAAGTGTGTGCAGCCTGTGAAATAAACGGATTGAATCTGCATCATATTGATGTGTCTGTGATTCTTCCCGGGCTCGCCGCGGAATAAATGGACCCCGACACCCATATGTCACACACAAAGTGGGAGCAGGTTTTACCATGACAGCGTGCCACGTTTCCAAAAACACAGCCCACAAAGGATGAATTATGTCCACTTAATCCCAGGGAGTTTGACAGAGCTGCCTGCACCAAGATCAGAGCAAGCACAGGAGGGTGGCCCTGTGTAATGACACCCCAAACACATCAGAAACCACAGAGCAAGGGATCTGAACAATATACTGCATGTAGTCATGGGAGCCCTGCTTGAAGCAAAATGGGACCCCAAACCCCAGGTCTTGACTTAAAAATAGCTCTCTGGACACAATGGGGCAGTGCAGTTACTGTGTCTGCTTTGGTTTCCCTGCAAATCTGAGATGACCTGACAGCAAGAGGGTTTGTCCCTTGTCTATGCACCAATAGGAGTTATAAGAACTGTGGACCAGTTCACACACATTCCCTGTCTGCAGCCAAGTAATTTATGGCTCATACACAGTCCTGGAAAAACCTATCTGCCTTCTGAACCATGAGCCACAGTTTAAAAGTATAGGTTATTCAACTACATCTTTAATGACTAAGTCCAGAAGCCCAACATTAAATTGTTTGTTTTAAAGACTAAACCAGAGAATAAGAGAAAATGCTGTGCCTTGGCTTTTTTTCGCAAGGCAGGGAGACTTAAGAGTAAAACAACAGACCAATCACAAGATGTACTTGGCACTCACATCCCCATAAAAGGGCTGGGGCATCCCTGGGTGACCAGAGGGCAGCAAGGGCCACCACTGCTGCCTGGGGCTGTTGCACAGCTCAAATGTCTTAGGAACCTCACCCCACTACCACAGCATCCCACCTCCCCAGCTGATCCCGCAGATCCAGCCTGCCCTTCGCTATGGGCTCAGGAGATCACTCCTCCTCCACAATTGCACCGCCAAAACCATCACCATGATGGGGCTTTGTTTGTGGCCCGTGTTCCTCGTTAAACAGGGATTACCTTTAACAAGTCTGGAGGACACTCCAGACAAGGCTAATTCAGTTTGTTAAACAAATTCCGCTGAAGATGTGCCAATATTTGCTCAATATTGATAAAATAAACCATGTAAAGTGAAAAGTACATTTATGCAATTGCTGTATGGAGACTTTTTAATCAAAACACTGGAGCAGGTCCCCAGGCAGGCTGTGATGTCCCCATCCTGCCCAGCAGTCCCACTCCAGAAGACCCCCTAAACACACAGGATGGCTCCTCAACAGAAGCAATGGGCATCTATAGCTTTTCAAATGCAGAAAATCTGGTGAATAATAGCACCTTGGAGGAGGATAGAATAGCAGTAATTCATAGTAGTAAGAATTATTTTCTGCTAAAGGGAGGTGCAGCAAGGAATGTAACACAGCCAGGGAAAACACATAAAATACAGCCCTAGCCATTACAAGAGTCAGTGCATTCACCACCCTCGAGACTGTTCACCAACTTCTTTCCATCCATTCTTAAACCCACCTCCGTGTCCCCCTTCCCTGCAGCGTTTGTGTGTGTTGGTGGTGTTTTATTGCTTTTCACTGCAGCATTGCTGGGGCACGTGGTCAGATTCCTGATATCTTAGCAAGACTGTGGTGCATGTGAGGGCAACGCTTCAGCTGTTCCATGTAACTAATTACATTATTACAACCAGATCTTCAGGATTCTGAGCGGGATGATATCTGAAAACTTAATCTTCTAATCTTTTCAACTCTACCCGCATGTGTTACAAAGGCTTGTTTGAAATAAATGCTTTGCTCCAGTAACCACAGGAGCAGTGAATTCTTCAGTGCTTTACGCTAGTTTTGGTGCACATGCCATACCAAATTTAACTACATCATCTTAGCTGGAATATATGAGGAGAAGCAGGCAGGCAATAAATACACATTATTGCTCCACAAAAGAAGATAAATGTCTCTAGGTATATGTGTGGCCTTTAACAAAAATTAGCATCCACCCAGTCTGAAGCACACTGTAATTATTTCATGCATGTCAGGAATGCCTCTCTCTTTATTCCATCTATTTTATCCTTCTTCTCCCAGCACTGTTTTTAAATCTTCTGGTGACCATTTGAAAATAGGAGTTCGCGTTAGAAACACGAAGAAATTTCAGCATAGCAGCAAGGAAAGGTATACGATAAACATGCTGTTCCATGGAGATTAAGTGTAGAGGACTGCCTAAACAGCTAAATTCTTATGGATTTCATTTATCAGGTTCATCATACTAAGATTATTTTTGTTTCCAAACAAGGCCTGGCAAAACCTCCACCCACAGCAACCTCTGTTTTCAGCTCTGCAACCCAGCAGCCTCGGATGCTTAGCAACTTGGATCCCCTTGTCCCCCTCGTCCTCGGAGAGCCACTGGCCAGGGTTTAGGGTGATGCGTATGTCAATGCTGATCCTTGTTGTGCAGATCGGCCCCCCTGTGACACTACAGTCACTCATGAAGCACCACAACCAGAGGCTGGTTCACCCTGGCTTGTATGACACACGGAGGGTTTGTCACAGTAGCATTTCAGGCTGACAAAAGTCCTTCCCAGGAAATCACATTTCACTGATCTCCAGTTGTGTCTCAGCAGAGTGTATTTCCTTAGCAGCACATAGACTTCCTTCTTTCTCATTTATGTGAAATAATTGAGAAAGTTGTTGCTTCACGTCCCAGTGCTCAAGAGATTCCCAAAAGCCCATGGTTTATGTGCAGCATTGTGTCCATCACATTACCAAGTCTGAGACATGCACAAAGCCAGCTCACCCTTTTATAAAGCTGAGCAATAATACAATAATCATAATCTCATCATATTTATTTAAATATTTCAATTAAGGAATCTTGGGAATAGTTACGACAACCCTCCCCCACCAGCTCAGAGTAATGGCCTGGGCAAAGGGGAGGTTGCACTGGGTCTAACATTCACATAAATGTCCAGTGATGCTCACACAAGAGTTTAATGCCCCATTCTAATGCATACGGGGTGTCCTAGCTTCAAAGAAAAGCTGAAATACTGCAACCCCTCAGCTTGCCTGCTGCAGACTCTCAGCTGCATACTGGAGCATGCAGGCAGATTTTTCACTGGCAGAGCGTGCACCCACAGACTACGGCATCACGGACCCTGTGCTGTGTTCAGCAGAGGAAAACTCAGGAAAATGTCAAGAAAATAAGGATTTGACTCTTAGTCTTGTCTGTTAATTATTATTATTAGTCTTCAGTGCCAGGGATCAATCAAGAAATGCATGAAGAATTAGTAACAAATTCACTAGTTCATTATTTGTCTATAAGATGCAGATGTTTACAAGGATACAGCTGATTTAGTGACAGTGTCCCACCTTTTTAATGAACAGCTCCTTATAAAACAGTGAAAACGGTAATAACGTAGCACTACAAAACTGCTATTGCTGTTGCAGACTAGAGATGGTCTTGGCACATCCCTTCATATCTACAGAAGTAAATTTTAAAAAGGACCAGTTGAACCAAGAAAAAGGTCAGGCAAAGGAAAAAACCATATTGGTGTTTGCATTTAAAAAATTTACTCACACACAAGCCGAAGAAAGAGATTCCATTGTATTTGATCTGAAAGAGAAATTGGACAAATTAAAGGCACTTAAAAAATAATTTTCCACATATGTGATTAGCAAAATGACTACTGTTTGCATAGACACACAGGAACAGGAAGATACAGGAGCGTCTTTGTATGCAGAGTAGCTAGCCAGGTCGGTGCTGCCCCAGATTAGCTGGAGCAGGTGCACATGGCCACAGAGACTTGGGAATCCAGAGCAGCCACTGAAACTGTGCAAGTGAGGGTTTATGCAAATGGAGAAAGGAAGGAATATGTCCTTTTTCATTTCTCAAATCAATTTAACTTAAAACAAACACAACTAAATTCTCTCCCAAGGATTCCAGAGAAGAGCTGAGTATACACTTTTTCAATATTAACATAAAATGTGTAAAGTGTCACAAACCATACCAAGAGGATTTCTGTGGTGGGAGGCTTGACTGGCAGCTCCCTCTGCTTGTTCCAGCTGGTTCACAGCCCCAATGACTCCAGCTCACTGTTCTCAGGCAGAAATGCCTGGTCCTGCAGCCTGTCTCTGAAGGGATGTACTCTGAAAAAAAACCCAGCAATTGTGGCTGCATTTTGGGTACATCCCTAGGGTCCTCCACACTGTAGGAGGGTTTAGATCTGGATTAGAAACAAGCCTTCTCCTTACTGCCTCTCATCTCTTGCTTTTGAACTTCAGGGCCCACTGCAGGACCACAGCAAACCCTTTCTCCCATCCAACGCATGAAATACCTTCTTGCAGCCAACATCTCTGGAATAAAATCCTGCCAATATAGAAAGAAAACCATGATAAACATATTATTCCATCTTAAAGCAAGCTATATATCACCTGAATTACACTGTGGCGCTCCTTCCTCCAGGGTCCCTGCTCTCTCCTCACGCTCTAAAAGAGATGGGCTGATGTGCTTCCAGCTGCAGGGTCAGAATTTTTTGAGAGTTGACCATTTGGCTGGATGATGAATATCATTCATGTCTACCATTGCTTTGCTTTTAAGAGGACTTAGAAATTCTACATAACTTTCAGGCTAAACAGCCAAGTAATCCTCCTGACTCCAGCCTGCCAGCTTTACAACATGCTGGCTGCCAAATCGCAACATCTCTGTCTTGTTGTCTCTGCATGGTCAGTTAATAACTGCCCGTGGCAATTAATATCTGTATTAATTACCATGCAGTTTTTTTATGCTGCAGAGATATAGAAAAGTAGAGTTAAATCATACTCTTGTAGAAAATCTGCACAGGGGAGCAGGAACATCCTGTTTTTCCAATTATGAGATGATAATGTTAAACAGGACATAATTATGTCCTCATTAGTTATGGTCACATTTATTTGTGAGATGAAATATCTCTATTCAAACCACAGAACACAACCTAGCCTAAAAATCCCCCAAAGGACAGTTTTCCCCTCTGAAATTATAAACAAAACCCTCCAAAAAGTGCCAAAGAGTTAGCAAATTCCACTAATAACCAAATAAGTAATTAATGAAGTAAGCAAAACTTCTGATAGGATCTCAAGTGCCATGGCTTTGGAACAATGGAAATGGCTTGGAAACTATGGACCCTGACCAGACACGAGGAGGATTGGCTTGGCAGGGAAGGACCCTCTGGAGGATGAGGTCCCACTAGTGGAGCATCCCCCTGCGCAAGGGTTGCCCCAAAAGAAGCACTCTGAGTATACTCAGAATAGTCCTTGTCCCCAGGTAGAAGGTTTATCAGCAGGAAGGATAGGATCTCACTTTCCCAGGCAGGTGAAGGATGACCCTGCTCCTGGAAAGACCAGGGTGCTTCAGCTGAGCTGTACGTCAGCTGCTTCTGCTGTCATGTCACTGTATGATAACTGATTTGGAATTCCCTTTTCCAGAAAATATGGCACGTTCTGAAAGGGGTTGTGTGGGATGACGGGCACTTCCTAACTCAGCCGCCAGATCTATTGGGCCATCGGCAAGTGTGCCATCACTGCAAGCTCTTCCTTGCTGCCGGGGTGAATGCTCTCCACTGCTTCCCCTAACCTGTTTGTTCCCAGGTGCTATACCCTCACAGGGAGGGAGGAAGGAGTAAAGCCAAAAGAAGGAAAGAAACAACTGTCATGGGAGGATAAATCAGAACGCCAGAATGTCTAAAGCCTGTCTAAAGATCCTGAGCTCATGCTCCATGCAGCCCAGCCGCAGCCCTAGCCAGGACCAGTAGGAAGCACGGCTGATGGATGAGCAGCCACAGGGGCTTTGGGCCAGGTGGTCTCAGACTGTGTACAGAGCCAGTGGCCTAACTCCCGTTTTCCTCTGATTTTCCTTTGCTGTTACTTCAGAGCTGGGATTGTTTAGCCTGGAGAAAAGGAGGCTGAGGGGAGACCTCATTGCTCTCTACAACTACATGAAAGGAGATTGTGGAGAGGAGGGAGCTGGCCTCTTCTCCCAAGTGACAGGAGACAGGACGAGAGGGAATGGCCTCAAGCTCCACCAGGGGAGGTTCAGGCTGGACATTAGGAAAAAATTTTTCACAGAAAGGGATATTGGGCACTGGCAGAGGCTGCCCAGGGAGGTGGTTGAGTCACCTTCCCTGGAAGTGTTTAAGGGACAGGTGGACGAGGTGCTGAGGGTCATGGTTTAGCGTTTGATAGGAATGGTTGGACTCGATGATCCGGTGGGTCTCTTCCAACCTGGTTATTCTGTGATTCTATGATCTATCCACAGACAGCCACTACATGTGTGATCTGTGTGGATGGCTCTCTCCAGCTTGGCAGCAAAGCACCAGCATGTCCCTATCCAACTCACCTGACAGATGACCTGCAGGGAACCACACCACAAGGGCAGTCACACCAAACACTTGTCATGGTTCCTCTATTCAGAGCCTGAAGTATTGCTTATTTTCTGATTTGTCTTCTTATAAAGGAGGAGGAAAGCTTCACTACCTTCCTCCTCATTTATTACAGGCATTAAGTTAAACATTGTTTCCTCTTAAATTCAATCTAATAGAATTAATACCAATATTTTACTGAGCCAAGCTAATCTAATTAGTGTCAATATTTAATATATTTTCTGCAAGTTGTGCTGAGAATGAGTTTCTTGCCTACTGTCGTTGAGTCTGGAGAAAAGAAACAGCATTTTCTTCAAGTTCAGGAATCCATACTGAGTTTGACTAAGGAAAGGCCTGGGACATTAAGTGCTCTCTCCAGCAGCTCCTCCTGAGTCCTATCTGTGTGCACAAGCGATGCTCTGGGAGCTGTGAGGGATCAGCTGCCCAAGAAGGGCGGTTCCTGGAAAACCAAACTTAGCCACTTGCCCACAATTCAGAGTACACTGAAGCATTGCTGTCAGAAACAAAAAGTTTGTGTTAAAGCTTCAGCTGAGCTGCCAGGACCTCCCTTCATGAAGCTCTCAGTAGAGTCTCCCTGGGGACAGGTACCTCTGGGGACCCTGCCACAGGATAACATCCACTAAGCTGTGATATTCCCACGGAGCCACCCTGCTCTGCACTAACAAGGGAGGACCTGAGGAGGACAGTTCCACTGTCTGGGTACCCAGCACTGGGCTTTGTCAAGCAGTGTCAGAGGCACCACAACGCAGCAGAACCGCAAGTGATGGGCCTGGTTCTGCCACCCCCTTGCAGTCGCCAGGCACGGGAGAGTGAAGGGACTCCCAGCCTGGAGGCTGCTGGAGTCGAGGGGAATGGCCTCAGCACTACATTGGCTTCACATGCATTTACTGGGCAGTAAGAGCTCATTGGAAAAGTGGATGCCATTTCTAATGGGCTGCAAATAATACAGTTCGCAGCCAAGTGTTCCGACAGTCCTGGGTCCCTGGGTAATACATTTCCATGCACAGTTTTGTTTCATTAGTCCTGTAGAGACATAGAGAAGAAAGAAATCTCCACAAGTACTTTTTGATAAAACTACATCCTCCTCCTCATGGTGTTCTCAAACACCCATTAAACACAACAGGAAAATCTGACGCGGGAGAAGGATGTGCAAACCTGAAGTGTCCCTCCCTCAACACCTCCCAGCCATCGACTCCAGCAGGGAGGCTCAGAGTGTGATGGCTCATTCAGAAGCCAAAACGCCATTGGATTCACTTTTGTTAGTGTTAGCGGATTGCAAAAATGCAGGGTGAGCAAGCTGTATGAGCTACAATACACAATAGTCATTGAAAAGTAAATAAAATAAATCCAAGATTCCTACATGCAGTTGTCACGATGAACACAAAGAGCTCAGCATTAAGTGCTATGAAAGGAGTTTCATCCTTCATTACTGCAATAGAGTTATAGTCTGCACACCAAACAAATAAAATCTGCTGAATACAGATACTGTAAATCAACAGGGTAGAAAAAATTATTCATTGGTTGTGTGAAAGAAGCAGGCATGCAACTGCTGGAGTTCAGAGAACGGCATTCTGGGTAGAATCCTGCTATATTTTAGTTCTAGCAATAGAGGCAAGTTAAACACAATGCATTATTATTCAGAACCTATTTCCATTTTTTCTTTTGGACCCAGCAGCAAATAATCAGTCTAATTTCATGTCAAAAGCTTGCAGAGACAACATAAAGAAAACTGTACTGTTGCCAACTCCAATACTTCAAAAGCAAGATGTATACCTCCTCCCAAATCATGAGACTAATCGTTTCTTTACAAGACTTCATGTTTTTTAGCCTAGACTTCTATTCAGTCTTTGATTGCTGAGGCCGCCTACCACATCCTGGCTTGTGCCTGGGAACATTAGTGTTTTATTATGGGAAACAGCCTTATCAGCAATAGTGGAACTAGTTAACTGGCTCCTACCCTAACTCATTTCAGCTCTACAAGCTCTTTTTCAAATAATTTAGTTTTGTACTTCAGCCTCCATTTTTTGCTTTGAAGAGCCACCAGAGTACTTGCGGCTTGACTGCAGCTCTAGGCACCACTCTCCCAGCACCAGCAGCTGAGGGGGACTCAGCACACTCACTGCTGCAGCAGCCAGAAGATTTTCAGACAGCAAGAGCCTTGGCCACCATGGTCCAGCCAGTCGTGGTGCCAGAAGAGTCGGCCAAACCCTCTTCAAGGACCTGGTACAAAGCATGTCCAAGGCTGGGCTCACCTTACGCCCTTGCTTGCCCCTCAGACCAAAATGACTATTTTTCCAGCTGTTGTGGCCAGTAAGAAGCAAGAAAATGGAGCAGCCAAAAAGCATTTTCCCAACAGTGGTCAGAAGGCATGATCATCACCACATGATGCAGCTGGCTCTAGGGCTGCCTGGAGACCAAAGCCTTGCTTAACTTAAAATACATGTCATTTTCTACTGAGCCTCTCCAACTTTTACAGACAGAAGAAGGTGTGTTTGTGGTGCCTTTTGTCCCTCCTAATGATAAAAGCCATTCCCATCTCTATATCATGCATTGCATTCTGGGAGAGCAGCTGCACTGGTTTTTTTAGTCTTTTCTTCAAGGCTTTTCTGTTTTTCCGTGTTTCTTTGAACTGGCCACGGCATTTTAGCTGAAATCCTACCACCACTGTGGAAAGCAGAAAATAATTCCAATTCCCACATAAAACTTGGTATTTTTGCAGAGTTGCTTGTTTCTGTTCAGTACGTGGCCCTCCAGATTGCAGCACACAGCTCTGCTGACTGCCAAGTTATTACCCATCTAGCATTGATGTATTTGACTTTTTTTCTGCTAAAGCCTTAATTTTTTCTGACAGATGGGTCTTGACTGGACTGTCTCCAGCTTTTCAAGATCATTTTTGGCCTGATCCTGTCAAATGCAAAGACTGCAGCTTGCGTTATCCACAAACATCTTCTTCATGTTGTCCTGTAGAAGGGTGATCACCATTGAAGTAACCTGGTGGCTTTTCCACTACTGTCTTCACCTGACACAAATTCTCTTTTTCATGTTTTCTTCATGAAAACCCAGAAGAGAATCAGCCATCCAGCTACAGCACATAAACATCCTCTGCTGCCTTTCCCTGCGGCTGCCTTTCACACTGTTGACCATATCTGTTCTCCTTTTGTTTTCTTCCTATGTTAGCCCACATTAAATCCATAGCACATCTCTGAACTCCTCTCTGACCAGACACACCATCAGACCCACCAGATCATTTCCATGTCAGTCTCTACATTCATTACTGTGGTTCTTTTCTCAATGATTGAGAAGACCATCACCATCCTCTGGTAATTAAGATCCAGAACTTGGTTGTCATGCTTGATTTGCACCTTTCTCCTCCATACATATATCCCTAATGACATGGAGATATGCTCAGAGCACGAGGTATGAGCAGATCAGGTCAAGTTGCTCCTGCTCAAAATAAAAGCGCTCCCTCCACCCTACAGTGTGTGCACTGTAAACAGCTATTCCTGCCTGCAGCTCTGGGCTCTAAGGAGATGTGAAAGTCTGCAGGAAACATTTTGAGAAGCTTTCACAGCCAGATCCAGAGAAGCGGTAGAAGTTCTGGAGTTACATAAATATTTTTCTTGT
This sequence comes from Clamator glandarius, assembly GCA_033459285.1. Lineage (NCBI taxonomy): Eukaryota > Metazoa > Chordata > Aves > Cuculiformes > Cuculidae > Clamator > Clamator glandarius. Next base: position 2,426,126 of record JAUNZM010000110.1, on the reverse strand, counting down.
AGAGTTAAACTCAACTAATTTATCCTTCCTCAGCACTGTGATAAAAAGCACATTTTAAATAAACAGGGTTTGAAATGGATGTTTTGACTTTGCATACTCTACACAGTTTTTTGTTCACTGGAATATGTTCTGGCTGTAACTACTACAGGTGAGACCTCCCCAGCTTGTGCAGATACACTAGGGGAAAAAAAATCATGTTTTCTTATGAGTTTTCTCAGAGTTATCTTCTGGTGCAAGCTATGAAAATAACATTTTGTGAAAAAGACAACTTAGGGAGAAAAGGAGGCTGCAGGGGAGAACTCATAGCTCTCTGCAGCTCTCTGAAAGGAGGTTGTAGTGAGGCAAGTGCTGGTCTTTTCTGAGTGATAGGACAAAAGGAAATGGCCTCAAGTTGTGTCAGTGGAGGTTTAGACTGGATATTAGGAAACTTTTCTTCACAGACAGGATCATCAAGCACTGGAAGAGGCTGCCCAGGGAAGTGGTGGAGTCTCCATCCCTGGGGGGATTTAAAAGATGTGTGGATGTTGTGCTTAGGGACCTGTTTAGTGGTGGAGTTGGTAGTGTGAGATTTATGGTTAGACTTCATGATCTTAGAGATCTTTTCCAACCTTAACAATTCTGTGATTCTGTGACTGTAACTTCTTGCTCTGTTTTTTTTTTCTTGCCCACATTGCTCACATACTCTGGGTCTCTCCTGGTGCACAGCTGCCATCCTCAACTGCGGGGCCAGGCTCGGCGGGGAGCCTGGCAGGGATCTTCTTCACCACTCGCCTCAGCATCCCTGCGACTTGGACACAGAACCTCCTCCTGATGGCCTGGGCAGTTTGACATTAACAGACATGATTAAATTATAGAGAATAAAGTGGTTACTTGAGGAAATAGACCTTTTTTTTCCATTAAGGAGACCTTCACAAACTGCTGCAGATTTCTGAATGTCTATTTATTTTCAGTAAGCAGCTGCAAAATAATTTGTAAACAAATTTCATCCCTGTGTATGTTTGCAGGCTGTTCAGCACTGCTCCAGCAGGCAGTTTTTCACTGATCCAACAGTGCTCTGCGCCGCTGTGGTCACACTGGCAAGGCTTTACACATAATTGTGATATAGATGTTTTATACTTGTTTAGTGAGCCCTAAAGTCTCCAGTTTACACGTGAGAACAGCTGAATCTGTGCAAAACAGTCACATCCCAGCATGGCAAAGGTAAAAATAGCTAATGAGAATGTTCCCCAGGCGCAACTAATGAGGGTTATGGGCAGAGGAATAAATATTACACTCAGCCTAAGCACACTTTGCTAACACTGTATTCCTCTTCTCTGATCGAATCCAACAAATCTGATTAAAACAAAGTTGGCCATCATTGCAACAGGAGCTCCCAAGAGAGGGGTCGGCTTTTCCAGCCTCTCTCCTGGAAAAACTAGGAATTGGAACCTCAGAAAGCATCAGAATTTAAGCCGGCTTGCCCATCACTGCATGGCAGGGATTAGAAAAGAGCTGGTGGTGTGAAACCTTTGCAAGAAACTGTGCTGCAGGTCTGCAGGAGACTTGGAATTAAAACTTAAGTAGCTTTGCTAAATCTGATGAGCTGGTTTCAATTAAAAAGAAGTTATTACAGCAGCCATTATTTTCTTATTAGGACATTTAAGCAGCCCCTATTAAAAGATTATAACATATTGTGCACTGCAAGGCTTCTTAAACACACTGCTTAGAATTATATTTTTTTAATTATTCCTGTTTAAATACTTCTGTCTAAATCCAGTATTACTAGCATTAGATGTCCATGTCTGAATTCCAGACCGTGGGTTGGAGAAGCCCTGAGACATTCCCCTGGGGGTACCCCTACGGCCGTGGAAAACCTACCTGGGTTTGGAGAAAATATTTGCATTCCCCTGAAACACAAAGAGGAAAAATCACTTCAATATCCCTTGATTTGCTAGTACTTGTCATGTCCTACAGCCAAGACTGAACCCAAGGGAGCTGCCAAGAACAAATAACTTCCATTTCCATAGATTAGGAGATGAATCATTCATGCTATTTTTAGCAGGTCATTAAGGGCTGGCAGCAAAATTTGCAAACTGACTTGTAGGGCTTTTGATTCGTGTTAGCATAACCTTTTAAAGAAAACATAAACTGGGACTTAGAACAAAGGAAACTGAAGGACTGGAAATAATATCTCTAAATTTTAAAATGACAGTGACAGATTAAAATAAATAGATTTCATGTGCGTCTCCTGCTCACTTACAGCTCTCTGATTTAAAAATAATGTAGCTAAACTAACATGAGTGAGAAGTTTTAGATAAAAGATGCTAGGATAAGGATTTCTTGTCACCCTGCAAATATTTATATGACCTGGGTACGGGTGCTGCAACTTGCGGGAAAAGTTGGGTCCCTGTGGGTCCTCGTGGTCAGATCAAGAGGGAGTTTTCTGCCTCACCTGCCTGGTTTGCAGGCATGGAAGCTCCTTGGTTTCAGAGATGCATCAGGGCGCCTCAGAGGAGCCACTGGGACTGAGTGCAGGAGCTGGGTTTGCAGCAAGTAAACTGCATGATGCAGGAATTGAAGAGCTTTGCACCCACCGGTGGAGCAAAGGTTCCTCAAATGTATGTTTAATAAAGAAATAAAAAGCTACATATTAAATATTCGTATTTTAGCAGTACTTATCTTTTCCATGTTATAGGCAATATGATGAGTGCCACTTTGAGAAGGAAATGCAGGGAATATCCTGTGAATTGTCTGAAACCTAAACACATGGGAATGATCCCACACTTGCCTCGGGCATGAGGGGTACCTTTCAGCTGCTCGGCTCTCAGCAGCAGCTGAACAGAGATCTCACTGCAGCTCCCTGAAAGGTGGTTGTTGTGAGGTGGGTGTTGGTCTCTTCTCTGAAGTAACAAGCCATAAGACAAAAGGAAATGGCCTTAAGTTGCATCAGGGGAGGTTTAGTTTGGATATTAGGAAATAGTAATTCATGGAAAGGGTTGCCAAGCACTGAAAGAGGCTGCAAAGGGAAGTGGTGGAATCACCATCCCTGAGGTGTTTAGAAGACATGTAGATGTGGTGCTCAGGGACGTGGTTCAGTTCTGGAGTTGGCAGTGTGAGGTTTATGGTTGGACTCAATGATCTTAAAGCTCTTTACCAGCCTAAACGATTCTATGATTCCATGATTCCATGAATCTATGTTTATATGAATGACCAAGGAGGCTCATAAGACTGCTGCACTCATCTTCATTAGAGGTTCAGTACCACTTTGTTTGAGATGCTTTTGATGTTGCCATCCTCAGCCATTGTTAGGCTGCATAACCCATCCACTGGCAGTTAGAGTTGCCAGCTTGTGCAGACCCAGGATGAGCAGAATATGAGCAAGAAGAGGTGCAAATCCTGCAGCAAGGAGGGCACAGTGTTGAGGTGTGCCCACAAACAGACCATTCTGAACTGTGTGTCACTCCCATGGGTCACCCCACTGCTGGCCTGGTCACCACTGGGAACATGGCCCTTGGGTCGGGGGTCCCCTCAGCAGGAGCTGCTGTTGCTACCAATCCTCATGTAGGACAGAAATAGAGTTAGGAAAGACACAGACAGGCAAAGGGGACCTGTACAGGCTACACCAAAGGGGATTCTTATATTTCAGGGAAAGAATTGTTCATGGATTATAGGAGGCATGAAACCCCTGCATCCTCTGGCTAGCCATCCACCCTGACTTGTTAGCAGCTCTGAAATACAACTGCAGAAAGCCCCATGCTTCTACATTGGGTTTAGCAGCTCACAGGAGCCTTGGAAGGACTAAATCTGGCTCCAGCTTTATCAGATCCTGCAGCGGTCGTCAAATTAAAGGGCTCTGGTTCAAGCCTCGAAGACAGAGAGGATGTTCTGCCACGGCAGCTGCACTTGCAGAGAGGTAAATGAGAGCACACGATGTGCAGGCAGATTAAAGGAGAGAGGGTTTGATGAGATGAAGTTAATGTCTTTTCTGTAGGGGGAAATTTGGTGTCAAAAAGGTTCAGTACTCAAGAAGGTGGTAAAAAGCAATGTACCCGAATATCTGAGGGCAAGGGAGAGATGCTGCCTCATTATCTGCTTCACAGCCTCCTAATAGAAATCCCCATCTCCTTTATTAACAGGATCAATAAAACTAATTCCTCAATAGGTAATGAAATAGTACCTGTCCATTTACAGTAATGCAGATAACTGGTAAAATCAGCTCTCATCCTCCCCTGCATGTCCCTTATTATATCTTATTATTATGTTCCCAGCACAGGCACATCCATACATGGATGCCTTATGTGAACAATACTCTGTGGAAAATAATGGAGCAGATGGCACTGTTCCTGACAGCCGGGATGACACTCCCTGTTACAGGGAGCAGACATACGGCTGGACAAACACCTCCACAGATGGGACAGTAGCAGATGCCTCAGTACACAGAGAGCTGTTCTTACTCTGCAAATGGGGGACATGTGAAATGCACAGCACCAGACAGGTCTGCTAAAAATCCTGCAATGGCTTTGTTTCAATATTTCTTTGAAGAATGGATTTAATACGGAGTAAATTGAATTTAACCTTTGCTGTAAATGGAAGCATTTGTTTCTTTGAGTTTCAGGGGAAGTTTTTATTAATCATACTGAGCCCCATGGCCAAGTTGGCAAGAAATTTGTTCCCAAGATTAAAAAAAAGCAAGCCAAAGACAGACTTCAGTATGATTTTATAAACAGTAGAAAAAAATAACCCATTTCAGCATGAGGGATTAACAATGAATTTTGCCACTGGAAATGTATTTCTGAAAATCATAGGCACCACAGGCAAGCTGCCTGCAGAGAGTGGAGGCAGGACAAAGCTCCAATGGGGAAGTGCTGTTGCTACAGGACAACAGTGTCCAGCATGGACAGTTCACTCCTGCTTGTGGTCCCCCCAAACCCTTGAATATGCCCCAAGGTGCAGAAGCCTTCCCCTCACCCCAGGAGGCCTGCCCACAGCCTGGAGCTCCAGTCCAGCCCAGCGCAGAACCTGAGGCAGAAAGGATCCTTTCCCAGTTAGAGGAGGGTCCCGATTTCTCTTTTCTCCCAAGAAAGCCTGAGGTTGAACTGAGTCCCATCAAGTGCTTCATAGTCTACCATCTTCTGATTCACTTCTTCAGGGACTGGAGGTGCCGGGGAGGGCTCCAGTCACAGCAATTTGCTAGGAAATACAAGGACTCCTGCCAAAGACATTCCTGGAGCTCCTGGGAAAAGCTTCAGGAGAAGCTGCTCAGAGAAATCCATGCTGGATATAGGCAGTGATGCTGCTAATTCAGACCTGTGGCTATAGGCAAAGACACTGCTTCAGCTAAAGCTTCAGTGAATTATTTTCGGCATTGAAGCCCTCGTGTAAGATCTGATGTCAGGAACAGAAGCTAGTTCACCCAGCCAAGGAGAAGCAGCTGATGAGCTCTTCTATAAACAGCTGGGGTTAATCTCTAGATTGATGTCTCTCGTTCTTGTGGGAGACTTCAATCTTCCTGGTATCTGCTGGAAGTACAATAGAGCAGAAAGGAAGCAGTCTAGGAGGTTCCTGGAGTGCATGGAAGACAAATTCCTTGCGCAGCTGATGAATGAACCAACAAGGGAAGGTGCCCTCCTGGACCTGCTGTTTGTGAACAGAGAAGGCCTTGTGGGGGATGTGGCAGTAGGAGGACGCCTAGGACTAAGCGATCATGAGATTATAGGGTTTTCTGTTCTAGGCGAAGTGAAGAGGGTGGTTAGCAGGACAGTAGCACTTAATTTCCAGAGGGCAGACTTTGAACTCTTCAGAAGGCTGGTTGGCAAAGTCTCATGGGAGACAGTGTTTAAGGGCAAGGGAGCCAATGAGGGCTGGGAGCTCTTCAGAAAGGAGATCATAGCAGCTCAGGAGAAAGCCATCCCCATGTTCTGGAAAAAAAGCCGTCAGGGGAAAAAAACCAGCTTGGTTGAACAGAGAGATCTTGAGTGATATCAAGGAGAAGAGAAATGTTTATAGGCTGTGGAAGAGGGGACAGGCCTCTTGGGTGGACTACAGGAGGGAAGTGAGATTCTGCAGAGAAAAAATCAGAAGGGCTAAGGCTCAACTAGAAATCAGATTGGCAAAGTCAGTGAAAGATAACAAAAAATCTTTCTATAAATATATAAATAATAAAAGGAGGACTAGGGAAACCATACAGCCCCTGTTGGACACAGAAGGAGCAACAGTGACAGGGTATGAGGGAAAGGCTGAGGTATTTAATGCCTTCTTCGCCTCAGTCTTTAATTGTAAAGAAAGTTGTTCCCTCTGTGTACAAACCCAGGAGCTAGAAGAGCAACATGAGGCTCCCATGGTCCAAGAGGAGGTGGTCAGAGCCTTGCTTGCCCGACTAGACACCCACAAGTCTATGGGGCCAGATGGGATTCACTCGAGGGTATTGAAGGAGCTGGCGGATGTGCTGGCCAAACCCCTTTCCATCATCTTCCAACAGTCCTGGAAGACTGGGAAAGTTCCACTGGACTAGAGGCTGATGTTGTGCCCATCTACAAGAAGGGTCGCAGGGAGGATCCAGGGAACTACAGGCCTGTCAATCTGACCTCAGTGCCAGGGAAAGTCATGGAACAGGTGATCTTGAGTGCTATCACGTAGCACATGCAAGAGAACCGGGTGATCAGGCCCAGTCAACATGGGTTCACAAAAGGAAGGTCTTGCCAAACTAACCTGATCTCCTTCTATGACAAAGTGACTCACCTACTGGACGAGGGAAAGGCTGTGGATGTATCTTCTTGCACTTCAGTAAAGCCTTTGACACAGTTTCTCATAGCATTCTGCTACGGAAACTGTCGGCCTCTGGCCTGGACGGGCGCACACTCTCCTGGCTGGAAAACTGGTTGGATGGCCGGACCCAGAGAGTGGTGGGAAATGGAGTTAAATCCAGCTGGAGGCCAGTGACAAGTGGGGTTCCCCAGGGCTCAGTGCTGGGTCCAGCCCTGTTCAATGTCTTTATCAATGGCCTGGATGAAGGCATCGAGTGCTCCCTTAGCAAGTTTGCAGACGACACTAAGCTGGGTGGAAGTGTCGATCTGCTGGAAGGTAGGGAGGCTGCAAAGGGACCTGAACAGGCTGGACCGCTGGGCTGAGACCAACGGCATGAGGTTTAACACGGCCAAATGCTGAGTCCTGCACTTGGGGCACAACAACCCTATGCAGCTACAGACTAGGAGAAGCCTGGCTGGAAAGCTGCCAGGAGGAGAAGGACCTGGGAGTGCTGGTTGACAGCCGACTTGAATATGAGTCAGCAGTGGCCCAGGTGGCCAAGAAGGCCAATGGCATCTTGACTTGCATCCAAAACGGCGTGACCAGCAGGTCCAGGGAGGTTATTTTCCCTCTGTACTCAGCACTGGTGAGGCCACTCCTTGAATCCTGTGTTCAGTTCTGGGCCCCTCACCACATGAGGGATGTTGAGGCTCTGGAGTGAATCCAGAAGAGAGCAATGAAGCTGATGAAGGAGCTGGAGAACAGGCCTGATGAGGAGCGGCTGAGAGAGCTGGGGTTGTTTAGCCTGAGGGGAGACCTCATTGCTCTCTATAACTACCTGAAAGGAGCTTGTGGAGAGGAGGGTAATGACCTCTTCTCCCACGTGACAGGGGACAGGAGAAGAGGGAATGGCCTCAAGCTCGGCCAGGGGAGATTTAGACTGGACATTAGGAAAAAAATTTCACAGAAAGGGTCATTGGACACTGGAACAGGCTTCCCAGGGAGGTGGTTGATTCACCTTCCCTGGAGGTGTTTAAGGCACGGGTGGATGAGGTGCTAAGGGGCACGGTTTAGTGTTTGATAGGAATGGTTGGACTCGATGATCTGGTGCGTCTCTTCCAACCTGGTTATTCTATGATTCTATGAAAATACACCTCTGGAAAAGGCAGCAGAACTAATGAAAACCCACATGTGAAGTAGGACACCAGCACAATTCTCCAAGTTCAGACATTTCTGGAAGGAAGGCAGGGAGAGAAGCAGAGTAGTGCTTTTCAGTGGACTTCAGTTTTCTGGTTAAACTTTCATTTTAAAGAGATGTATCTAGTTTAGGAAGGCAATCTTCCTCACGGGGAAATTGTCCATGGAAGCAAACACATGAGATGAAGGACAATAAGTGCGACACTGAAGGAAAACACTATACAAGCACAGGCACTTCTGATGCTGAAAGGAAAGATGCAGGTACTTTCACATTTGCTGTAAAGATAGCTCAACAAATCAGAAGAGAGCTTTAGTAATAATACAATGCATTTTAGAGATGAAAGAACAGAAGGGATTTAACTGAGTAGGTCAGGAAACTCGTTAGCTTCATTTTTCATGTGAGGTTGCAACATGTGAGGCACCGTTGATGTGGCTGTACTGGGGGCTCTGCAAAGAGAACTCAACAGAAAGATGGCCTCTAGGACCTGGATCAGTAAGAACTCACTGTGCAGTTGTCCTTCTGGGGAAGTAGTGAATGTAAAAGGATATTATCACCAAGCAAAATCTACCAAAGACCTCAGGCTGCTAGTCAGAACATGCCTCTGCAGCAAATATAAAATGAGTCCAAGCAGAACAAGTCCCATCTAAAAGCAACAAGATAAAATAAAGTTGCATGCGCCATATAATTGGGGATGTTTTTTAGAATTTGGGATATCTGATTGCTTTTGCTTTTACTTATGTTATTCTCAATCTTTGCTTCTTTGCATGTTCAGACTCTTGCCTATTTTGCTTCTTTTGATAAGAAGCATCTTAATTTGACTATCTGAGGTACTTCTCACTTCAGACAAATATCTGTTTGATTGTCTCAAATAGTAGATTTTCTAAAGTTTAAATCTAAACTTCCCATTTTCTCATCTTAACATGTTGCTGAAACTAGCTGTGAACTTGCTGCCTGGATGAAATCACTTACCAAAAGCAAGCATACTGATTCTGAAGTGAAGCCTGGGAACAGGAAACATTACTTGTGGCTGGAACTGATCTGTTTCTGCTCTTCTTTATGTGTTCAAGCAAAAGAATTCCTCTTATGTTCATTTGTCTTCAAGAAAGCCTAGAAGAGGAGAAGAGATAAATGATTAAAATTATCTAAATATAAAGATTTTCCTCATTCTTAGAGCCTTTGTGACATGATCTCCTGGGAAATGTTCCCAACTCCAATGGAATCTCGCTCCGTTCTTCACAGATCTCATATAGCACTTATGAAACACATGAAGCCTTTCAAAGTCAATAATTACAATCTCAATTATTGTGCCATGGTGAGAACACAGCAGGCATCTTGGAAATACATGCAGACATGGAAATATTAAAAAACCCCTCTATTTAGCTATTTCTGACCTGAACTCTGCAGCACAATGAGAAGGGAATCACTTCATCTGCAGACACAGTGCCATGGCACAGCACCACGAGTACCTATGGCCTCATTCTGTTCTCTTCTCCTACTGATCTGGATGAAGGTCCGTTGAGGTGCAATGTAGGCATCTACATCAACTTCTCCAGTGCCAGGTGCAGCCCTGCGGACCATTTGAAGGCTCTGCCAGAATTCCTGTTCCTGTATTGCAGTCAGACACTATGATTTCTCACAGGTGAAAGAGTACATTGTGTGCTTGGGAAAAGGAATGCAGTCCATAGAATTGCCTATAAAATTGATTTTGTCCAAGTCAGTAAATTGCCTAAAGAGGACAAAGCGCAGCCCATTAAAGGGCTTGGCTACTTTATTCCATCGTGTCTCAAGTGGTTTTTGAAATGCAGCTATCAGATCGTAAAATTACATATCAGTGTTTCAATATCTTGTTAATCAGAATATTTGAAGCACTGGAAGCACGTGCTCCAGCCCATCATGGTGCAGTGGCAGCTATCAGCTCCAGCCTGACCTTGCTGGCAGGGCTTCCAGCCCCCAACACTCTCCTGCTTCACCCTTTTTGCTGCTGAAAAAAGGCAAAGCTGTGGGCAGCTCCATGCCCTGCTCTGTGTGTTGCTGGTTTCCCAAGGAATGCCCACACTCACTGAGAATTCGTGGGACCCAGCCTGAGACCTGGACTGCTCTTCACTCTCTTGGAAGGACTAAGCACAGGTCCTGTCCGCTCCCCTGGCCCTGATCCCTCTGCCTTTCCCCTAGGTTGGTGTCATGGCAGGGCTAGGGAATGAAGAGATACCATCATGGCAGAGAGAGATGTGTAAACAGTTTACATGCTCAAAGCCAATAAAGACATGATGAAAGACTTTGCACTCAATAGGAGAGTGGAACTGACCTAAACTTCTCATTAAATGAGATTCACAGCCAGGCTATAAATCACGGAGGGGAGCTGTGGAGCAGAGTGGATATTCCTACGCCTCATATGGAACCCCAGAGGATCCTTTCCAGCTCATCCACCAGAGGAGGAATTCACAACCAAATTGATACTGCCAGCAAGATCGTCTGAGCTCTACATAGTGCTCTCCAGAGTGAGGATTTTGCAAATCTAAATAAACTGATCACAGACAGTTACTTGAAGAAATTAAGAAAGATACATGGCTGAGAAATTAAATGGGACTTGGTCTGAAATGAGGAACGCAATCTGAGCTTTGTATCATTGTACCTTGCCACTAACAACTGCAATACATTTCCTAAGAGGAATGTGCAGTTTAATCTGGGATTTGCAGATCATCCTTGGAAATGCAGGTGTCTGATTTTTCAGGGAATTAGGAATCTTAATTTTTTTGTGCTCCTCTGAAAATCACAGATTTCAGATCTAACAAATGCTTCTGGTTACTTTAGAAACACATTTAAATAAAGTTGTATAGTTTTACTAATTGGAGTGATGATAAATTAGGGAAAAATGGAATTTTCTATGAAGGAGGGTTGGTAACTGAAGAATTAATTCCATGCTGATACAGTACTACATTGAAGCTGGAGATTTACCTAAGACAGGGACCTCATTGGTACCCTGACAAACTTTCTTAACGCTGCTAAGAAGTCACAATTCCAGCATCCTTGCTATCCCAGATTTGTTTCAGTAGGTGGATTTCTAGAGGAGGACTGAGAGGGGAGCATATGGGGGATTGTCCCCATTTTAATACTGGTCAAAAAAGCAGGGGAAAATTAACTTTTTGTTCCATTAAAAAAATTGACAGAGCATTCCCTGGGGACAGAAGGGAAAATTGAGACATGTTTGTGCTTGCATCCACATTACTGCAGCTTCAGGTTCTCCCATTTGTCACATCCAAATAAAAAGCTGTTCAGATTTAATTTATTCATTCCAAATAACCTTGATACTCAGTCAAGATATAGGTGAAATTCTAGCTTTGTGCCTCAGTTTCTTCACTAATTCTAGACTCTAATGTAGACTAATGATTTTTAGGCATTTTAAGGGCAGCTTGTTCAGCATTCCACATGCGAGAAATATACATGGAATTACTATTGACCAACCTAATTAAAAGAGTTCGAGGAAATGATTGCAGAATCCTTTGTGATTTCTAAAAGACATCAATACCCACAGTCATTAATTCATGTTCACTTTCTCAAGTACTGTGCAACTATCGGGAAATGAATTTTCGTTGTTAATAGATCAAATGTTCTCAATTAAAAAGTGTTGCTAATCTGACTTTTTTCTTTCTGTAAATGGCAGGATTGCATTAAAAGGATGCACCACCTCTAATTGTGTGGGACTTGCACTTTGGAGAGACAGAATGGGATTTGTTTCTCATGCACAACTGGGTGAGGGCTTGGTACCACAATATCCCAGAGAGCCAAGAGTCCCCACGCTTAAGTCTCCTTAAGTCTTTTCTCCATTTGGCAAAAAAACCTACATTCTTGTTCCTGTTTCTGCAGGTTGTGTCACCCTTCTTTAGAGCAGGGGAAACTGAGTCAGGCAGTGCAGTCTTGGGTGCAAGGGGAGCTGGAGGCTGTGGGGAGGGCTGGTGGGGACCAGTTGCTTTCGTGGCAGTGATGGAGGGTCAGGCATCTGTTCCCACTCTGCAGGGACATAAAAAGCCAGAGTAGCTGGACTTTTTTCAGGGAACGGTGTCAGGCTCAAAATAGCTTGTTTTTCATCACATCTTTCCCTTTCTCTGTCCCTAGCAATGCCATGACAGTTCCAGTCAGAAACAGAAAACTTTCACCAAGAAAGCCAGCGTTTCCATGGAACACGTTTGGAGAAAGTAGCACTCAGGGATCTCCTGCAGCGAGGAGGGGAAGACTCACTGCTCTGCAGGGAGCAGCTGCCAGCTCTGGAGAGGGCTCTACTGCCATTTAGGGTGCAGAGCAGCCACAAGACAAAGGCAGGTGAGCTGAGGGGAATGCCCTCGTTGGGAAGGCTCAAGGACAGCAGTGCCCGACGCTGTGCAAATACCTGGCTAGGTAAACACATAGAGAGGAAACAAAGGCAGTTACACAGCCTCCTGATTTAATATGATATAATAGGTGAAAAATGTGTTATGCAATAGAGCAAAAATAAATTTTATTGGTTGCTTGTAGAGACAGAAATGAAGGCTGAAAGCTTTAGGAGAAAAATCTTACAATCCCCCTCCCTGCTCTGACATCCCAGGGACACAGCCAGTGGAACTGGGGATGCATCACCAACTCCAGCAAATGCCCAGAGCACCCTGGATGTCCGGGGATACTGAGATGCTCTCACCTCCATATAAGCTGGATGGTGGGAAACTCCAGGGATGTGGAGCTGGGTTTGGCCACAGTGAGGCTGGCAGTGCAAAAGCTGTGTCTTTTTTTCCATCTTACAATGCCTAGCTTTTTAGCATGGAATGAGAGATTCATTATTTTTCTAATGAAAGATGATAAAAGGGAGGGAAAAAATTGCATTTGTAAATCAGCTACTGCACACAGCAGCAGATAAAAAAATATTAAGCACTTGCCAGGCTCAAACTCATTTTAGTGTTTTACAAAGAGAGGTCTGCAACAGATAAGAAGCTGTACAAATACAAACCCACATCTGCTTCACTGGAGTTAATGACTTCGAGTCCACTAAATCCATATATATGCAGGATAAAGAGCTGCCATTCCCCAGCTCATGCTCTGACACAGCAGCAGGATAAGATGAAGCATCTTCATATTTCTGTGTTCATGGTCAGTGGTGACAGCAAGGGCCAGTCTGCAAAACTGCAAAGTGGGAGAGTGTCTCCATTGAAATGGAAAGTATGCATGGTGTCGCTTGACATTTGGTATGTATACAAGTTTATATAATTATGACAAATGGCAGATTTCAATTACAGCAACTTTCCTGTAAGTGAAAGCTGGAAGTTTCTAAGAACTCTTCTGACTAATGTGGTACAGCTCCCGGCTGTGCTATGGCCGGAAAACAAGAAGTCCTTCATCAAATCACTGCAACTGCAGCCAATAAATGCCAAAAAAAGCTCAAGTTAGGGGAATCTGAGGCTGGGAGAGAGCACAGGAGGTGCTGACTCCTGCACTTGCTGCAATTTGTAACACTGGGGTTGGGAGCCAGGAGCTGCATCTCCTCTGCACAGCACTGCAGGGATGGAGATTGAGGTTCCAAAACCTCCCTTGGAGGATGTCACCACTCGCCAGAGCTCCCACAGCTGGACCTGGCTGCCCCTGGCATTCACCACAGGAGATTTGGGATGGAGAAACCCACACACATCTTTCCTCAAATACCTCTGGCAGTCAGTTGGGATTGGAAGAGCAGCATCTCCTCACCTTCTTGATAGTAAAGAAGGCAGAAACCGGCCAGATGGGGATCACTCTTGCATACAGCTTAAAATGACAACTTAGTCCAAAGTTTTTCAGCAAAAGTGCATTTTATTTCAGCACTGGGCACTAACTCTTACAGCTAAGCCCAGGAAAAAGCAAATGAGCTGTGACCCATGGGCTGTGCAGCCAGCAAGGCAGGAGCATCATCTGCAGCAAAACCGAAGCGATCTCCATAATTCAGGGTTTAGGTCTTTCCAGCAGAACCCTCCTCCTTGCAGCTGGCAGTGAGGAGCCTTGCTGGGGAACAGGGAGCTCCTGCTGCTGCTCTTGATTGCTCACACCTCTGCCAAGAAATGTAGCACCCCAAACAGAGAAACTCTCAGAAACTAAACCAGTCCCACCAGCGCTGGTGCAGAGGAGTAAGCATATGCCCAGGACAGCAGTTTCCTCAGCAGAGGTGTCTCCTGCCTCAGAGGGACTGCTGAATTTGCCTTTTTACTCTCTGATTCAGGCCAGCAAGTCGGTGCACTGCAGATGAGGAAGGGGAGGTGCTGGCAGAGCTTTCAGTGTTGAAAGCCAGCCCTGTTCTCAATTATTTCTGAGACATTCACTCTCCTCAGCAGATTCCTGCTGGTGTAAGGACAAGGGCCATTTTGCCTTAGGCAGTGCACATCAACCTCAGAGGGTGAGGAGCAGACCTATAATACTGTACTGGATTCGATGCAGCAGCTGCCCCACTTCCATGTTCCACCAATGCCATGAAGCCATTTTGCAGGCTGCAGTTTCTCTGAACAGACACAGTTTAATTGGTCTTATTTCTAGGCTTAGCACTATACAATTATTTTCCCAGGATCAAATGTAGCCTTTATTTAATATGAGTGTGATCTGGACTTCAACATGAAAAAGAAATCCCCCTTGAAGTTTAATGCAATCTGAATCCACATCTGCAAAATCTAATCAAAGGATGAAACACATCCTTTTAGCTTCAGAAAGAATGCAATATGTGAAATGCACAATGGATCTGAAGTCAGCCCATGAGAGGAGGCAAATGGGATGAATCCAAAAAAAGTTAGGGAAAAAAAGAGATATTTAGAAAGGATCTCAAAGGATTATCTTCTATGCAAATGTATAATCAGGTTGGTGCTTTCTCCTACCATTCACTTCAACTTCTAGTGGAAAGTGTCCCTGCCTGTGGAAGGCGGTTTGGAACTGGATGATCTTTAAGTTACCTTCTAACCCAAACTCTATGATTCTATGAACCCTCTCCATGAGAAGACCAGTTCCTGCCAGGAGGTAAGCCCCAGCCACAGAGAGGATACCCCCGTGGCCAACTTCAGGATGCTATTGCTTGTGTTAAGAAAAATCACTGAACAATTCATTGAGAATTTAGGTGCTGGCCATTTCATCTGTGCTTTCTCCAAATAAATGTTATAAAGGACATTCATGTCTGCAGAAAGCAGCAGCCAAAGAATTAGGAAACACACAAGCTATTCATTTCATGGTAGATATTCTTTTGATAGAAACCAGGCACTCCTGCCCCTTTGCAAGCAGCCAAAGAGCAGCGCTTCCTGCACCAGGACCTGAAGCTCCTTACACAAAGCAGTGGCTACACAGTTACTAGAAAAACACTTGTTGGAGAGACTTTCTACAGATCAGCTTTCACCAGCTGCCAACCTGGTGTAATCACTAACTAATATTTTGGAGGAAGAAAACTAAACCAGAACCCACACTGTCACATAGAACACCCAGAAACCTTCTCGAACCTGCCATGAGTGGCAAAGAGGGTCCTGACTGGCCTGAAAAAGATACAGGCTCTAGGAGGACCAAGCCAACCAGCACAACAGTGGATCTCCCTAGCCCTCAAACTGTGACTCTTCAGAGAATCATCCTTCCAAGTAGTTCATGTGAAGACAGCAGCAGTGGTAAACAGAGCACTAGACCTGGGAAAATGTCAGCAGAAGGATGAGTACCCTGATTTTAAAGCTGGTTTATATAGCAACATTTAAAACTTGTTGACTTGTTGAGGTGCTGAGGGACATGGTTTAGTGATTGATACGAATGGCTGAACTCGATGACCTAGTGGGTCATTTCCAACCTGGGGATTCTATGATTCTATGACTTGACTTTCGCAAGAAGACAAATACTTCCTGACCTGGAGCAAGGCTGGAAGGGGTCAGTTTAGCCCTCGATCCACCAAAATGAGCTCCAACAGGACTGCAGGACGTACAGGGATGGCAGGACCCAGCCTATCAGCACCACTGCTCCCTGCTTCAGGACCAGTTGGCATTGTACCTGCAGTTCAGCCTCCCAGGGCTCAGCTCTCCCCTCACCACCCAGCCACAAAACAAGTGTAGGCATTATTATACTTGACATTTCAGTGAAATCTTATTTCAGCATTTGAGATCTAATTTGGAAACACTGATCAAGGATATTTAGATGAATAAAGAATAATGGGAAAATTGCTTCTGGTTTCTGCTCTCCCGGGAAGGGGGAAAATGCAAGCTGCTCACCTTGCATCCTCTGCTATGCAGGGGTGTGGGGTTTCCAGCCCATCACTGCCACCTAAGGGTGCCAACTGTCCCTGGCACATCTGCACTGCCTCACGGCTTCCTCGCAGATGCAGGCACGTCTTCAGTTTATCCCTTCTGAAACTACCCATTTTCACCACTCATTACATCCGTGTTAGTGAAGGCACTAGAAAAACCATCTGGACTGGGAATATAGAACTTAAATCAGATATTTACTCAAAAAATGCTGTAATCAAACCCATGAATATTTAAAAGAGAGATTAATATGGAAGAGAAAATGGTTTTCACTAGAGCAGGGAGAGCTGCTAGCTCACACAGTACAGCCACCACTCCTCTGAGGCTCTTCAGCAGCAGTTGTCAGCTTTTTGAAAAATATCTCCTTATTTTTGTACCGCCTACCAGCCCACACCCTTTGTGTCACAGGGTGAGACTAAACAGGTGAGATTCTGACAGGTGGCTAAGGAGGCCCTCCCATCGAGTCACAAGGTTCAAGAAAGCACCCTTGCTTCCTAAACACCCCTCAGAGAGGGCATTTAGGTGCAGCCAGATGGATTCTCTAGACCCAGACTTGGTTGATGGTTTATGACTAAGATTATGTGTGCGTGCTTATATACACTTTTGCCACGAGTCAGAATCTGGTTGCCTGTGAGGTTCTCCTTAGAGACTGGTACTCACAGAGCTAATAAGTATGGCTTGTAGCCCAAACAGGGCAGCCAGCAACCACTTGCAGCAAAGCCTGTCAGAGACAATTTTGCAATGCTGAGGTGATAAGTAATTTCATTAGAACAATGAAAACAAATTCAGGATTACTATGATAAATTCACCGCTGTGTTTAGCACTTAAACACTTACAACTCGTTAACACTTAGTATATATAAAGCAAGTGATAATAAAATAAAACTCGAGTTAGCAATTTTCCCAAGAGAACATCTGACAAGAGTCTGGAGCGCACAATTCTTACCAAAAAGGTGTCCCTTTGGGGGGAAAGGAAGAGATGTCCAGGTCCATTGACCTGTCGGTCAGTTAAGGTAATTGTGTGACCCCTCCTCTCAAGATAAAAAGGGCCTCAGATGCCAATTTTATACCTTTTGAAAAGTCTTTTAGTGCTTCTTGGCAGGGTGGATCTAAGTCAACTAGTAGATTATTGGCTCTTGGCAAGGACGCTTGTGTCCTCCGAAGTGGGGGATTCAACATTTTGCCGCACCTCTGGGGTGGGGAGCTCGGTCCATGCTTTCTGGGTTGTCTTTGTTTTTATGGGAAACAACACCAGGCTGTGAGGCCTTCACCCCACCCCAGGTGTCGCTTAGCTGATATGAATGTCAAGCCACTGCTCAATCTATCTGATTTACCAGATGCAGTTGTCAGTTGTCAGCCGCCCCCTTTAACAACTGCTCTCTTTTGCAAAAATCAAGCTTACTTTGCAGACCAAGCTATCTTTTGCCAACTCACAATGCCACAGGGCTTAGCCATTCCACACTACACCCCTGTCGCATCTTACTAATTTCGCGCAGATTTTATGCCATACTCAGTAGCGCAAATAAGTAAATGCAGTGTTTGTCAGCCCTGCATACCTTCACCTCAGTCCTCCCAAGAGTTAATCTCTAATCATTCTAGATAATCCGGAGTAGTCTATTTCTGTGTCGATATATGTAATTGTTTGCTGCTCAGAAGGCACAGCGCCTGGACAGGTTGATAGGATTATCCTTGTACTGTACTTCACACCAAAATGCTATTATTGACCCGGTATAGAATGCATAGCCTTATTTTAATTACAACAAATAGAAGTCTCTACCAATTTAAATCTCTGCTTGAGCACAAATGCTGTTCTGGGCCATGCAAGGCAGGCAGGGCTCTGCAGTTCTCAGCAAGTAGACGTAGACACGCACTCTCTGTGCTGGTCCCCTCTCAGGACCAGCAAACCGATGCACTGTGACAGTGGTTGAGTGTGCCTGCACCACCACCACTGCTGCGCAAATCACAGCTCCACCATTTCTGATTTACTTCATCATCCCAAAAGCATATATTAGGGTCTCAGCACGCTGCTGGCAGTAAAAATATCAATGACATCACTTTCCCACAGAAAAAATTATACAAATCCAGTGTCATTTTATCATCTGGTTTTGAATGCAAGTAGAATACGCAAATGGCAAAACACGTAACACATCAGGGAAATTCAAAGCATATTTTAATTAAAATTATTCTAGTTCCGAATGTAAATTAAATCATTAGCACAATTAACATTACATGATTTTTTTAAAAAGCGAAAGAATCCTCTTTAGGAAGTTACTACTGTTTACCAGGTATTGGGTTTTGCTTTATTTTTAATACTCCATAAATATCAACAGGTGAAAAAGCATTTAACCACATTTCCAACCTAATTAAAAGAAAATCTAAGTTAAATCAACACATTTTAAGTTGGACTGTCAGATTAGAGGCAAAGAGAAAATTAACTGTGCATCCTGAAGAGCAGGAACAGACACCAGCCCTTCTGATCTAACATCCTGCACCACTACTATGACAAATGAGGAACACTGATCTCCACTGACAGAACCCAGATCAGATTCCTGAGTGCGCATCATGTCTGTTCTTGAACACAACTTAGCAACTCCACAAATTCCAAAGCCAAAGGATTACAGCTAAACAAAAGTGGCACCTCAGGAGAACCCAGGCTGTGTGCGACAATGTACAGTCCATATACAGACATCAGCAGAATAAACCTAGCAGCACAAAGTGAGAACTCCCAGTGTCAGACTGAGTAGATTTCAATTCGCAAAAGCAAATCAAAGGAAAATCATTAGCGATTCAGTTTTCCATGTTATCTTCTTTAGCCATTTCATTCAATTCCAAGTTCCGGTTTTACATGTCAAGGTTTACGGTCTGCAAACTGAAATGACAAGTAAAAATGCGAGATAATTATGCTATGCATCCGTAAGAACCATGCATTTTATTCTTCCTTCTCATAAATCAGATACATTTCAGCATTCAATTATCTTCATGCTCCGGGCTGGCATACAGTACATGCGGTTACTGTGGCTAATTTTCCATTTCACCAAACAAAAAGGAAAAAAAAGAGAGAAAAAACAGAGGAACAAAAGATTTCCTCTCTGTACACTACATATGACTACTACACATGCTACAATTGTTGCAGGACCTAAATTTATAGTATACCCACCACCACCATACTCTCCCACACAGACAACACTCTCTTTCAAAAACCTTTATTTTCTTAATTCTTTTTGGGGAAGAAAAAGAACAAGGTAGTGCTGAACCTAGAGCTGCCTCGGCCATTAACCTGGAGCTGACTCAAGGTCCATCAAAGACTGTGAACTCTGTCATTGCAAGGACTCACAAGAAGTCAACAAATCTGCATAATTCCCAATCAAAGAAAACAAATACAAAAACTAACAAGAGGTACAGTGCTCCTGCAGTACAAAAGTCTAAGTTGGGATAAGGGAAGAAGAAAACTCATGCTTTTTTAGTGTGGTTATTTATTAAACTCCACCCCAATACTGGCTGAAACCCCCTTACGCATGCGCCTCACTGCAGTCCTGGGTTTGATTTCTCCTCTCCTTGACCCTCCTACCCACCCCAGGGCACGGCAGAGAGCATGCTGCCCTGAGGAAATGTTCTCACTGCCTGCTAGCAACATGCCTAATACCTCCATCGGCCTGTGTGGGAGCAATGGGTGACCAACTGGATACAAAAAGACTAGGAGTACATTTCAATTTTGTAAATCAAAGTTTTTGACTTTCCAGGAGTGAAGTTCTATATCAGGTAAACAGGATACTTGGGAACAGAACCTAAAGTTGTAAAGATAGAATAACAAATTTTATGGATGGGATTATGTGACAGTAGCTGGTAGTTCCTCAGAACGAAAACTAAGCTTGCAACAAGAACCAAAGATCTAGTACGCATCCTTCAGCAATAGATATCCCAAGATCTCCAACAGCATTTCCAAGGACAGGCTAGCACTTTGCTCTGGCAGCACTACCTCTGGGATCTTTGTGTTGCCTGCCAGTATCAGGAGGGAACCTCTCCACAACACATAATAATGCTTATGAAGGCTGGAACGATTTTTATCTTCCACTGAAGCTCTGTAGAACAGACAGAATTATAAGTTGAAGCAGGGTGCCTGGGTAGGCTTAAGGCATCTAGTTCACGTGCCTTGCTTACATGCTCAGATCTAAAGCTGTCATGAGATTTCACATCAAGAGGAATTCTTCTGCGTACCTGAAGGTCAGGGACCTCCTTCTGAGAAAAACAAAGGACCTTTTACATGAAGTGATCTGCTTCCTAAGACCATCTGGGAAACTCACCTAATAAGTAATTTGCAATTGCAGAAACCAGAGACATCAGCAATGCCCTTGATAAGTCACAGCATGATAAATACAGAGTAGAGCACGATATGGCATGTTCTGCAGTGAAATACTGGCGCATCAAGCTGCAAGTCTGCAGCTTCCAAAGGGGATCAATTAGACTGACATACTGCTTCAAAGTCAAGGGCCCACACTTCATATTTTTCAGCTATGGCTAACCTTTTCCAGTAAAAATAAAAAAAGTGATTTAAAAAAGCAGCTTTCAAAAAAAAAAACCATGTTATTCTATCAGTCACAGCAGTACTCAATCCAAAGCACAGCAAAAATCTGTGTAGGACCAAAAGACAAGGCACATTTAACCAGGGGAGACCTGCACATACACATGTATTT
This sequence comes from Clamator glandarius, assembly GCA_033459285.1. Classification (NCBI taxonomy): domain Eukaryota; kingdom Metazoa; phylum Chordata; class Aves; order Cuculiformes; family Cuculidae; genus Clamator; species Clamator glandarius. The sequence goes on along the minus strand of JAUNZM010000110.1, from coordinate 2,405,272 downwards.
ATACTCGTACACAAACAGTTCTACACCTCATGTATTTAGGTGACCTGCTTGGAGAAGGAAAGTCACTACAAGGCACCACACAGACCACCACATGTTAAGAACATTTTTAATCCGTTGCCAAAATACACAATTCTGGGTTGAGTAGACATAGTGCTTATAAACAAAATGCCCTTACTCAAATATTGGACTTAGGTTTGGTAGAAACTCTTTTCATGAAGTTCCTTAATATATTTCAACCCTCTCTAAAACTATGGCATGATAACTGAAGCACACGCTGAGCTGCCCATATGAGAGTTTCCCCTCAGCCTGACTTGAGCAACTCTCCCTGTCACCCAGGCACCAGTAGCTGAATCTACGCCAATTCAAACTGTGACTGACAGGGCCTGTAAACTCTGCTGCACGCAGAAACTGAATGACAACAGCTCTACAGCTGCACACATACTTTGAAAGACAGTCATGAGTAGCTTAAAAATTAAGTGAGGTAAGAATTGCCAGAAGACAGTTTAGCAAGAAAGGCAGAGAACTAGAGGGGAAATGATTTTGAGTGATGGCACTAAGGTAACAATCCACTTACCGCAGTTTTCAGAGCTTGATCTAGATCTTCCAGTAAATCTTCTTCATCTTCCAAACCAACTGACAGGCGAATTAATGTATCACTGATTCCAAGAGCTTCTCTATCTTTCTTAGGCACTGAAGCATGAGTCATGATGGCCCTGGAGGAAAAAAATAGCCTTTCTTCTAAGAAGTTTTTACTTTTATCAGTAAAGACCAAAGAAGTTGGTTTCCTGCCTACACCCCCTGAAATCTCATGAAGATTTTACACCACACCTTCTGTGTACCACCTGCTGGTTAACCCAGAAATGGAAGGAGAGACGATCACCAGTTGCTGTAAATTATGCAAACTATATACAAGTCAGTGACTTGTATATCCCAGTGCTTCAAGACTATTTCCAAGCTACAAATGGTGAATAAGAAGTGGAAATTAAAAAGCAGGGGGAAAAATCCTAATTGTCTTCCTTCCAGACTTTTTGTGGGTTATTTTCTGAAAAACAGTATCTAAGAGCTCTAATATAAGCCTGTAGAGAAACAGCTATAGTATACCATTTGTAGTATTAAATCTCCAGATCTGTTTTTTTTAAGTTCTGGGTTTTTTCAGATCACTTGTCAAACTGGACCACTAACATTGATAAGAGTGTTCTCTCCAGCTATGGAAGACAGAGGTAAAAAGCTCTTTCCCCACTGTGCTCAGTCACTGACATCCACCTGTTAACAACTACATTTCAGGTGCTCGAGGGTTTTAAGCTTTGCTGTTATCCTAAAATGAGCAACTGAAATGACTTAACATGTAAATTCAGTCATAATGTTCCATGTATCTTTTTGAAAGCAAGTTGGATTCAAATAAAATAATCCAATTCCATAAAGATCCTATTATTAACCTTTTAACCTAGACAGGGGGGAACTAAGTATTACCAAAATCCCCACAAAATGTAGCTGCCACAGAAAGAGATGCTGCTGGGTGCAGCGTACTGAACATGCCCTCTTGTGTAAGCAGACCGAATGGCAGATTTCTTTCCTCAACAGTACAACCAAAGCTGCTCAATCCTACTTATTCAAACACATGCTGATTTCCTGGATTTGTTATCATAGCAACAAATTGCAGCTCAGTCTCCCAGTTAAAACAAGGAAGCACAGAAATCCTTTCACCCAGTTAAAACAAGGAAGCATAGAAATCCTTTCATCATTGCATTCTTATAGTTAGAAAAGTCATGCTCATTTGAGGAGTAGCCGCTGGGTTTTGCGCTATACAGCATACTATCCTTGAATCACAATTGCATGCAAAATATCTTATTTCCGTGCACTAGAAAATTTTAGAACTCCCATAAAAATAGATCAGAAACTTTTTTGCTACTCTGCAGCTATTTTTGTACTGTTAAGATGAAGAATGACTTACGGATGCTCTGCTAGGCTTTCATATCCACCCAGACTCTCAGCCAGTGCAAACACCTAGTGGAAAAAATTTAACAGAAATTAACAAAAGAAGTGTAAGGTTATGAATGCTTAGAAAGAGACACTGGGGAAAAAAGGAATGCTTAGTTTTCTTACTTTTGAATATTTTATGTAAGTTTTTCTATAGTAACTTCTAGATTATAAAAAGTATGAGCTGTAATTAGGAAAAAAGTGTACACTTAACAGGTAAAACACATTAAGATTGAAAATAGGCTTGTCCTAAAAAGGCTCTAAAGAGACACTAATGCAAAAGTGATCAAGATATGCCATGTTGAGCAAATCTAACTTGCAAGTGGTTCCTCGGATGCAATGCACAGTCAGCAACAGAGGACAAGCAGACAAGAAAACACAACAAGAAGGAGCAGGCTCTGCTGGGCACCACTGGAGCTTTCCTTCTGTTCAGAGGAAGGATAGTGCAGGCTGCCTCAATAAAACGAAACTCAGATCTCCAAAATTCCAGTTAAGCTTGAAGCAGTTATATCTTTTCCTTACACTCTTCTTTCAGCAATGCTCATGCATGTTTACATTCACCACTTTTGCTTTTCAGGCTGGCAAACAGCAGACTTGACAGGGAAAAACCCAAACATTTCTGATTCTCCCCATGAGGCTGAACAGATTTTTTTTAACCATTGCTCGAGTCTGACAGTTATCTTAGTATTTTGAAAAGCAGCCTAAATTTCTCAGTTCCTAACAGGATCACTGTTTGTGAAACGCTTATCGTTAGCAGTGATCTTTGAAATATGGACATATATTCCTGGATGACAAAAAGGCTCTCTAGCGGGCCAGCTGCACTCAAGCACAGCTTCACAATTGGTCTGATGAAATGCGCTTACTGCCCTCAACATCTCTCTGCAGCCCCCGTTGCTCACATTGACTTACTTATCCTTTTAAAAAAACCCACATCAAACAACTACACCTATCAACCAGAAAACACCCCACTTAGTCTCGTTTATGGCTTCACTTCTGCACCAAATTAGTGACAAATTGATGACTACTCAAGTCAAAGGGCTGAAGCGAATATACAACTAAGGACTACTTCTGGAACGTACTGTACTCCCTGATGCTTTTTGTCAAAGCTGGTAGATCTCCTGTGCCAGGATTAAATGCTGTCTCTCACATAAAAGGATATCTTTAGTAAATTCATTTTCAGCTGATAACACTAGCTGGCAAGTAAGACAGACAAGGAGGAGAAGGAAGTTCTAATTTACTTTTGTCAATTATTAGTTATTTCTTTTTCCAAGAACAAAACAGCAAAAACACAAAAGCAGGAAGAAAATGAACCGGAGACTAGCCAACATGCTAATGAGTACGGTCAGAATTAATACATTGTAAAGACATAAGCAAAAGCCTATGCTTTAGGAAATACAAACAAACATCTGCTCTCCAAACTGAGGGACTCCCTCTTTGCTTCATGATTCACGTAATTTCTCAATGAGCTTTTCTCCTGATGAGTTCTTTGAAACATTACAACAATATTACACCAGCCAGGGCTCCTCTGCTTTCAAATACTACAAGAATGTTAGCAAAAGGCTGGTATGCAGGCCCTTTATTAGAAACAATGTCTGAGCTAACCTGGATACATTACACCCTAGTGTGTAAACAAAACCTTCAAATGAGCTGAGGTATCCTTCTGTTTCCTCTCAGCAGCCTCCCATTTACAAATAATCTATTATTTAGAGACGGTTACGCCCAGAAGATTTTAAGAGCTTTGCAAGTACAGAGGAATATTCTTCCCCCATCCCAACTAAACCACTTCCTTCCATCATGACCCTCAGAAGGACAGGCTCAAGTCCTGTCCAAGGCTCAAGTCCTCAAGTCTAAGAGGGTGGTGAGGCACTGGAACAGGACGCCCAAAGAAGTCGTGGGTGCCCAGTCCCTGGAGGTGTTCAAGGCCAGGCTAGATGAGACTGAGCAACCAGATTGAGTGGAAGGTGCTCCTGCCCATGGCAGGGAGTCAGAATTGGATGATCTTTACAATCTCTTCTAACCCAAAACATTCTGTGATTCCAGGAATTCCCCCGAAGCTAGTGCCTATTTATAGTCATTTACCTTTAAATTCTTGAGAAAGGCAGTAGCATGTTCGAGCTTTCCTTTAATGTAAAAGGACAACATCCCAGGACAACCACTGCACTGCCGCTTGACCAGCTCATGCTGGGGGTGCGAAGGCAAACCTGAAATTTGTAGAAGCCACTTTAAGTTTATTATCATCACTTCAAAGGGAAAAACAGCTCACCTTCAGCAGTTCCGTGATGGAACAGCCCATCATCAAAGCAGACACCTAACCCAGAGTCACTGAATGTGAGGAGTGCTCTAACAGCACGTAGCAACACAGTCCCCAAATCCAGCCTCACTCTAAGGAGTCACCTGCTCTGAAATCTTGCCAGCCTACCTGGGAAAATTACTTTCTCCACTCGGGAATCAGACTCAAGAAACCGGGCAACAGCTAATGCATTGTGGAAATGTTGTTTCATCCGGATTTGCAGTGTCTTCAAACCACGATTGCACAGGTAACAATCAAAGGGAGATGGAATAGCTCCAAGAGCTACAGAAATCAAAACAAAATTACATATAAAAAAAAGAGTTGTTTTTTTTTAAGTAAAACTAAACACAGTTCTAATTTCCAAAATGCCTAAAGTTACAACACGACTCGACAAGTACAAAGACATGATGCAATGTGTTCCTCACCTCCCACATATGGGATGCCAATTAATGAGCTGAATTAACAAGCTGAGACCCTCAAGGATTAAATATATTAGACATAATATGCCTTTACAGCTTCTGTTGTAGACAGGAGAGAGAGAGAAAACTGTAGAAATTTATTCATTACAATTAAAAGCAGTAAAATTGTTAAAACCAACCTATATATGAAAATTCCACATTAGGCACATCCCCTGATGGGTAAATGAGTTTAAAAACCCCAGATGTACTTGACAGAAGTTAGACAAAGTTAAATAAATGCATAATTTGAAGGTCTATATGCCTCTTTATGCATTAAGTCAAGTGAACACAGGAAATGACAGTACTCTTTCTACCAAGGTCTTATTATAACTCAAAGAGACACTTTGTAAGCAGTCACACCCCACATACCCCACATAACTGCAGGTGCTGCACACAGCGGACAGACCACAGCTGCTCTGCAGCTGATGCTTTCAGGTTGTGCCACAACTCCTGCTTCTGTGCATGAAGCACAGAATATAGGCAGAGCTCCCTGTGTCACACCAGCACATAGCTCCAGGAAGCAGAAAAGAGAGAGGCTCCATGGCAAAGTCCTCCCTCAGGAGCAGCAGGGCACACACTTCTTGTGGGAAGGCAGGGATAGAGGGGAATTGCAGTCCTGCAGCTAATAGTGCTGCTGCATCCAAGCACCAGACCATTCACACCACTTATCAGCCACTGGTGCTCTTCTGTGTTATAGAAGCAGTCAGATGTAGAGACCAGTGTCATGAATTCTATTTAGGAGAAGAGCCACAGAGTCACACTGGAAGCAACTCTGTTTGCATAAGGTCACCCTGTGCATCAGTGAAAGACAGGGAATTCAGATTTCTTACATCTGTGTTACTGCTTTCTCTCCAGTAATTTACACTTCTGCACATTTAATTGTCTGAGCTACATCTCCAGATACTTCTGTGCATGTAAGCATTACAAGCCGGTATATTTGAATATGATTTATTTCAAGGTATTTCCTATATTGACTACTTACAGTTTTGTAAGAACTTGAGCCTTTCGTAGAGGTCATCACAGTTTACTGAAACAAGTCCCATTACAACATCACTATGCCCTAAAAATGGAAAACAAGAACAGAACCAGACACTCCATCTGCTCCAGGGTTCTGCCACAAACACCCATTTTCCCAGCCTTGGTGCTAATATAGTCCCATTTAGCAAGAATCTGGGTTCCTTCTCATTGCTACAGCCATCCCTGCTCTACAGCACATGAATCATAAGGCAGATTTCAGCAGTGTGCTCTGCCACGTGCTGTACATGCGCCCCCAGACACTTCCTACACCTGCCACTGCTAACTCCCAGAAAGCAGGACATGGAACAGGAATCAAGTGTGCCCTGTAGAGCAGCGCTAGGCTGCTGTCTTAGCAAGAGTTGAAGGCAAGCCAGAAAACTTTCACTTACGTCCACACTGCTAGGGACATGTGGTTACAGCACAGCTACAGTCACCTTAGCTCCCAGCCTGGGCAGTTTGGGAAACACCACAGTGGACGTGCTTCTGGGCAGGCTCCAACACAGCCATATGAAACCTCCTTTGAACCTTAATACAATTTCTGAAATACCTTCTACTGAAGCCACTGGCTTTGTTGTAGTCAAACTAAAGTCAACATGGCTATAAACACCTCTAGGACTATTATTTGACGTCTGGTCAATATTCCTTCTTACGGGAATAGTTGAGGAGCTAGGTAGATTAATGGTCTGTTCAGTGGCCCATTTCCTTCAACAGTCCATCTAAGAACTACTGGCAAGAACATTGGGGTTTGGGAACTGCCTGCAGCCAGACTGTTTTTAAACAGCCAGCCTGAGTTTTGAGCTTGCTTACTTACCATTCATGTACTTGGTTGCAGAATACATACAGATATCAGCCCCCAGAGACAAAGGACGCTAAAATGAAAATAATGTCTGATTAAAGCTTTTGTGCACTCCAGTTTAATGTTCAAGTTATCCAGAAAGGCTGGGATCCAACACAGAAAAAAGCAATAGGTGGAGAAACTAATAAAAAAAAACCTACAAAAAATAATGCCAAACTTAACACCCTAAAGACAAAAACCTGAGAATGAAGACAGAGATAATACATTACAAACCAAATAGTATAGGGAAGCAGTCTGAATTCCAGATAAGCACAATAAAAAGAACCCACAATAAAATGTGATTTAAAAGCACTGGTATAATTCCCATCATCTTCAGGGAGAGGTGTGATTGAAAACATCTAACATACCGCCTGCTCATACGTGTGAAAAAACAGTTATACTGCTTAGCTGAGGGAGGAACCAGTAATGGTTATTTACTTTAAAATATATTTCCTTAGAAAATTAAGACCTCACAGTCCACTATGCAAAAAAAAAAAAAAAACGGCATTGTTTTCTAGATATCAGCATTGGTGAAACTGCACCAAAAGAACAACTGAAAACCTGAAAATAGTGCAAAGGGTTTTGTTTGCCAGGTCTTTCACCCCCAGCTTCTCAGCTTTCTTCCCAGGACCTTGTTTAAGGTGGGAAACAAACTGAGATGGTGATGGGCAAGAAGTCATGAACAATATTTTTTTTAATTGGTCACTAAGTAAAGGACTTTGCACATAATATAAACATATTTTAAAGACTGAAGAGTACCAATATGTTAAAAAGTAACAAAGCAAGTAGACTTAGTATAAAAGACTGCTGTCAGATTAAACACTGACTTCCATTCAAGGAATGTGGATAACATGCATTCCCAATGTGCAGCCAGGAGAACAGCAGCATAAACACCTTTTACATTCAATACTGCTATACAAATCACTCCAAAATGATGATCTTAGCACCATGAATCAGCAGCAGTCTACAGGGGTTTAAAAACATTACCTATTTTCTTACTAGAATTAATCATTACAACTGACTCCCTCTTAGCACCAGGCCAATAAAAGATACATTAACTAGTTTGTATATCCAGATGCTTTCTTTTCATCTTTCATACATGTCTTCTGGAAGTAATATACAGTGTGTGGGGAAGAGGGAAATCACCAAGCCTTTGGTACATACAAGACAAAGTCAAGCGCTGCTTTAGCTAAGCATTAACACCTTCTGAAAAGCTCTCTTAATTTATAAAGACTTCTGTACCCTTAACAAAAACAAAGATACCTTGCCTTTTGCACTCATAAAGAAGTTTTACTTTAGACCTGAAACACAAGGCATTAGTTTGGTCTATCTTCAAATACACTGAAATAATGGAGTAATTGCAAAGAAAGTGCTTACCTGGAAATAAGCAGACATAAAAGTGTTGTCTACTACTAGAAGAACACCTTTATGTTTATGCACTACATCTGCACAGGCCTGAATGTCAATGATCTTCAGTGTGGGGTTTGTGGGTGTTTCAATCCAAATGAGCTGAAGCAATTCAACAACACAAAACATCAGTTTAGAGATCAGACACCGCTGCTGCTTATACATGTGTAAGTCAAATGCCTTTAAATCTTAACTCATTAAGTGTCAGCTTCCCATGTGGGTTTGCAGAGGGGAACTAAGAAAGCATCCCTACTGAATAAAGGCAAAGTTTCTGGGGAGTGGCAATAGTCTTCACAAAAGTGACTCATACACAGGACCAGCATCAAAACTTTTGAGAACACCTGAGGAAGGCCTGGCATAGCCAGAAGAAAACTCTTAGAACTGCAGGTTTGAAAGCCTTTACCAGCTGAATTATCTTCCACTTCAATAAGGCACCACAAACATCACCAAGTGGCCTGCAGTGGGGACATGCTAAAGCCAGCTGCACCCCAACCTCTCCCTGCAGAGGCCACCCCTGCAGATCCCTCCGCTTCACGCATACACTCAACACCACAGGAGCAAGAATAAAATCATTTAACAACATTAAGCAAGGAGGTTCAGCAATTTCCGTCACCCCTACCTTGGTCTTTGGCGTAATTGCAGCTTCCAGGCATTCTGGTTTTGTACAGTCAACAAAATTGACATTCAAACCCATCTTCATGGCTACTTCTCTGAAGTATCTGTTTGTACCTAAAAAAAAAAACCCACACAAAACCAAATCAAACATAACAAAAAATCAGAGACAAAAAATGAAGCAACTTCCTTCACTTTTCTTCACTGATCTCCAGCCTCTTGTATGCATCCAGGGAAAGTCAGGAAAGTGCAGTTTTTATGCTGTACGCCATAAATATAGCACATCGGTAGTTCTTTTTTTCTAGAAAGTTTAAAAAACATCACAGAAAAGTAAAAACGGGAGCATGGAATCAGAGTGATGTATGAAATACACTTAGTTAATAGCTGTTCAGGGTCTTTTAACCAGAAAATTCAGGAGACTGTTTTTAGTTTGCCTGCTCCTATCTTCTCCTCCAGCTCTTTGCCAAGTTTTGTACTCTCTTTGCCCCATCCCATTTCTACTAACTTTTTTCCACAACTTACTTTTAATTTTTTTTTCTATTTAATAAACTTAACTGAGAATCTGGGAAAGGAAGAATCAAGGGTTAGGTTCCAGCTACTGTGTTTCTTACCATTCCATTAAATAAACATGTAGTAAAGAAGATAAAAAAGTGATTACTTCCTTTCTTTCCATCTTTGAAGCCTTTCATTGGACAGATTAAAAGAAGAAATCAGAAACAACCAGTTGATCACTAGATGTGCAACTTGCTGACTATCTCACAATGACATCTGGGTTAAAAATTAATTAATTAGGTCTTTTTGCCAAGGTTATTGAACATTTACTCACTTATGCAGAACATCCGATTGCCATTTAGCCATAAAGTCATGGGACATGCAGAGCAGGCCAGGTCTGAACAACTTTTTATGGGGTTTGGGTTTTTTTTCAGAGAACACTTGTACAAGTTTCTGCAATAAACTATACACTGTATTCTCTCTTGTGCTGTAAGAAGCTTATTCAAGCATGGGAAATTTTCACATATGCTTTCAACTGTACAAATACAAACCATGGAAAAGTTGCTTTGCAATCATCTTAGTTTTAATAATAGCACACTGCAGAAAACTCAGATGGAAATGAGAGGTTACATTGAAAGTAGCCCTTTTAGAACAGGGCTGCCCAGAACTCAGAGGCAGTTACTATCCACAGCTCCTCTTCACGCCTCTCAAAACTCAGCATCGCTTAAACACATCCTAGGCAATACACACTACCCTCAACAGCGCGTAATTTTCTGTTATTGTTTTTCTGAGAGCCTTGAAGACTCTAGACATATTTGAGTTTACACACACAAGTCTATGGGGCCAGATGGGATCCACCCAAGAGTACTGAAGGAACTGGCGGGTGTGCTGGCCAAACCCCTTTCCATCATCTTCCAGCGGTCCTGGAAGACCGAGGAAGTTCCACTGGACTGGAGGCTGGCTGATGTTGTGCCCATCTACAAGAAGGGTCGCAGGGAGGATCCAGGGAACTACAGGCCTGTCAGTTTGACCTCAGTGCCAGGGAAAGTCATGGAACAGGTGACCTTGAGTGCTATCATGAAGCACATGAAAGAGAACCGGGTGATCAGGCCCAGTCAACATGGGTTCACAAAAGGAAGGTCTTGTCAAACAAACCTGATCGCCTTTTATGACAAAGTGACTCACCTACTGGACGAGGGAAAGGCTGTGGATGTATCTTCTTGCACTTCAGTAAAGCCTTTGACACAGTTTCTCACAGCATTCTGCTATGGAAACTGTCAGCCTCTGGCCTGGACAGGCGCACACTCTCCTGGGTGGAAAACTGGTTGGATGGCCGGGCCCAGAGAGTGGTGGGAAATGGAGTTAAATCCAGCTGGAGGCCAGTGACAAGTGGGGTTCCCCAGGGCTCAGTGTTGGGTCCAGCCCTGTTCAGTGTCTTTATCAATGACCTGGATGAAGGCATCAAGTGCACCCTTAGCAAGTTTGCGGAAGACGCTAAGCTAGATGGAAGTGTCGATCTGCTGGAGGGTCAGGAGGCTCTGCAAAGGGATCTGAACAGGCTGGACTGCTGGGCAGAGTCCAATGGCATGAGGTTTAACATGGCCAAATGCCGGGTCCTGCACTTGGGGCACAACAACCCTAAGCAGAGCTACAGACCAGAAGAAGTCTATCTAGAGAGCTGCCAGGAGGAGAAGGACCTGGGGGTGTTGGTCGACAGCCAACTGAACATGAGCCAGCAGTGGCCCAGGTGGCCAAGAAGGCCAATGGTATCTTCGCTTGTAGCAGAAACAGCGTGACCATCAGGTTCAGGGAGGTTATTCTCCCTCTGGACTCGGCACTGGTGAGACCGCACCTTGAATCCTGTGTTCAGTTCTGGGCCCCTCACCACAAGAAGGATGTTGAGGCTCTGGAGCGAGTCCAGAGAAGAGCAATGAAGCTGGTGAAGGAGTTGGAGAACAGGCCTTATGAGGAACAGCTGAGAGAGCTGGGGGTGTTTAGCCTGGAGAAGAGGAAGCTGAAGGGAGACCTTATTGCTCTCTACAACTACCTAGCAGGAGATTGTGGAGAGGAGGGAGCTGGCCTCTTCTCCCAAGTGACAGGGGACAGGAGAAGGGGGAATGGCCTCAAGCTCTGCCAGGGGTGGTTCAGGCTTGACATCAGGAAAAAAATTTTCACAGAAAGGGTCACTGAGTGCTGGAACAGGCTACCCAGGGAGGTGGTTGAGCCACCTTCCCTGGAGGTGTTCAAAAGACAAGTGGATGAGGTGCTGAGGGGAATGGTTTAGTGATTGATAGGAATGGTTGGACTCAATGACCCAGTGGGTCTTTTCCAACCTAGTGATTCTGTGATTCTGTGAGTTGGCAAGCACAGTACTGCTGTTCTATCCAACCAGGCTTTTCACAAAAATGAGCCAAAGTGAGTGCCCCAGAGGGAGCAGGGACACATGCCAGAGCTCAACACCCAGAGACTCAAAGGTTGCTGACATGCGAAAGCTGCCCAGGGCAAGCATGATGGAAGAGTAAACCTCGCATGGTCAGCGCAAGCAACAGCTAGGAAGCAGCTGAGAATGGACCAGGCTGCAGCGCATGGGTTAGAAACATGAGCAGGAAAGAGGACTAGAAACAGCCAGAAGACTACAGCCTAGGAGAAAAGCAAAAGGAAACTCGGGGACAAGGACCCTTCATAGCCAAAGGAAGAGTGAAGGGGCTGAACACATACTGGTCACAGTAGACAGTGGTAGATCCACAGCCATACCATCTCACGGAATAATGTCACCTGTGTGGAAGCCAGTCTCTTTGCAATGAAAGTATGAAAAAAAAATTCAGGGAAGAAAAAGTGGAATTCATCCCTGCAAAAACCACCACCAGCTGAAGCTTTAATGAGTGGGTGAACTGGTTTTACTTGAAAATAATACACCCATGGGTCTTTCTGAGTGAGGAACTGATAATATGTTTCAGAGAAATGACAGGAATTTGTTGAGTTCTGTGGTGGGAGGGCTGTAAATTAAAGGAGCAGACAGCTAGTAGGGATTCCTGCTGTCTTCACTCAGCTTGGTTCCAGAGGTACTTTGGAGAAGAGCTATCTAGCATGACAGAACTAAGATATTAAAAGCAAACATGGGTATATACATCTTTAGTGCACTAGCACACAGATCAGACTGGCAAACAGTAATCACTCTTAGCAATGGCAAAGGTGATTAGTCTTCCTAAAAGGTTTTCCAGCTATTGCTTAGGAAAACGCTACCTGTAGCTGGCCCCTCTAGCCTTCCTTTGAAAACCAAGCAGATTCAATCTCTTTGTGCCAAGTCCTTGAAGCAGACAGAGGGAGACAAGCTTCACTATCAATGAAACACAGGAGTCAGGTACTGAGGACACCAACTGTCACAGACAGTGCTGGCACACTTCCCTGTTATGGACGTTTGGGTGTCATTAACCTTCTGGAGGACTTTGGCAGAGGTTGATGCATTCCTAAGAGTTTCTTGGAAGAATGGATCCAAAAAACCCTATGCAAGATCAAAATCTGATAGTGGGCTAAAGCATTCAGGAGGCATGGGCATAACAGACACAAGTTGTACTTTTAGGGAATGTGACAGAACAGTTGTCTGAAATGATACAGATAAAATGCTGTTTGGTAAAGCATCAAACCTAGAAAAGGAGCAGTAGAAACACCACAACGTGGAAAGCTCTGTTGCATTGGATGCAGGGAGTCCTGCTCTGCAAACAAATCTGTATGAGGCTAGGATGTTGCTATTTACCCCTCACTCAAGCCTATATTACCAGTTAGCTATATTTTTTAAACCTCCTTGTTGCACCGCAGAATTTTTCAATGTTTGAATTTCTAACACCAAAATCAGACAGAACTGTTCTGTGTTCTCATAGACTGAACAGGCTTTAAATAAAAGGAATTTCCTACATAGGAAATTCAGAAAGTTGAATTGAGAATCATAAGCAGGTACAATACATGTAATCGACTCACACAATGGAGATCAAAAATGCACTTCTGCTTTACATACCTCCATAGACATCATCCATGCAGATAATCGTATCTCCTGCTTTTAACAGGTGAGTAATATTCAAAGTAGCAGCTAAGCCAGAAGCATAAGCTAAACCTAAAAAAGAAAAGAGTCAGTGGCAGAAAGGCTATATTTTAATGTGATACAACCTTGTCAAACTTGCCTCTGCTTTCCTCACTTTGCTTTTAACAGGAACCTGTTCTGTCACTCTCTCTTATGCTATCTCATTCATTAAATGGACTCAGTAAAAGCAGCAGTGTGGTTTTAGACAGGGTGGAAGCCAGGGTGAACACTACTAATGCAGCCCAGTACAGCTGCTGCAGGGCTCCTGCTTCCCACTGCTCTCAGTGCTGCTGCACAAGGATGGATTCAGTTTAGCTTAGGAATGAGAGGAATGCAGCAAGAGGAAGCAAGGTCACCACAGCAACTCCAGCACTTAAGCTGGACTTCCCTGAACAATATGTGTTAAGACTTCCACACAATGAAGCAGCTCTTGCCCATGACCATTATCCAGTGGCTGCAAGAGCCTTGCTGTGATATGACTGCTGCTGTGATGCTATCTCAGTGGCCACGCTCCTGAGGGCATGTCTACTGAAGATGTTATCAGAATACTCGAACACTGACATCTGCTTGAGGAATCTATTAATTGCTTACAGTATTTAGCACCATCTAGGACTGCCACAGCCTTCTCCAGGCAATTCCGGGTAGGGTTTCCACTCCGGCTGTAGTCATAACCCTATTGTGAAAGCAAGAAAAAAATATATCTTGAGAAAGTTTTGCAGTAACAGTCCTAGGTTCTTTTAAAACCCCCTGCTCTCAGCCCTGCATTTATGCATCCACCTCCTCCAGGAACAGCAGGCTGGGTTTCTGGCTACAACAGGCTGCTACACACCAGATCCAAAAGATCATCCCCAACCTGAAAATGGCTTCTGGAGTTGCAGTGGGGGTGCTACTGCACTGCTAGCCACGCTCCCTTACTTCTTCCTATCCATCCCTAGTCACTGTTGGAGAAAAGGCCTTGGTCTGACATGGTCCACTTAATCTTAGACTCTCAGGAAGAACCTGTCCCATCTCTGCTATGCTCTGCTTGAAAGACAGAATCATAGAATGGTTTGGGTTGGAAGAGATCTGTAAGACCATCCAGTTCCAATCTCCCCTGCCATGGGCAGGGACATCTTCCTCTGGATCAGGTTGCTCAAAGCCCCCTCCAACCTGGCCTTGAATACTTCCAGGGATGGGGCAGCCACAACTTCCCTGGGCAACCTAACCTGTTCCAGTGCCTCACCACTCTCATGGCATAAAATTTCTTCCTAATGTCTAAACTAAATCTCCCCTCTTTCAGCTTAAAACAATTACCCCTCATCCTATCCCTGCACTCCCTGATGAAGAGTCCCTCCCCAGCTTTCCTGTAGGCCCCCTTTAAGTACTAGAAGGCTGCTCTAAGGTCTCCCCAGAGCATTGTCTTCTCTAGGTTAAACAAGCGCGACTCTCCCAGCCAGTCCTCCTATGGGAGGTTCTCCTGCATTCTGATGATCTTCCTGCATTCTGATGATCTTCGTGGCCCTCCTCTGGACTCACTCCAACAGATCCATGCTGTAGGGCACTAGTCAGGGCTAATCTGCACACATCAAATTTCACAAAAGCTCAAAGGTTCCCTGGCATGCAATCAGACCAAGTTACACACTTCAGTGCAACAGCTGTTGTGCAAATACTGAGAAAATATAATAAGAAATAAAATTCTCATGCATGCATAGATGCATTTGTTACGGAGAGAACCTGGTTGAGCATCGTGGTATTTGCATACCTTCAAGATTTCTGTTTAATGACAACTCCATCATATTCAGGAACGTGGCAGATTGCTCATCCGTACATGCACAGAGCAGCACGCAAGGCTTCCAGCTGCAGTCTTTCTCGACACAGCTGCCTACTCACAAGCAGTCACAATTTCAGTTTGTGTGGCTGATTTTGCTGGACTCAAGGATCACAAGACAACCTCGTGTTGCCCAACCAGCACATCGGTGACATCCAGACCTCGCACTTGGAACAAAGATTCACTTATACCTTGTGAATCAGTGTTATCTCCCTCACATGTGCAATGCAGCAATCAGAAACTTCACAGTGAGCACTTCCAGTACTTTCTACACCACAACCACAAAACAAACACTTGCAAAACCCCCCTCAGCTTGGCAGGAGAGTGGGAGAATCATATGCTTGGGTTATATACCATGGGTCATATACCCATAGCTTGTGTTAGAAGGGACGTTAAAGATCATCTAGCTCCAACCCCCCTGCCACGGGCAGGGACAATCCACCAGGCCAGGCTGCCCAAGGCCCCATCCAACCTGGCCTGGAACCCCTCCAGGGATGGGGCAGCCACAGCTTCCCTGGGAACCTGTGCCAGTGCCTCACCGCTCTCATGGGGAAGAATCTCTTCCTTATGTCTAGTCTTCCTTATGTCTAGCCCCTCTTCGGTCTATACCCATTGTCCCTAGTCCCATCACTACAACAACAGTCCCTCCCCAGCTTTCTCGTAGCCCCTTCAGGCACTGGAAGGTCGCTATAAGGTCTCCCTGGAGCTTTCTCTTCTCCAGGCTGAACAACCCCAACTCTCTCAGCCTGTCCTCATATAGAAGGAGCTCCAGCCCTCTCATCATCTTTGTAGCCTCCTCTGCACCCGTTCCAACAGCTCCAAATTCTTCTTATGCTGAGGATTCTAGAACTGGACACAGCACTCCAGATGAGGTCTCGCAAGAGGGGAACAGAGGGGCTGAATCCCCTCCCTCGCCCCGCTGGCCACGCTTCTTTCGAAGCGGCCCCGGACACGGCTGGTCCCCGGGCTGCGAGCGCACATCGCCGGCTCACGTACAGCACCCCGAGTCCTTTTCCGCAGGAAGCCGAGCAGCCGCTGCCACGGGCTGCGCCGAAGAGAACGCGCCGAGCATCGCCCCCCGGCAGGGCCAGGGACCGCCCGCCGCCCGCCGCCCCGCGCTCACCGCGTGCTGCCCGGGCGCCTGCTGCTTGAAGGTGGTGGAGAGGGAGATGGGCGGCACCAAGGCGCCCGAGCGCCACTGCTCGGGCTCCTGCCCCGCGTGGATGGCCTGCGTGGCGAAGTGCGCGAAGGGAGGCAGGAAGCCCCGCGTGCCTCCGCGCTCCATGGCTGCGATGGCCACACCGCCTCCCGCACCGCAAGAGACTCCGCGGCCGCCCCGCCCCGAGGGGCACGGCACGGGCGGGGCCTCGCCGCAGCCCCCCATTGGCCGGGGCGGGGCCGACAGCGCCCCCCATTGGCCGGGGCGGGGCAGCGGGGCCCGGGGCGGCTCGGTTCCACCCGCGCGCCGGGGCTCCACCACCCCCCCGCGGGGTCCGGTGGTGGCGGCGAGCGGCAAGGCCTCCGATGCGGTTCCAGCGCAGGGCAGGCCAGGCGGCGAGTCAGTGCGGCTCGGTTCCTGAGAGCAGCTGTTCATAGAATCATTGAATCACAGAATCATCGAGTGCAACCATTCCTATCAAACACTAAACCATGTCCCTCAGCACCTCGTCTACCCTTCTTTTAAACACCTCCAGGGGTGGGGGCTCAACCACCTCCCTGGGCAGCCTCTGCCAGTGCCCAATGACCCTTTCTGTGAAAAACTTTTTCCTGATATCCAGCCTGAACTTCCCCTGGCGGAGCTTGAGGCCATTCCCCCTTCTCCTGTCCCCTGTCACTTGGGAGAAGAGGCCAGCACCCTCCTCTCCACAACCTCCTTTCAGGTAGTTATAGAGAGCAATGAGGTCTCCCCTCAGCCTCCTCTTCTCCAGGCTAAACACCCCCAGCTCTCTCAGCCGTTCCTCATAAGGCCTGTTCTCCAGCCCCTTCAACAGCTTCATTGCTCTTCTCTGGACTCGCTCCAGAGCCTCAACATCCTTCTTGTGGTGAGGGGCCCAGAACTGAACACAGTTTTCAAGCAGCGGTCTCACCAGTGCTGAGTCCAGAGGGAGAATAACCTCCCTGAACCTGATGGTCACGCTGTTTCTGCTACAAGCTAAAATGCCATTGGTCTTCTTGGCCACCTGGGCCACTGCTGGCTCATGTTCAGTTCCTGGTGGGAGAGAAGCGGCCACGTGTCAGCCTGGCACCCAAGCTGGGAAATGAAGGGAAGCTGTTCCAGGGACAGTGGCTCCAATGGCAAAACCAGGTCTAAGTGGAAGAAACACACAGGTTGTTGGCCACTCTGTGGTTCAGCCTCAGCACACGGCAGGACACTGGCACTGGGGAAGGAGGGATTCAGTCCCATGGTGACAAAACTGTGTCCTGCAGGCCTGTGGGAAACATCCCCCTGAATCCCATGGACAAAACTGTTCTTGGAGCCCGCCAGGCTGGCAGGACACCAGATACAGAGTTTCAGTCAGCCAGGGAATCTTGGACACTACTGTAAATGGCCTGTTTCCTTTTTATGACAACTTGTTTTATGAAATTCAGAGTGAAGCTAAGACACAGGGGAAAATGGATTTATTTCCAAATTATACATTTCTTCCTTCAGTCTCATGTTCTGGCTGTCTGTGTAGCCCATGGAAGTCTATGGCTATTCCTGAAGGAGGGTGTCCTGTCTTAAGTAAGTGTCCCGCCTATAAGTAAGGTCATGAGTGCTACTGCTCTTCTCAGGGTTACAGATCCTCACCCCAATATCCCACAGCTCCTGCTGAAGCATCTCCCTGGGCAAGCACAAAAGGAGGTCTGCAGATGCCAGACCCATGGATTAGTCTGAGCAACCCGAGGACATAGCTTGTGGGTTTTTCTTTGTAATAAGGATATATAAAAATTTCTGAAGCACTTTGGGACAGCACAGGATGAAAAGAAAAGAGAATTAATACTTGCACTGGAATGGAAGCCAATGAGGCTACAATGTCTTCATATTTCTTACCTGCTATTTCCTGTTGACTTTAATTTCCTTAAATGTCCTTTGTCACTATGAAAAATGTATGGCGCTCTAGCATCTCTCCAGCCAGTCATTCTGAATACCTGGGAGAAGCAGAAGTTAATTTCTCAAGAGCTGGCAAATCCCATTCGCTGTCCTCCAGGACCTCATTCATTTTTGTTTTGCCTTCTGGAAGTAAGGAATAAAGGAACTAGAGCATTTCTCTGTGCTCAGGTGCTTACAATAATCTGTTAGGTACTCTCCATAAATTCAAATGTTCCTGTCAGACCTACAGCCAGAATAAATGCAGAGGCAAGCTTACAGTACATCATTTTCATTCACTACCTGCCTTTGGGTTTTTTACAAATTCAGTCTCTCATTCCTTTCTATTTTTTGACCTACTCATTTATATATTAAAACCAGCGTCCTTCCTGGAGGAAGAGACCCATAAGAAATTACTCCTGTATTGTTTCCTGCTTGAGGAATTCTACTGGTGAGGTTTCCATAGATTCACAACCCAGAAACTGTAGAAAATGTAGTTCTGCTACTTTTATCTAAACTGCCCAGTGCCTGGAAGACAGCAATTTAAGTAAGAAGGTGGAGAATACAAACAAGCCAAAGTTCTGTTGTTAGACAGTAAAAAAAACCCAAACATTCTCAAGGATTTGTAGGTGTGCAATAATTACACAGTGCAGTCTAAGCACAGGAGGACATTGGGATTCACTACAAACACCAGTTTTCACAGAGCAGTCCCCATTAGTAATGCATTCAATATATTTCTGCATTGAATAAGGGACTCCATAATAAGCTGGTAAACAGTGACTTCATGCTTCTGTCTCCTCTTAGCTGGCCTCTAGTAATTAAAAAATGTAACATGAAGCTTCCAACATCAGCTAAAACCAGAGGCTGTACCTCACCTTCACAAGACTAGCCATGGTGTTGTATGTGTTTCCAGCACAATGCTGGGGCAACCAGTCTATTGTGAGGCACTGGAGATGTCGAAAGTGCTAACAGTGTCAGCCTCTCAAATTCTGTTTGCAAATGGGTTTACATTTTCTCTAAAAATAACCAGAAACAGCTTGTCAGAGAGACCAATGAGGTACGCAGCAAAAAGGCAAAGGTGACTTTTTTACCCCTTAGAATTATTTCAAATCCCACATCAGAAATTTAAATAGCTGTGTGGGAAGCAGCTGTGCTAACACCCTGGAGAAAGTAGGCACAGAAATCATGTTTCATAGTTCCCCACTCTACCTAGAATTCTTCTTAGCTGCTTAGTGGGAATGGAGGTGACGTGAATCAGGTAATGGGAGAGGTCACCCAGAAAGGCAATTCTGTCTTCACTGCAGATCTAATCTTCCCAACAGCTTGTTTCCCCTGGAAATGTTAGTAAAAAATCCAGTTTACCTGGAATTTGACACACCACTGTTTTTAAGTGATTCTCTCTACTATTGTAAGTAGATCTTCGCACAAATACTGAGGAAGGAGCTCCTACAGGGAACTCTGGAAGCTCAGTACCTAATGCAGTTGCCTTCTAAGATGCTAAGGCACCTGCCAAGGACTGGTATGGGACAGGATAGCACTCTCGGCTTTCCCTTGTCCTACATGCGCTTTTCAGGAAGACCACTTGTACAGGTCCCTTCCTTCTCCAGACAACTTGTTTCACAGTCATGTGAAACCCAGCACGCTGGGGTTTTTTTCCTTCCATCTCCCTTTCCCTCAGTGAATGAAACAGCCATGCAAAGGACGGAAAGGGATAGATAGTGAAGGGACTGCACAGCATTTTGTTTAGCATTAGCAGTCTATTTTTTAACCTTGGCTCAGAAGGGAATTCACAGGCAGAGCACCAGAGGAGACGCATGAGTGCCAATTTGAGATTGGGTTGGGAAGTCTCTTGACCTTCAGTGACCAGAGAAGGAACCCAGTGCTTCTGTTCTCTTAGGGAATTAAGGGTTTGACTCTTTTATGTCACTGCTTCATGGTTTGTTTTCACCTCTGGCATGCAGCAACATACAGAACATACACTGTTGCCTGTCCAGACACAATTAAACCTCAGATCCAGGCACTCTGCATCCACTTTGCCATTCCATGAATCTGAAGGAGTCATCACAGATTTCTGCAATGGGAAACAGGGTCCTTCCCTCACACCACAGACGGAGCTCCTCTCCTTCAGCAGGCCAAGGCGAGCCTTCCCAACAGGCAGGGACGGGGCTGTGGCAGTAGGAACAGTCCGAGGATGTGGGGAAACACAGTTATGTCAAGTGAAGAAGCACGAGCTGCCCAGCCCACGAGGTATTCCTGCACTAGGACCGTAAAAGTGCAGCAGGGAAGCCCTTGGAACACCAGCTGTGCACCTAGCACAGATCTGAGAGCCCACACCCCAACAGCCAGCGAGGCTGGGGGATCAGCCTGCTGTGGCGGGGCCACCGGGCTGAGATGAACTGAGCTGGGTCCAACTGAGCCAGGCTGGGCTGAAATGAGCTGGGTCCAACTGAGCCAAGCTGGGCTGAACCGAGCTGGGCCCCACTAAGCTGAGCCGGGCCAAACTGAGCTGGGCTGGGCCGAACTCAGCCAGGCTGGGCTGAACTGAGCTGGGCCCAACTGAGCCGAGCTGGACTGAAGTGAGCCAGGCTGGGCCAAACTGAGCCGGGCTGAACTAAGCTGGGGTAGGCCGGGCCAGGCGCACCCAAACTGAGCCGAGCCGTGCCGAGCCGTGCCATGCCATGCCAAGCCGAGCCAAGCGGAGCCGAGCCGAGCCAAGCCGAGCCGAGCGGAGCTGAGCGGAGCCGAGCCGTGCCGAGCTGTGCCGTGCCGTGACGAGCCGAGCCGAGCCGAGCCGAGCCGAGCCGTGCCGAGCCGTGCCGAGCCGTGCTGAGCCGAGCCGTGCCGAGCCGTGCCGTGCCGAGCCGAGCCGAGCCATGCCGAGCCGTGCCGAGCCGTGCCCTGCCGAGCCAAGCCGTGCCGAGCCGTGCCGTGCCGAGCCGTGCCGTGCCGTGCCGTACCGAGCCGAGCCGTGCCGAGCCGAGCCGAGCCATGCCGAGCCGTGCCGTGCCGAGCCGAGCCGAGCCGTGCCGTGCAGAGCCGTGCCGAGCCGAGCCGTGCCGAGCCGTGCCGTGCTGTGCCGAGCTGAGCCGAGCCGTGCCGTGCCGAGCCGTGCCGTGCTGTGCCGAGCCGAGCCGAGCCGTGCTGAGCCGTGCCGAACTGGGTCAACTGAGCCAAGCTGGGCTGAAATGAGCTGGGTCCAACTGAGCCAAGCTGGGCTGAACCGAGCTGGGCCCCACTAAGCTGAGCCGGGCCAAACTAAGCTGGGCTGGGCCGAACTCAGCCAGGCTGGGCTGAACTGAGCTGGGCCCAACTGAGCCGAGCTGGACTGAAGTGAGCCAGGCTGGGCCAAACTGAGCCGGGCTGAACTAAGCTGGGGTAGGCCGGGCCAGGCGCACCCAAACTGAGCCGAGCCGTGCCATGCCGTGCCATGCCAAGCCGAGCCGAGCGGAGCCGAGCCGAGCCAAGCCGAGCTGAGCTGAGCCGAGCGGAGCCGAGCGGAGCCGTGCCGAGCCGAGCCGAGCCGAGCCGAGCCGAGCCGAGCCGTGCCGTGTCGTGCCGAGCCGTGCCGTGCCGAGCCGAGCCGAGCCGAGCCGAGCCGAGCCGAGCCAAGCCGAGCCGAGCCGTACCGAGCAGTGCCATGCCGAGTCGAGCCGTGCCGAGCCGTGCCAAGCCATGCATAGTCGAGCCAAGCCGTGCCGAGCCGAGCCATGCCGAGTCGAGTCGAGCCGAGCCGTGCCGTGCCGAGCCGAGCCGAGCCGTGCCGTGCCGAGCCGTGCCGAGCCGAGCCGTGCCGTGCCGAGCCGAGCCGTGCCGAGCCGAGCCGTGCCGAGCCGTGCCGTGCCGAGCCGTGCCGTGCCGAGCCGAGCCGAGCCGTGCCGAGCCGTGCCGTGCCGTGCCGAGCCGAGCCGAGCCGTGCCGTGCCGTGCCGAGCCGAGCCGAGCCGTGCCGTGCCGTGCCGAGCCGAGCCGTGCCGAGCCGTGCCGTGCCGTGCCGTGCCGTGCCGAGCCGTGCCGAGCCGTGCCGTGCCGAGCAGAGCCGTGCCGAGCCGAGCCGTGCCGTGCCGTGCCGAGCCGTGCCGTGCCGTGCCGTGCCGTGCCGAGCCGTGCCGTGCCGTGCCGAGCCGAGCCGAGCCGTGCCGAGCCGTGCCGAGCCGTGCCGTGCCGAGCCGAGCCGTGCCGAGCCGTGCCGTGCCGTGCCGTGCCGTGCCGAGCCGAGCCGTGCCGAGCCGAGCCGTGCCGAGCCGTGCCGAGCCGTGCCGTGCCGAGCCGTGCCGAGCCGAGCCGTGCCGTGCCGTGCCGTGCCGTGCCGAGCCGAGCCGAGCCGAGCCGTGCCGAGCCGAGCCGAGCCGTGCCGAGCCGTGCCGAGCCGTGCCGAGCCGAGCCGAGCCGTGCCGAGCCGTGCCGAGCCGAGGCGAGCCGAGGCGAGCCTGGCCGAGCCCGCCCCGGCTGTTCTGAGCCCGCCCCGGGCCGTTCTGAGCCCGCCCCCCCCGCCCCCGGCCGGTCTCGCGGTGCCGCGGAAGTCCCGCCCCACGCGTCTCGCGAGAGCGGGCGGTCAAGATGGCGGCGGCGCGGGGCCGGTGATCGGCGGGCGATGCCGGCGGGACGGGACTCGCCGCCGCGGCTCTGAGCGCATCGACCCCTGGGGCCGCCGCGAGCCTTCCCGGCGGGGCCGCCGCTGGCGATGACCGGAGAGAAGCTGCGCTCGCTGCGCAGGGACCACAAGCCCAGCAAGGAGGACGGGGACCTCCTGGCGCCCGGCGAGGAGGAGGCGGCCGCCGCGCCCGGGAGCGTTTTCACGGGCGGGCGCGGGAGCGGCGGCAAGGGCGGCCGGGCCGGCGGGCACCGCATCTTCAGCAACCACCACCACCGGCTGAAGGGGGGCCCCGCGGCCGGCGGGACGGGGCCGCCCGCCGAGCCCGACGGGTGCCCCGCGCACTTCCCGGTGCACGAGTGCGTGTTCAAGGGCGACGTGCGGCGGCTCTCGGCGCTCATCCGCACGCAGGGCATCGGCCAGAAGGACAGTCACGGTGAGCGGGAGGCGGCGGGGCCGGGCTTGTATGTGGGGTGGAAAGGCCTCGGGGCCTTCGCGCGGCACCGGCGCCGCGCCGGGGAGCGGCCCCTCGCCGGCCCCGCGTCCTAAACCCGCTTCCTTCGCCAAAAATGCGGAGATTTAAAGCGTCCCGGCGCTGTCGGGCGCGCTTCGGAGCGGTTCTTGTGGCTGTCGGTGGAGCTGGCTTTGATTCTTTTTCCTAAGCTAAGAAACACCCTAACGAAACTCTTAATACTTTAGTTCTGGGGTCGTCGGAGCCAAAATCCTGTGCTCTGCTCCCCTACAAGCTTGCTTGGGACACAGAAGCAGCAGCAGAGGGAGAAACTTTACCGTGGAATGCATACATATTTAAAATTTTCCTAGAACATTTAAAAATAATGCATGTAATTGGTGAATGCTTTACATTATTTAATCGACCTGTCAAACCAGGTGAAGTTTTGTGGTTAACTTTCGTGTCTGTTTCCTACCTGTTTCAAGAGCGAGGTGATCCATTTCTGCTGGAGAGTGCCAGGTTATGCCCTATGTGGTGCCTGAAG
This sequence comes from Clamator glandarius, assembly GCA_033459285.1. Classification (NCBI taxonomy): domain Eukaryota; kingdom Metazoa; phylum Chordata; class Aves; order Cuculiformes; family Cuculidae; genus Clamator; species Clamator glandarius. Next base: position 2,381,650 of record JAUNZM010000110.1, on the reverse strand, counting down.
TTGTGATTAAAGGGTACAGTTAAGTTCTTTTGATTAAGAGATAAATGTGCCCTTTGTTTTACTTTGTTATGTAAAATAAAAAGGAACATTAAGGCAGAGTAACCTTTGGGATTGGTACAATAGGAAGAATAATGTAGCTGGAAATTAAAAGGCATGTCCGTGATAACATTAGGCGCTCTGAAACACAAACTAGTGCCTGTGGAGTAACATACAGCTCGGTTGTCTCAATCAGGTCGAGAAGGAGTATTTCTTACAACTGTCATAACGTTTTTCCAAGTACGTTGTTATAAATTTAGCTACAGATATATTTATCCTCTCATCTTTTTTCCAAGTGTTGCAGCAGAGACTGGTGTAACGAAAGTAACAGACTCAGGAAGAAATTTTCTCACTCTCACTGTTCCTTCTGCTGACTTCTCCCCTACACCTGCTCCAATTCCTCATGAAATAACTTATAATTGTAAGCTTAATGTCTTTGCTTTGAAGATACTTCCTGATCCATCTTTGCTGCGCTATCATCTTCACATATGTGGATACCACCCTTTTTTTATATATCTACTTGCAGATATGTGCATGTGTGTTTTGTATATATATATAAAATTTTCAAATGACCTCTTTCTGCTTTCTCAGTGTTGTTTACAGTAGGAACACTTTATGTCTCATTGTCTTCCTCTGAGTTTTTACTTTAACTGTTCCTTTGCTTCTGAGTTTTCAGAAGAGCCCCAGCCACGAAGCAGTCATTGTTCTGACATACCAGGGGACTGACTAATATTTCCTTGTTATTATTTTCTTTCTGCCTGAATCCATCTGTCACTTGTTTACATATTTGAATTATGAGTTATTGGGGGTAGATAACTTCTGCTTATAATTATACTCAGAAAAAAGGCAGAAGAATCCTAGTGTGTGATAAGAAAATTATGGTGAGGAGAAAGAACTTCTAGTAACGGTTATTGTTTATCATTCAGTCCCACTTTTAGTGTGTGGTTAAGTCCAGAAAAGCTAAGTCCTGTAGAATGTTCAGCTCTTGGTGTTCTGATAAAAGAAGTACTGGCTATGTCTGTAAACTAAGTGCAACCTGCCTCACTTTTTAAATTAACCTCAAGAAGTATAACCCATTGGAAGGCCAGTATCAGTATTCCACAAATAATGAGTTTCTGGGGAGAAGCCTGTGTGTATACTGATTAGATTATTTTTAATATAATATAATTTAAGAGCTTAAACATATATTTGGAATCAGAACATGGTATATTCTGGAAGAGGCAAGTCGTCTTCCTTCTTGGGAAGCAGACTCAGATTCCGGGTAGGTGTGCCAGGTGTCTAGTGAAAGGCCAACAGCCACATATGCACGTGTGGGGATAAGCACTGTATTTTATGTGTGGTTTTGTACAAACAGTTTTTGTCATGCCTGGGATGTGCATGTGCTTCTAGGAGTTCAGGCACTGTCATATCACTGCTTTCCTGGAAAAAAGGACCTATAGGCCATATAGCCTGAGGAGAGAAGCTTATATCCACGTTTCTCAAAGCTATAGGTGCTGTTGGAGTTGTCTTTAGATGGAAAGGAAGTGTGAGATGTGTTTGTGTGGTGAATCAAGCTGTTGCCCAGAGAGAATAGATTTGATTCCTATTATAGAAGTATGTGCCCATTCATGTTATAGCCAGTGTGTAGAAATGATTGTACCAAACACCTTATCATTAGGATTAAATTGCATGGAAGTCATCAAAACTACACATCAGCCACTTAATTATTTACAGTGCCCTTTTTATTACAGCTCTCTTGCATAGGTCAATGATAACAGCTGTATATTCACACCCTTCTCTCTCTCTTGCCTGCAGCTGTCTTGTGTAGAGCTACTAATTTCATGTAGTTGAACGCGTTCTGCTGCGGCTTGTGCTCTGGTTCATTGAAAACCTCAAGCTGTTAAACTCATCCACACAACTGAAAGAAGTGAAGATGCCCTCTCCCACCCTTCTGCCTGTCCTGTCAGAAATGCCTAGTAGCAGTGAGCACTGGCTTGGAAAAGTTCACCCTTTTTTTACTGAGACTGATTTCACATCAAATTATTTGGTGTACGCTGGATAGTAAATATTCCAGGGGAGCTGCAGCCTTTCTCACCATGGTGAGGCAGCTAAACATAATTTATATTTTAGGATCAGTGGAACTTCAGGTTGCAGTGTGATAGAATTCCAGTGGAGCAGTTGCCCGTGAATCCTGTAAATACAGGTACTAGTTGATTTATCAGTCTGGGACTTATATAATCCAAGTGATAGCAAGAGCATGATTGTGTCTCTCTGCTTCAAGTAGCTGCTGGGATGGAGTTTCCAGTTTCAGATCCCACCTCCCCTAAAGGAGTAGAAGTTAACTTGTCCCATTGTGCCTGCCAGTCAGTCACATTTCTGAGATAAGATGTATGTAAAGTCTCTGGCTGTGGTCCACTGCAGACCCTGACGCTCACTGCTGCGCTTGCTCAGTATGAACGGCTGGCAGCTGTTGCTGAATTGGAGATTGTAGCAGCTCTGTTTTCCTTTTTCCTATGGCATCTGCCTTCTCTCAGTTTTCCTGGGCAGAACGAAAGCTTGCCTCTGCTTAAGATTATGATTAGACAAAAGAGGAGTCTTACTGGTTCTCTTGTTGGAGGGAGGAACTTGCAGATTGCATGGAGGCTTTCTGTGACCTGAGTGATTCCTAGCCATAATTTCTTCATTCTGTCACACAAAACCTTACATGGTTTGGATGGCTTATTTTGATAAATCAGGGTTAAGTTTGCTACTGATAAAACCCATTTTATTTGGCCCAGAGAGCAGCAAGACCTCCCCAGCTTTATCATATCTGAGGAGGAATAATCACTGGTGGAGCTGTTTGTAATGGTGTTCCTGGTTTGATTTTTTGATATGCCAAAGCTAGACTGTTGTTTTGGCCCTTGGTGGGACTGTTTTCCTTTTGGGGGGGCATCAGGGAGGTATTTGGTTGATGAGCCCAGGCTGACAAAAATATTAGGGTGCCTCACTTCCCATGGAGATATATTAGTGAAGTAGCAGTGGCATTTTGATGGAATAAAAACGTACATGAGAAGTCTGTGGTGCTTTTGGGGTCTGATGTGTCCTGTGCTCCTTCTGCAGCCCTGCCACCGCATTCCAGCCAGCTCCCCAAAGCAACCATGCACCATTGCATCTGCGCTTGTGGAGCTTGGCTGGCCCAGGTTAAGAGCTGTCTGGAGAGGGGTTTGTCACGTGCAGGGAGAAAAAGGCCTGACAGGCCAGGTAGTCTAGGATGGTAGGAACTACTGTGCATCTTTCTGAGTTTAATTATCTCCCTTTTCTGTGTCATTGCCCTGCCTCTCCTCTTACCACTTTAAATAAAAGTGTTTTCCTGGCTTACCTGTTAGTGTGGCTACTCTTATTTCATCTCACTGATGCTCACCTTAGGCTCCTCCTTGCCAGGGACTCACTGACTGAAGACCAGCAAGCATGCTACCTGTCTCAGCTTCCTCATCAATAGCTTTTTATTTCTTCTGCAATTAACAGATCCTTGTCTGTGTGCTTTATCAGTTGTCGTAATGTTGGTTTCTGTGTGCTCCTCTTCCTCTCTTCCTTGTCTCCCAGGTTTCCTATCTAATTTCTGAATTGTATACTTTTTGGTGTGAAGATGATCGTTTAGTCAAAAAAAAAAAAAACTATGCTGGAAGAACTGTCTGGGGGTGACATAGTCTAGCCCCCTGCTCAAAGAAGAGATAACACTGAAGTTAGGTCAGGTTGCTCAGAACCTTGTCCAGAGGAGGTTTGAAATGATGTGTGTTACTGCACAGCTGCGCTTTCTGCCAATAATGGCTGAATGAAATCCAACAGAGTTCTCAGGAAAGCTGTCAGGGGCCTGGTTTGCTTTCATTTGGTTGTTTCTTGCCAGTATACCGAGCTGTTACTGCTGCTGGAGCTCTCTGGCTCTGTTTTATTCACTGTTTGAAATGTGGGGTCTTTTTTCAGATGTTAAGGTTTATTAATGGTAGAGAAAAACTTAGTGTAGAGCTATTTCTGCATACATATATATATGTGTGTGTGTGTTTCACATTGAGGTCCTTGATAAGGTGAGGAAAACGTTTATCCCTGGCTTGCATAATTTATCCCTGGCTTGCATAATTTGAGTTTTCTGAGTACATGGTTTGGCTCTTTGTCAAGTTTGTTCCTTATAATGTTGTTATTTCAGACATTTAACAAAGAATGGCCAGATTCAATATTCTAAATTATGTTTTGGCTCACAGATGTTACAAAACCTATTAATAGAAAATTTGAGGTTAGCTTAGAGTGTGCATAATGAACAAGGATGTAGCTGTTTGGTGTTCCTAGTGGCCTGCAAGAATGATTTGTACTACACATTGAGTAGCTCATTCAAAGCCACTTATAAACTCTACCTCTGACTGCCAGCCTGTCTTGATCAGAAATTTCATGACACCATAGTGTGCTGGCAGCCTTCCGGTGTTTTGGGTTGCACCTTCTATGTATGCAGTACCTTGTCCTTTGCATGTAGGAAGTACTTATTGCTAATATGGTGCTGTAAAATAACCCTAAAATCAAGTGCATTTGTTATAATTGCAGAAGTAGTGTATTTTCCAGCAGTTTTTCTGTTTACTAAGAATCTGTTTAAACATCTGAATGCTAATACAACTAAATGGAATAATTCTGTGTCTTTAAGCTACATGAAAAAATGTGTCAGAATTATGGTAGCATTATTAATCCAGAATAACAACTCTCTGCACATCTTGAAGAAGAGGCGTACAAAATGAATCGTATGTGTAGCCAGGAGAATAGGGTCCTGTTTGTAATATCTGCTTATAAACTCAGAAGCTTTCTTTGGAAACAAGGTATTAAAAGCTTGACATGAGCTTGCAATGTGTGCTTACAGTCCAGAAGGCCAGCTGTATCCTGGGCTGCATCAAAAGAAGTGTGGCCAGCAAGGCAAGGGAAGCGATTCTCCCCCTCTACTCTGTTCTCTTAAGACCCCACCTGGAGTATTGTGTCCAGTTCTGGAATTCCCAGACTAAGAAAGATAGGGAGCTGTTGAAATGGGTCCAGAGGAGGGCCACGAAGATGATCAGAGGGCTGGAACACCTCTGCTATGAGGGCAGGCTGTGAGAGTTTGGGTTATTCATCCTGGAAAAAAGAAGGCTCTGGGAGATCTTTTAGCAGCTTTCCAGTACCTGAAGGGACTACAGAAAAGCTGGGGAAGGACTTTTTACAAAGTTATGTAGTGATAGGATGAGGGGGAATGGCTTTAAATTAGAAGGGAAGAAGATTTAGATTAGATGTTAGGAAGAAATTCTTCAGGATGAGAGTGTTGAGGTACTGGCACAGGTTGCCCAGGGAAATCGTGGATGTCCTCTCCCTGGAAATGTTCAAGGCCGAGTTGGATGGGGCCTTCAGCACCCTGATCCAGTGGGACTTGTCTGTGCCCATGGCAGGGGATTTGGAACTGGATGGCCTTTAAGATCTCTTCCAACTCAAACCATTCTGTGATTCTATGGAAATAACCAAAAGTTACTGTGGTATTAGTAAAAATTTTGTACTATATCTTTGAAAAATTAATTAAAAGGGCTCCTAAAATTTTAATGAGCATCATATCTCTGAGTAGCTTTTAACCTAGAAATGTCATTGTCTATCAAATATCAGACTTGTCTGACCATGATAATTCTAGAGGTTGGGTTTATCTCTTGAAGATAACGTCTTCGGCTGAAGTGTGTTTCTTTGTTAGAAGGTGTAACTACAGTGTCCTAATGTTTGAGTTGTGTTTGAAGGTGCCTGAATGAATTGCAACAATGTCTACTACCTTGAATCTAATGTGTTTTTATTTCTATTATTTATTTTAGGAAACACTCCCCTGCATCTTGCTGTGATGTTGGGACATAAAGGTAGGTAAAAGCATCAGTTTTGTGAACTCTTAAATTATCCTGAAGGCTTTGGAACAAGAGGAAAAACGTTTTTCAGTTTCCCTGAATGTGATCTCATGTTTCAAGCTGGTTCAAAGTTGAGGCTTTCTGAAAAGATGATATACAGATTTAGAAAAGTTGGAGAAGTTGGAGCTGTTTGTTAGACCGAAATGAAGGAGCTAGGTAGTGAAAGGAGTAGAGTGGAGAGGAGCAGCTGCAATTGGACTACTTCTGAGCCTGGAACAAGAACAGTGGGTGGACCCAGCTTCTCTCTTTTGCAGAGTTAGAAGGAAATTGGGAAACTTGGAATATCGTAGAGGATTGAGAAACAACTCTAAGCAGTGGAGGTGAGCGTATGCACGCCTGCTTCACTTTTGGTGTCCAACCAGCTGAAGTGAAGGGACTTCCTCGGGGTGTGTTGGCAGGGGACTTGATCCAGGCAGGGCTCTATTTTAACATGCCCTTAATTCATAATATAGAAATGTTATTATTTTCTGTTTGTGTGAGGATACCCCTTCTCAGCACTGGTCTTTCCTGTCACTGTGTTGCTGATCTGCTCACTAGCAGTGTTGAACAGTGCCATTTAGCGTTTTCCCCAATGAAGTTAATCAGAGTAATATCCTCTAGAATAAAATGACTATTTGCAAGTGTAATCACTCACCTGCTTTTTGCATACTCCTTCACTCACTGGATTGGAATTTCTGACTCCCTGCCTTGTTGTTCCTTCCTGTGTCAGGGCTCTGTAGCCTGTGGGTTCATGATGGTGCTCATCTTCCCTGATGCAATGAATTCTTTGCAGAAAGATTTCAAAGCACAGGATTTAAGTTTCTACTTCAGATAGGAAACATGGAAGTAAATGCATTTCAAGTCTGGGAAGAAACCTGGAGTATGATTGCTCAATCTCCATGATAATAAAATTCTGAAACAAACGTGACTTGGTTTTATTTAGACATGCGAGTGCTGTGCCTGATGCTGCACCATTAGAGAGCTGTTGTCAGTAGGAACACTTGGGGGTTTGGAAAGGGGAATGCAGGAAATGTAGTGAGTTGTCTCAAGACATTTTGGCAATACCAATGGAATGTTCAAAGAGTTAGAGTGGGAAGTAATTTTGAAGGAAGAAAGGAGGGATGTGCTTGTGCAGAAGAACAGTAAAGCTTACTGGAATCTGTGAATGCTGATCTAGCCTGAGACACTTAAGATCATAGAACAGAATCATAGAATGACCTGAGTTGGAAGGGGCCCACAAGGATCATCAAGTCCAACTCCTATTCTTGCAGAGGACAATCCCAGCGTTCACACTATGTGACTGAGGGCGTTGTCCAAATGCTGCTTGAATATTGTCCGTCTTGGCACCATGTCTGCTTCCCTTGGAGAGCTGTTCCAGTGCTCCACTACCCTCTGTGTGTGAAGAGCCTTTTCCTAAAATCCAGCCTAAACCTTCCCTGGTACATCTTCCTGCCATTTCCTAAGGTCCTAGCATTGGTCATTAGAGAGGGGAGATCAGCACTTGCTCCTCTTCCACCCCTTGTAAGGAACCAGTAAACTGCGATGAGGTCTCCCCTTAGTCTCCTCCAGGCTGAACAGACCAAGTGACTTCAGCTGCTCCTCATATGACTTCTCTTAGCCCTTCACCAACTTTGTGGCCCGCCTCCAGACACTCTCTAATAGTTTGATATTTTTTGTTGTTAGATTTATAACAATTTAACTCTGTGTTTCCAAGCAGTGATGATCAGCTCTGTATATGACTTCTGTGCCTTATTGCAGCATTTGTTTCAAGCTTTAGTTTGTCACAGTCGTTAGTGTTCACAAGTTTTGCACTGTGTATAGAAGAGATCAGTTGGTTTTGGTTAAAAGGCAATTAACTGTCGTGGAGGGACACTTTCAGTATAACTACAGTGGTATTGTACCACTTTAATAAATAGTAAGAATTTTGAACAAAGAAGCCTCTTCTAATAAAACTTGATTGGAAGGAACTTACCAACTTGAATTCGGTACCATTGACTATCTCAAATACTGTGTTCAGTTTTGGGCCCCTCACTATAAGAAAGACACTGAGGGACTGGAGTGTGTCCAGAGGAGGGCTGGGGAAGGGTCTGGAGCACAGGGGTTATGGGGAGCCGCTGAACGACCTGGGGCTGATTAATCTGGAGAAAAGGTGGCTGAGGGGAGACCTTATAACTCTCTACAGCTCCCTGAAAGGATGTTGGAGCCAGGCAGAGGTCAGGCTCTTCTCCAAAGTACCAAGTGATAGAACAAGAAGAAATGGCTTCAGGTTGCACCAGGAGAGGTTTAGACTTGATTTTAGGAAATATTACTTCACAGAAAAGGTTATCGTACACTGGCAGAGGCTGCCCAGGGAAGTGGTGGAGTCGCTATCCCTAGAGCTATTTAGATGATGTGTGGATGTGGTACTTAGGGACATGGTTTAGTGGTGGAGTTGGCAGTGTGCGGTTTGTAGTTGGATTCAATCTTAAATGTCTCTTCCAACCTAAATGATTCTGCGATTTGTTCTTATCCTCTCTTGAAATTTGCTTATTTTATGTTTTGGCTCTAGGATAAGAAGCTATCTATTCAGTACTGACAGGTTCCTGAATACAGGTTGTCCTTGCGTATAGCACAGACAGGAGAGGAGAGGCATTTCTTCCCTCTGCTCCTTTTCTTATTGGCTGTGTGTTCACAGTTCGCCTCTTGGTGCTTTCCACATAGTCAGTTGTTCTGTGTGTAAAGCCCTGAATCATTCAGGATGCTTCTGATGAGCCTTTGTCTAGCCCACCGAGAGCAGGGCTATTTGTGTGCAAAATCCAGCACAACTCCTGGTTTTGCTCTTCTGCGTGATCATTGATCCACTGAGAAGCCCAGGTGCTTTACTGCCTTGTTAGCCTGTGTCATTGATATCTAAGGTCGATCTTCTGTCTCTCTACGTGAGGCATCAAGGCTGTTCAGCTGTGTACAACAGCATGATAACCAGCCTTTTCTGAAGTGCAGGGTGAATTTACACCCTGTTGGTTTAACTGAAAATGTAATCTGGCTGGTAAATGCAAGCTTATTGCCTGCTCACTGCACAGTGTTGTCATTGTGGTAGGCACTATATTTAAAGCAGCCATAAAAATACCTCTCTGTTTGCTGACAAAGGAGTCAAGGCTTTTGTTTATTTACCACAAGAGATAGCATATTCACTGGTGAAGTGTTGCTTCCTTTCCAAGCACTGTGCTTGCCAGTGATTCAGAATTACTGCATCTGGAATGACTAGTATGGTTTCCTGTAACACCTAGGGCAGAAGGGTAATCCGGGAAGTTCCTTCATGCCTATATGCCCTATTCATAATGAGATATTTCTTCAGCCTGCAGCTTCAGCTTGACGCTGCTCTGTCATTTACAGATGAGCCAGATTGACTTTAATGAGATGCGGTGAGGAAACTTTCTGTAGTTAGAAACTGAAAAACCATTTCAAATGAGGACAGCTTACTCAAAACATGGAAATACTGAAAGCTTTCTTCTCTCCTTCATTTTAAAGACTATTTGTCATTCCATCATCGTCTTTTTTCCAAAGATAGAGAAGGGAATGCAAGTTGAGCTGTGACTCTAGTAGGAATTTTTGAGTGCTTGAGATGTTAACATTGCTTTATCAGCACAGTGTGTGTGGGGTCCAGGGGTAGCATTGACGCATGCTGTTCTGGATGCTATTGATGAAAAATAAAACATGTTGCAGGATTACCTCTCTGTTGATAGAACACAGGGCCGTGGGTTGTGTGCTCTGTTATCAGTGCTTCGGACATCCATGCTGTTAGTTCTACAGTGCCTGTTCCTTGTTGTATAGACAGTTGCGCACATGTTCTGAGGCTTTCTGAGGTCAGAGTGTGCTTGGCTGCCTGCTTTGGTTGCCATGTTACCACAAATGATTTAAAAATACTCGTTCTGTAGTTGCGTATGTGTGTGTATGCACATACAGAAATACAGCTTTATAAAAAGCAAGTATCGGAAGCAGAAGGGATCTCTCTTCAGTGGTGATGTAACTGGTGGCTGATCACCTATTACGTTTTTAGTGCTGCTATTTGACAGGGAAATGTTGTAATTACTTATATAAATGCTTTTTGTTTGTTTAAAGTTTGAGTCAGAATTCAGGTATGTATTTTGATGAACTGTTTATTGAATATCTCCTACTTTTGCTTTATTATTGTCCCCTTTATTGTAAATGATATTGCTACATCCTTGATGTTTACTGTAAATAATTATTGCTGTTTTATTACAGAATGTGCCCACTTGCTTTTAGCCCATAATGCTCCAGTAAAGGTGAAAAATGCTCAGGGATGGAGCCCTCTTGCAGAAGCCATCAGCTATGGAGACAGACAAATGAGTAAGAACCTCTGCTTCCCAGTTAACCAGAAATTGAGGCCTCATTCATAACAGGAAAACCAAAGGTTTTCAAGCTAGGGTTTTACTTCTGTTTTAGTTCTCTGAAGAGTTTATCTTAATCAGCTTAACTTCTTTATATCTAAATGTGATACGACAAGCTCTACCCATGTCCATTTCCTTGATAAGAAAGCAATTGCATTAGGATATGTAATGTTAAGTAGAGTTAAGATCTTGCTTAGTGATTGTAAAAGCTATAAACTAGCATTCTTTATTTGAAATTGGAGTTAGAAGATCAGAATGGATTTTAATTGAATGGGATTATCTAATTGGAACTGCTCAATGTGGTCATGTATATATATATATATGAGATATATCGGTTGACAATGGGAGATAGCTTTTATATTGCATTTCAACAGGCCAGTAGGCACATATAGTGATTACTTCAGATATTAAGTAGGGAAGGGAAAATTATTCTGCTGCTACTCACTAGTGGATGTTAATAGTATTTTGTATTACTATGTGTATTTTATATATTAATATTATTAATGCATGAATGCACTAGTTTGTAATATACTAACAACATTCTGCATGTCAGCTCACTACTGAAGGGTTTTCTCAATGGGAGTAGATGTCATGCAGTCATGTTCGATAATATACATGCATACCCACATGGTACGTGTGTAAATGACCTCTTGACATGATTGTATACTTCATATTATAAACAATTATTAAGGCATTTTTTCCTATTTTGATCTGAACAGTCAATGTAACTTAAAGTGTATTTCTCCCAAATTTGATGATATCTTATATTTGCGTTGTTGTTTGGTTTTTTTTATTTCCAAGGTGTCAAATAGTGACACCAATCTGTAATTAACAAACAAATAGAATAGATTTATGTTATAGTTAATTTCTGTTTAGTTACAGCACTCCTGAGGAAGCTTAAACAGCAGTCCAGGGAAAGTGTTGAAGAAAAGCGACCTCGGTTATTAAAAGCTCTGAAAGAGGTAACTTCAAGGGAGTTGTCTTAACAAAAACAGTTTATGATGGAAAGCAGTTGCTTATGTTCTTAGTGTAGATGCTCTAGCAAACTGTGGAAGAGATTTTTTTACTTGCTTTTTACAAAACCTCTTTTGCTCTTAAAGCAGTCTTGGCTTACATTATCCATTTTAAGGTGTCACAGGATTATGTGTATTTTTAAGATAACACTTCTTAGTGACTAGAAATTCAATTAGAAAGCTAAGACAGACCTTCCATTCTTCTTTGCAAACTAAAAGTTAAAGATTGTATTTTTAATCTGTATTTCATTAGAGTTTTAAGGCTTTCTTAAATCTTTTGTTTTGGCGAATAATTTACTGGTTTTGGTTAGTCACCGATCATGAATGATGCTTTCTTTTCTTGCTCAGTAATGAGAGATATTTTTGGCTTACTTCTCCATTGACAAGCAGCAGCCAGTTCTTCTTGAGCACAGTGAAACGTTGCACAGTTTGGGGAAACCAAGAACAGAAGCTCAGTTTCCTTCCTTTCGTACTGCTGCAAGTGTGCTAACACTGTGGCTATAAGCCACAGGTGGTTATATCCCTTTGCGGGGGTGAGCTGCTCCTGCCTAGTCCATTGGTGAAATATGAATGGGTTTGTAGAAAACTGGCTCTTGTATCTTAAGTTAATTAAGCCATACATCTGAAAAGTTGAGCTAAACTGCACTGGTGATGCTCTCTATGAATATGCTCTGCCAGTGTTCTGATGTTTTTTATTAATCCAAGACAAAAAAACCCTACCATCTCTCTAGGAAATGGAAAGCTTTCAGTTTTTGAGTGAGAGCAAACAGAAAGCGGACATGGCTTTACTAAAACAGCGCTGCAGTTCCTTATTCCTGCTGTTGCAAGACCTGGCCTAGCCTTGTGTCTTTTTCTTCTTACCTGGTGTGGAAGTGCTTGTCTACCTCAGTATATTACCAGCATTTGCTGGTTTTAATCAAGTCACCCCTCACTTTGCTTTTGCTTTGCATGTAGTTTAAAGGAGTTGGTTGGCACGTGTTCTTTGAGGTAGAAGAATTTATATATAAAGTCTTGAGCATATTTCCAGAATGCAAATTGGAATTTGTGTCTGTGAACGCTCCTAGCGGAAACGCGACTTTCTAGTTTAAGACAGTATGATATAAATTCCATGGTGTTGGATGCAATTAATCAAAGTAATCAAAGAGCTCCATGAATCTTTTCTTAAACGTGTATTTACAATAAATCTTTTATAATCCACAGTTTAATAACTGTGTAAATTATTAAATAAAAAAAACATTAAAAACAGATAGGTCAAATGAGTTACATAGTTTTATCATTATTAACTCTGCTCTAGTTAAAGCTTCAGACATGTTTTAGTTCAGTTTATATTCAAATACTAACATTAGAGAAAAAGTTTTCTTTGTTTAGCAAAACACAACTTCTACCTGTCTTTCAGTGAATTTTACAGTTGTCATTTAGACTAAAAAGCTTGGTAATATATTCTTCTTTTCATCTCAGCTAGGTGACTTCTATCTAGAGCTTCACTGGGATTTTCAAAGTTGGGGTAAGCAAGTGCATATTCCTTTCATGGGGAGATAATACTGTTGGTCTTAAGCTTGTTTTCTCAGGCTTAAATTCTCTTCTGGTTTCTGTGTTGGAAAGCTCACAATCGTATTCTCCGATCCGAGATACAGAAGAAAGGGTGGACAATTGTTTTGCTGTATTATTTTTGTTTATTCATTTTTGGATCCGAGTTCTAGTCTGCAATCCAGTAACACAATCTGGAGGGAGATGAGCTGACGTTCACTTTGAGAAACTGATTGTTAGAAGAGTAAAATATTAAAAAGTCTCTTATCTGGTCAATTGCTGTTGGTGTGGAGCAGTGGTTTGAACAATTTAGTTGAGTAACTGGACTTGGGGTGTTTAATTTCCTGAACTTCAGCCTGTACTCCGAATGGTGACTGTCAGTTAAGTGCAGATGTGTGTTACGTTCTTCAAAGCCTACCTTTACACTCACATTTCTTTGATGTGACTGTATAGCGTTTAGCATTTTCTTAGTATCCTCCTCCTGTAATCTGTAGATGAAAAATCTAAACAGATTAGTGAAAACATATTAGCAATGATCAGCGTGTCTGAATAATGTCAAAATATCAGAAGCGATACTTTCTGTTACTGGTTGAAATTTATGTTAGTAATTTTATGTACTTTCATAGAGACTTAGTTGAAGTATTTGCTGTACTGTGTGCCCCTGCAAGTATTCAGAGGAGGAATGAGCAGCCATGCTGCCATCAAGTGCTGGAGAGATGTAGAACAAACACCTTTGTTCTCTGGGTGCCCTACAGCGTGCTGCACATTGACTGAGTGGACTTTGTCATGGAAGACTCGGCATCATAACAAGGCTAGAGCTAGGTGTGGAAATAGGAGAGGACATTGCTCAGCGGTGAGGCTGCTGCCTGACTTGCAGGGCATGACGGATGGCAGTCAGGCATCACACAGAAAAAGCAATGCCAACTTCCTCCTCTCCAGGAGTCTCCCCATGACTCTGTTTACGTTATTTAGGTTTTCTGTATATTCCCTTTCTTGAAGGGGAAGGAATGCTCTGAACAGTGCCCGTGTCTTAATTATTGATCCTCTAGGCTAATTTTATTTTATAGGTGGTCTTAATCCTTTGTAGTTAATTTTGAAGAAAGTGTTGACATGTCATGTGCAGAGTTGGTTTTATTGCTATAAAGTAAAAGATCTTTCTTAGCGTAAGGACAGCTGCAGTCTCATATATCCATCTCGTAGTACTGTACTGATGCTCAGTTTCACTGCTGGTTTAGTGTTTCCTTGGTGTGTTAAACTTAGTGCATTGGATTTTTTTTAGGACTTGTAGGCATTCTGCATTAGTTGTAGCTAGGATTTCGGTTGGTACAACCATAGAATTAAAATATCAAACAGATAGAAGGAGAGTTATTAGAACTTTTAAATGATATAACTGCAGCAATTATGTCCTGTTGCCAAAAATCATCTGTACAATTAGAAATCAGTTTTGCAGTTATTGAAGAGAAATAACTGGTATTAGACAGTTGTGTTTCTGTTGTGATTATGATGGAAAATTAGTATGATGTACTTGTATTAAAATACTTTGAGATTCAAACTAATGTATAGTTTAAAATGAGCTAATTTGCAGAGGAACTTCTATGTCCTAATTACATTCTCTCTCCCTACCTTTAGTGCCTTTACTTTCCCGTATTCTGCCTTCTGATGCATGTAAAATACACAAACAAGGTATAAATATCAGGTAAGTACTGATTTTACAGTGTTATCTAAATCATAAATATCTACCTGTGAGTGAAAACACTGGCTTCCAGTGTGGTTTGAAGGAAATCACTGAGGAGTCTGGAGATGCTGGTGACACAGTATTGTGTTTGTACATTGGTGTTTAGAGCCAAGAAGTGGTGTGAACTTCAGCTTGTCTTTCTTTCCTCTATTGCTCCGAATTTAACTTCGGTTGCCGTGTCACTAAAAATGTAAAGCAAAAGCTGTTAACTGTGTAAGGCTTTACCTGCCAGACATGACAATGGCAAATTGAAAAATGGGAATTTGATATTTTTAACACAATTTCAAATAAGTAAGCTTGCAGTATTTTGTGGAGGAATGTGGCTGCTCCAGCCTATGTAGTAAAAACAGATGTATAGTTTCTCTGTTTAAAATGCTTTATGTGACAGGTTCCAAAGCGCAGCAGAATGCTTCCAGGAACCTTTCCGTGCTTGGATCTTTGAGTTTTTTTATTCAAATGTTTTCTTTCTTTTACTTTAGAGTCCGAAGTTTAAAACAAGCAAAAAGTCAAGAATATGTTTCAGAAAATTCAATATGTAGAAAGTTTTATTCTATTAAAGCTGTTAGAATAGGTGTGTGAACTGCCTTTTTAGGTCAAATTTCAGGCCAGGTCCATTTCTTTTTTTTTCTTCTCATTTCTGTGTGTTCTGCTTGTATGAGCCTGGGAGTTATAACACTGGCACCAGGTGAAACAGCTACAGATTCTTGAAATCAAGAGGCCAGTATATGATGGGTATTAAGCAATCACCCTATAGAGCTGAAGTGGTCCCTAAATTCAGGTTCTTTAACTGACTATGTTAAAATAGTAAGTATTCTAGCAATAACAGATGTGAATTGCTACAGATCTTTGTCCTTGGCTCCATCTTCAAGTTATTTAAGTAAGCAGAAGCATTTCTTTTGTGTTGGTGAAGGGGGAAAAACAGAAATAGCAATCAAAATTAAGTACAATAAAAAAACCAGTCTGTTTATTAACCCTCTTCACAATTTGGGTCATGTCCTAATATTGTTAACTTAAATTGGCAGCTGCTGTTTGTAGAACAGGAGGCTGACCATGTGGAACAGTTGTATTTCTCAGCGTAGCACATAGTAGTTATATAAATTTTGTCACTTCCTTATGCTGACAGTTCTGTAATAAAGTTTTCTGAAAAAAAAACTTTACTTTTCCTATGAAGTTAGGACAAGAATAGATTGGAATGCATTTATAATGGTAGAGATGCTATGACATGAAACTTATTATTAGTGACTTTTTATTTCTGTATCCGGATTTCAGTTATGAAATGTTCTTTGAAAACCCAGGCCTTGGTGTTCTGGTTGTGACTAACAAAAAAACCTTCTTACTAGTATATTTGAAGGTTTGTGTGTAACTTCTTTTAAAGTATTGCTGCATTTTCACAGGCTGGACACAACTCTCATAGACTTTACTGACATGAAGTGCCAACGAGGGGACTTGAGCTTCATTTTTAATGGTGATGCTGCACCCTCTGAATCTTTTGTAGTTTTAGACAATGAACAAAAAGTTTACCAGCGAATACATCATGAGGTAAATATCTGCATGAATGACGAGTGTGAAATACCTTGAGCTTTTACTTCACATCAGAAGTCTGACTTATTTTATGAAACAAAATGTACAAGCTCCAAAGAAGTGCAAACCAAACACTTTTCTGTTCAGGTGTTATAACTTAACCAGTACAGATAATACAAAATTTCGTTAAGAAAAACATTGCTTTTGAGTACAGAAATCTAAATGAGGGAAAAAAGCTAGAATGTGATCTTTTGGAAAAATCTTTTATCATCTTCAATAGGCAAATATATTCTGAGTTATAATGCATGCTACTTTTCCGTTTGGCTTAATTTCAGTGTCAGGTGGGTTTTCAAACTGGCTTGCCACTGCCTTGTGTCCACTTAGTCACTCTTGGCCAGTTCAGCTGTTAACAGTGCAAGGGTGTGACTTGTTGGAGCCCTTGTATTGAGTCAAGTTCTTAATCATGGCTTTATCCACCCATCACTTAAGCATATGGATCTTTGCCCCTGGAAAGGGTGTGGGTGCTGGGTAAACCGTGCTTGGATGCTTCATTTGCATTAATATTTAAGATTAAATTATTTGGTAACCATTTGGCCAGAGCGTATATAAAACAATTTGAAAATTCAGGAAATGTTAGTTCTGGGAAATGTTCAAAGGAAAAGATTTATTGATTTGCTTTCTTTGTGTGTGTTTTTGGTTTTGGGTTTTTGGTTTTGGTTTTTTTTTTAATTAGAAGAAGTAATCATAATTAAGTTCTACTCAGTGTATGGTGCCATTTTTCCTCCTAGGAATCTGAGATGGAAACAGAAGAAGAGGTTGACATTTTGATGAGCAGTGATATTTACTCAGCAACGTTATCAACCAAATCAATTACCTTCACACGTGCCCAAACTGGATGGCTTTTTCGGGAAGACAAAACAGTAAGCTGAAAGAACATCTCAGACTGCATTACTGGAGACAAAGTGTTTCAGACAGCCTTATGGTGATGGGCTTGGGGAGAAGCAAGGAGTGAAAGAGTGTGATGTTCAGGGCAGGGGGGAAATGTCTTCCCTACCCCTCATAATTCTCACTAGTCTGGCTATGTAGGATGTATGTGATGAGCAGCCTTTGTAAGGAAAATGTAAGCTGTGGGCAGAGTAACATGGTGGAGCTGTTGGATAGGGTAGAGACAGATTGTACTGAGAATGACTTTACTCTAGGAGTGTATTATGGTCTCTGCAAATTAATTCCGGTAAGGATTCTGTGAGCTCCTGTGTCTGAAATGCTTGAGGATGGGAGTGCTCTGGGTGCTGTTTCCTTTGGATATTCCTTTCCCTGTTACCAGTCTGACTGGGGTACAGGCTCTCAGCTGTGAAAAAAATTGAAAGCCTCACCATGGTAATTTCCCACCTCCTTGAGTGGGAAATTGCTGTCTCCTGACTAGCTCTGGAGGATTTTAGTTTCAAGTGGATCTGATTATGTTGTGCCATTCATCCCAAGTGTTTCAGAGCTTTGTTCTTTTTGAGTACTGAATGCATCTTCTGTGTGTGTAAGCAATCCTTGAACACAGCTTGCTGGTGAAGGATGTTTTATTAAGATTTCCCTTGGCCAGTCTTAAATTGTTAATCTTTTTTGTCTTAAACTTTCCATTGATGTGAAATAGCTGTTCCCGTTGGGGTTCTTTCGTTTATGCTGCGGATACCTTACTGGGATTGTCCCTGACAGCTCATGAGGTTGGCTGTGTGAATTAAAATATTGCAATCTCAGCAAAAACCTATCACACTGAA
Source organism: Clamator glandarius (assembly GCA_033459285.1). Classification (NCBI taxonomy): domain Eukaryota; kingdom Metazoa; phylum Chordata; class Aves; order Cuculiformes; family Cuculidae; genus Clamator; species Clamator glandarius. The sequence continues at coordinate 2,363,782 of JAUNZM010000110.1, read as the reverse complement.
GTGCAATTATTTTGATATGCAAGGATTTAGATGATTTTATTTTATCTTCTATGAGTCAATAATGTCCAATTCATTTCACACAGGAAAGAGTAGGAAACTTTTTGGCAGATTTCTACTTGGTTAATGGACTTGTATTAGAGTCAAGGAAAAGAAGAGAACACCTCAGTGAGGAGGATATTCTTCGAAATAAAGCAATCATGGAAAGCCTGAGTAAAGGTGGCAACTTAATGGAACAAAATTTTGAGGTATACTTGAGGAATTCTTCACAATGTGAATTTTTGCATAGGAGAATAATTTCTCTCACTAGTAATTTAGCAAAGTCTGTAGATAATGTTCTATTTTGATTGTCTTAATTTAAAATAACAGATACATTCTACAAGTATAATCATGGTTATACATTAATGAATTATCCTGATTAGTGTATACATTGAGGAATTTCTATGATTATATTGGATATTTCAGTCTTAATTTGTCTCTTAGTAAAAGATTATGGGTTTGGCTGTGGCAAATCACTTGAAAAATTTTGTCTAAAAGAAGTTATTGTTCAATTCTGGTTTTCTTTTCAATCATGTTTTCCTTTAGCTTCATTAAAATGGACGAAGCCTGTTATTATCACCATGAAATCAAGAGCTATTCAGAATGAGCCAGACACCATCTGGGAACACACACACACAGCCCGTTAAAAATGATAAATTTATTTCTGTGTTAGCTCATGCTTGGTTACTTGTCATTCAGCCACTTGAAGTAACTGATAGAGTGTTATATTAAACCAGCCAGCTTCTGTGTGAAATACAGTTTGAGACTAAATTCCTAAATGGAGACTGACAGCAAGAGCAGGGGATAGGGAAGCCCAATATCAGCTACAAACCAGATAGGTCGTATTGCTGTTCTTTGATGAACTGCTGTACAGTTGTTTCTTTTGAATGGCAAAATTCTAAGAGAATGTAAAGGAACATAACCAGCTACTACGTGTTTTTCTGAACAGCCTGTCAGACGTCAGTCTCTCACTCCACCATCACCCAATACAATCACGTGGGAAGAGTACATATCTGCTGAGAATGGAAAGTGAGTAGGTTGGGTTTATTGATGTTAACTTCCATAGGCACCTTTTGAGTGTTGGGTTGTGGGTTGATTTAGGGGGTGAGTGTGTTCTCTAATTTATGAGCACTTTTTGTTCATAGTTTTCTGGGGGCAGAGGAACATTAGGTTTGATGTCTTGGGTTTTTAACATTCTTCACTAGGCTGGCTGGGAAGGGATAACTCATGTGTTAACAGTATTACTGCATCTGCTGATGATAAAAATATTACATGGGCGTCTGCCTGGTTACCCACAGCTTACAATTTAAATGCTTAGAAAATATGGACATCTAAGCAGGCTTTATATTTTTAAGTAAGACTTTCTGACAAATTCATTGCTGTAATTTGTTTATCTTTACCAACAATAGTGATAAATAATTGAATTCACCATGTTTAAAATAAAAGTTTAAGATTTTACGAGATTCTAGTAGCAGCGGTGGTGTAAAAAAATGCACACTTCTGGAATACATGCAGATCTCCTGGTACTAGCTAAATCTTTGCAGGTACCCTCCTCTAGGTGTGGAACTGGGTAGTGTGTGGCTGTAAGTTAAATTGCAGTAGCTTCTTTTGTAGAAGATGCAAGCGGTTGAATGTGTTTTCCAGGACTGTGTGTTGTCAGCTGTTGAATGTAGAAGGACCGAAAATGTACTGAGTCACATCAGTAACTGTGATACCAGTTCATTCTCCAAAGATTTTAGACTATAGCCTGGAGTTGGGTGTTACCAGGAATGTTGGGGATATTGCAGCACAGGCTTACTAAGAAGGCATGTGAATCTGTGTTGTGGTTTTGATGTTCTTTTAACTAATTTAATTTTTACAGTATTTGAGACAGAATGAATAGTCGAGCAGAATGATTAGGTTATGCCTGAACAGCTCATACTATTCAGCCAGAAATACCTATATATGTAAGATTTCACTTTGTTTAATAATCTGATTAACTGAAGGGAATTTAGTGGTAATCCAGATTTCAAGCTAAGGCAGAACAAAAGAGGAAAACGTTTGTTATCGTATTTGTAACCTGACTGTTCCTCTCCTGTAGCAGAATTTTCTGCCCTGTTTTCCTTAGAGTGCTAGCAGAGGAACTTTTCCACCTTCTCGGAGATTGTTTCATGTTTCAGGCTGAAAGCAAGTTAACCTTTTCTAGTTCCACTTGATGCTTTGTTGATACACAGACTGTTTTAATGAACATCTGACATCGACTGCATGTATTTCTAGGTAGCTGTCTTGTCTTTCTATAGTATTTGTTAACATAGTGTTCATGAGGAATTATTTGCAGATTTTGCTGAAGCCATTTCCCTGCCTGTTTTTGTCTTGTCTCCTGGTTTAGCAGGACTCATTGTAATCTAAATTAAGATGGTTACTCACCCATCTTTACTATGCATAGCTTTAAGATATTTAAAGTATTTGCATTATTGTAAGGATTCTGATGTTTTCAAACCGGCACCTTACTTTAAAATCAAGGTATCACTGAGAGAGAAACTGACCTTGTCTTTCTCCCATCCCCTGACAGAGCTCCTCACCTAGGTAGAGAGCTGGTCTGCAAAGAAAGCAAGAAAACCTTTAAAGCCACGATAGCTATGAGCCAGGAATTTCCCTTAGGAATTGAATCGTAAGTAGAAATTATTGCTGTAGTTGTTATTTATATGTAGGAAACGTTTTAATGTGCTTGTGAACTGCACAGATGTTCAGATATGGGAGTGTGGCAGTTTAAAACCTGTGAGTGTAGTCATACTTCTAAGCAAGGAGACCGTTAAAATTACAGACCTCGGTGCTGGTGTGCCTGTTATCAGAAGAGCCAGGTGCTTGTCTTACTTGGCGAGGCTGGAGGCTTTACCAGGTTTATCATTAACTTGTCACAATACTAATGTGCCTGACTCTACAGAAATCTAAAACATTTTTGCCCTTAGCAAGTCTTGGCACAATGTTATGTCCTCTAAACCAATACAAAACCATATTACATTCCTTATGTCCATGGAGATGGGACCGTGGTTCTGTATGCTATGATCTCCTGTATGAAATGAGGACAGGAAATTATTGTCTTGATGCTTATTTTTACGCCTATGGTAATATGATATGGATCACCAAGAACTGAATGGGAGGCTGCTGACACTGAAGCTCTAAGGAGATAAATAGCTAAGTGTGATGTAACTTTTCAGCTCCTTTATCACCTTGCTCTTCGGGTCGTATTTACCTTTTCTAGAGCAAAAGCTTGTGAAACAAGAATTTGTAATGACGTTTGTTTTCCTTTCCAGATTGTTGAATGTTTTAGAAGTAATTGCACCCTTCAAGCACTTTAACAAACTTAGAGAATTTGTTCAGATGAAGCTTCCACCAGGCTTTCCTGTAAAATTAGGTAAGAGAACAACAACTCTTGTGCCTTTGTTTCCAAAATGTGCGTGCTTATTTATGCAGTACGTTCAGAACTTCTGTGGAGGTTTGAAGAGAACTCTCTTATGTGAGGGTGTGTTGGTGTAGGTTTCTGAGAACACAGTTTAATCAGTGCCAGTAACATCAGGTAGGAGATTTACAGCTGAAAGGTGAATACAGCCCCAGTCAGGAACAGCGCTCTAATTTTGTGTTTTCCTAATGCTAGGGTCTTGCTCTAGGAGTAATATAGATATGCTAAATTATCCTTGCGTTAAGGCTGATCTTAGTCACAAGTTAAGTATTTTGTAGCACTTCTTTATTTCTTTTGCATCCAGAATTACTGGAGATGTATTCTTCACTTCCAATAAATAGAAAACTCTACCATTACTCTTGTAACAAATGGACATGTATAAAGCAATTTATTCATGGTATAGATTATCACAGCATAAATTGCCAAACAGTAACAGTACTTTTTCAAAGTGTTACAGGTTTTCATGCATACCATTAATCTGTCAAGCTAAACAGTTTGGAACAGATTCCATTCTACCTCCTGCCACATTTTCAGGGCTCTTTTAGTGAGGACTGGCCTTTCACTTAGCTTAAGTTAGTTCATGGGCAGGCCAGTGTTATTGAGGACGGTTCTTAAATGCTCACCCTCAGTTCTAGTTGAAAAAGAGTTGCATTTTAAAGCAAACATTCAGAAGGTTCGTGTCTTCGTGTGGATTTGCTCAACAGAAGTCTACATGTGGCAATGTTATTTTGTCTTGTATCATCTCCAGGCCATGTCCTCTGTTGTTTAACAGATTAATCTATGTGGTCATGGCACCTTGCTTTCCACGTTGTCTGTCTGCGTCAAGAAAGGAAAACCACTGAATTAAGAGTATTAACAGTTTTTTAAATGCTGTGTTGAGTTAGGTATTGCTTATGTGCTCAGGGCATCTGAGCGTATTCTGTATTTTTCTGCTTTTCATTGTACTGTTTTGCCTCCTGTCTAGATATTCCTGTATTTCCCACCATCACAGCCACTGTGACTTTTCAGGAGTTCCGTTACGATGAGTTTGATGAATCCATCTTCACTATTCCTGATGACTACAAGGAGGACCCCAGCCGCTTTCCTGATCTCTAACTAAACTGGAAGGTGAATGATGAATAACAATACCAGCGTACCACAATGAAAGCGAACGGATGCCAATAGCCCACAGGTATAGGTAGAAAAGTGGGTCATAAAGGAAGGGACAAACTCCATAATCCAGAAGAAAAGGGAATGTGCATCAAATGACTGATGTGCTGATACTCACTGTAATGGGCATCTAATCTAGTCCCAGATTTACAGCATCTCCTGCTGTGTCCTTCACACTTTTATACATCCAGTACTCCAAGCGTGGTAGTCTGGCACCTCGGTGATCCTGAGAATGCCCAACAGCTGTGAGGAATATCATTCCTTTTTAAATTTTTTTACATTTCTTGGTGATACAAAAAGCACTCTTGGACCATTAGCATCAAAGTTGAAATGTCTTAGCTGGATATTTGCCCTTTAAGACATCCCACCATACCTAAAATGACCATATTATATTCTTTCAAGGTTTGTTTTCACAAATTGTAAACTATGTATCATTATGTATAGATCGGTAACTTGAATGTTAGCTGAAGGTATATTAGAAGGAATGCATTTTCTGTAGATGAATGAACCAAATGGTAACCATTAAGCAACTGCATTTTCATACTGCAATACACTTTGGAAACAGCATTCGCTCTGCAGGGAATGAGGTACCTCCTCTAGCACCTTAGTGCAGTCCATTGTGGTGCTACCTGTCTCTCTCAACCATTAGTTTCTTCACCAAGCTCTCTGTTCATCTGCCGTTCATTGGCTCTGCACACAGCTTCCCTTCACCTGCTGGCTGGACAGTCCCTGCTGTGTCTGTGATGCTGTTGGGATTAGCTCACTTGGAGGTTCATTACCTAGAAATTGTCACCTTTTAGTTTCTTCTGTCCCATTCACTGAGAACGCTTGCTCCATAGTGGTTGAGCATCCACTGGGTTATCTTGTGTTTGTATTCAGCAGCTACTTAATAACATGGGATGCATATAAAGAGTTTTTAGAACAATAAGCTCAAGCATTAAACCTTCATGTAAGAAAAGATTTTTCTTGAAGTTAGTTTAATTGTAGTGCACATTGAATAGGGCTCACATTGGGAGATTTTATTTTCAAATGCTTAGGATGCTTTCTGGTTAATTTCCTTTGTCTTAATGTTTTTAATATGTAGGTGTTTCAGTACTCTGGCTTCTTGAGCTCATTCTCAGTGGTTCCAGTCTCCTAATTTGACAATAATCCAGCTTTTTGGTATGTTAGGAAGAATTTGTGCAAAAGGCTAATGGTGCTATTTGTTTGTAATAAGAAATTTAGATTAAAGTGCTGGTGTGTAATTGTACAAAAATGTAAATATTTTCAAAGTTATATTCTTTGTGCACTGTAGTCAAAACTTTTTCTGGAAATCACTAGAGTTAAGTATCAGACTTTTATTATAAAGCGTATTGTCGATGCTTAGTGAAGGTAACCAACCTCACTGGCCCCACAGGTGGCAGAGGGAGGTGGCTTTCGCAAGGCAATAGAAGCTGACTTGTTGGGCACATCGGCAGAACATGGGAATACATGTTGAAAGCAAATGTACTTTCTGAACTGCTGGAATCTGTGTAAAACCCAAGGCGGCTGCTCTAGAGAAGTGCAGTATCCACTCTATAAGTGAGTCACTGTTGGCAAAGTACAGGTAAATGGGATATAGGAAGTTGAGGTTGATCCTCTGCTAGCATTGCTAGGAACCTGAGAGTTTCACAGGTGAGGAATGTCTGCTTGCAGACTGCAGTAGATATACTGCAGTTAGTGATTCAAAATCAAATTGAAAATAAAACTATAGGGGAAAAAAGCAAAGGGAAATAAAGAATTGCTGTAATTACTTCTGAAGTACTGTATCAGGAGCAGATGTTGAACATTCAGTAGGAATGATAGAACTTGTTTTTCCAAGTAATTATGAATTCCTAAAGTGTTCTACATGTCCAGTATAAGTGGACAGCACCTGCTGCTCCTCCTGGGAAACAGCTGAGATCCTTATTGCGGGAGACCTGGGCTGGATCTGCGTGGAGACTGATGGTGGCAGTGCAGGTCGGGATTCAATGTCAGTGGGGCCAAACACCTACTGCTTCTGTCGCCCTCTGTTACAGGTGCCCATTGCGGGGTGGGATGCTTTGTGTGGCTCTGCTGGACTGGCCACACGCAGTGCTGGCTGTGATACAGCACAGGTGCTGTACTGGGACACTGAGGAGCCTGGGAATCCTGGTGAATGCAGAATGTTTCTCCATATGGTGAATGTTAGAAACTCTTGTTCTTGGTCTCACAGAAAAAGAACCATGTGTGCCAATGGTTCATACTTTGCATTTGTGGTTATTCCAAGTGGCCACCAGGGCTTGCTGACATAGGAAGGAGCATCCATAGCTGGAGATATGTGATTCAGGCAATAGAGTGGCTCTAGTGGACTGGATTCTAGACTGAAAGAACAAAGGGTTTTGTGTAACCTCACAGGTTTCTGTATCCGCATCTGCCCCAAAACCAGCCTGTGTGGTCTGCTGGTGGCAAATGAGGTGTCCAGCTGCAAGCCCACTGCAGCCTGTGGAAATGTTTTCTGTGATTTGCATGGACTCTGGCTGCAGGTTTTGTGGGGTTTTTAACCTTCATGATTATACCACTACTGATTTTGATACATTTTAAGATTTGCAGAAACTTTTTATAGTGGGTTGCTGTACTAAGTTTGTTCTAACTGGGAGTATCAGCAGAGTGGAGTGGACATGGATGTGACTGACTGTACCCTTTACATCATTACGGTGAACATACCCTCCTGTCACCTTCCTTCCTGCTCTGGAGGTAAACGAACCAACTCCAGCCAGATTGTCCTTTCCGTCTTGGTGGCTGTTCTCAGATTCCTGTGGCAACCTTGTGAATCAAGGCTCAGCAAACTGTTTCTCCATACATTTCCTTCCAGCTTTTCATGTCTTTTCTGTCTGAAACATTCCTAGTGACGAGTTTTGAAACTGAAAGCATAGGGAAGCTTGAGGCAGGGTTTTCTGATGGATGTATACAGGGCAAGCTGCAGGGATCCTAACTAGCATGAGGGTCGTTGAGCCGAGCCTGCCTTCCAGCCAGGCATCTTGGCACAGCAGTAGCGATCCCCAGGGGTGAAGAGGTGGGATTCCAGCAGCAGAGCTGTACCACTGCAATTCTTCAGTGGTGGCTCCATCCACGCCGATATCAATGTCTTAAACACAGTCATGTGTTTTGTGTTGAAATCTATTTTTCCTAGCAGAACTTAATTTCTGGTTTTTGCTTTGCTTTTAAGACCATGCTGGGTGTTAAGGGAAGGTTTGGTCCTCTGTGGAGGACCTGCAGCATTTTTACAGAGGTTCTCTTGTCCACTGCAGTGCGACTGGAAGCGCATCTGCTTTCACTGGTCAATCTGACTGTGCATGTGTAGGAACTTCCCTGCAGCAGCTACCCCTGAATGTAAGAGTAGCTGGGTGACTAAAGCCACCCCTGGATACTTGGCTGGTGCCACTGGCTGCTGACACGAGTTGGGTGGTAAAGGGAGCTTGCATGGGTCTGGCAGGAATTGCCACATGGGATGCACGGGAGCAGCGTGGTGTTCTCCAAGGTGAAGCTAATACTGGTGCATGAGTGAAGCACGTGGAGGGGGAAACCTCTGTGCTGGGGCTGCGAGGAGGGCGCTGCTGCTTCTGATCTCACCACATGGAGTTTTTATGGATATGTATTACAAGCCAGTCAATAATCTGGTACATTTGCAAAAGCATTCCTCGGGTTGTTTAACCAAACTTTTACTGGTCTTCCAAAACATTGCTTTAATTTGTTGCAAAGGGAATGCGTTTTCTTTTCCTCTCAAGGAGCTGCTGTTCCAGTCACTGCGCTCACTTTACTGCAATTCTCAAATTATGTATTGGAACGATTTGTTACAGAGAACTCTGAATATATTTGTGCTGGAAACCCACCCCGTTAAGTTGATATTCAAAGCAACTGTCTTGTTTTTTCAATGTTTCTGTTCTTGATTTGACATTCATGCCAGGATAACTGCATTATTTAATCTGTATTAACAAACCTCCTGTAATGCTGCAGTTTCACATTTATTTTCCTTACAGTTTGTAATTATCATGGAAACAATGTCACTGTTTTGCATCTTATGAGTTGTCTGGTCCATGTGTCTAACTTACCCTCACTAACGGTAACTTTTGGTTGTATCATTTGTTAGAATAAAGACCAAAATATGATCGATATGATTTTTGAAACCTTTCAACCCGAGTTTAACTCTGCTCCCACTGTTCTCCTCAGGATACAGACACTGTAGCCACGCATCCCTGGGCATGGATTTGGGCTGAGGGGACAAGCTTTTTTTTTGTCAATTCTTAAATAAACCCCTGCAAGTTCCCTCTAGCCTGCTCCTTACCCTCTGTAAAGCTCCAGATTTTATCGGACTGCTCAGTCCACAGGGGAAAAGCAGGGACAGCAGCTCCTCTCCATTCTCCAGGACACAGAGGAGTTGAGAAGCTGGTGTCTGGGAGGGAGACAGTGTGAGTTTGATGAATCGTGTTCATTAAGCACCTAAGTTTTATCTCTTAAATTCAGAAATGCACTTAAATTCAGTTAACAAGATGGGACAGGTGGTTGTAACAGGAGTGGTGGAAGAACTGAGGATGACATGGAGAGCAAAACCTGGAAACTTTGGGTTTCATTTTAAGGGTTTGTGTGGTTTTGGTTTTTTTACTTAAATTGTACTGCAGGGATCTCCCTCTGGTAGGAAGAGTTCACCATCTTTCAAATCTCCCTTTTATAAAGAGTAAGGAGAACTCATGTTTGGAGTTACAGAAAGTTCTCAGACCAGCACTAGTAAACCCCTTTCAGTCAGGGAGTGGTTGTAGCTGTTCCAGCACTGCAGTGCAGCATGAAATCCTGCAGGCAGCTTTATCACTGTAAACTGGTTCACACAAATATCCCAATGACAACAAAAGGCACAGCTATGCAGGCATCACCCACCCTGTCTGCGTCTGGTTTGGTTTTGTTACGTGGGCTCCTGCTCTCTCACTGTGGGAAGCACAAGCCCAGCAGCAGCTCCACAGCAGCAGCCCCTCAGCCCTGAGAACACTCAGAGCAGCTGAGCTGGTACAAGTGGGCACGTTTACAAATTCTAGAAGCAAGAGTGTGGATCAAAATGGCAAGTTCTGCTCTGCCTGGGGCCAGGGCTGTTTGGAAAAGGCGAGGTGAGTCATCAGATTCAAGAAGCTCGGGCACTGCTCCTGGTTTAAATCTGGGAGTTTTCAGCTGACCTCGGAGCCTGCTTTACGTGCACAAAGCACTCACTGCTCCCCCCTTCCACTCATCTTCCATTACCACCTTGAGGATAATAAGGGGGAAACGTTCATATTTCCATGGAAATCAAAAGAATTTTTACAGATACATACTTTCAAAAATTCTTGTCCCGATACCTCCACATTTCCATTTAAGCCCATTCCCTCCATTCTTCGCAAAAAGTAAGATAGTTCCTTCAGTGTAACACACTGCATGGACTAAGGCAGCAGATGGCTCAACCATCTCAGGGAACTGTTAGAGTCCTTGAAATAAAGACAGGTGAAGAAAAACACACTCTAAAGTAAAACTGTGAAGCTGCATGGTGTGAACAGCTGCCAGTCAAGGTTTATAGGAACACAAGTATAAGTTTAAGGGTTTTATTATCAAAGTTTTGTAAAACAATTTCAGAAACTGTACATCCACATGGCACAGACTGCAGCCTACTTCTGCCTTTTACCTGCACAAAAGTAAAAGCTCCGGAACATCTGTTACTAAGGGAAGAGCTTTGCCTACCTACCTCGCATATAACATGGAATCACTGTGTGCATAGGAGTACTACTGCAGTGACAGTAAACACAAACTGATTAGTTTATACAACTTGAGATCAAGTAAAAAGTACGTTATCAAGTAGACTTGCTTTTAAAAGCAGACAAAGGTCAATTTTAAAATGCACTACCTTTCTGCAATGTGTTTAGCTCATTAACAAATAAAATGTCCTGGATTACAAAAAAATCGCACAAATCAACCTTTAATCACTGGGCACTGATCAAGCAAAATTTTTCACTTCTCAAGGCTCCAGAAGAGAAAGTTAGAAACATTACAGCTCACCTGAGGTGGATCTGAACAGATAGATTGAAAAAAAAAAAAGCCCTCAAAAAGGTCAGTGCATTTCAACTTTGTCAAAGCCAAACAAAACCCATTGGGAAAAACAAAAGAAAACTAACCGACCCCAGCCAAGCGGCTTTAAAAAAAAAAAACCAACACGCCCTATCTCTATCAGAATGCTGATTTGCAGATGTACTGTCGATATTCTTTTGTAGTCACACTTAAGACCCTGAAGTAGTTCTGCCATAAGTTGTAGGACTTCAGAACACAGAGGATGTTTCTGCCACAATCAACATGCAGTCAGTGCATTCCCTACACTGCTCTATTACTGCAATGGATCAAACTCTAGGAACACTATCATAAGTGAGCTGATTACTAAAGGAGATCGGACAACAAACAGTCCATGCCTGCTGTAGATGCATGCAGCTTTTTACTTTTGCTTGAAGCATCATCGAGTTAGTAAGAATCGCTTGGCTACGCAAGCCCTTTCAGCCGTAACGAGGATGGTCGCCCTTCTATGCTGCTTTCAGTGTGAGTTAGTATCGGGAGATTTATAAACCATGGATAGCTTGGAGCTGTATACATCTAGGTTTAGGATTAACAAGTACAGCATAAAAGAATCACACAGGAATGACACTGATGCATGTCTGCAGCTGTGTCTGCTGCAAAGGCAAAACTCAGTCACTCATATCCATGTCCTCTTCGTGATGATCATCCCCATTCACTTTGGACTCCCTTGCTGAATCTCCGCTTCCTTTCTCGGCAGCGGACTCCTTCACTTTAGGAGAGGAAGAGTCTGCCATTTTCTTCTCTTCCTTTTTCTCCTTCTCGCTGTCATATCCTTGCTCTTCTTCATCGTAATCCCTTGTGACCTGCTTTGCCAAGATAAAGGAAAAATAAGTAAAACTTGCTTCCCCAGCCCCTGTGGTTTCAGGTGAAAACTGCAGCACAGGCAGTGATGCTAAACAGGGTTTTAAACATACTTTCACATCTTTATCACTCTCAGATTTTCGTTCTCGATCCTTCTCTTTGTCTTTGCTTTTTTTTTTCTTGCTTGTTGACCGCTCCCTCTCATCTCTACTTCTCTCCTTGTCTTTATCCTTCTTTTTTTCCTTTTTATGTCTACAACAATAAAGCACATAAAAAGTGAAAACCACAATCAACCACCCTGTGACCAGAACACAAATGGGGCTCAGACTATTAGCCACAGTTCTTTACAAACCTAGAGGGAGAAATAGCTCCATGCAACTAAGGCACAGAAAACAACTAAAAAAAACAATTTCTCAGTGCTGAATCCAACACAGCCACCACAAAGCCAAGTCTAAGAAACACCATACTAAGAACACTATGGTGTTCTATGTAGGAGCACCTCAAGTTCCCCACTTACAGAGAGAGGATCACAAAACACCCACAGCCACCCAAAAGTAGCCAGCTGCTATAGCACAGACCAGGAACTCTGGGCAACTCCCACTCCTCACCCCTGGAACGCCTCACACGTGGAATTCCTGGGCACTGACAGAACAGCTCTGTGCTTGATGCCAGTTACAGTACAATAAAAGCAGTGGCTGTCAGCAGGGATCCAACCTCTCTCAAGACACCACTCTATGGGCTCACTGTAAGTCATGCCAGACGTGTCATCTTCAACATAACTCCACAGGGATCTTTGCTACAGCCAACATTTGGGGAATTCCCCACCCAGACACGGTCTGGTTTTAGCCAAGAGCTTTACTGACCTTCTTGGAGATGGGGACCGGGACATTTTCCTTTTAGGAGACCTGGCTTTTTTAGGTGACCGTGTTCCACTCCTGCTTCTTCTACGTCGTCTTTCTCTGCAAGAGAAATAAAAAAAAAATACAATAAAAGCTTTGATTAATTTTATTTTTTTAAAGCTACAATTACACTTCTGGCTCCAACACCAACCCTGCTCCAGGCGCAGTCAGTATGCAGCACTCACAATGGGTATTTACTATCAGCAGTGGTTGATCAGCAGAGCAAGCTGTTTCCTATTCTACCTTGACCCTCACAAACCAACTGCCTGCTCAGACTGTGAGGGATGCTGACTCTTCTTGCAAACAGAAACAAAACAGCTTGTTCTTGTTAATACTGCAAGTTAATTTGGCAAGTTTTTAAAAAAGCATGGTAGACATTTTTCATGTATTTATTCCACAGATCAGGGAAGAGTTTGAGTGACCTCAAAGCACCCTACTTTCTTTGATAAACATTGGTACACAGGGTTATGGGGAGGAGCTGAGAGAGTTGGGGCTGTTTCGTCTCGAGAAGTGGAAGCTGAGGGGAGACCTCATCGCTCTCTGCAGCTCCCTGAAAGGAGGCTGGAGCAAGGCAGGTGTTGGTCTTTTCTTTCAAGTGACAAGCAGTAGGATGAAAGGAAATGGCCTCAAGTTGCACCAGGGGAGGTTTATATGAGGAAGAAGTACTTCACTGGAAGGGTTGTCAAGCACTAAGAGAGGCTGCCCAGTGACATGGTGGATCACCATCCCTGGCGGTGTTCAAAAAGTATGTGTAGACGTGGCTCTTCAGGACATGGTTTGGTGGGTGTGATGGGTTTGGACTGATGGTTGGACTCGATGATCCAACCTTAATAATTCTCTGATTCTATTTTAAGTAGAAACTATTCTGAGCCCAAACAAAATCTCCAGAAAGTTAGTGTTAGGGTTAAAAAAAAAAATCATCTTGCAGACATAGGCAGAGAGAGCACACCTGCATTTGTGCATGTATCCAGTGTATTCCCCCATATACCCACAACAGTCACCACCTCATTACACACAAGAATGTTCGATTTTATTGCAGTGGTTAAAGCACACGGGAAACAAGAGACCAAGGAAAACTTTCATGTTACTGTACCTGCTTGTGCTTCTTGATCGTCTAGTTGTGCTGTAGCTTTTGGGGGGTGTTTTAGAGCGTTTCTTTTCTTTGTCTTCCTTCTTTTTATCCCTTTTAGTAACATAAAGATTTTAAGTTTAATTTCCAAATGATTCAAGTAGCATTTACTACTTTTGCAATGTAGGAAAATGCATGAAGACACGGTAAGTGCACTGGATGGCACATAGCGCACAGTGCCTCTGAGGCCAGCCACATTAATGGAAACAAAGATCAAAGTTATCTACAGCAAAACAAAGGAACAGCTCTTCTACAGCTTCGGTGTATAAACAGCACAAAGCCTGCAAGTCTGGATGCTTGCATTTCCCACTTTCCAAAGACAGTTACTGTGTGGTTCAGCTAATGCCTGCTGCTCCTGCTGACTCCCAGGAAAAGCACAGTATGTGTTTTTAGGCAACAAACTGCACCCATGTATAGGGCAAGCGTAACACAATTCCAAGAGACGTGACAAGAGACTGAATTTAAGAAGAGATACTAGATCATTTTGACCTAGGTGTTATGTTTGTTTGTAGTTTGCTTTTTAAATCGAGCACCAAAATTTAATAATTTAATTACTAGCTAACAAATGTATTTACTGAAGCAATTACCTGGTTTTAGATGTGCTCCTAGACCTTCTGCCCCTCTCTCTGGAATGAGATCTTCTTCGCCTTGGACTTTTAGATCGCCTCCTGCTTCTTGATTTTGAATGGGACCTTCTCCTTGATCTGCTCCTTGACCGTCTATCAGTAACAGATGGTACATGGGATTTAGATACATGCAATTTTGATATACTATTCAGAATCCATCTGGTCAGTGTTAACAGTACGGTAATACACAATGATACAGAAAACAGGAAAAAAAATAGAGAAAGCAGCATCAGAGTCCTGTTGAGTCTGTCAAAGAAACAGAAAAAGGAAGTGCACAAATGCTAAATGTCAAAGAACAATGACACTTCCATCAGCTCTCTTAGTGCTCTCCTTGTAAGGAAATACTAGTCCTAACGTAGAGGAGAACTGGTAAGTCACTTGGAGGTATGAAGACATTTTTAGAACACTAAACCAAATCCAAGCCAATTACTGAACACATAAACAGTAAAGAGTACAAATGGGAAAGCCACAGTTAATATGGTTTTGCACGCACCACTGGGATGCATTGACTTATTGGAGATGACAAGCTCACAGCATAAATGAGTTGTATCTCTTTCTGTTTGGGTAGGACAATATTAAGATCTCCAGTCAGGAACAGAGCTGATCTCCAAATAAATCATAAACGAGAAACCACTGGAAAAACTTCTGTCCTAGATAATTCCACTAAGCTGAATTTGCTGCACATAGTAGAAACAGCCGAACAGGTCAACATTTATGTACAAAAAGCTTCCTAGTGCTCAGTTTCAACAAAAATTATAGTTACCACATGAACACACTGCAAAGACACTGAAGAAAGTGTGGAAGTTTAAGGCTCTATTCTAAAATGAACAGCCTACAAATGGCTTAGGTGTTCAGAACAGCAAGGGCCATGTAAATCAAGGCTCTGTGCTAAGGTGTCTCTTATCCGATACGAGAAGCAATTCCTTGTTAAATAAAACCAGAGTCCAGGCACTGCCAGGACTAGGTGTGCTGGAGTTCCTTCTGCACTAATTTAAGGTATTTTTGAGGAATTTTTTACTATCCTCTCCCTCCTGTGCTTTCTACAAAAATTGAGGCAAGCCTCCACCTCACACTACAGTCTGGCCAAATCACAGCCCCTGTCTCCTTCAGACCACTTGCATTCTTCATCTGTCAGCTTCCATGAGTGAAGGGTCACTTCCAAGAAGTGTTTTTGAAAGAACAGTTTGGGTTATGTGGGTTCTTTTAAAGGAAATAAGCTAACTACCTGTGTCTTGATGAAGAAGGTGTCCTCCTCCTCCTCGAGCGTGACCTTGACCTTGAATGTCTTCTCTTATCATCTTTTTTGTCTGGAATTAAAAAGGAAAACAAATGTTATTTTAGTATTTGAAGAAAAGAAAGCTATAAATATAAATAAGATAAAGACAACCTAAGGAATATTTTGACATTTGAAGTTAGGGCTTATCCATCCTTTTCCTCAAAGATGACACAAGGAATGAACACATGACAAAACCACAAAGTTTTATGCAGAACTGAAGAAGCCAGCGTTCAGAATATGTTTAATTTAAGTCAGTTAAAAGACGACAGCTGCAGGGCAATGGAAAGTTATGTTAAAATCTCGGAATCTCTGCCATTTTGTGAAGAACTTTCAAATCCTTTGAGAATCTCTCAAATTATTGTTTTGAATTTCCCACACAAAGCCTCAAGCAAAACAATCAGCATTTTTTTCTGGTCAAATAAAAGAACAGGGGCTCTATTCTCTCCTGAAAATGATCAGGAAGCTCAAAACTGTTTTCAACGTTTCAAGTCACTGCTTCTCAGATCTGGTGGATCTGACAAGCGTGGGTAAACTGCTGCATCTCCTAAAATAAAACCTACTGAAACAAGCTACAAAGAGAATGATTTACAGACTTCCACAGATTACAAATTAAAAGAAAGGAAATTGTCCCCAAGAACAAACACCATTAAGATGTCGCATGGTTCAGACACGTGCTGTTTCCAACGAAATCTCAGGGATGGCAGTATGAACTTTAATCAGGGGAAACTTAAGCATTTTGCAATCCTCAAATCAAGCAAATTTGCGAAAAAACAGAGGATTAAATCCATGCAGCATTCACACTATAAGACAATTAAAAACCTACCAACTAGAAATCATGTCACTGTAGAACACAAAAGCCTTAAGACAATATAATACACTATGCCAAAATTCCATCTTGAATGAGGTATTTCACCATTTGAAATTACCTGGCTCTATAGCAGCAGAAATTAATGACTGTGCTTCTCGTACTCTTTTCATAGCTTCTTCTATTTCTTTACTGGAGGTATCTGATTTCAGACTTGGTGAAACAAGACCTGCAGCTACATGGTTCAACCTGATCAATAAAAAAAGAATTTCAGAAATTCATTATTGATGAATCCAAGAAATACATGCCTCTGCTGTCAGTCTGCAGCCTATTCAAAGTGACTGATGGAAACAAATCAGAATCTGCTTGTGTTTTGGCACCATTCAGATAAGAGTTGCAAGTCTAAGATGTGGCATTTGTGCTGAAAACAGTGGCACAAGATACTAGCACACACGGCTCTCAGAATTCCAGTAAACTGTAGACAATAGGCAAGTTTATGTTGTCTTTCACAGATGTTTCTAATGATGCTTTTTAGAACTTTTTTGTACATTATAATTCAAATTCTCATTGCCTGGAAGTGCAACTCCAGAGGAAAGAGTATATTACACAGCAGAAAGTAAGCTTCCATTTTGATAAGCCACACTGAGAAGCCTGCAAACAGTACTGTGATTGTTAAAGTTCAGAAGACCTGTTCTACAAGGTGGCTTTGAGGCCAACCAGGTATGCTCAATATGCCTTATGTTTATCTAATCCATTATCTTGGGTAACTATTTTATTCAATCAGTCATGTACTCCCTGTTACAGAAATGCCAGTTCAAAAGAGAATAATATGCCAGAGCAGTGTTGAAAATGAAGATGGGTCTCATATATAGCTATGTCCCCTGGCACAGACCAGATGGCTTCGACAATTTAAAAACACTGAAACAGCCAAGCAAGGTGAAAAGTCATCTATTTACCTGATACAGCAGCAAGGTAAGCACATGTGGATACGCTTTCCTGAAGCTGAGAACTGAAAGAAGCTTCCTGCAATTTACAGCACAAGAACTTCTGGAAGCAGTGGTCGTTTCTTTGCATCTAGTCCACTTTTCATCCACTTATTTGTCTAACAGCTTTTTTCAATGGCATATGATTTCATCATCCTATTGCAATGGCATCAACAACCTAACAGCACACGAATATACCCAGTGCTACAATCCGTCCCTACCTGTTGGCCCCATGCCATGCTATTTTTAACAAAACTATCCTTTTCCTGAATACTGAAATAAAATACAGCACATACCTGTGCTTACTGTTAGTTCCTCCTTTTTTCTACCCACCAATAAGACACGCTGCCTTTAACAACAGCAGCTAACATATGCAGACTCTTTTATCACCTTTCAAACAGTTCTTTGTCCCTGCTCACTCTCAGCCATGGCCCTTTCATTTCAGCCTTGCAGAATCTATGGTGCAGGCTGCACCTTTACACTATGGACACAAGAATGACAGAAATTACATGAAAAACTGAACTTCTGTCTCCAGCAAAACAAAATCCCAGAGACTACCTGGTGTTATTCCTTAGATGTAAGGCTGAGTAATGTTCATTTCTATGCTCACTTCTCTCTACTACAGAAAAGTGTCTACAAAAGACCCAAAGGCACCAGTTTTCCCCAACCATAATTAGACCCAGCAGGACAAAGACTGGATACTGAATCACAACAGATATTCCCAAGACCAAGCAGACTGCAATATAAATATTTGTAAACACTGATACTTACTTTGGATCCACTGTGCTCATAAGTTTTAGCAGTTGATCTGCTGCAAGAGACTGTGAGGAGGGAAAAA
The DNA here is from genome assembly GCA_033459285.1 of Clamator glandarius. Taxonomy (NCBI): domain Eukaryota; kingdom Metazoa; phylum Chordata; class Aves; order Cuculiformes; family Cuculidae; genus Clamator; species Clamator glandarius. The sequence continues at coordinate 2,345,687 of JAUNZM010000110.1, read as the reverse complement.
AACCCAAGAGTGTTAAAACCATGTTGAAAGATGTGAACAAGTAAGAAAGTTATCTTCCTCGAAAGCACCCTCAGCAGTGGCTAAAGCAAAAAGTCACAACAGATCAAAACCAGATCCCCACATCCCAAACAAGCTGCTTGCAAAAAGGCATATTGTTCTGTTTTCAAATTTGTGGATGGTGCAGAGGGTGCAAACACTACATTTCAGTGGTGCTTAGGTACTTTTTCTCCCACAGAAGGCATAGGCCCTTTCCTCGAAAGAATCAGAACAGTTTAAAATAAAAATACCTATTTCATACACACAATATTTACAGATTCTCTCTCTGTTACTACAAGAGAATAGAGATCTCAGTAGAGAACTAGGCTGTCTGTCCATGGTAAGTCCTCAAGTTTATTAACGATAAGCAAAAACTTCTTTACCCTAAAAATTCCACAAGAAAACACATTTTACAGTTCCTCAGAAAATCCAGATGACATTACAAGTGGTCACTCCTTGTACTTGGGGTGTGTTAACAACAAAATGTTCATTCTCCACTAATTTTCTCTATACAGAGGCAGCCATGTGCTGAACCTAAAGTTTGTTACAGTCAGCCAGCTTAATGCGCAAAGGAAACAATCCATCATATCAAATTCAGTTTTTTTAACATGCACTTAGAATGCTTTAATTTTATTATCACCATTATTTGCTTGTTATTACATACGGTAGGCATGACGATATGCATGAGAACGGTAAATGACGGATTTCTTAGTCACACATTAAATTATTAGTACTTCTTGTAGGTGTAAAACACGTTCCTTGTACAGTACTTGGTTCTTGTATCTTAAATATTAACTCAATAGTCTACTCACTATTACCTAATAGTTTAAGTCTTTTATTCAGTTTTTTAAAAGACTACAGCCTACAAAGTTTTCCCACACTCTTTCCACACCTACAAAATTAAAAAGTCAAACCATTTTTTTTTACTCTAAGAGCCAGACAGGTTCACAGCTTGATAAGGACACATGTGAAATATTTAAGTACTGGTCCCAAACAATTTTTATTTTATTCCTATAGATGCTATTTATTCCAAATAGGTGCTCAGAAAAATCAATCACTGGATTTTTCAGGCAGTGACTGTTAAACTGATATGAATGGAAATTACTTTTAAACCAGAAAAGAGAGCAGCAAAAGAAAAGTGTTCATATATAAGCCTGCTACATCAGGAAATACAGCCCACATTCTGTAACAATGCAAAGGAGTTTAAAGAACCAGCAGTCTGTGTCCCAATAAAATGTAGTATTTTGTAACAATTCTTCAAACCTAACTATAGTCTATTTCCAGATCTTCAGCTGGTTACTTAATGTACTGGTGAATACCAAGAGCACTATGTATGCCAGTCAAACTACAAATGTGCCAAGGACAACAAATAAAACTTTACAATGTGCGCCATACCTGAGAGTTTAAGTTTGCTCCAGGAAGCCCAAGAGCAGCTAGGGCAGGATCAAGAGCAGGAGCTCCTAAAGCAGCTAAAGGAACAGCACCAATCTGTAACAGAGAGAGTAATTAGATAAAGCCGTATTAAAAACCAATGAAAAGCTGTTAAGCCAAGATTCTCAAGCACTAGACATGTGGAAACCTGAGCTGAGTTTTACTTAGGCTTCTAGCTACAAGAAACACACTAAGGTCAGTGAGTGTTTCAGTTTTCCTGACTCAAGTATTCCAAAGCTTACTATATGAAAGATTTTTTCCTCTAAAAATATTTTAAAATTAAATTCTATTTCCTCTGCATCCGGGGGGGAGGGGGCGGAAAGTAGAACAGTAAAGCATTCCACTGTATTTAAGAAATAGTATAAAATAGAATTATTTTCCAGTATTAAAATGAAAGTTCATTATAAGCTTCTGAGCCAACTACCACATATTTAAATCAATTTAGGATTGAAATGAACATGTCTTACGCTAAAAGACAATATAGTATTATTACATCTCTGAAATTTTTCAAATTTAGTTATAACTAGCAGATGAGTTGAAAAGCTAGCGGAAGAACAATGAAGTCTTGTTCTCCCCTCCTTCATTCTCACTCCTTCCTGTCTGCCTGCTCTGGCACTTGAGATTCATTTGCCAACCAATTCAACCCACTGGGCTCTCAGAGAACTTACTGCTCTGCTGTCTGCACCAGGCTAACACAACACTTCAAAGGGTTAACACGCAGTTCACAGTGCACTAAATAAATTCTACCATTAAATGGATTGGGAGTAGGCTAGGATTCAGTGTGACAGAACTAAAATTAAGGTGGTTCAACTACCATTTGCAGGACGGTATTTATTTCTTCCATCCCTTTCCTCAAGTTTTAAAGATAACCATTAGGCTTCTCCCTCTACATACAGCTAAAGAGACCTTCTGAATAAGTCAATGGCAAGCAGTAGCAAACGCACTGGGAATCCTTCATGCAATCAGAAGTCATAACAGAAGCTACACAAGAAAGACCTAAGCAGAATCTGAAGGATTAGATTTGAGAACTGCAGAATTAATGAAGCTCTATTCTTACTAATTTTCTCTTGTACTTTGACTAGCTGTTCTCTAATAAGATACGCTTTGACTAAAACTTTTCTCCACAATCAATTAGTCTTACTGTGCATCTCCCACAGAAATTATTCTGTGTTTAGCTAATGAGTAAATACAGGCTAAAATTTCTGACCCTCAGCTGGGGGCACGTCAACTCCTTCAACTAGAAGAGTTTAAAACCAGTAAGATCTCTACTGCCTGTCAAATATGTCTGTAAGTGTACAACAGATAACAGAGGGATGAGAGATTTTAAGACATGACCCTTAGGATACCAGAAGCATCAATACTGTGGAAATGAAAGCATCCTATCTAGTAAGTTACTACCATTTTGCCACAATTCCTATCGCATCGCTGTAACAATCCACCAAGGTATAGAAAATAAACCATTCTAAGAATAAGCATTTGCACATCAGTCTATTTGTCCTGAAACAAAAACCAACAGAAAGTTAGAGTCAAACTGAGCATATCCAATCATTTCCCTTTACTTTGGTCTAACGGGAAAGCCTACCTGAGAAAGTGGGTTGGGAGTAGGCAGGAGTCCACCTCCAGGCAGAAGACCTGCCACAGCATTAGCTGGTGCCAAGAGAGACAAAGCCTTAGTCTCATCAGGAATAACTCCTGCAGAGAAACAGCCTTGCATTAGAATGCATTCCATTTCAAAGGCAGAAAAAACACAAATACACCCAGAAAATGTCTCCCTGATACACCACCTGAGTTTGCTGAAAGTACTTATGTTGGCTAAAATACAAAACTTGATGTCTATTAATATTTATCATTAATCTTTTTGTCAGAATGAAACTTCAATGTGTGAAAATTTGACTGTTCCTTTTTCTCTACAAATGGTTAAGTTTCTAGAGCAAAAAAATAGCACAATACACACTACTTTTTTGTTAACACTGCCAAGATTTCATCACCTGTACTCGATTTTTAAGTCATGAACCAAACGTAAGCAAGCACAGTCGGTTCTCCAGGGGTGTGCTCTCAACTTTCAAAAGCTGTTTTATGAACAACGACTCGTGTCGGCTGCTTCACTATAAAGCACACAGAAAAATCAAGATACACAAGACAAAAAAAGTTTGATTTAGGGGTTAATAATATGGTACAGTTCACTATGTTTTCTTTTACACCTACCATATAAATTTTGTAAAACTTAAAGAGAAGGTATGGAAATATTTTTGTTGAATCAAGCGTAGGGCTTTTGCTGACTTGTCAAATGAAAATTAAAGTCACTGCAGATCTTCAAATACACGCTGTGTATGCCTGTCTGTGGGTGGATGGGTGCATACATACAGTATATTGTGGCACATTCCTTACCTGTGCAGTAAAATGCATTTGTTCCAATATGTGCCATGCTTATTGTACCAAGAATGCTGCTACACACTGCCATTTTCAGAAGAAACTTCTGGCCCAAAATCTTGCAGCCAACTAAGACAAGTGTCTAATTTTACTACCTGCTCTGCATATATAATTTTAAGGGTCCTACTATGAAACAAGTAATTATGTAGGTTATTTTTTTATTCTATCCAACAGCAAAAGCCCTATACAGATGGATTAATTTGTTAATGTGCCCAAGCCCCCAATATGAGAGTTCAATAAAACAATTTTACTTTATATTTGCAAATACCAGTAGTGTTTCTGTAATACATATTAAGAAACTGCATCTCATCATAAAACATACAATATGTACAGGGCACTTAAGAGAAACTGGATAAGCTGCAGAAGAAAACTGTTGGGTGGTATTTTCAGCAGGGCCTGGTATATAGTTCAGGCTGAACCAGGGAAAAGAACTGTAAAACACAACAACAAAAAAGAAAAACCACTGTTAAATAAAGGTAATGGTTCCTTCCACCTATACTGAGAAGTGCCGATAATACAAACAAATGTATAATACACAGCACTGTTATCTTGCTTGTGTCATTGAGCTGTCATCAATTTAGATACCAAAAGTTATGGAGGGAGAGGGGGGGGAAAAAGGTCATTTAGATAAAGGGCATTAATGCATAAATATATTAACATACCTACAGAGAGACTATGGGGTAATTTTGCATGCAAAATTATGTCTCAGAGGATAGTTATAAATTATATCTAAACATTTCAAATCAGTGCAACTACAACATTTCTGGCATCTAAATACAAATCCTCAGACTTATCTCGAGACACCTCATAGAAGATCTGCATCCATTAAAAAAAAAATCATGCATCTGATCCTCTAATTGTTTTTTAATTGTTTAGAAATAAATAAACTACAATTTTAAAAAAAGCAATGAGGCCCCTCACCAGTTAATTTTCATGCTTCAAGAGTTTTTTTTACTGCTGCTTTGTTAGAACCATGAAATACTGCATGAATGTGTAGAAATGAAAGAAAAAGAAACAGACAAAAGAAACAAACATTAACCAAAGAACCTAAATACCACCCCCAGCCACCTTTAAGATTAAAAGTTCCTTCCACATCTAGGAATATCACAGTGAAAATTACAAATACTAAACCTTACCGTAGACTTTGTGTATAGTTCTATAACACAAAGCAACAGCCAACACCAAAGTGTCTGTGTATGCTAAAACTGGAGTGCGCTTGCGATATAGGGGATAATTATCGCACTAAACAGATAATAAACATTTACTTTAGTGACAGTCAATATTAATACAGAATTATCACAATAGAAAAGAAAAGAGAAAAGGGCCCAGTTCAGCATAGGAGTTAAGCATATGCCTGGCTTTAAGCACATGAGCAATTCCACTATGGTTTTAAGAATAGTGCTGTATTGTGCTTAAACAGCTTGTTGAATTGGGACCCTGGCACTTGCAAGGAAAACTATACTCTGGCACAGGGACAAAAGCGTATCATTACAAAACCAGGGGCATCACTTTATTGGCTGGACATATCCCTTGTGATATGCCACATCATTGTGCCAAAACCATCAACACTCTAAACCGCTAGAATACCAAAAGAAACAGCCCATGAGGAACTCCTTGATTTAAACAGGCCCATTCAAATAATCCAATTTATTCATTTTACATTCTTTACACAATCTGAACCAAAACTATTGGGTGGATTTCTCTATGTGCCGGATTTATCCACCATCAAGCACAATGGACAAAGTCAGACTGACAAAGAGAAACATGTGTTTATCCTTATCGAAAAAGTTAAACACCACCATTCTTTGCCATGGGCCTTGGAGAGTATTTCCATACTATCCCAGCTGGACTGTTGCTGCATCATGCTTTAATGCAAAGGCGAGGACAAGATGCCTCTCAACTATGCTATTGTACCCACACTAGCGAAAGCAGAAGCAGTAACTTGGTGGCAATTGCAGAATGTGTTTCATACTCTCAAGAAGCAGCACACAGCAAAGGTCAGGCTGCAGATTCCTATATTCCAGACATCAAGTTTTCAAATCTTTTAAGTCTAAGGAATATAAACATAAGACAGCTCCCCAGGCCTCAAAAGACAGCCTACAGTATTACAGTGTCTTGATTATAGGTCTGAACCCAGGCCATGTCCCAAATTTATTACTCTAGTATGATTTAATCTGCAGAGATTTTATTTAATTAAAGCGATCTGGGAAAATCCATTATTTCAGAAGTAAATCAAGAAACAGTACAATGGAAATCAATTACTTCTAAAGCAAGTCTAGAAGAGTTTAATAAGACTTCTGTAAGAAGAGGTGTCTTCTCAGCACTTTGTTTTTTAGGTAAGTTCCAAAAACCCTGCTCATTGCTTTTCAAATTACTGTAACACCCTAAAATGTAAAAATAAAAAGAAGAAGAGAAAATGTAGTTAACAAGTGGTTACACCAGGAAAACACTTGGGGACTTGAGTGCTTGCTGGCCTTTAGTTAATGTCTAGAATCCCCTGTAGCTGCAGAGGACCCACTGTTTTTCAGTCATCTGGAAGGGCTTTGCATTTGCCTTCTCCACTACAAAAATCACACACACAAATAACAGAGAGAAGAGTTTATTATTTAGTGAAATTCTATAAAATATATCAAGGATGAACAAGAAAACTTGGAATAAAAAACTAGTACCAGTGCCCATTTGGCACCTCTTGGAAGATTTCACTTTCAAATTAAGCCATAATTATTCAAACCCTTGGTATACTGGACTGCACAATGAAATCGAGCGCCTTTTCAGGGAAGTTCTCAAGGAAATGCAGCAGCAGCATATCTCAAAGAAATGCTACTCTACCTTCCCAGGCACTCTCAGTAGGGAGAAATAGTTCTCATTAATGAGATTTATGTCTATGTGAGAGTGGCAAACAATTATTAAGGCAAAATACGATCAGAACATTGACCTGTTTGCATAGGTCTGTTCAGGGAAATGTCTCATTGAGACTGATGAATAGCAAAATTTACAAATAATTCTATCTAAAATGTTAATAATCTAAACTTAAAGATACATAACGCCAGTAAGAGGTAAACTTCCCACTTGCATCCAGTGTCAAGAGGTTAAAAAGATTTATTTAATCCATGGGCCAATGGCAATATACCAAGGGTTTCTAAATGTTAATATCTTACGTGTTTGACATTTTACTAACCCTCATTTTTGTGAACTATACTGGAATAAAATGCCATCATATGGTGGCTTCATAGGCCATTAAACAATGCACAAACCTTCTGCATATGGAACGACTATCAACGCTCTGTCAACGAATACAGTGTTTGTCAGATGCTGGGCCACAACTGCCGAGTCAGGATCATGGAACTTTACAAAACAGACACGCGATGAAACAGGCAAAGGAGAATCACTGAAAAAGAAAGAAATAAATTACTTAGATGGTAGCAAGTCTGGCAGCGCAAGACTTATAACTTCTATTGCCTCCGCACTTGCACCGAACCAGGAAGCTGCAGGGACTATGGGCACTTCCCTACGCAAGAACACTATTTCAGGGTTTGTATTGTCATTTTGCTTGACCACAGATAAGAAATTACACCACATGTAGTCAGTTCACTGTAAAACTGCAGAAATAGTTTGTAACTGGACATTAATTCTATCACGCACCATGTATATCACCAGCCACAGGAATGCAAATGAGTGCTCATGACCTGTCTGTGAGAAGGAAAGGAGACAACTAAAAGCTTTGCTCAAGAAAGATAAAAAGTTACCTACTACATACGTAAGTTAACATACATAACTTAAACTCAGTAGTTTTACACTCCCAGGGTTAGGGTCCAAATTACTGATTAAGGTAAATAATGAAACAAAGAATAATGATCAAAAGAGCATTATGATTTTACTTACTAAGACAATTTCGCAAAAGTTTCTAAATCACACTGCATCATGCTGCTTCTCACAGATACAGAAACAGCCAGGTTTGTTCAGAAGGGGTGCACACTAAACACATCTTGTCATCCAGCATGACCCCTGTCATCCAGTAACAACACTGGATTCAGAAAAATCAAAAAGCACAGGTGGACAACACTGCAGCTGAAATCTCATTCATGGGTGAAAAGTCCCTAAACAAGCCATCAGTAAACACCGATCTCTTAACAAGACAGGTCTGTACCTGCCCCACAGCTCAAAATGAGCAAAGCTGTGTAAAAAAACCCAGACATGGAAAATTCAAGAGAACGCAGGAGTTTTGAGTCACTTAAAAATCCCAAACAGACACCTACTTCATACAAGGACAGGAAAGGACTGCAGGCCATACGACTGTGTCCCCCCCTCCTCTCGAAACAAAACCAACCAAACTCCCAGAATCAGAATTAATCACAAAAAGGTTCAGAATTAATCACAAAAAGGTCCAGAATAGGTTTCAGAAGTCCATGTATCTTGAGAATGGTGTAGATTTTGCTTTAATCAGAAATTCAAACTAAAAGATAGCAAGAAAAAGTATGATGCAGACACAAGTGTACAGCAGATGAGTTCAAAGTTGCCTCCAGAAGGCACCAAGCAGGTACTGAAACTGCTAGGAAGTCCTAAAACCCGAGTTCCTACACAAGGCCAGGGTACACATGCGGTTCAGTTCTGTTCTCAGAACCAGAAGTAAAAATTAGTCTAAAGTGGGAGCTCTGAAAAATAGTCACTAGTTCTTCATGACAGAGATCCACCTTTACTAACCAGTTTCCCAGGAATAGTTACAAAACTAGATCTTCAAAATGCATCCCACGGCCAACACAACTGTGTCTGAGTTGAGGAACAGTGATCAAGTCTTTAAGCACTAACAGCAGAGAGAGTTGTCAGAACTCAGGAGAAAGGAGAATGACTTTACCATCAACAAGAATATAACCTAAGATCTATTACTGTTAGCACAAAGCCAAATACTATCTCACTGCACCTCCACTGAGCACAGGCTCAGCCCATCTTGCCAGTTACCTCCCTAAATGTCTATCAGATCACATTTGAATACATTTTAAATTTAACCTGATGCTAAAAACTAGACTGGAGCCAGCATATTGCAGCTTTTACTATTTTAATGTTAGAAACATTCACATCATCCAATATCTTGCAGTTTATTAAACTGGAAAGAAACACTGTAGTGAAAAAATGGCACAGATAGAAAAATTAAACCTATGTGCTCTTTTGTATCTACAAAGAGACAGCAGCTTGCCAAAATGTTGCCTTTTCTTAATTTCTTTTCACAAAAACATAAAAAAAAAGCAGCATTAGCAGTGTTTTATGGCACAACCGAATGGTATACTAACCTCACTTCTGAAAAAAGGAAACCATTTGTTACATTGAAGCAGTACAATATTTTCAAAGTTTCTTCAGTTGTCTCTAGTGACTGGGGCACACTAACCAGATTAGATACTGTTTGTAAACACGAGTGCAACTACCTACTCAACTGTGCAGCCAGCTCAATCAACAAAACCAACTGAAAATACCAACAGTTGTGCTTATACAGTCAGACATTTAATATAAATCAATATATTAGATTTTTATAAACGTATTCCCAGCCACTCCAAAATCCAAGCTGTGGCTGAGCAAAATTCACCAAGAACAGAACGTTCCCAAGAGTTACCAAAAAAGGCTACCATTATTCTAATTCATTAGCAATCAAGAAATTGAGTGATTCTCTCTCAGAGATCAGGACAATTAATTCCAAGACACAGGACAATACTGTAAGTAGCTGGTGTCGGAACAACATACCCATTCTGGAGTACACAGGTTCTGAAAATACAAGAGATAAGCAATCTTCGTATCATGACCTCTGACAAGTCGCTCCACCAAAGCTTCCTCATGTCGTAGGCAGCAGCTCAAATATTAAATCTGGGTTTTTTTAGGGATATTGCTGCTACTTACATAAACATAATTACTCATGCAGAATCAGGCTGGAATGAACAGATTGCTCATGCAAGAGATGTTCTCTAACACAACCGTGTTCATCGAGAACAGAGTTTAAAAAAAACACCACCCAAACCCTTGAAAAAGCAATACACATGCCTCATTGAAACAAAGCTGCCATTCTTCTCTCAGCAGAGCAGTGGCAACTGCAAGTAACACTGGTGTTCCGATGGTCCTTGCAAAACTGTCTTCAGCAGCTATGAGAGATGGCAGCAGATCTTGCCAATTACTAAATCATCCAACATCAGAAACTGTTACTAAGTATGCTCCTTATTTTATCAATCTTTAACTCTGGTAAAATTCTCTGTTCACAAGAATTTGACTGGATCATTCATATCTAAAGACCAAGAACAGAGGACACACTGGCTTCTCTGTCAAACCCCAGTGTTGCAAGACATTTTACGTCCCTGCTCCAGAGCAGAAACTTAAGTTTTGATGGAAAGACAGTTTTTGTATTCTAAACAGAATATGCTGGAATCAGCTTATATACATGTGTCTGTGCAGGCTTCTATGTGTATAAATACCTACGGCCTGGCTCTTTTTATTAAAAAAAAAAGGCACTCAGAAATCCATTCCCTCCACTTTTCATTTTTGTTGAAAATGGAGGATGAAGCTATTATGGAATACAATAAATACAAGAATCAGGCAAAGGATCTGGGGGAGAGGAGAAGGAAGATGGAGGAAAAGATCTGGGGATGAAAACCAGAAGAAGTCACAGACTTGTCTCCAGTACAGTCAAGCAGATCCAATGCTTGTGTTGAGCAGGGTGCCATGGGGCTGGTTCCTCACAAAACATTTATGTAAGGAACTGGATTAAGGATGCACAGGCAGTCCAGGGTATGGTAAAAGGCTGCTAGGCCTGGTCTGGGGGGGGGTTGTACAGCACTTTCTGATACCACAGAAGTAACTGTGAAACAGACAAGCTAATATGTACCTAAAACTACAAGGTTCCAGAAAAAGAATTCACCTACAATAACCTTCCTTAAAAACCGGACAAAATATTAAAACAGTGAGCATCACATCAACTAACCGCATCCACTTAAAGGCGAGTTACTTTGCTGGCTGCCAAATGTTAATGGTTCTACCATAGAAGTATTGTTATACCAGCTATTAACAATGTAACTCTCACATCTGGAACTCTCAATTTCCCTCACACCTACATTCCACTTCCTTTCCTGCTTCGATTTTTTTGAAATTGCCAAAATCCAACCCAAAGTAAGAAACTAGAAGAGCAGCAGAAATCTGTTTCTGAATTTCCTTCTACAATCAGCCAGCAGGATGGATGAATTCTCCTGGGTTTGGGCTGGCAGGGACTGAAGACTCAATGATAAAAAAAAGAACTGTGAGGGTTTTTTTCCCCTAAAATAAAAAAAAAAATCTAAAAAGCCTTGGGTATTAAAAATAACTGACTGGATTTTTCTCCCACTGAACAGTCCTTGTTCTTCACGGCAAAAAGAAACCTTCTTACTTACACCACATCTATGCAAAAAAGATCAGCATATAATATTTCTGTAAAGCAAATCAAACCAAATTAACACAGCTAAAATCAACATATCGCCTAACATAATAAATGTGCATTATTTTTACAGTTCTGGTAACCAGTCACGCTTCACAGAATTCTTTGCAAGGAATACATATTTCTATCGAAATTTTAGTTTTCTGGCCAGCCGCCGGCACGCTGCCACAGGCTGACCGGGTGTGTGGCGGGGGGGCGGTTACTGAAAGCCTGTAAATCCTGGAAAGGGATCTGGCAGAAGGGATGCCACGTGCGACCGCGCGCCACAAACAGCTGCCTTTTCCCCACGCACGTACACAATGTGAATAATTCCAACCGTGAAAAACAGGGAACTCTTACAGCCACCCCTCGGACAAGAAAACAGGCTGCAGAAGCGAAGGGCCGAGCAGCCCGGGGCCTGGGGACAGTCCAGCGGGGGCAGCCCGGGCCCGGGGCAACCCCGGCGAGAGCAGGGAGCCCGGGGGACAGCCTGGGGCCGGGGGGGGGGGGGCAGCCCCGGGGCCTGGCCGCGGCGGGAGACCCGGAGGCGGGGTCAGGCCGGGCCGGGCCGGGAGCAGCCGCCATGGAGGCGGGAGGGGCGGGCGCCGGCCTGCGCTGGGGGAGGGGAGGGCGGAGGCGGCGGAAGGGGCCCGCTCGGGCGGGGGAGGGGAAAGGGGGGGGGGTACAGGACACGGGTCCGCCACTCACTCTGGGGGGAAGAGGCGCAGCTCTTCGATCTTTCCGAGGAAGCCGAAAAGCGTCCGCATCTGCTCGGAGCTGGCGCTGGGGGAGACGTTGGTGACCTGGATCACGTCGGTGCCGCTGCTCGAAGCCATTGCGCCGCCGCCCGCTCCGCTGCTACAAACACATCGGGGAGAGGAAGAGCGCGTTAGGCCCGAGCGCCGCCGCTCCCGCCGCCTCCGGCCCCGCCGCCGCCGCGCGCCGCGGGCCGCCCGCCTCACCAGCCTGCCCGGGCCGCAGTATCCCACAATGCTCCGCGCCGGCGCGCGGGCCCGCGCAGACTCACGGCGCCGAGGCCGCGCCTGCGCCTGCGCGTGGCCCCGGGAGCGCGCGGCGACGGCGCGTGAGCAGGAGAGCGCCAATGGGCCCCCCCCAACCCTCCCCCCAACCCTCGCGCAGGGGCGGCGGTCGGGCCGGGGCAGTAAGGACTCCGCTGCTGTCACCGAAACGGGAATCATAAAATCATAGAATAACCAGGTTGGAAGAGACCCACCGGATCATCGAGTCCAACCATTCCTATCAAACACTAAACCATGCCCCTTAGCACCTTGTCCACCCCTGCCTTAAACACCTCCAGGGAAGGTGAATCAACCACCTCCCTGGGCAGACTGTTCCAGTGCCCAATGACCCTTTCTGTGAAAGTTTTTTTCCTAACGTCCAGTCTAAACCTCCCCTGGCAGTGCTTGAGGCCATTCCCTCTTGTCCTGTCCCCTGTCACTAGGGAGAACAGGCCAGCACCCTCCTCTCCACAACCTCCTTTCAAGTAGTTATAGAGAGCAATGAGGTCTCCCCTCAGCCTCCTCTTCTCCAGGCTAAACACCCCCAGCTCTCCCAGCTGCTTCTCATAAGGCCTGTTCTCCAGCCCCCTCACCAGCTTTGTCACTCTTCTCTGGACATGCTCCAGAGAAAGATCTTAATGCCAATCAGGGTATTAGGAAACAGGGGTGCTTTATTTGGTACTGGATATATGGTGGGTTTGATCCTCCTACCGTACATGACAGCGACTACAAGCAGCAAGGTTTTATACGCTTAATTTATGCATGTGTTGGATTGCTCGTAAAAGTCACACATACTAATCACGTTTCCCAACAATAATTATAATAGGTGTCCTCCCCCTGGCGCATGGTCCCCACGGTCCTTTATTGAAGCTGAGCTCTGCAGAGCAGCCCCTGCCCTGTCTCATTGGCATCTGCCCCTCCTTGGAAGTTTCCAAAGAAGGTTTGAAATCAGGGTTATCTTGACCTCCCATCTTTTTTGGCTCCTGAAGTGCTGACTAGATGCCAGTCTTAAGCCATCGTTGCTTTTATTCCTTAAATATCACAAAACAAGGACTCTTCTGTTCATTGATTTCAATTATTAGATTAGGCGTTAGTACGGACAATGCATTCTACATGGCAGCCCACATAGGTTTGCTCAGTACAACACTGCTCCTCGAGCTGGTGTCAGCTGGGGCTCCAGGGTGCTGCTGCTTGGTCCCCAGAGAGGTGAGCCACTGAGACAGGTTGCCTAGGGAAGCTGTGGCTGCCCCATACCTGGGGGGTGTTCAAGGCCAGGTTGGATGAGGCTTTGAGCAACTAATGGAAGGCATCCCTGCCCATGGCAGGGGGTTGGAACTGGATGGATGATCTTTAAGGTCCCTTCCAGCCCAAACTCTTCTATGATTGTATGATTCTATGAATCGGCTCTGGCTGGGCTGGTGTGTTGTGAGCAGCGAGTGCCCTGCCCAAGGTGCTGCAGATGGGCTCGGTAATGCTGACCGCTTCTTCAGAGCTGTAGGCTTGAAATGGCCACAACCACTACATTAATTTATGGAGTTCTTGTAGAGGCTAGCAGAGTGGGTATTTTGTTGGCTGGGTTCACCAAGATGAACGTACTAAGAGTCCTCCCTGCATTTTCTGCTCTATCATTCCCAGAACCAGATTGTTAATAAAGCAATTGATTATTTCCAAAGTCCATAAAAGTGGGGTTTTTAAGTGATGAATATTAATCATTCCAGGAAGCTCAGTCCTACCCCTGCCCTTACCACCCACTGTCGTGGACATTCTGTCTAACTTTGGAAGAACACAATTACTTAGATGAAACTTCATTTTAGAGGAAATAAAAAATATTTTACTTTTTGTAATAAAAAATACTTCTTGTATCAAGATGATCGAGTCTAACCTTTACCCAAGTGTTGCTAACTCCGCCACTAAATCATGCCCCTAAGCACCACATCCACATGGTTTTTAAACACCTCCAGGTATGGTGACTTCACTGGGCAGCCTCTTCTAGTGCTTGATAACCCTCTACACAAAGTAGTATTTCCTAATATCCAATCTAAACCTCCACTGGTGCAACTTGAGGCCCTTTCCTCTATCCTATCACTTGTCACTTGGGAGAAGAGACCAGCACCCGCCTGGCTCCAGCCTCCTTTCAGGGAGCTGCAGAGAGTGATAAGCTCTCCCCTCAGCCTCCTAATGCTGTGAAAAAGACCAAAATAAATAATCAATGCCAATCTGATTGCTAAGCAGGTATAGAAGTCTTTCCCGTTCTTAAACTTTTTGACCCTAAGGGAGATGCAGCCCAAACTTTGAGAAAAACAGTCCTTTTCTGTTGGCTTGGCAGTGCGGGTTCCAGGCTTCCTTCTCTTATCTTATGGGATGCCTGTTCCTTGCACAATGGGTCCCCTTTTAGATAAACACCCTCCAAGGCACATACCACTACAGGATATTGAAGGAAGAGATTATTTGTTGTAAGTTACTAACCTATTATGTATTTGAATATTATGTATAGTTCTTGTGATTTTAACTGAAATATGGGATTAGCTTGAATAATAACTTATAGGTGGCCTGTGCCTGGATACTTATGCTTACATAAGGAATTTTAACAAGGCTGCAGTTAGAAAGAATGGGAAAGAATGTGACTGTAACTAATTAAGCCAGATAACAAGGACTACTGCGATGATAAGTGAAAGAAGAACCAGCTAGGACCAGATGCAACCTTGAAGAGGTGCACAAAGAGTCTTAAAGCATGCGCAAGAAGTAGAGTTGAAGAGTTCACCATGTAGAAGACTGCGAGCCTACCTCCAGAAGTCCCCAGCCCAAGACCCACAGAGGGAAGCGTGTGTGCGCTGAGGGGAAGGAATTTATGTAATAAATTCTGGGAACCAATTATAATAGACATACCTGTTCCAGCAGAAGTGATGAATGTGTATGCTTTGATTGTATAGAGCCTTTGTGAATTGTGCTAAAAGTTGCATGCACATTAAATGAAGCCACCTCCTGCATGCCTGATGTCACGTTAAAGGATATGATGCTGTGAAAAAGGCCAGACTCAATAATCAATGCTTATTAGATTATTTAAGCAGGTATTGCTTTAATACATAATACAATATCAGACACACAGGGAATCATTTTACCTAAATGTGTGTGTCCATCGATGCTGGTTACAGGTCTTTTATTCATACAAATTTTGAGAAACACTGGTTACATATTCAGGAAAAATTGGTTAAACATTCATAGTACTCATCATATCTTATCACCCACTCTCAAATGTACATCATAGTTCCTTTGTGTCTTCAGAATCCTCTGACGCTCTTTATCTCTTTCCTTATTGTGTCCTCTTGGTGAGCTCAGGTCTGTCCTTTGTTCTTATTGGGGGACTGTCCTTGTTTCAACTACTAAACAAGCTTAACTCCTGTTACAATCACATTCTTTTTTAGTGCAAGCTGTCCAAGATTTAATTCTTATTATTCACAGAATCATAGAATAGTTCGGGTTGGAAGGGACCTTAGAAATCATCCGGTTCCAACCCCCCTACCATGGGCAGGTACGCCTTCCACTAGATCAGGCTGTTCAAAGCCCCATCCAGCCTGGCCTTGAACACCGCCAGGGATGGGGCAGCCACAGCTTCCATGAGCAACCTGTGCCAGAGCCTCACCGCCCTCAGGGGGAAGAAATGACTCCTCGTGTCTCTTCTACATGTGCCCCTCTCCAGTTTATACCCATTGCTCCATATCCTATTACTACAAGTTCTTATTATTCTTAATGATTTCTTCCTTCGTTGACTCCTCTTCTCCAGACTGAGCAGCTGCCCCAGCCACACTCCCCTCGCCGGCCGCCCCCCTCACCCCGCTCCCCGCGCCCATTTCGGGGCCGCAGCGGCAAATGGCGGCGGGGCGGGGCGGGGCCGAGCCGGGGCGGGACCCGGCGGCGATGGCGGCGCGGAGAGCGCGGGTTGCCGACCCCCGCGCGGGGTTCCGAGCGGCGGAGCCGGGCCCTGCCGTGCCGCAGGGGCTGCTCCGGGCGGCTCGGAAGAGCGGGCAGCTCAACCTGTCGGGCCGCGGGCTGGACGAGGGTGAGTGCGGGGCGGCGGGGGCAGAGCCCGCGGGAGCGGCCGCCTGGGGGTCTCTCGCCCTCCCCGGGGTTGGGCTGCGGGTGGCGGGTTCCCGGGAAAGCATCTCTAGAAGGGCGGCGTGGGTAGGGCTGGGGAGAACCTTGAAGATCATCCAGGTGACTGGGCGCCACGTTGGGAGTTGGGTGCGAACGCCGGAAGGATTCATAGAATGGCCTGTGTTGGAAGGGACCTTAAAGATCATTTAGCTCCAGTCCCCTGCAATGGGCGAGGACACCTCCCACCAGGCCTGGTTACCCAAGGCCCCATTCAACCTGGCCCTGAACACCTCCAGGGATGGGGCACCCAGAACCTCCCTAGGCAACCTGTGCCAGTGCCTCACCACCCTCATGGTGAAGAAATTCTTCCCTGTGCCTAAGAATCAATTTGATACGTGTCTGTGTTTGTAGTGCCTCAACACGTGTGGCGGATAAATTTGGATACTCCAGAGGAAGCTCATCAGAACCTCTCCTTCGGTGCTGCCGATCGCTGGTGGGAGCAAACGGATCTGACCAAGCTGCTGCTAGCCTCCAACAAGCTGCAGAGTCTGTCAGAGGACATCAGGCTGCTGCCTGCGCTCACCATCCTGGATGTAAGGACAGCGAGCCCCTCTGGCACTGCCCGGGGGGCTGGGAAAACGGGGTCTTGGATCTTTGTTTCCCATTTCCCTGCAGTGGCAAGATCCTCAGGATAAAGAAAAGATTGTTATAGATCATTGCCTTCCAACCCAAACTATTCTAAGATTGTATGATTCTGATAATGGTTGGACTCGATGATCCAATGAGTCTTTTCCAACCTGGTGTTTTTATGATTCTATGATAATCTATCAGTTTACAGGCTGGTAGTGGGTACTGTTCTGTAGAAGGATCTTGGAAGCTCCTGCATTCCCCTCCACTCCCCTTCACAGCAAATCTCTTAGCTATGTCAATCAATTCATTGTCAATTAACTAGAATTTTGCAGGTTGGCAGTTGTGGTATCTCATTTTCAGGTGCATATGTAGCTGCTACTTATGTACAGAATTATTGTATGTGTTAGAATGATAGAATAGTTGGGTTGGAATGGACCTTAAAGATGATATTTCTCCAACTCCCTGCAATGGACAGGGACATGTCCCACTAGATTAGGCTGCCCAAGATTCCATCCAACCTGGCCTTGAACACCTCCAGCGACGGGCCACCCACAACTTCCCTGGGCAACCTGTGCCAGTGCCTCACCACTCTCATAGTGAAGAAATTCCTTCTTATGTCTAATCTAAATAGGTTAGGTTATAGGTTAAAGTTATAGTTAGGTTAGTTATAATAGGTTAGGTTGTAGTCTAAATGGGTTAGATTATCTTGATTGGTTTGTGGGGTAGGACAAGAAAACTTGTAAGGTACAAAATTAGTAACTGTCTTCTAAAACCTTTATTTTGCAGGTGCATGATAATCAACTGACATCACTTCCTTCTGCGTTAGGACAATTGGAAAACCTTCAGAAACTTGATGTCAGGTAAGTGTGTGTTACAAATCTGGAACATGAGCCATAGTGCACTGACTTTCATCATGTGCATAAGAGATTGCAGTATATCAAAGTTTCTTTCAGAATATTTCAGATTTTTAACTAAAGAATATTAGTTTCTTGAGAGTCATAAGTTTTGGATCAAAACCGGTGCTTTTAGGCTTGTTACAATTATTTTCACTGATACACAAAGTTATAGTCTCACTTAGAAGATGAAAAAAGTGATATAGCAGTAGCTACATTCATGTGCCTCCATCTGGCGATTTTGTTTTTGAGGAACAGAAATGCTTGTGGTGAATAATATACAGTGGAAACAATTGCATAGTTCTTGTTCATGCTGCAAAGTTGATGTTCTGCTGTTTACTGGAGTAATTTTGTAAAGTTGTGCACAAGGAAAAAGAGGGTATGCTTCCCCTGTGGGTGTGAACCACCTGGAACACAAGAATGTAAGATCCACCTAACATGCTGTACGTTCAGAGGAGGTTTAAAAGTACTTCGGAACAAACACGTAATTAATTTCTCCCAGGAAACAAATTCATAGTAGAGGGCTCTAACAGTTCTAGGAGACAGATTTTCCTTAAAGTTACCAGTATCCTGAACAGCAAGCGTAGCTGCATGTTGCAGCATGAGGATATTTTGCAGGAAATTGTCTTACTGCAGGCGTAATTAATAGTCTGTGCCAGCACAGAATATCCTGTGCATCTAACGCTGACTTGTACTTGTTTTAAGGTTGGAAAAGTTGGTGTTTCGGCAGGCCATGTGTGGCCAGGGTAATCTGGCTGGCACAAGTGGTGTAGCTCTAGTTCAGGTGGCATCGCGTGTGACAGAAGTATGCTGGATGTAGTGGTGTTCTTAAAACTACTTAGTAACTACTTTTTCCCTTTTCGTTCCTTGTCTCAATACTAGCCACAACAAACTGAAAAGTATCCCGGAAGAGCTGCTGCATTTGTCATGTTTGAAGAGCCTTCTCCTTCAGCACAATGAGCTGAGTCACTTACCGGATGGATTTGGACAGCTTGTCACTTTAGAAGAATTAGTAAGTTACAACATTTTGAAAAATATGTAATTGTGCAGAAAGGCTGATTTACTCATGTTTTGCTACTGCTAATTAAAAAAAAAACATAGCTGAGACGTAAGAAGTTTGTGAATATTCTCATAACTGCAGGTTGGCAGTTATTACATGGTGGGCCTTTTTTTGTTTGAAACCAAGGTTTGCTGAATAGTTTAAGAGAGAAACAAATCCCTTGTGGTCTGTCGGTCTTAGGAGACTTGTTTCTTCTATTCACATTTCTACCAGGGAAATTGTGAAGATGTCAGCGATCTAATTTTCATGTTCTTGCCAGTAATTAAATTTGCAGTAGCAATACTCGTGGGATATTTTAAACATCTCTGTTACTAACCTCTCTCTCTCTTTTTAATATTCAGGATCTGTCCAACAACCGTCTCACAGACATTCCAACAAGTTTTGCTTTGCTCATTAACTTAGTGCGACTCAACTTGGCTTGCAATCAACTCAAGAACCTGCCTGCAGATATCAGCGCGATGAGAAGTAAATTAGTTTCCTCAGATTGTTAACTGCCGTACATCCAGTTCCATAGTTATGTTCAGAAATACATTAGATATTATTCAGGAATTTTAAAATGTATTCTCGAAGAGTTAATGTGTTAGGAGTTAATGTGTCTCAAGAATGTTAGTTCAACAGTATGTAAGAAAATGAGCTACAGCTACTGTATATCAAACTTTAGTCCTCTTATGGTTCCTATTTTTTGACAAGTGGGACATGGAATGATCAGAATAGTGTAATAATATTGTTGTTCTTAGGAGTTATTAGCCCTAAGACTACAATAAGAAATTTGACATTATTTTCTTTATTACATGTTTGGAGAGGAAAGTAAAGCATAAACGAGAGAGAGTTGAAATTGGTGGAAAGAAGAAAACATTAATTAGAGTGATAAAATTGACTTCTAATATTTGAATGTTAAATATCAAGCTGACCAGTGGTGGATACGAAATGCATATTTGATAGCTGTGGTAGATCTGCAGGAACAGGCAGTCGACTGCTGGTTTTTATGAATGCGGTAGGCATTGCCTGTAGATCTTTCTAAGAGCTTGCAATGTATGATCCTTTCTTGACAAGAGCCGGTATCTGGCAGTTGTTGGAAGTGTTCCAGTGATGAGCAAATGAAAAGCAGATGCCTTGTTTTCAGAAGCGCTGATGCTAACTGTTGTGATTTCTTTCAAAATTGTGATTTGCAAAATGTTGTTAGATTTATTATGAAACCCAGGATATTTATCCTTCTGTAGAAAACAACTGTTATTTTCTCAGATTTTCCATTTGTCACTTGCTCACTTCTATAGGTTTACGACAGCTGGATTGTACTAAAAACTACCTGGAAACTGTACCTCCCAAATTAGCCACTATGGCATCTTTGGAACAACTTTATCTGAGGAAAAATAAATTACGTTCCTTACCAGAATTTCCCTCATGCGAATTACTGAAGGTAAGTCTTGAAATGATTGGTATTCTGTAACTGCATTTGCTGTAAACTTTTAAAATAGTGACTGTTACTTTAAATACATTTTTTTGTGAATTGCTGTGATCAAAAGTTTATAATTGTGTGTGTAGAACTCGATTTAATACATCTGTATTGGTCAGTCTTAAAGTCATTTGGAAGACAAATTTTCAGCCAGTCTTCAGATTTGGGAAATAAAAGAAATATTTACAAGAAGCATAACTGAAAAAACTAGATCTACTATTACCTGCAGTAGCTTTTTTATCTCTAGGAACACTTTCTGGATAAATTTGCTTTGTTAACTATGATTTTTTTCTGTAACTGCAGAAAAAGTATACTTTTTTTTTTCCTTTTAGCATAGTCAGATCTTGCAAGTATTTTGCAGCCTTAATTCCCAGGCTGTTTACAATTAAAAGTCGCCTGCCTCAGAACATCAGAAATTTGTTATTCAACTGATAGAAAAATGACTGGGCCAACTAAATTCTTATATCACTCTGGTGTTTCCAGTGACCAAATCCATCAAAGAATGCAAGTACCTTCTTAGCTCTGCATAACTGACTCAGGAATTAAAATCCAAACCTATTTCAGCATTTCCTGACAAAGTTCTTGTTGGTGTGTGAAGTTCAGTGTCTTAGTGAAGCTAGCAGTATGTGTATGTTCTCTTTAGTCTGAAGAACCATTCAGTTCTTCCCTTATAAGTGAAATATTTCCAATAGGGATGTGGAGAGCTGCTTTCTCAACTTCCTGTAACTTGGAATTAAAGAAACTTCTTAAGTAAAGAAGTCGTCGACAAGTTGTTGACAAAAGTGGAGCAATTTTATTCCTAACTTGGAGATGGAACTCAAAGCTGGGAGTTCTGTGATGGTTTCAAAAAAGCTAAGTTCAGACTCATATTTCTGGATCTTTGAAGGTTCTGATATGTCGTATGTAAATGAAAGGAAATAGGGGTCTGTATTGTCTCCACATCATTGTATGTTTTTGACAGTGCCATGATTTAGGATATTACTAAATTATAAAGTAAACTTACTAGAGTAACATAATCGTGTGTGATCTTTGTTTCTGTAGGAATTACATGCTGGTGAAAATCAGATCGAAATATTAAATGCAGAGAATCTGAAACATTTGAATTCCCTCTCTGTATTGGAACTTAGAGACAACAAGATAAAATCAGTTCCTGATGAAATTACTCTGCTTCAGAAGCTGGAACGACTTGACCTCGCCAACAATGATATCAGTAGGTAATATTACAAACTGCACGTCTGTGATGAGGCATAATTAATGACATCTAGTGACAACTAATTCTATGTCAATGTCTTTCACCTTGTAAAATGTAATTTAAAAATAACTTGGTCATAAAAGGAAAGGACCCTTTCTGGTTGATATATGCTATTTTCAAACCGTGCCCATTTAAAATGTATTATATTCTGTATCTTTTTATTGGAGCTTGACTTTCAGAATACCAGGCCTTCTGACAAACGATTGCAACTTTAGAGTTTGTTTTGAAGCTAATTTGAAATGAGGTGTTTCCGTTTGCAGATTGCCTTACACACTGGGGAACCTTCCACAGTTGAAATTCCTGTCGTTAGAGGGAAATCCTTTGAGAACCATTCGAAGAGATCTTCTGCAGGTAAGCGCTACAGATGGTACATAAAGTTTGATTCTGTCTCATATGTATGTTATCCACATTGTATAGCAAAAACAATAAAAAAATCAGAAAACAGCTAGATTTCAAGTCGCCTGTGCAACTTTAATTGATCTCTTTTTTTTGTGTATGTTGTGACTTGAATACTCTTTGCTCTGGAGTCTAGTGTAGTGTATAAGAGCATGAGAACTGTGGTCTAAAGGAGGCTGCTGCTTTATAGGATCTGTGTCTGGTTTGATACAGAAGTAGTAGTATATGTTGCAAATGAAGCAATGGATGTCTGAGAAACAAAGGCAGCTGTCTGCTGCCTAATGTTGGTGCAATCACAGCTTGTTGCAGTGCTAGATGAGTACATCAAGCTTTCCCTAGATGCACATGGATTTCTATTTTAAACTTCCTCCTTGCCTGAATTAAGGATCTAGGATTTCATTTCCAAAGCATATGTGATGGCCTTTGGAACAATGGCAGTATGATACACTGTGTTTTCTTGTAGATAACCCACACCTCAGATCTGCATTTTCTCTGTTCATAGCCAGCAAAGTGAAGGTGAGAGTTGGACTTGAGAAAACAAGTACGTAGGCCAGTGGGGACATGGGCACAACTGCTGGTGTAGAATTCCCTTTTATTTTTTCCCCAGCAGGTCCCTCCTTGGTTGTATATGTTGCTTCTTTCTGTGCTTTTGCCGTTGTTATAAAATAGAATAAATACTTACAAAGCACTGGGATTCTCTAAAAAGGAACAGTGCTGAAGACTCTCTGTTGAAATGAAATTCTGTACTATCTGTCAGAAGGGGGAAAATGTCCTCTCTCATTAAACGTGCATTGAACGCACAAAATTAATGAGCAGAGATTCAGTGGATGGAAGTCATACATGATCCCAGGGTTAAAAGGTTACTTAAAATGTATACACAAAGGAGTCTGAGTTAGACCTTCCTGGCTGCTTTAGTTCTGGGATTTGTTGTATTAAATCCCTAGCTTCTGGGATTTGTTTTCTTTCCAATATAAGAGCATAGATATGTGTGATTTGTGCATTACAGATTTGCAGCAAACAACAGGTACAAGGTTTCCATTATGACATTTTATACTTACACTAACTTGATCTGTTACCAACACTGTAAATTCATATAACTGGAATTTTATATGCCTGTCTAGATTTTTTTACACTTGATTTAGAGGAGTAGTTCATAAAGCTTGTAGGGTTCTCCAGACATTTGCTAGCACCAGCTGAATACTGAGATTAAGAGTTGGCAAAGACTGAGGGCTAAGTGTAGTCTTAGGCAGAGGTTCTTCTCTTGTCCATCCCTGCTCTGGCTCATCTTTTCCTGTTTCTCGGACCTCTTGTTCCAGTCCCAAACCCATTCTTGTTTCTTGATGAATTTCTGTAAAATCCTAGACTCTCCTGTTTGAGTAACATATACTCTCTTGGCTGTTAAGCTTTGTGCTACTGTCTACTTTTCTCTCCATCCAAGTCATGTGACTGTTGCTCAGCTTTCTGTTTGACCTTCGCCTTTCCCTTAAAAGTTCACAGGTTTGTCCCTATTGGATTCACTTGTCTTGCTCAGCTCAGCACACACCATGCTTAGCCATGCCTGCAATCATTCCTGGTCTCCTCTGGCCTCTCTTTCTCTTTTTTTTCTTCTGTTTCTTTCATCTCAGCAGGTTTCTTGTGAGAGTTCCTCCTTTCCTGCTTCCACATTTCCTTTATTCCCTCTGCACTCAGATCTACCAGTCTCTTACTGTGTGTAGTACAGATGCCAGCTAGAATGAGAAATGTTAATTCATATTCAGTGCTATAGTTCAGTCCCTGGTTTTAAAGCACCATGAAGCAGCTTGTAAAATTATAAGGGAAACCTTGTTTTATCCTAAAAAATGAGCTAGATGAGATTATGCTGTATTACTTGTAGTTTATGCAGGTAGTCACTTTGACCAGTAGAAGGTGCTCTGAGAGGATTGAAAGTCAAATCTTTGGAGAGCTGAGCTGTTAAAAATCCATGCAAATCATGTAAAAGGCAGTGTTTTTCCCAGAGTTTATAATTTTGTATATAGAAAGTTACCAAGGCACTGAACAGTAAGCTTCACTGACCATTTTTAAAATGTCTTTTCCAAAGTACAATTGTGCAAGACCTTTTTAAAGAGAACTTAACACTCATGTGAACATTTTTCCTTGCTTTTGGAATGGGCTAACCACTTCAGATAAAAAGGTAAAAATGTGGAGCCTGAGGTAGTGATGCGGGATTGGAAATTTTCAGCTGGAATAAATAAATAGAAGTTTAAATAAGCAAGTTCATAAGCTGCTGTGAAGAGTCCTGTTCAATGGGAAGCATGAGGTGGATTTTATAGTGGGCAGTGCTGTGGGCTCCACCTGTGTGACTGGAACGGTCGCTCTCCATTGTTGGAGTGCTCTGCGAGTGCTGACTGGTGAACGATTACTGACTGGTTGTTTTGTTTTGCTTTTTAAAGAAAGGCACCCAGGAACTTCTGAAATATCTAAGAAGCAAAATCCAAGGTAGGTTGCTCTATTGCATTGCATTTTGAAGAGTATCTTTCTAAGAAATTAAAATAAGTTAGAACCTGTGGACGGTGGCTGTTTAAATCCAGGTTCCTCCAGTTATCCTATAGGGATAAACAGTTTTCTTTAACTGACAAATTGCTCTTATATTACAGTGCAGTTTTCTTTTTCTTATTCTATCAGATAATACCAGACAACAAACATTCCTTACTGAAGGATGATAATTAAGAAAAATAATTAGAAGGATTTTTGCCCTGGTTCTCTATGCATTTTGCATGAGGAATTCCAGTAGCTTTTTTATTTTAGCTCTGAACATTGTACGGGATTCTTCTTTTCAAGCTCCCATTTCTCTGTTGGCTTGGTCCCTGTACTATGACCCAGAGGAGGTGAGGTTTTGCAAAGAGAGTATCTGTTACTCATCCATGTAATAACGTGGGCAGTTCCCAGACAGTACATGCATGTACTACACGCTGTATTGTCTTGGTGATGCCATGGAGTCTGCCTCATGGCTGACAAAGCATCTAAAAGGTTTTGGAGGAGAAAGTAATTGATTATTTTAAACATGATTCTAATCCTGGCCAGCTAGAATTCACCTTGGTGCCATCTAATGGTCTTGATCTTGATATTCCTTATAGAAAATGAGATGAAATATTTCAACGGGATTAGTGGTCTGCTTTTTGCAGCATCTTCTCTTGGATTCAAGATTGTACCTCTGTGGATCAAAAAGCACCTGGATGATTGCATATCCCGTTTTTCTAACAGACATGGGTCTTTGTCAGAATGAACCGACAGTTTTTAAAAAGTGGACAAAGAGTTGCTAGTTGCTTCTGGTCCCTCCAGTAATTTTCAAGGTCAATACCTGGGGTTTTAATGCACTGAGATATTTCAGCATTTGGGTTTTGTTCATTTTGTTCTGTGTTTTCTCTACAAAATAGTGGAGATGACAGTTTATTTATTATACAGGGATCAGGCTGTCAGGGTCTTTAAGTAACTTGCATGCTAAAATGATGAAATCCTTTCAAAACAGGACTTGCATTAACCAGCTTTAGAAACCTTCACCTTTCTTAAGGTTTAAACATAAAGTGGTCAAAATGACTGAGTTTTCTGGTCATGTTAAATATAATATAGAAATTATTATGCTGCACTAAAATGGCAAAAATTGCTTAACCTCTCCCTTAATTTAGAAGATACCTTGATAATACACGCAGGCAGTTTTTATTTAAAAAATTGAGGATTTTCTCCTGTCTGCCAGGAGGGTGACAGTCTTAATTAAATTACTGTGGCATAACTGCTTCAACAGGTCAGGTTCCATGCAGATCTGACATACTGTTGACTTAACAAAAAATAATTGGATGCTGGGGCACATACTCAGAAGCTTATCAGGTGAACTACAGTAGATAATGTAATTGTGGATAACTGCATCAGCTAGTATCTTGCATGTACAGCAGTGCTTATGGTTTTACTCTGCCTGCTATGGCATCTAAGTTGGAGCTAAAACACTCCGAAACCTATTTCTGTAGAGTTTTAAACTGGAAAAGTTTTTTTTTTCCTTTTTAGCTTGTTTTTGACCCTTTTGACCTTTCTTAATGAAAGAATAACTAGTTGCTGTTAGTAGACTTTTTTCATTAATGCTGCTGAATTTTCATAGTTTTCTTTGATTTCTTGTAATGGAAGCTAGTTTATCATATGTTTGGACATCTAGCTGAGCTTCACCTTGCTTAGGAGTGGATAATTCCCTATGATGTGATATCACATCTTGGATATGCAGGACAGTGCTTTTAAACTGCATCGCTTAAACATTCAGAGTCACCTTGCTAAGCCAATAGCTTTTTTTGTGTGGATTGTAGATAGCAATTTAAAGAACTCCACAGAGAAGGGTATGGTGAAAGATTATAACTATTAATGTTTTAAGTAAAATTGTAATCAGATTTGCTGTTCTGGGTATAGGTGATAATCTGAATTCCCAGATTATCATTGTTTCCAGCTCCCTTGGGATACCACTGCCTAACATTATAGGTAGCTACTGCAAGGGTAACATCTCTGTTGTCTGCAGCCTGTGGTTTGTCTGACTCTGTTCATGTGGTATCTCTAGATGATGTCACTAGCCCAGGCGGAGAGCCTCCTGTGACAGCCATGACTCTTCCGAGTGAGTCAAGGGTTAACATGCACGCCATAACTTCATTAAAATTGTTGGAATATAGGTATGTCTTTTGAAATATTACCTGTTTCCACAGTTGTCAGAACAATTCCCTGGATTCCCCCCTCCCCTTTCTTTTCTCCTTTTGTGATATTTACCCAACTGTATGCAAACCTTTCTGTGTTTGTACATTTTTCACTGTCTTTTGTGTGCTCAGCAACAGGCAGATTTGAATTGCAGGGAGTTTTAATTATTTCCTTGTATTATCAAACATTCCACAATAACATTCCTTTTAACTCACTGAAGTGCTTAATGCCTTATCCTTTTAGTACCTTTTAAACTGCTTTATTAATTTTCATTAAGTCTCAACTGTTGTAGTAGGTGAGTATCTCTTCAGTTATTTCTTAAGTGTAACCAACAATGACGCTTGTTAGAATGGGAAAAGGGAAGAAAACTCTGTGTGCTGAGAACAGTTGGGTGAATTGCGTGGTCCTGCCAAGAGCTGGAATGTGGGAAGAGCCTCACTGTGGTGAGGGGGCTTGAGGTGGCTTCAGTCACCAGAAATGTTCAGGAGCTCCAGATTGTGTAGTTCTCTGACCTACACATGACTCTGCTGAGGCTGATTTCTGAGCTCAGTTGGGGAAATCTGCTGAATGCCCACTTCGTTCTTTCTTGCCCAATATGCACCATTCACGTGTTTGCTGAGGTAGAGACAGCACTCAGCTCTTCCCTGCTTTCCTTGAGGGAGGTAACAGATCAAGATACCGGTGTGAAGTTTTGTTGCCCTGGTGCTGTGTAACATGTGATGCAGTGATTGGTAGCTTTCTGATGGACTTCAAATTGTAAATATTTCTATATTCTACCACTCATCACCTAGAAGAAGGTGAAAGCATCTTGTTAATAAATAGGAAGTTATTAACTTGTTCACGTTACTCAACTAAATGGTTTTCGTTGTTTAGTGAGAAACAGGCAGCTGTGATTCCTGATGAAATGTTTGATGCAGTTGGAAGCCATCCTGTCGCCACTGTCAACTTCAGCAAAAACCAGTTGAATGAAGTTCCTCCAAGGTACTTTGCTGAAGGTCATTCTCCATTTGTTGCCTTCTTTTCTACTTTTGTTTCTCAGCATCTTGGGTTTTTCCTAATCGAGTATATTTACACTTTATGCTATGTATGTGTGTATACACACACACACACACTAATGAAAGTATATTTGAGATGCTGAATAATGCAGTTGCATTTCTTGTACAAGTAGCATGCTGGTGGGTCCATTGATTACCATGAAGATGGCAATAAAAAGAAGCTTGGCTGTATTTGATGGTCTTTTCACTATATATTGGTTTTTCATATTCCTTTGCTAAGCATTGTTGAAATAAATGAGAGGAGACTGATGGGACTCTCATCATAATGAAGTGCTGCGCTTAACTACTATACTGTATTGTTTTCCCCACAGAGCAGTCTTTTTTTGATAGGAAAATAATCTGTGTGCATTCACCCCTTCATTGGGTGATAGCTTTGTGGTGTAACTGTGGTTCTATTTAAAGTCAGTTTCTTCAGATACTGTAATTGTTTGTGGTGTTTTTAAGGGAGTCTGAACAATTTCCATGACTTTTTTCTTGATGGGTTTTGTGTCCCATTACATAGCATTTGATGTTATTGCACTTGTTACTTCACCCACAGTCAACGGAAAGGTTTCTCTTGTATCTAATGGGAATAAATAGTCCTTTTGTGTGAGGAGGAAGGTTACTGCATCTCTAGTAGCCCAAGAAAACCCTGACGTATGATTTTTAATGGTACCACCATAGGTGTGGGGGTAACCTATTTCCACTCTTGGACCCAAGTGTGCTGGACATTTTAACCTTTAACACAGAACTTGGACATGCAGTCTGTTTCTCATAGGAAAAAAAAAATCTTTTTCCCAGCACAGTTTGTAGGAAGTTATAATAGTGAGAGAATGCTTGTGTCTCCTGTGCTGTTTTGCTGTATTAGAGGCTGTTGCCTTCTGTGTGGAGGAAGTGTAGGTGTACGGCTGTTAGGTGCCAGAGAATTCAGTGGCAATCTGGAAAGGAGAAAAGAGTATTTTCTCATTTAATTGTGTTTTGTTTTTAGGGCTGGACCAGAGCTGCTGTTGTAGGCATTCAACAACTGACTATTTGAGCTTTTAAACATTTTACACCAAAGCCTCTGAATAGAACAACCTTTTGCATGAAGCAGCAAATGCTGTGTTTTCTGTAATTTGTAATAGCAGCTCAGTGGAACAGAAACAAAAGATAGAAATAAAGTACCAGTTTCTTTCTGGTTGTTTGACTGCTAAAGAACATGAATAGTGTCTTTGTTAAGACATGGACAGGGCAGGAGATGGCAGTGATGGTCACTGGTGCCGTAGTTTCTGAAAGACCTCTTAATTGTGTTTAAGTGAGGAGGCTTTTGTAGTAAAATTTACTCTTATAATCAGTGAGATATTTACTCTCCTAATAACTCCAGTAATATAATTCTGAGCTTTCTCTTTACATCAAGTGTAAGACTCCAGGATGGACAGCTTCACAGCTGAAGCTTACATTATCTTCAGTCTACAAAATTACTTCTGAAATGTCGAGAAATGTTAAGTATCCTTGATTGTAGAATGAAGCAGGCTTTTTTTTTTTCAGTAACTTAGAAAATGGAATGCAAACGTGAGCTCACATAATAAAAGTATATTTGTATTGGGTTTCAGGATTGTGGAGTTGAAGGATTCAGTTTGTGATGTCAACCTTGGCTTCAATAAAATCTCATCCCTTTCTTCAGAGTTTTGCATGCTCCATAAATTGGCACATTTGGATATCAGGTTTGTGACGTGTGTTGGACTTCCTTTCTCGGTGACTTATTTTCATGCTTTTTTAAACCAGCCATCTGTTACAGTGGAATAGCAGTACTGCGATAATGTTTAATTTCCCAGAATGCCTCTGTGACAGCTGAAGGACCAGCAGATCTAAATCAGTGAGCAGCCTAGATTTAGTCATTGGTTAAAGAAAAACACAACAACCAAGTGGAGAAGTTCTGAGACTTGCTGTGGTGAAAGGTTTTATCTCGGTCATAAAAGGTTCTCAGAGATACTCAGTTGCTATCAGACCCCACCAAAACCTCAACCTTCCACACCAGAAAGTCCTGGAGGTTATCTGGGAAGTAGTGCTGTGAAGATGTAAATCTTGCACTGCCTTAAGCTGAAACTGAAGCTATCTGTATTTTATTTGCAATAGATAGTTATTTGCTGTCATTTTACCTTCTCTAACCCCAGAAAAATGCTCATTGTGTTTGTTTAGATGTCAGGATTAACTTGCTGGTATTTATTATCTTTGATGTTTCACACAATGAAAAGTAGCAATGCACAGTAGCAGAGGCAGATTTGAACTTTGGTCACCAAGATCCTGAAAGGACTGGAGCACCTTTGCCATGAGAGGCTGGGAGAGCTGGGGCTGCTCAGCCTGGAGTAGAGCAGGCTCAGGGAGTTCTCATCCATGTGAATGAACGCCTGCAGGGAGAGTGCCAACAGGATGGAGCCGTGCTCTTCCAGGGGTGCCCAGTGTCATGACCAGTGGCCACAGACACACATGGATACACAGGAGGGTCCCTCTGGACATTAGCAAACACTTGTTCAGTGCAAAGGTGACTGGGTGCTGGCACAGGTTGCCAGGGAGGTGGTGGAGGCTCCATCCATGCAAACACCCAGAACCCAACTGGATGTAGTTAGTCTTGACCCACTTGCTCCGGGGAGTTGGACCCGATGAGCTCCGGAGATCCTGACTCATCTCAGCCAGCCTGTGGTGTAGTGGCATTGGGGGTGCTCACGGAGGAGTTATTGCAGAAATGGATGATGATGTGAGACTGATGAGGGAAGGAGGTTGAATATTTTGGTGATTAAGAATTTAGGTGTAGGTCTGGGCATCTATTAGTGAGTGGTCTTTATTTTTCTGTAACGACTCTTTGTGCCACACTTGGGACGTACCTTGTTTATCCTTAGAAATCCCTGTCATCTTGTGTTAAGGAATCTTCTGCATGGCTTCCTGTTGTGGGAAGCATGAGGGTAACAGGAGACATCAAAGAGTTCATTACAGCGGTTGGAAACCAGGCTAAATGCATTTGGGAGAGGTTTAGAGTTATCCTGCTGATTCACTTTGGCACCAACACTTGGGCAGGTTCATACACTTTCCTCTGGAAGGAGCTGAGTTGCCAAGCAAGTTTGTGGAGTTGTTAGATACTTTGATTTTACTTGAGAATCTTTAGAGGACAGTCGTTTAATTCTCCTGCTGGCAGAAAGGAGAATGCAAACCTGGCTTGCATCAGCAAGCGTCTGTACTTGAGTGTGGTCTTGACCCATTTATGAAGCAATTAATTGGTTTAAGACAGCATGTTAGCACTGATAAATATGCATATTCTGTCGCTGTGGATTCTTAACTAAAACTTCACAGAAGTCAGTGATGATTGTTTATCTTCATTTGATATGCAGAAACAATTTATTGACATCTTTACCTGAAGAAATGGAGGCACTGACACGACTGCAAGTGATAAATCTTTCTTTTAACAGGTGAGAAACCATTCAGGTTTTTATGGTCTTTTTAATAAAATAATAAAACCTTGGCGAGATGTAATATGATTTTCCTGTGATGTAAGAATGAGGAAGCACTTTATCAGCTAGCTGTGAGCTTCAGACCCATGAACTGAACGACCTCCTTCACACCATGGGTGGTGTAGTTGTGCTGCGCAAGTTTTGGATAGTGGCAGTAGCCACTACTTAAAAAAGGATTGAACAGTCTTGTGAACAGTATCATAACGGATACCAACAGGGCTACCCTTTGGCATCTGTAATACAGCAATTCCAAAGAATAGAAGTGCATGAGGGTAACAGTCAGCAGGAAGCAGCTGAGTGGAGTGTCTGAAGAGCATTGGCTGTTGCTGCTGTCACTCCCAGCAAAGAGAGTGCGAGGCTGGAGCACCAGCATTTCTTAAGCACATAAGAGAACAACTGGCTGCTGTTCTCCATCATTACACCAGTGAGTCACAGTTGGGGTGATACATGATCTTGTCAAGGGAGCAGAGTTGGCCTGCAGTTGTTAGAGGTGCTGGGCCGTCCCTACGCACAACTTGTTCAGCTTTTTCATTGTGTGTATGGCTAAATAATGGATACTTTCTCCTTTCAGTGCAGCATGTTGGAATAAAGCTGAAGTGCTATCTGATCTTAAAGGCTGCTCAAGTTTTGAATGCTCTGTTTATGACTTTAAGTTATTTGCCTCCTTTTTCTCTTGAAGATTTAAATTATTCCCCAGTGTCCTGTATCGCATTGTAGCACTGGAGACCATTCTGCTCAGTAACAATCAAGTAGGATCCATAGACCCTCTGCAGCTGAAGAAGATGGAGAGGCTGGGAACACTGGACCTTCAGAACAATGACCTTCTCCAGGTGCCACCAGAACTCGGAAAATGCGAAAATCTGAGGTATGTACTTTTGACTAGTGACCTGGTCTATAAAGATGCAGTCTGATCAGGTCCTTTGAGGCACGTTTTGTCAGAGGAAGAGGTACTGACCAGCAGTGTATCTGCCTGTAGGTCTCAGTGCACTGAAAGGGTTTCTCACCATTTGTAAAAAGTGCAGTTTCCTCCATATTTTCTCCTTATAGCTGAGAATTGGGGGAGTTGTTTACGTTTTTTAAAATAATGGAAGAGGCACGTTGGTGTGAATGAATCTCATGTTAGAGCCTGAGTCAGTTCCCCTGCCTGTCTGTCCAGGTGCTGGTGCACGGATAGACAGCCTTGGTGAGCCAGGTGGGTGAGCCACAGCACTGAGCTCCCTGCCTCCCTGTGTTACTCATGCTGCTGCTATGGAAGAGGCAGGATAATGTTCTCTAAATAAGGTATAAAGAGACAGGACTGTGAACATTCTTACATAATGCACCTCAGAGACAACAGTGTTGTGTAAGCAATCTATCTTGCCAGAGACAACAGATCACTGGTCCCTCTGGTTTTCCCCAAAACAGACCCTTCCCAAGTGAAAACCTCCACAGAATTCTCTGTGTACCAAAGAGTAGCAGTCTGACAGCTGGGCTAGGAAGCGGAGGTTTATGGTTTAACATAGTTTTCCCCTTTTATTGTGCTATTTCTGTATTTCAGGAGTTCTTTTACTCACTCTTCTTGCAGAGACTGGCTGGGGAAGTAGGGTTTGTGTGTATTGTGTGACTGCAGTAATACACTATCACTGGCTTATTAGTGTAGGTTAAAATTCAGGTGTTCCTGAAGAAAATGAGGTAGTGTGAACGAGGGAAACAGAAATCAATATACTTTTAGAAGAATAGAAGAGGAAATGCTTACAAATTTCAGAATATTACAGAGTCTGTGCGCAATGTGTGAATGTGTTGGAACAAGGGAAAACCTTTATGCAAGTGGCTCAAAACCTCTCTGGTTTTCTAGGACGCTTCTGCTGGAAGGGAATCCATTTCGCACTCCCCGGGCAGCAGTTCTGGCAAAAGGAACAGCTGCTGTGCTGGAGTACCTGAGAAGCCGGATTCCTACCTGATACAATAGTCTGTTTCCTTGGCAGACTCAGGAATCAAAGTATGAAGCATTATCCTCTCTGACCAAATGTTCTCTGGTTTTGCTTGCCTTACTTCTCCTCTGTCAGCTGTTGCTAACCTGGCCTGTACCGACAAGGAATGCTGTTTGTAACGTGCATGTTATGGGAGAGCTCACCCGTGAAGCATCTTCATGTTTCAAGAGTGTTTTAAAGCATCATAGCATATGTTTACACTTTTTGTAATAATGACAGCAGTGGAAAGCTGCTGTCAGTAACAGTGACAATGTCTTTTTTACAATTAAGCTAATTTTTAAAAAGAATTATCAACATCAAAGCATTTGAGCCAAAGGCAGCAGTAAACACTTTGGGGTTTTGTATGCTGGTTCATAATCTCCCATGAGGTATTCAGTCTCTCTTCACTGCTCCTTGAAAACACTGGCTGCTGGTCTGTGTGCGGGGAAAGTTTTGAACCCCTATGCTGTGGGGAAGTGCCAAGGCCACTGCACGAGATGGGCTGCAGACCATGCATGTGCACCGCATTAAGTACCAAATATGGGTGCCACAATAAATATTCCCTCTTGGAAGTTTGGCTTGGGTTTCTTTCATCGTGTGCTATAATTTTATTTTCTAACCACTAACATGGTTGTGATTTGAACTAAATTAGAGTCAGTTCTCTGACTCTAACACAGTCTTGTCTCAGTAACTTCATTTTTTGAAAACTAATGGCATGTTTTTCAGGCAGTTTATCTCTGGAAGTGATAACATGGGACATTGATATGCAGAAAGGCCAATGCTTATATTTATCCCTAGGGTAACCAAGGCCATCCTTACACTGGTGGAAAAAGGCCACAGGTGCAGGGAGGGGCAGATAGGACAGGTGAACCCAAACTGACCAACAGAGCACTCCATCCCATATACATCAGGCTTGCTATAAAACTGAGAGATCATGAGGGTCTCACCCTCTTCTGCCGTGACTGACTTCCAGTGAGAACTTTGTCTGTCTGTTGCTTCTGATCCCAGATCCAGGCGTTCCTGAGGTCAGCTTCCTCCTAGCCGTGGAGCCATTCTCTTGTGTCTGCTCTACAGCATTGGTGGTGATGTAGAGTCTTTGATGGGTGGAGGCATGATCTCATATATCTGTATAAATTTTATTACTTCATTTACGTCATTATTATTATATTATTAGTATTTCCTTAAAGCTGTAGTTTTAGTTTCCAACCTGCAAGTCTTTTCCCTCTCATTTTCCTTTCCCTTGGGGTGCAGAAAAGTGAACTGCACAGTTTTAGCTGTCAAAATTAGCCTGGTCAGGGCAAAACTGTGACAAATATTGAGATATTTTTCATTCTT
This sequence comes from Clamator glandarius, assembly GCA_033459285.1. Taxonomy (NCBI): domain Eukaryota; kingdom Metazoa; phylum Chordata; class Aves; order Cuculiformes; family Cuculidae; genus Clamator; species Clamator glandarius. The sequence continues at coordinate 2,311,074 of JAUNZM010000110.1, read as the reverse complement.
TAAACACACTTCCACATCCTGGAAATGTTACCTTCATTACTAGGAATGCATCATAGATATTAATTATATTAATTATAATATAATGATATTAATGGGGACCTTCAGGAAAGCTGTGAGGGGGCTTTTTATCCCTGGTTGCAGTGGTAGGACAAAATGGTAATGGTTTTAAGCTGAAATAGGGAAAATGTTAGATTAGATATTTGGAAGAAACTTACTAGTGTGAGGGTGGTGAGGCACTGGCACAGGTTATCCAGAGCAATTTTTGGACATCCCATCCATGGGGGTGTTTCAAGGCCAGGTTGAATGAATCATAGAATCATAGAATAACCAGGTTGGAAGAGACCCACCAGATCATTGAGTCCAACCATTCCTATCAAACACTAAACCATGTACCTCAGCACCTCGTCCACCCGTGCCTTAAACACCTCCAGGAAGGTGACTCAACCACCTCCCTGGGGAGCTTGTTCCAATGCCCAGTGACCCTTTTCTGTGAAAAATTTTTTCCTAATGTCCAGCCTAAATCTCCCCTGGTGGAGCTTGTGGCCATTCCCTCTCGTCCTGTCCCCTGTCCACTTGGGAGAAGAGGCCAGCACCCTCCTCTCCACAATTTCCTTTTAGGTAGTTGTAGAGCGCAGTGAGGTCTCCAATGAGGTCTCAGTCCAGTCCATTTTCAACCCCAGGTAATAAGGCTTTGAGGAACCTGATCCAGTGTGAGGTGTCCCTGCCCATGGCATGGGGGATGGAACTGGATGATCTTTAAGGTCCCTGTTAGCCTAAACCATTCTGTGATTCTATATGAAAGGAAGGGCTGCTTGCTGCTGCTCGCTGTTGTGGCCACAGATCCACTGCTGCTTTATCAGACCACTCCAGGCCCATCGTTCAGAAATGGGCCTGAAGCAGAAGCTGGATGGATTCCTGCGGGTCAGGTGTGGTGGTGGTTTGATTCTTAACCTGACCAAGTGCCCTCGGGGCTGTGTTGCTGCAGGCATCATCTCTGTGCCAGGGCCCAGTGCACAAGGGAGAGGGTGTGCCACCAGGTATAATGCTCTGTTCCTTTACTCCAGTCCTCCATGGCCAGCAAACTGAATGCTAACTACTCACTGCCTTGCAATCTAGAATTAAAACAAAGCTTTCAAATGAAACATATCCTTGCTCAGCTTTAGGAACAGGAGTGTGTGCCTTTTTCTTTCATTTTCCTCTTCCATGCAGCCTCTGCATGAAGGCTGCCAGGCTGCCATCAGATGGGTTTCCTTTCTAGGGCATGTGTCTATAAGGAAAAATGCATATACAGAAGCATTTTCCTTTGTCCCTGTCCCTGCTGTAACACAGCAAAATTTAATACGCTGCAAAGTTAAACATTCCAGGTCCCGACTGTGTCCAGCATTAATGCAATCACTCACTCGCCCTCAGAGTTCACAGCCCCTTGTAGCAAGCACCTTTCAGCAAGAGGGAGAAGGGCTGATGGACCATGCAGGCAGCTGCATGGGACCGTGCCCTGCTGCAGCAGGACAAGGACTGGCCAGCACAGCTGGAGATGCCAGAGACCTGGTATCAGCCGCTGTAGAAAGAGGGGCTGGGGTGGCGGAGGAGAGTGAAGGGAAAGGGTTTGCTGTTAAAAACAGGTGGTAGCATCTGTGCGCAGAAAGAACGGTGACTTGTCTCAGCTCAAACAAGTCATGAGCTGCTCTGTGGTGACTTGGATGATGGAACTGTTGCTGCTCTCCCGCAACCCTGACCTTCCCTTATGTTTTCCCATCATTCATATGGCTTTTGAACTCAAACAGCAGCAACTGCCACACTTTTCTTTGCAAGCTTGCAGTCACTGCATTCCCTGATTTGCTGGCTCACCAGTAGCTGTGGCTGAACGAGAGGAGCTGCTCAGGTCTCCGGTCTCTGCCATTCTGGCAATGCAAAGGAGTATCTCCCTCCAACACCATGGGGGTTGCTGACAGGAGCAGCAAACGCTTCCAAAGATGGAAGCTGTGAAGTTGCTGCCTGAGGAGGACAGTGTCCTCACCTGGCATCTGCCCCGGTTCCAGAGGGCTAAGACTAACCCCGTCACTGCCCCTAACTGGTAAAGCAGGATCTTTGCAAATAGTAAAATAGTAAAGAAAAAAAAAAAAAGTAAAATTTGCCTTTCCAATCGTAAAAGATGACAAACATTAATTACAATAAGGTGACATTTTTATTATTTATACAATAAAGAGACTTTTTAATGTTATTCAAAACACTTTTTTTAAATACTGAAAAAGTTGGGTACACCAAAGCCGAAAAATGGCTCTGCTATACACTGCACAGCATTGGTTTAGTCCCTGTATTCCTTTTATGTACAGAAGCATCTGCAAAATGCATTCTAAACACAATATGCACCCTACGGAGAAGTGTCATACATGAAATAAAACGGGAAGGATACAACCTGCGTGTGCAAATTAACTGACAATATCATTGATTGCACTCAATCAATAGATTTAAAATATAGTTTTGAAGTACCTTTTTGCACATAAAATGAAGCAGCTTTCAAGTTCAGTAAGTCTTTATACTGCAAAAAACATTAAGTACATTCACAATCTATGTTAATAAAGTAGTAAATATTTCTTCATTCAGCTTTATTTACATTAATACTGTAATTCAACTGAAAAGTACAGTTAGTCATTTGTAATATAGCAATCTTTTAACACATACAAAAAAAGACCATTTTCTGTATATAATTTAAGCTCAAAATCACAATTATCTCAAAATATTAATTACAATACAGCCATCTCCATCATAGTTGAACGTGTCTTTTATAAAATGGTAAAATTTTTAATAAAGGAAGCTGTTGGTTCTGAACTGGATACAGTACTCACAGGTAGAAAACGGAACCAATGAGGGCTCTGCCTGGGGTCAGGACAAAGCCACGCGTGCCAGCAGAGAGCAAAGGCCCCCAGGGACAGAGCAGAAACCTCTTGTGCTGCAGGGCTGGAGCTGGGGGCTGCGCAAAACACCTTACAAGGGCTGTGGAAAACTCCTGGGCAATGCAATGATAGTATTCAACTCCCAGACATTTACTGGAAGTGGCAAAAGTTTAGGTTTTGTTTTGTTTTTTTTTTTTTTTTTTTTTCAAGAGAAACTCTTTCAAAAAAACTGTTTGGCAAATGCTGCCTATTGGCATTTGCTTTTCCCTGGCTGGAGGCACAGGCAGCCCTGCCTGGCCCCTGGGGCACCCTTGCTCTGCTGCGTGCCTGGCTGGCGCCTCCCGGCACACACCCAAGCCGAGAGTGTCCAAACCAAACCCAACCCACCGGTGGATTCATATCTTGGCCAAACCACTGGCCTGAAAGTTGTATCATCATGGTGTGTCCCGCTCACGCTAGCAAGTGAAATGAATCCTTATCTCTGCTTGCCTGGAAAGAACATCGTATCTCTTTGTGCGCTTGCTTAAAAATGACATTTTTGGGGGCAGAGTAGGGAGCGGGGGCACAACAGCCTGTGGGCAGGGAGCATAAACCTCAGATAAACCTTTATTGTCTTCTGGCAATCCCGTATGTAAAATCCTACCAGTTAAAAATACTGCTGCGGTAGGTCCGCAGTCCACACCAGAGGAGCCTCCCCTGTGCCTGTCGACGGGTTTTGGCAAATGGATCCTGGTGTCCGATCCTGTTTCTGTTCACAGGGCTGGCCTGGCTGTGTGAGCAAAGGCAGCCCTGTGGCCAGAGCCCCAGCTGCTGGAGAGCTTGGCTGCCACCGAGAGGCTGGGCATCGCAGACCCCAGGCCCCTCTTCCAGGTAGCGGCTGGTTGCCTGGGAATAAATCCATGAATACCCAGTCACCCTGGGGTGAGCCCTGGCTCTTCCCTTGAGGCTAGATCCTGCTCATCAGCAGACTGAACTGTATGGGGTTTCATCTAAACCTGCCTTTGCATTTTCTGTTGCACATCTCTATCAGATATCTACAGAGACACGCAGATCTGTAAATTGGCATTTTTGGGATTGCCTATGGTAATCAAATGCTACATTACAAGCCAGAGAGGTTTTTAACCAAGGAACGTCATTACATTCCAGGTGCTTATTAGCAGCAGCAAACCACTCTCCTGACCACTTCAGCCCGTAACTTTGAGTGGGGTTTTTGGCTTGTGAAGATCTGTGGTGTTCTGTAACATCAGTGAGTTCCACTTTCCAGGAAGTAGGAGCTAAAAATACAGCTCGTACAGCAATGTTTCCAAGGTCTTTTCATTCCTCTCCAGAGACAGGCCACCTTCGAAAAGCCTCAGCAGTCTTTCAGGCTGAGTGTTCCCAATGAACCCCTGGGAATGGTTGCATTTGCTGTCCTGCAGTGCAGCCGTAGGGACTTAACCCTTGGCTGGGCTCCGGCTCTCATGCACACACAGCCTTGTCCTGCCCAGGTACCTGTGCTGAGACCGGCCTGGTCTGGCCATCCCCAGCTGGCACACGCCGGCCTCACCTCAGGAGCTAACGGAGTGCCGTGAAACACGGATGCAGACATGAACATGTTAAAAATTCTCTTGGAAAACATAAAACCAAATTTGAACTGCAAGCTGACAATGGGGAAATCATGAAAACAGGAGAGCTCTGCTGGCTTCATAGAGTCTGGTCTTCACTTTGTTCTCAAAATAAGAAAAGCATTTTGGAAGGTTTTTTCCTTTGCCCCCTTCACCCTCTCTGCCCCCCTTAAGAGCTGCCTTGTAACAAAACCACAGAAAACCAGACCAGTTCCTACCATTGCGGGTTTCCAGCACATGACACACTTGCTGGAGGTCTGAGGGGGAACCACAGAAAAAGAAGCTCTGGCACCGGCCACTGAGCTCCTTGAAACTTGTTGCAAAATGAGGTAAAGGGAATTACCTCGCAGGCTTTCTTTTTGATCTAGCCCTTCCCTGAGGATTGTTCGTTAAGGAAGTGTTTATTGCATGGAAAAACCTAACAAAGCTGAACTGTGCATTCCCAGTGAGGAGAATTATAGGTGTGGGAAGGTGCGCTACGGCACCGCAGCAGAAACCTGGCGGGGAGAGCTGCTGCCTGCACGCTGGGCTTCCTGCGGGACGGCTATCAGCCCGTTTCAGCCAGCATTAAGACTGCCATCAGTGGCTTTAGAAAGATGCTGAGTTTGGGAGATTGTGTGAGACAACGAGCAGCGCAGCTGGGAATGCTGAACATAAAGGAAACAATCTGTGCTTTGAGACTGTGCTTGCCTGGATAAAAATTCATCTGCATACATGAAAGTGAACCCTCACGTGGAACTCACCTCAGGGTGGGCAGTAACCCACCTCCAGCACATATCATCATTATGTGCAAAGCATGCACGTAACTTGGTGTGCGACCTGCAAACCGGGTTGGACGTGATAGTGCCCGTGAGGTTCCAGGAGACCTCCCAGGAAAGGCAAAAGGTGCAAGTTATTTTGAAGGCCAAATGTAAAAATCATAAATAGTCCATAAAAATGATTTTAATTGCTCATAACACTAGTGGGAGCTAAACATTCTTTCAGCCAATTTGAATTAAATAATGCAAAAAAGAAAATATTTGGTATTTTCTGGTGCAGTGGGGGTTGATGTTAAAGCTGCACTACTGCATGTTTCAGCTGCGAGTACCCCAAGCTGCTTTTGAGGCATGGTGGGTGTTTGGGCTCAGTTAAGGACTGAAATGTGATGCCCCACTGCACTGGCTTAGTTTTATTGTGATTTCCTTTACATTGTATCTATTGATGAAAGCACTCAGTAATCTTAAAATGCAGTTCTGCACACAGCCCTGGCTGATCATGCCACTGTGTTTTAGATCTAATAAACTCAGTGGGAGGAAAAACAATTTAGCACAAAGTATGGATTAACAAGCACTAAAGCACACTTGCTTTTTGCAGCTTACCAGTTTTCTCCTGTAAGTTGATACCTTGGTTCTCGGTGCTAAGGCAGAGCCCTCCTCATCCTTCCTACACCTGCAACTCCCTACCACATTTTTGGTGCTATTTATATGTACGTATAATGCGTTTCTGGTGTCTGTCCTGTTGTTGGGGTTGTTGCGAGCTAGGGGGTGCATCGTGTGCTATAAAGACCCCAGACAGCATTACAGCACGACTCAAGGCTGCCATAGTCCTTTGCTGCATTTTCTGCTGGAAGCAGACCCCCAGGAAGGATTTAGGAGTTGGAGAGCTGTGCTGCCAGGCAATGCCCAGGGGGTGGGCAGGCTGGCAGAGGCTGTGTCGCTGCGTGTGTTCAAGGTCACAGAGTGATTTTCTGTGTAAAAAAAAAACCATAGGCAGCTCCACAGAGGAATTTAGGTGCATAAATGTCTATTAACGGACCTAATTCCTATTTAGTATAATTAACTAAAAGCTACATAGGTGTCTACACTTTTCTGAACATGATGTTGAATAAATCCTTATTTCTTTTTTTGAAGGGCAATGAGGATATAAAAATGGAAATGTTGACCTCTAAAATGCCATAAATGTTGAAAAAGTTTTACATGGGCTTTGCCAGAGCCCGTGTGATTTGATGGGATGTTATGAAATTACATCCATGGCATGGAAACCTGAAAGCTGAAAAAACTGAGGAAATAATGATCCAAAACCAAATCATGTGAATTCAACAAGGTTTTTCAGCTTAGTACCAAGAAGATTCTAATTTACTAAAAAATATTATTTATTTAAATTTATGTTCCTAATACCATCAAATCAAATTGTAAATTTTAGGATTAGCATCAGTGACACCTGGTGATCTGTTGCCACTCCAGCAGTACAGAAGCTCTTCCAGTAGGAATGCTTGCATGGATAAAGTAAAATCCATGTTAAATGGGAACCTGCTTGGAAATTATGTTTCATTAATATTTATACTAATAAACTTAATCATTATTGTTATTTGAGGAGAAAAAGAGAGATCCAAACAGAGCACAGGGGACTTGCACACAAATGTACAAGTGTCGCTTCCTTCATAACAACACTGGGGTTAGTTCCTCCTGTATTAATCTGCAATTTAATTTTTACGTACAGGCTACTTCATTTCCCCTGTGTGCAGTGGTGGTCTTCATTATACCACCATCTCCCAAAACCCACACCCAAACTGACTGCTACACATCTGGTGCTCTCAGCAGATTCCTCTTTCATGACTTTGCTTTGCCTCACGCTTGCTGTGAAGCCCCCGCCCCAGCCAACTGCCTGTGCCACAACTCCCAGCGCTGGCGTGTTCCAGCGGTGTCAGGGACACGAGGGCTAACGGGAGCGCTGCAGCCCCTTCTGTAGCTCAGGCCTGCTGCTTGCTGCACCCAGGACCACAGCAGAACTCCTCAGAGTGTGTTTATACCTCTGCAAGAGGAACGCTCAGTCCCTAGAGCAGAGAGGCCTTTATACCTAATGGCAGCGTTTTCCATTGCAGTTTAATTTCATTTGAAGTGCAATTACCTCAGCCAGCATGTGCTTGATGGGAAGAGAAGTTTGAGACTCTCTAGAGGCTCTTGCAGGCGGAGAAGGAAGATGTTCCCAGAGCTAAGCTCCTCACTGGCTTGGGTTTCACAAGGTGTTCTTAATCCAGCTGGAAAAGGTGCGAGTGAGTCCCGGAGTAGGTTCTGGCTCTCCCTATTGTCCATTGCCATTGGTGCCATTCAGTTCAATGGAAATAGATCCCCTGAAGAAGTCTTTTGGGAGGTTTTCCCATGTTTTTCTGCCTTGCTGTCAGTTATAAACACGATGGACCCCTGAACCCCTGCACCGCCAGCAGCTTTGCAAAATCCTGTGCTGTCAGTGTTGGGAACAACACTGGGACTTTTACCCAAAAGGTTTTCAAACTTAAATGGGAAAGCTTTTCCCAGGCTTGTTTGGTGTCATTCGCTGCTCCCCCTGCGATGCATCATTTCTTACATTCAATCTGCTCCTGACCAATTTACAGAGACTGTTACTCAAATAACAGATGATACAAAGGTTAAAGCCTCACTGACAGTGAATCTAGTGAGCAGGGGCTAGCACAGTCTGGACCAGAACGAAAATGCAGAACAGTGTCCACCTGGGGGATGTGGAATGTAATTAAAGGGCTTTTAATTTCAAAAAAAAAAGTTAAATAATAAAATTAGCAGCAACAAAAGAAGTTTTACTGCCACCCATCACAATCTCTTCATTAATGAACCATACCTGTCTAAACTCACTGTTAGTCCACTTAGTGTGTTCACATGGAATCAACTGAAAGTGTCAAACAGAAGGAGGTTAACCATTTTCCATGTAGGTTAGTTATACCTACGTCCCAGAGTTGACAGTATGATTTATTAAGTATCTCACCCTGTATAGTGACATTTTTTACTAATTAATATGGAGCCAACTATACACACTGCATATGTACAGGTATTTTCATAAGGCATATAATATCTTTGCATTGAAAATAAATGAACATTATTAAATTTAATTTAATATATACTTTCTTTGAGGTGTTTATGAAAATATTTTTTCTCTATATTTTTGTATGTGACATGATAGAAATATTTCATGGGAAGTACAGGTTAATATATTTTATCTTTATAAAGGCATATACAACTTTGAGGCAGTGTTTCTGATGGACAGCAGAATTCCTAAAGGATTTGTATGTGCTTCTGTGTTTTGAACTCATATGAAATTGACTTTAAGAAGTAACTTGATTAAAAAAACGCACCAATGCACAGCCAGAGGCTGACAATTAAAACTAATACATAGCCACATGAACAATATATTTATATAGTTAATATATTTTTTTTCCAAGATGATTGGTACTAACATAGATTATTATACATTTGGCACTACTGTTTGCCATTGGTCCAGCAATTGGCAAAAATTTGTTTCCTATGTATAAATCTGTTTGAACATTAGATCTGGCTAGACATATTTACTATTTATAAAAAAATATCTAGACAGTAAGCTCACGTTGAATAACTAGGTCTACTGTATTCTGGAAACTCTTCAGTAGTAATACGGCTTTCTCATGTTCCATATGTACAAAACTGTGTCCGTTTGCCTGCAACAGAGAAACAAGAAGAAGAGAAATCAAATGAGATTCTATTTAGCATCTTCATTTTGGAGGAGCAAAGGGACAGACGAAAAACAAGGGTAAAATAAATAATAATCACACAATGATTTCCTGCAAAAAGGAGTTTGTATGACTGAGTGAACATATTTCTCTCTCCCGCCATTGGACAGATGCTGCACCCTCCTGCTTGGAGCAAGGGCTGGAGAAAATGTACTCTGAGGCTCATTTCCAACTGAAATTATTCTGTGACTCTAGGACATTCAACATCTTTTCTGAAGGAACAATAGCTCTGGGATGTAAGAGTTTCGGATGCTGCAAAGCTCAAGGAAAGTTACTGCTGCCAAAGGCACTGCTGAACAAACAGGCAGGCTCAGGTCAGATGCAGACTTTCTGCATCTGACCAAGATAGAAAGATCTACTGAATAGTGTTCTGCTTTAGTGTGAATTATGACTTTCTGTAACAACTCTGTTACAGCGCTACTTAGAACAGTCATATTTTAAACATCGTTACCAACTTGAAAGTGTGTCTCGGAGCAGACCAGCTCTGCCCACTTCCCTTCCCATTCTCTACCTGCACAGTAAGCGTACAGCAAAATACTGTGCAGTTCAGCTCTTGACAGCACAGAAACTTCTTTTCTGCAAGAAAGGTTTCTCACTGAAAGAGGGCTGTAGGAGACGTATATCCAAAAATACCTAACCAGGCCACATCCACAGGGATTTGTTATTTAACATATAAATAAATGATAATCAGAATCAACTTCTTTCACTCCTGCTGTGGTCCCACACTCTCCACAAAATACAGTATGAAAACATGCTGTGAACCAAATTCCTCCACGTAAATGTTTAAGAAATTACCCCCTGGAGCCCTGGTCTGATGATATCTTCCTGTGTATCACCTCGAGTAAACTGACCTCACAGCATGGGAGCACAAAAGGTGCACAGAGATCGAGATGCTCCAGTCACAGTGACACTAGGGTTGTCCGACATGACACCACCTCAAGGGCCACCAGCAATAGTGGGGGCAATGTGCCAGACACAACAGGGAGAGCACAGAGCACAAAGATGCAGCTAATAGAAAAAAGTGATCATGGGGTAGACAGAGTGAGGATGGAGTGGGCTAAGACTAAGGAAATGCAGGAAGGTGGTTCCTCCCTTGGAGTCCCAGCAGAAACCAGTGTTACAAGCAGTGCATGTGAGGAAGGCAAGTGCCGTAGACAGCTATGGAAGCCAAAGAAGAGAGATTGTGGGTGAAGGGGAACCTCTGTCTACAAAGCAGCAGGTATTACAAAGCCCCAGCCTTTGGCAGGGTCCCATGAGATAAATTCAAACAGAGGTGATGGCAACAGTGGGTGGAAAATTGGGCTGAAGGTGATGTGATGCCAGTGAGTATCAATAATTTCAAGTTCTTACTGCCTAGGGAACTGGATACTTTTAGATAAAAGCAATACTTATATTTGAGAAGTAAAATATCCTTCATCACAGTTATGTTTTTGTCTCTGTTAATTCCTTTGTGAGATCAATAACTGCCCCTTCACTTGCCACAGTGTAAGTCAACACCTGGTAACAGGCATTATGCATGGGTAGTGGTAATTGCAAATATAAGAAAATGTTTTTGCCAGAGAATTTGAAATGATGTACTGCCAGTGACAAATAAGAAACTCTGCTGAGACTGATCTACAATCCTATGAGAAAGACTGGGAGTGCAAAGTCAAACAAACTTCATAAACATAAATGATGAATAAATTAGAAGAGTGTCATTTGCTACCCAAAGCAAATGTAGCAGTACCTTAACCATGATTATATAAATATATGCAAATGCTCCTACTTTAGGAACACATGCTGAAACATGAGAAATACCAGCTCCTTAGTGGCCTGAGCCCATCAGGAGAAATCATCTGACATAACAATAGCTATGAAATGAATGCAGGTTGGAAATGAACATGCTGGATGAAGAGCCACTAGGCACACACAGGCCTGTCCAGCACAGAACAACACAGCCCTTGCGCAGCTCCGTCCAGAAGGCTCCCATGGCTCCCACCTTATTTTGCTGTTATTTTGTAACATATTAAACTCTTATCGATTTTTGTTTCTGTTACTAAGCTCAGCTTCCAATATAGCACTTTGATTGTTCTAAGTATCTCTAGCTAATTTTGTGCTTCGCTCATCTTGGCTATTTTCTTTATTTCATATTTATACATGTTTTATGAACATACTGAACATGTGCTGTCTGTTGTGGAGTTCAGAGCTGAAATCCACTGCAGTTTCTTGCTGAAAAGAAGGGGTGGAGGAGCGAAAGAGAGAGGGAGGTAGGAGGACAGAAGCTACTGAAGACATCTGAAATGTCCTTGGTTTGTGACTCCCTTCATACACCTAATTAAATCATAGTTAACCGCTTACCCTTGATAAGCCTGAATGGCTTCAAAAACTGTTAGAAGCCTTGCAGTCAATATAACAAGTCTCCTCCTTTCATCAAAAGTAGTGCTATTTCCTTCAGGTGGTAACACACTTTCCAGGCTTAACAAAAAACCAAACAACCTTGCAGGACATGGTAGAAATCCCTTTTCTATATGGACAGCTTTTATTTTCTGGGAATGAGGAATTTTTGAAAGGTACATTCAGGAAGCACCTGTCTTCCTACTTAGAAAGTTCATTGGATACAGAAAATGTTTGCTACAGAAACAAAATAACACAAAAAGCTGAGATTTCTCTGTAAATTACGTAGATGCCCTCATGATCCTGTAGTGGATCCAGCAGTGGCTGTTTTTCACATGAGTGCATTCAAAAATGCTGAGGCAAAATAGAGAGAGAGGCAAAAATATTGCCAGTTACAATTCTGTCAAAAATTGTGACTACATAACTCCTTACATCGGTGTCACAGGTGAAAATTCTAAACACTCCTTGTGTTGTCATGAAACTGCTTGCAAAGCTCCTTTCTCCCTGCACCTTTCTGTGCTGTTACTGTGGAAAAGCTGGATATGTACAGCTATTTTTTTTTAAGAGTATAAATTGCATCACCTAGATTACTCCTGTGACAGACTGTAAACATTAGCCCTCTCCTGCAGGGCTATTCCCTCCCAGAAGGCTGGTGCTGGCATCCACATGCCTTATTCCATATCCCTGGAAAGGGCGCAGAAACTGCCAGACAAAATGACAGACCAGCTCCTTGCTGTGCTATGGTCCCTCTGCTCTCAGGGTGCTCCCTGGGTTTAATTCAGCTCCCCGCTAGAGGCAGGGGACCTGTCAGATAGCACACCCCAGTGCCACTTTTCCACATCCCCACGTTATTTTCCAACAGCTTTATTCCTTCTGAGACCAGCTTGCAAAAGTACCACAAGTAACAGTCTATTGTAAATCAATATTACAGTATTATAATAACAAATCTAGCAGTTAACTTATACTGAAAACAACAGCATTGTCCTTGTAAGATGCAAAGACCCAGTTCAGTTACAAAGCAGTTAAATCCATCCATACCTGGAGGATCTTATCACCAGGCTGGAGCAGGCTGGACGCTGGTCCATCAGGCTGAACCCTAGTAACAAAGATACCCTATAAGTCAGAAGTAACAGAGGTTAGGATGCTATTACCAAGAACTAGTTCCCAAAATACTAAATGGTGTCTGGGGGGTTTATATACCCTGGCAATGGTCTAAATACTAAACTATTTTTTAATCTGTTTGTAATCAAACAGTAGTATGGGTTTATGGCAGCTCACCATGAGCTTCAGCTATGCCTGATACAATTGTGGGTCATTTGAAACTAAGATTCCACGTCACAAAACAGTGTCCAATTTGAATGGGGCAAAAGTGACAGCGTTATCAGAAGGATAATTACAGTGGAGCAGACATTAATAGAATAAAGCATACCATAATCTATACAGTAATCTTTGTTTTGGTGGGAAGAAAAAGTTTAAAAAAAATCTAAGAAGCAGGCTTCACCCTCAGCCCTTGAGCTACTGAGTACAACAATCTGCAGACTGTCACTTAATCCAGGGCCTGAGCACTAAATGACTTTGAAAAGAGAAAAATTATTAAGTAATAAAGAATACTTTTAGATTTGTCGTTCAAATTCCAGTAGAATACATTATTAAAACCCCAAATTGAAAACTGAGTTCCCAGAGGATGAACACATTTGAACTACTACCCATGCAGCTCGTGCAGTCTTCTCTATCCTTAGCCTCACCTTTGCTGCTGCACTTCCCCTGCTGCCAAGGGTGAATACCTTTAAGGGGACTCTAGAACTGAGCAAAGGCTAAATTTTAGCCATTTACATTGCTCCCAGAGGCACCAGAGAAATTCCCTGCTTGGCATCAGCATGCAAATCATGTGCGTCCTTGAGAGATTTTATAGCCTTCTGGAGCAAGGCATCACCCAGTATTTCTGTTAACCTTATAAAACCAAGCTCCTTGAGAGCAGAAGGATGGTTGGCTTCTATTTCATCCACATACCATTAATTGTGACATGAGTCTGCCATTCAAAATGACTGAGTGCTGCTGTGCTTTCTACTGCTTTTCCTGTCCTCACATTGCAGCACCATCAGGGTAGGGGTATATCACCGTGCAGAAGCGTGCTCACAGCCATCCCCACTGATTACATCTTTCAGACAGAATAGTACCTTACGGGTGACAAATCCATCACAAACAACTGGCATGTGTGATGAGAGATGTTACCACCCTCTTATTGCTTCTGTGATATTTAAAACATGATAAATTTGATTTAATGGTGTGGGAAGCAATGTTTCAGTGTAGCAACACATGAAGAAAACCCTTTGAACTATTAATTCCTTCAATATAACCATCCTACCTCTCTCTTAGTACACAGTTTTGTATGTTTGTTATTGCTAAAATTAAGTCTATCTACAGCTGTTATTGCAGGGCATGTATTAGTGGTGTAGACTTATTCATAATGGGATACAGAATCTTCTTTGATAATTTCAGGCAGGTGAAAGACATTGGAAGCATTGTACATTAAACTGTAGAACAACCCTGCCATGATGTTATAAAGTGTAATTCCAGTTTGCAGTCTCAAAGGACACTAGAAATTAGTACCTTTTAAGAGATAATTGTTAAAACGCCTGATGGTTATGTACATTAAAATGATCTGTTCTTGAAGTTCAAACTAGGGATTATCAGTGAGAAAACTGAAAGGAAGTGTGATTGTGTTAGACTGATATTTCCAATCAGCTTTTTGTTGGAATTCAGAATGATGGGAAAATAATTCTCAATTTGCATGCAGATTTCAGGTTGTTTAGACAAGCAAAAATCATAGATAGATATCTATAGATAGAAAAAATGAAAGACACTGTTCTAGAGAAAACAGTCTGAAAAAGTTTTTTTACATGGAATAGAAGTCAGACACCCATGTGATTTCAGTTTTGATTCTCATGTTTTCATTAACAAGAAAAAAAAGCAAACACTCCCCTAACAAAAAAAAAAGCCACGTATAGGAAAAATTCTTTCAGTTTTCACAACAGAAGAGCATAAACATTTTGCTCATGTTATCTATGTCTTCACTATATGGCAATCTGAAATAAGGACCATTTAGAGAGAAATTTATAACTTACCTTGTCAGAAGGTTTGAATGGATTTCCTTGCCCACTTATTCCACCACTGATACTAAAACCGAGACCAGGATTCTTCTCTATCCTCACACAGAACTAGATTAAAAAGATATAGTAAGGTAAGTCAATGCCAACATTAAATCCTCTCTAAACAATGGCACCTTCCTCACATATATCCCATTTCACCATTAACAGCCAAGTTGAGCCTCACACAAGCTTTATTGCACAACACAGTAAAAGTCAGTAGAATATTGCTATAAATTAGAAATATTTTCATGAATTTAGCATGCTGCAACACTTCCATAATATTCATAGTGCTGCACATATTTTTGCATATATCTTTAAATTTTATTTTCAAGGAGTAAAAACCCCAACCCTTTAGACTTGTGAAAGGGCATATTGGACAAAATGAAACATTTAAACACTGGGATAAATCTGTCAGTGAGGCTTCCTCTTGTGCACTTCTGTTTTTCCAGAAGGTGCTACTCTTGCAGCATCCCCAGGTGCTTTGCTTGGGACAAAGCCAAGGAATGAGTACTCTGAAGTTCAGAGATCAGCCCATTGTCAGCCTTGGAGCCACAGCCCTGGCAGCCTGCTCTGAGCACCAATCATTTCTCCAAATGCATTGCTCCAGGAAACAGTGCTGAATCTTATCTTTTAGGCAGGATAACTCTAAATGGCATTGGGTAATTGAATATAAAATAAAAAATGGCTTTTGGGTAGCTGAATAACTACTTATTGAGCCAGTCTGAGCATGTATTCTATCCACACAAGCAATTGCTTCTGAATCTCACTGTGATATTCAGGGACTGAATACAGGCACCTGCTTGTGTGGACTCATCAACACTTTACACATGAGAAAAGTTTACTAATGATTCTGAAACTCATTCTGCAGACCAGGTGCCTCATATGGTTATTGCCATAATTAAGGCCAAATACAATGGGGATAGGACCAATTCATGAAGAAATTTGTAGTTAGGCTGGGGGCCCTGGAGCTACAGGCTGGCCTTTTGTAGGGCTAAACTGGAGCAGCTGATAGAAATGTGAGAAGATCAGTGTCTTGCCAAATATGCTGCACTGTTAGCACTGAACTAGGTTACTGGGAATGAGCAGAAATTGCTAATTAAATTGGTGTGACCCAGTGATGGCAGCTTTGTTCAGGAACTCCAACACCAAGTTGTGTTGCTATCAGTTCCTGGTGCTGGGGAGGCCATCTCTCATTGCCCGAGGTTTCATCAAAGCATTATTTTAGAGACACACTTTCTCACCTGCTCCTGATATGCATCCGTACTTCTCTGACCCTTGGTTTGGATTAAACATCGCCCTGTCTGAGGCGCTCGAGAGCTCTGCGAAGAGGGAATCTGAATAGGCAGTGGTGGCTGAAACTGCTGAATGGTGACTTTGTTCATGTTTCCTTCATACTGCTGCTCACGGCTCCGATGCTGCAGGCTTTGCGATCCCATTAAAGTCTGGATATGGCTACCTGCCTGTGGGTAACGTAACCCGTTAGGCCAGAAATTCAGGAAGCTGAAAAGAAGCAATTATTACAACTTACACAGTCAAGTAAAAGCAAACCTCTTAAATCATATCAGAGGTTTGCCTTTTGACCACAGTTGGGAAAAACGGTGATTAAACGCATTCAGTGACCCTAGGAGGTTCAAGGGAAATAAGCCATACACAGGATGTTTTATAAACAGGAACCCTTTTTTGCTCATGTCATGATACATGCTTCAGCTCCAGATGTTTTGTGAACTGAAGACATTTAATAAATTGAAGTAGGGTAAATTATTCATCACAGCACACTCTGTAGAAATCCGAATGCTGTTTTTTTCCCCAAGGATAGCTGGAATAAGATTTATAACACAATACAGATACTGGCCAGTATCGTGCACTGTGTCCAGGCAGCACAATCTATTAAATCCTATGCCCTGTCCTAGGAAAAAAAAAGTGGCTTTTACAAAATGTAACTTATCAAATGATCAAATTTCTATGACAATATCTACTGACAGGAAGCTCTAACACTTTGTAAATGTAACTGAAATCCTGCATTACATTGACTTGGCCTTCTGATATTTTCAGTAAAAATGGATGGCTGCTCTCATTCTTCTACTCCCCTGTCCTCACTGCCTTTCATGTTTGCTGCTGTGATTTAACAGGTGAGGTTTGCTTTTGGTATTCTGTTCTTGATATGGTAAAGTTGCATACTTGCTTACTCTTCAATACACAGTCTCTGTTTAGTGACGTGACTTACATAAATATTTGAGGCAAATCTTTGCAAAATACATACAGTTGAGGCAATTTTATAATTTTCGTATTGACAGGATTCAGATGTTGCTTATAAGTAAATCACATGCAACTTAGCCATAAGAGAATGAGCAAAATGGTTTGTTTACAAAGGCTTGTAGTGATAGGACTAGGGGTAATGGGTATAAACTGGAGAGGGGCAGATTTAGTCTAGACATAAGGAAGAATTTCTTCCCCATGATAGTGGTGAGACACTGGCACAGGTTCCCAGGGAAGCTGTGGCTGCCCCATCCCTGGAGGTGTTCAAGGGCCGGGCTGGATGGGCCTTGGGCAGCCTGGGCTGGTGGGAGGTGTCCCTGCCCATGGCAGGGGGGCTGGCACTACATGATCTTTAAGGTCCCCTCTAACCCAAAATAGTCTATAGTTCTATGAAAATTCATGCTCTATTGTATGATCAAATATTACCTCCACGAAATATCATACCATTGCTACTGAGTGTTTTCAGATTATATGTATCAATCAACCAGTGCTGTTACTTGAACAGCCTGAGTGTGAAAGAGGGTGCATGTCTCAATATCTGCATGTCTCCATGGATGAAACAGACCTACTTAAACCACATTTCACACTAAGTTTACACCAGCCAATGACACAACTTCATCTTATCATGAGGATCTAATCCTCAGTACTACAGAACCTTTATGATCCTGGTGGAAGAGCCACCAGTTGTGAGAGTGTATTTTAAACAAGACTAAATTTAATACAGCAAAAGATCAAAACATTTGGGCATTTATCTGGCCTCAGGAGTTACAGCAGCCAGGGCATTAGAATTAATTGCTTGTTGCCATAGCAAAAGTACTTCTTAATAGATTTCCAAGCTTGGTCTGCAGAACACATCATCAATATAGATGCAGCCGGAACTACTCGTGTCACTGAACACAGAATCCCAGAAAGAAACAGACTGACTGCCAGCAAAACTTATCTGACTCATCTTATTTTGTTGCTGATGACATTTGAAGAAAGGGACTAGGTAGAATACATGTCTGAGAGTCCTCCATTTCAGTACAAGAGGGATAGTCTCAAAAGGAGTAATGACAGAGAAATCTCTTACTCCTTGTGTCCAAATCTTCAATCCCCAAATCTGTGTAGATCATTGTCTTAGAGGGTCACTATCCGGCATCCAGGTTGGCTGGCCTGATTCTGTTCATTTTCCATCGTCATTTTCACTCTTCACCCCTCCGATTTCCAGGTTCCTTTCTGGTGATCTCTCATCACACTTCTACTCCTTACCTTTTTATGAAGGAGCAGCTACCTCAGAATACAACTGCTTTAATCTGACTTGTTGACATGACAGAAAAAGTCACCTCAAATACTGTAATCTTTCAATAAATTAGTGGACCATTAAATTTCAAGATTAAAATGTCCAACTTTTCTATTGGAGAAATAGCCCATAAATTATGGAGTGATCACGTAAACAATAATATTTAAAATGAAGCTAGCATTTAATCTGTACTCTGAATAGCAAAAAGTAAACGACTACTCAGACCCCACATAATTATGCAGCAATTACCATGTAGGATTCCTACCCTACCTAACACAAATAACCATCACGACATGTAGAGTAGCCCTCTATGCGTGGATAATTCAGGAACATGCATTACTGAATCTATATGCACTGCATCAGCTTGATTATGCAGCCCATCTGTCTACAGTACATGATCTTCTACTTGGAAGAGCAAGTCCCAACTTTTCTTCTAGTGATTTCCCAGGCACAGCTGTACCATATAGTGACTATGCTCTGCACAAGCCCATTCACACTAATACTGTTATCTTACTGGAAAAACAAAGCACATACTACAACTTATAGTCACATAATTCAACTGTTTCTTATGCTGACTATTACTTCCATAGAAGATTTCTGGGTCTGACTTCAAAGAACTGCTGTATTTTAATTCCCAGATGCCCTAGGTCACTTTCAAGGGAGAAGAAATCAGCATTGTTGTAACAGCACAGTGCAAACCACCTCCTGAGGATGGTGGGCAAAAAAACCCCAGATTTAATTTTCTCACTCGTGTTAACAGAGTCTGGAGAGACTGTATCACTACTTTTTGTGTATTCACAACATAACTCTTACTGGAGGTGGATAAGCTGCCTTTCTTAAAATGGAAATTATTTATTCTGCAGAAAAAGATCTCTATTATGCAGCATGCTTCCCCAATTTCACTTGTATTCTGTACTTTATTTAATATCCACTACAAAAGTTAATTATTTTCAGTTCAGTGTCCAATATTTACAATATAATTAAAGTGGCTGACAACAGATGTAACAATGGATTGCTCCACTGAGTTAAGCAGATTTCAGTATGGTTATGCAATGTTTGTACTTTCCACATCTGACCAGCGAGATACTGAAATATTCAGAACAAAACAGAATCTGCAGTTTCTTATTATAGCAACCCTGATGATGCACAAATGCAAGACAGACAGTGTTAGATTGTGTGAATGGATAAATGCAGGTTTTATCCCAATATGCCAGTGAAGATAAGTAGTAACTTCTCTTAAATCATAGAATCATAGAATGACCAGGTTGGAAGAGACCCACCGGATCATCAAGTCCAGCCATTCCTATCAATCACTAAACCATGCCCCTTAGCACCTTGTCCACCCCCGCCTTAAACATCTCCAGGGAAGGTGAATCAACCACTTCCCTGGGCAGCCTGTTCCAGTGCCCAATGACCCTTTCTGTGAAAAAATTTTTCCTGATGTCCAGCCTAAATCTCCCCTGGCGGAGCTTGTGGCCATTCCCTCTCGTCCTGTCCCCTGTCACTTGGCAGAAGAGGCCATTACCCTCCTCTCTACAACCTCCTTTCAGGTAGTTATAGAGAGCAATGAGGTCTCCCCTCAGCCTCCTCTTCTCCAGGCTAAACACCCCCAGCTCTCTCAGTCGCTCCTCATAAGATTTGTTCTCCAGCCCCTTCACCAGCTTCGTTGCTCTTCTCTGGACTCGCTCCAGAGCCTCAACATCCTTCTTGTGCTGAGGGGCCCAGAACTGAACACACTATCCTAGTTTCTTGCATCTCAGAGGATAAAGAAACCCTTCGAATAACTTGGCTGTTGGAGTAAACTCCATCAAACAACATCAGGGTGCCCTCCTCCTCATACTTGTGTGCTTGGGAAGGAGTCTCTGGGATGCTCTAGGTACAACAGCTTTTGTCTCCCACTTTCAAGCGATTCTCTCCTACACATCTACCTCTTGTTGCTGGTTTTGTCTGAAGGCAAGAGCTACTGCTTCTGAGGCTGTCTTGGATAAAAGGACGTGAAGCCAGTAGGAAGGTATCTGCTTTACCAGTGCCGGCGGTTAATTACACTACATAAGCTACCAGTTCTACTCATTTGTAAGCTTCTGCTTCAGGAATGAGCCAGACCAATCTCCATATAGATAACAATCAATGTAATTATCACTGCTTATCTGTGGCTCCACCTTCTAAAGATGATTGCAAACACAGTTTAGTTTGTCAAGAGCCTCCATTCTCCAGCTTTATGATTAGAGTAACAAAAAAAGGCAATTTCTCAGCTGATGGGCGGAGCCAATTTGGGGCTGGGAGAGAGCAGCCAGTGTTTTCATAGAAACAGGCCAGATCCAAGCACTGGAATTTAATATCTACCGCCACAAGGTACTAGAAATTAGAACCCTTACAGTGAGTTTATCAGTAATTGATGTGTGCCTAGGAAGTCTCTGCCAAAATATCTGTGACAGTCCAGACACTGGGCTGACTTCCATCTCAACACATTTAATTTTGTCATGAACTGAAGAATGTAATTGAAGTGAAAAATCCTCTCTTTTCAGGACAAGAGGGAGCCGATCGCTATCTGATACATGCAGGAATACATCACCCAAGTCCACTGTGCACATTTCACACACTATGGAAGTAACTTCTAGCATTCAGATAAATAAATACAAAACCAGGTAGCAGGCATGAGAACACCATCCTTAATTCATAATGATTAGTGCTTTAAACACTGAAACAAAACCACATTTCCCAAACCTGTCCACATTAACCTGTCTTCCTCTCTTGAGTGCTTTGCTAGGAAAAGAAGACAACCATAGCTTCACCAGCAGCTTTGCTCATGCTGCTTACCTTCTTGGTGACAGTGTCTGGTGGCACGTCCCGTCGCCCCAGCGGGTAGGGATTCCACTGGCTGGTCACAGACACCTCCTCCTGCCCGTTGTCCAGGATGCTGCTCTGCTGTGATGGGGTCTGTTGCAGAAATGGTAGGGCAGCCTTTAGTCACTGTCACACCATGACAGAAAATGCTCTCTTCATATTTACTTCAGTAATCAGCCCAGTTAAACTGTAACAAATTATTGCTAAAATAGAAATCCTTTTAAATTTCTATGGTATTTCATTAATGTGTAATCATACAGATGTGGGACTCTGCAAGCAGGAGATCTTGAAAGATATGTAAGAGAAATAATGAGAATAATGAATGATGAGAGAAGAGAGAAAATTCATTTAACATAACTCATTATTTTCAGATGAACAAAGGCTGGCAAAGTTCCATATTGAGCAGACAGGCTGCCATTAATGATTTGAGTTAGAACTTTCTTACTGGTCATTCAAGCATCAAAAACATTTTCAGTAAGTATTTGCCACAAGATTAAATGATATGCTCATATTTTCTTGAGAAAATATTCATTAATGGCAATACTGAACTTGTGACTACTGTCACCTTGTGCTACGCTCTGTGTATCACCAAGTGTCGTGTGCTTCTCACAAACATCTTTCTCGGCTGTGGCTGGTTTTGTTCTAGGCTACCAGGATATCACTGTACAGTATTAACCATGAAATAAATGCTTTCCTGAATAGAAATGGACATAACACTCATTTAGATTTTCCTAAGTGACCTTGATTCTTCTGTGATTATTTTCCACTTCTCTCTCTTTATATACATGTTGTTTCTTTATCAATTTTCCTCTTGTTTTTTTTTTTTTACTCGTTTTCAGCACTGTTGAGGATATTTGTAATTTTTGTGTCCCACCCTAATTTGCTGTTATCTGTCTCTCTGTATTTCTTTACCATAGCTGGGAATTCTGCTAACAGGGGTATGGCTTTTTGTGCCACTTTCCAAAAAGCCAACATTGTGCTACCACTGACAGCACTTAGCATTTTGTAGTGCTAATTCAGTTAGCTGTTCCTTCGGGGTTGATTAAAGGCAATTTGCATTAAAAAAAAAAAAGTCTATTCTTCCCCTCTGTCATTCAAGCATTTTCTTCTTCAGCTTAGATTAAAAAAATAATGAAAGATTTCTTTCGATGAATGAAGAACAAATGAAACTGTTGCTCTGAAATATTAAAGCTGGTAACAGGTCAAGTAAGAACTTTTTTTTGTGTAAAAAAAAAATCAACCTTATTTATTTAAAAGCAGAGAAAACATTCATTATATATCTCCCATCATTCAAGAAATCTTCCTGGAAAAAACAGGAAAGATGTGATTTTCCATATAATAAAAACAACCAGTAAACCAGTTCCCCTGTTGAAATCACAAGACCTCTCTGCAGAGCTTTCTTTCCACGTTTCAAAAATGGCAAAATGAGAGTGTCAACACTTTTTCCACAGGTTACCCCTCACAGCTCCGCAGACACTGGTCCCAGCACCTGATGCAGCAGTTCTGCTGCTCTTTTGGATAGCACAGCACCCTCTAACACTGCCAAACCCACGCCCAGAGCCGTACGCTGGTGTAGGGACAGGCAGGAAACCTGATGTTGCACCTCGAATCCCTCACACGCAATGAACCCTTTTCATGTGGACAGGCCTCCAGGACTGTGAACACGGTGCCAAGGGTTCTCCCCTGCCCAGGGGTCCCAAGCTCAGGACTGAGCCCTGCTTATCTAGAGCAGAGCGTTGGTCCCAGTTTGGGTGCAGGGAGGGTTCTTTGTGCCTAAGGAAACTCAGGAACCAGCCATTCAGCCTCGTTTGCTGCATTTCCTCACGCAACCCTCATCCAAATGGGGGTACGTCACCTGAGACCAAGGCAGTAAACAGCTTCTACAATGGAAAATATAATAACAAAAGTTTCTGCTCTGAGGAGTACTAAAAAAACTATGAAAAAAAAAAAAAAGGCCATCATCTTTGCAACATAAGT
Source organism: Clamator glandarius (assembly GCA_033459285.1). Lineage (NCBI taxonomy): Eukaryota > Metazoa > Chordata > Aves > Cuculiformes > Cuculidae > Clamator > Clamator glandarius. Next base: position 2,288,167 of record JAUNZM010000110.1, on the reverse strand, counting down.
ATCTCTTCTGGAGTCACCCACATACCAAGGAGCATGAGGCTCTGCCGTGCAATGGATTTATACAACGTGCTATGTGACTTCAGCAGGTAGAGACAGAGGGGATTAGTGAGGCAGCCTCCTAAGGGAACTTGTAGTTTTCCTCCCAAGCGATACATGTGAATACACTTATTATCCCTAAGGGGAGGTGGTACTGTACACTTCTGAGAGTGAAGCGCACCAAACCATAAACTTTTAAAAAAACTTTTTAAAAAAATGCTCAAAATCAAAAGCATTCTTCTGAAAAGTGTCTCTTTTGTCACTGCAGACAATGCTGTGCTGTTTTTGTAATAGACTTTATGATCTGCAGAGGCGAGCTGCAGAATGGAAAAGAATGGAAAAGAAAAAATATAGAGGGTGCCTTCTGCTTTCTTAATAAATAGGAAAATTCTGTGATAACAGCTTTTTCTTTTCATTTTCTGCAGTAAAATGTATTTGTCTACTTGCAATATTATTCACTGACAGAGCACAGACTGCAAACAAATCTCATAGCTATTAAGTCTAGGCAAAAAATGAAAAGCAGCAGTTCAAACATTTTGTACAGGGAGTAGAATCGATGTAATAAACTTTCTCAAAATAAGTAATTGCTATACTTGATTTCCTGATCTTCCACTGGACAATGAGATCTCATTCATTACTCTCTTGAATCTAGGCCACAAGAAAGAGGAAGAAGAGGTGGCAAATATTAAGCTGCTGTGGCCTTGATTCATTAAGAAATGCAAAATCCTTTAGAATGAGACTAAACATTCAGTTTATGTTTCAACAATACATTTTCACTGCTTTCCCAACAGTACAGTAACAGAATACACCCTTCCCGCACGTAGTTCAGCATCACACTGTATATGAGTATGTAGCAATGAAATGCTGGTGAAATTAGAAGCAGAACAATTCGCAGAAGACATGCGAAACTCCTCAGATATCCATATATTAGTATCCATATTCATCTACAGTCTAAAACCATTAAAGTTATATATAATACCTTATTCCTAAATGTGTGTTGAAAATAGTACCATTATCTGGAGTTGATGCCAAATGTACTTCTTTCAAGGAATTGTGAGAAGAATTAGTATATGCCCAAAGAAACAAACAAATTATTTGAAAGAAAAAAAAACAGTATGACCAACACTGGAAAGCTGTGTCCAAACAGACACACACCTATGACTGAGATCTGACCTAGATGTCATCAACTGAACAACAGAGAAGCACACACTAACATTAGGACTTGTAAATCCAGGGACAGCTGAATGGGAGATGTAAATGACGTTAATCATGGTGCATGGAAAGTAAGTTACAACAGGAGAAACCTGACAATGACCTCTGTGCATGCGTGCGTGTGCACTGTTAACCTGCCACAGCTTGCCTTGAAATCCAGTGTTCGATGCCTACGGTTGCATTAGTAAGCGAAGCAGTACCAAAGCCTGTCCTCTGGCCAGCCAGCAAAACCTGCTCTTGTTGCTGACATCACATTATCTTATTCTTCTAAACAGGCTCAGATCTAAACTCATAAATTGGGCATTGAAACAATCCTTTGGGAATTTCTGGCTAGTGCGGGCTCTGGATTCCCAGCCAGGAATTGCCTGGGAGGGAGCCAGCTGGCCAGGGTCACTCCACGCCTGAGGCCAGCCCAGCAATTAACAGCGCAGATGATCACATTTCAGCCTGGATCTTGCTCTGTTACCCTTTAATTACTCACAGAGATGTTGCTAATTTGTACCAACAGCTACTGATGCTAAAGCAGTGAGACACTGAACAACGCGTGTCACTCCAAGAACTGCAGTCGGCCCTGCCATTCTGTGCAACCTAAACAGTGTGACTGCTTGCAAGAGTCTGGCAACTGGCTGCTGCTGTGACTCTGGTGGGGCCATGCGTGGTACAGAACAAGGTCTCAGCATCTCCTCGCTGATACTCTGAAAACTCTTGAGTGATGTACCTCTCTGGATTGTCATAGGTGCTTTTCGCATCAACCACTTGTTTGTGTGTAATTTTGTATGCATGTACTTAGCAACAATATATTGTTAATAGCTGTAAACAGTAAAAAAAAATTAGAAAATTATTATCTTTCTATTACTCACTAGGAGTTTAAAATTAGGTGTGGTAGGCATGTCTTCAAAGCTCATCATGTGTTGCAGCATACCCAATTAATGTTCAAATATTAAAATTCCTTTCTCTTGGAGCCTATTTAAATTCATATTAAATATTTCTACATTAATTTTACTACAGTCACAAAACAAAACCCTTTCTCCATTTCTGTGCACAGCTTAAATCATTGAGAAAATGATCGCATCAGTCTGTAACAGCACAGCAGAAAGCAGTAATGACAGCCATGTGAGCTACGTAATCCAAAAAGCAAGATTACTGAGTCAGAAAACAGTATCGCTAGCATCTTTGCTTTTTGGATGGGTGTAATATAAGCATGAATAATAGGCAAAAGCTAAAACAGGAAAAAGCAAGGAGTATTATTAATTTATTTTGTAATGCTGGTATATGCTGGCTATCCCATACTTACTTTCGGTAGAGGTAGCTCTTGAAGCATTTGGTTTTCAAATTTAGATTTAGTCTGCAAGTTTAAAGTCATGCTTCTGCCGGCATGCATTGCTGAAAACCCTCCAGAGTGCAGCATGCCAAGGCTAACTGTGTTGTGTTTGTAAGCAGCGGTCTGAGTAGAGGAAACAACCACGTGACAGGATATGAACACACATGCTCATCGAATTAAGTATCACACATATATGGTTAATTTCACAAAGTTTTAGTTTAAGCAAACAAACAGTACCAAGAAATAAATAGCTTTTTGATGCATGCACTGGGTCACACGGAAGCAAATACATTGCTAGTTATACATAAAATGGATACCATAAAAGACTCAACGCTGACGGCAGATGAAATATGTTGTTATCTGTAGTTTGAAAATTGCATTTTATAACATGGTACAAGTCTTTATTTTGCAAATACGGCCAAATTTTGGTACATCTGCACAACCACAGATGGGCCAGAAAACCTGTATCTAGCATAAAAGAGCATCAAAGGCAGAGGAAAACGCTCTCTACAAGGTGGCTCTGTACCATCTCAAGAGCTTTGCAAAGGCTCCCTGGCTAGCAGCTGCCCATGGGGACAAGGTTTGGCTGGGCCCAGCACAGCAGGCACCTGGGTCTCACATAGACTGGCATCCCTCAGGCTGCAGGCAGCATCATCTCCTGGAGGAACTGCTGCATTGAGATGCCCAGGTGTTCTCATTGGCAAAACTTCCATCAGACATCCCAGCTTGATAAAGCTTTGCTTACAGATGTTGCAAACAACTAGAACCTATCTGGCTGGCACCTGCAGGGATCACTGTGAACTCAATTTCACTACATAAAATCACCAGTGTCAGCTTTCCATGAGATAAAGTATTTCTTAATCAAATACACATTGTAAGCTATTTCTTAAACAAACATCTGGGAAGTGTTTATTTCCACCAGAAACATCTCTACTTGGGGTGCACTAAATGGCTGAAATATGGGAAAAGCTTCAGCCTTCAAGCCAGTTTATAAAGTTTACCCATCTGATCCTTAACAATATTTTAATATGCAACACATCCAAGCAACTTGAAAGTAATAAGTATATTGACACCAAACTTGTGAGTATCTAGCATAAAATAGGTATATGGACACACTTTGGAACTAACTTATGCATTTCATGACAGTAATTTTTCACAACCACTTCAGATTACGAAGTAAATTCAATTCATTAAGTAGGTCATTAAATAGTCAAGATCATTATAGAAATCATGCACTGGAGTACTTGCACTGTTTTGTATAGAAGGTAAATAAGCATAACTTCCTACTATAAAAGGACTAATAATCATATTCCTTGTTAAAAACAGTGGCAGTGTGTATCTAGTGATCTTTGAATTTCAGAATCACCTCTACTAACAGAGATATGAAAGCTAAAATACATCATTATACTTTTTATCTGTGACCTTTTTCTTTATTGCCTTTTACTGCAAGGAGGTACCCAGCATCTTTTAAAGCTCTCAAATCATTACTGAAGTGGTGGAATTCAGCAGCACATTCACACCTGTTAATAAGGAGAGATTTTTACATGTTGCAGCAGTTACTAAAACAGTACCATGAACCGTGGTGCGCTACTTGTGCAGAGACTCTTTATCACCCATTTACCCAGGCACCCCTCACTCCAGCTGCTTTTGAGCACCCCAGACCTCTTTGTGGGCCACTTCCAATGCAGGAATTTCATTACTTGGAATTCTGGTGGTTACCACTGTACGTGCAGATAGTTTGACATACCAAAACACACAACTAAAGGCATTAATTGCAGAGAAATGCCAAACATACCCTGTCTAACCTTCTAGCTTCTATATGTCTAAGTAGCTGTTGTCTCCAGTCAGCAGGCATTTTAGCACAGCTCTCATTTCCCTTCACAGGGGTAGGCCTTGTCTTTATATCACTGCTATCGGAAGGCTTGTCGCCATAGTTACCCAAGTTATAGTCTGACGGTATCTTTTCCAGCAGCGCTGCCATTGTTGGCCTCGCTGAAACCGGCCTGGTTTGGGATGTGCCGTAACTCTCTGTACTGTAGCTTCTTGCAGACAATGGCCTCCTTTGCGTAAGGTTTTTAACTGGAAAGCTTCCAGTCTGGGCTTTCACTTCTTGATAGGAAGGATGCTCATCTTCATACCTGCCATTCCTCTTGAGGAACTGAGACTCAGGGACTGATATACTCCCCTGGCGCTCCATAGCTCCTCGGTACGGAGGCCGGCCATACCTATCGCTTGGGGGCAGCTCATGGGGCTCACTGACCCTCCTGAACATGGACATCTCAGTGGAGCTGGCCAACGAATCCGCTCTCCTCAAGAACCCCGGTCGAGACCCCTGGCTTGCAAAGGGGACACCGACCGTATCCTCGTTCACGGAAGGCTGGGAGAAGGAGAACATGTGCTCCACGGGGGGGTAGCCGTGGTAGGCTCTAGGACTGACCAGCTCCTGGGGCAAGTTTTTAGTCTGCTGGGGAATGTACTCAGGGTTGAGCTGGAAAGGTGGCGGTAGCCTCTTCTCTGCTGTGACCTCCACTGCTCCCTGCGGGTTGAAGCTTTGGTCAAACTGGTAGACTTTCTTTGTGACAGATGACTTCTGCTGCGGCTGCACCTTGACACTGCCATATGTCAGCAGCTCATCATCCAGCATGGGGACTGACTGGCTGCGGGACATGCTCAGCATGCCGTGCTCTGGGCCCAGGAGCTTGTCCACCCTCTCATGGGTTCCTACAGTTTCAGTACCAGATGCATAGTTTTCTAGGGGTATATTATACACTTTGTATGTACCAATGTCTATCTCATCGATACTCTGTGACTTCTTAAATTTGTTAGTTTTCAAATCCCTCATCATTGGAGAAAGACGTTCTGTACTCTTGCTGATTGAAATAACACTTTTGGAAGGATCTGGGCGACAGTGGATATGTGAAAAGACATTTGTGAGACTTCTGTTAGCATTTGAATCATGATATTCCCATGCTATTCCTGGAGTGAAAGTGCTAGTTATCTCAGGAGACTCTTTGACATGATCTTTCCGCTCGGGCAAAGGGCTGGTGGTGGGGGTGCTTTCCAGTTTGGAAGGAAAAGCTGTCCTGTCTTCAAAAGGACTAGGGGTTCTGGTCCAATTTTGCCAAGGATTGGGAGGAGGCACTTCAGATTCATGTGTGTTTCTGAGCGTTGGCTGCTCCAGCTCCAGGGGAATGCCAACTATCCTGTCTTGTCTAATCAACGGCCTGCGTCCGTGCGCAGATGTGCTTCTAGATTTTGAGCTCAGGAGGTGGTTAGCACTAGGGTTTTCCACCGCACTCTCCTCTGCAACGAACCCTGTGTTATCATAGTGCGAGCTGTCATTCCAGCTGTCGGTGAAGGTGTCACTCAGCGGGCGCCTGTCGGTGCGCTGCGGCAGGTTCCCCGCCGGAGCAGATTCCCGCTGGCTCAGCAATGGCTTTGTTTCAAGGGGCTGTGGAAATGACTGTGCCAACCTGCAAAACCAAACCAGAATGGAACAAGATAATATGCTCTGTATTAAAGCACATGACTAGCCTTCAGAAAGATGTAATTTTAAAGCAATTTAATATTGTCCCATCTATACTCTGGCTTTCGGACTGTACTACAAGATGTGCACCTTGTGCCACTGGATTGGCACAAGTGGCTGCAGTAGTTTTTTGCACTGGAGTACAGATGCAGTAAATACATACACAGAGAAACGAAGCAGTCAGTCAGAAGTCCTGGGTGGCTCAATGCCATGTTCATATAAATCCAGCTGAACATATTTTCCTGCTTTAAAAATAATCTTCTGTGAGTGCAGGCAAAGACTTACATTATTCTTTTTCAAAACAAAAATACCAGATTGAGTTTGTGCATGTTCTCATCACAGAGATTTTATGCCTCTCCAATAAGAAGACTCCAGTCTCTCTTTAATGAGGAAGAGCCTGTGGATGTAACTACATTTACGATGGAACTACATCAGGTGATTTATGGCAAGAATACTCAGGACAGGGCATCCCTGGCATGGTACAAGAGCACTTTCAGGTTCCTGAGAACCAATGCAAATCACAACTTCCAAAGAATTGTGTTGTTCTTATAGGTCCAGGGCAGAGTGAGGCTCAGGACAGCAATAATATGAGAGACACACACTCTGCTATTTACGCTAAATTATAACCAGCTGCAGCTCAGGACCACACAGGGCAGAATAATTGTAGCTCAGTTACTAGGCCCTTTTAATATCTGGTTACAGCACATAGTTGAAAAAACAGCTGTAGAATTAGTGACATTTATAGAGTATGAATGGGTGGCCAACTCTGCACAGCTGGCTTTGAAAAGCTACACCTCTGCAAACCCAGGGTAAAAATGTTGCATTGTTTTAACTGAATGCCTTAACAGATAGAGTATTATCACTTCAAATGCATGTGACAACCTAAGACAAAAAGTGACCAGAAGCTGTGTTAAGAGAGATGATCCCACCTGTTCCCCCACAAAGAGTTATTTACTGCTTCTTTAGCTGTTGTTTGTAAGGACCCCATTTTAATATGTGCATTGGAGGACCCCGAGGAAGCCTGGGAAGGGGAATAGTCTGAGTAAGTGCCTGAGGAAACGCTGTTATTCAGACAATGGATCTTATCTGCTTCGGACTCATCTGTCGATTCTGAAACAAAACACAGCAAACAATTTTAGGAGCAAACAATTTGAAAACTAAACTCCAGAGAAATAAATTTTTAGTAGATACTACGGAGATACATATACATATATGCACAAACATGAATGTAATATATTTTAAAATCAGAGTGAAGGGAACAACTGAAGTTACGTGTCTATCTGTGTACATTACATATACTTTCATCAAAAAGGTTGTAAGTCAAGTTAATACCTTTCTTTTCTTTACCCAGAAGAACAAGTTTGGGTGGGTACAACGGAGTCTCTGGCATGGAAGGACGAAGTTCCCCTATTCTCATCTCATTGGCAGGATGTCCAAAAGCATCCTGAGGAATATAATAATGTAGAGTAAATATAGGAAACAGAGTCCCCTTCAAAGTGCAACGAACAAACATTTCACAGCCTTCTTTTCATGAATGTGACAACACATCAAAAGCCCACCATATGGCTTGTGTCTAATCATGCTGATTTGTCAGCTGAAAATTCTAATTAGTCTTACCTAAATACTTGTAAAAATTATGGTAATGTGTTCATTCTGAAAATGTGGATAAAATAGATGGGACTTGCAAGATACACCAAGGCCATTTTTGACAAAATAAAGGTCACAAAATGCAAGTTGCCAGTAGAAATAAATAAAAAATTAAGAGTAAACTTCTACTTATTTCAGGAGTAAGTATTCATCATTCATTTATGTGTCGCCCAAGTCCTTCCATAGATTCAACTGTCCTTTTAGGTATACTTCATTAAAATTTCTTTTTTTCTAAAGAGTTTTTCACTAAATTAAGATTTCATACACTTCTCAGTGAGAGTTCAGCAAATCTTGACCTTCAAAGCCTGCCCTGCACAACTGCTGTGCTGTTGTAGCCAGCAACAGGATACATACTGAAAACAACATGAGTTAAAAAGTGGAAAGAAAGTAAGACGTAGTCTTAAAAAGAGATATTTTAAATTAGGACAGAATTAGCTAGAAGGGAATGAAGACACAAACAAGGAATCTTCTTATCCCTGGAAGAAAGTTCATAAATGAGAAGCATGCTGACCTGAAGATGGGTGTCTTGAGGAGACAGGGTACGGAATGACACTCAGTGGAGGATTGATACTGGTCACCCTGCCCTCAGGAGGGGAAGGGAGTCAGAAGAAGGAGCAAATGGGAAACCCACTTTGTGAGTCTTAGTGCATGGACTGAGGGAAATTTAATGGAAGGAGAACTGGTGGTGATGGGCCTGGAAACACTGGGAGGTCATGCCAATGCCAATTAAGATCCTTGTGAGGAGGGGTGTGAGAAACATGCATCATCTTGGAAGTGAGAGGATGAGCTGCTTTTTGTAAAGAGGATGGAAGTTGGAGAAGGAGAGTATCTAGTAAAAAAAAAGGAAGTTTTTGACAGATATTAGGAGAAAATCAATAATTAGTAGAATATACAAGGAAGGAAATGGTTAGGAGAAACAGGAGGGAGGGAGCTTACACTAATGGAGACACAATGAGGATCTCTGCACCCTGACATTTTGTTTTTAAAAGTATTCAAGTGACTTTGCAGAGTGAAGTCAATAAAGGAAAGAGACAAAATACTCAGCGAAACAATTTAAAATGAGAGTACTTAAACCAAACCCACATTATTAAAATGCAAAACACTACAATATTTTTAAAACTTACTTGCTTTTAGTCATAGAGAGAAAAGCTTCAGAAACCCTCCATTAACTACTTTTTGTCGTAACAGTGGAAACAAAGATTTGTAGAAGCATTTGCCATGTGATTTATCCTTGAAGAATATAATTAAATTTACACAACAGATATTTTAATCCTTCTGCATTTGATGTTCTACTGGAGGTAGTACCATACCAAAAGAGCAAAGAACAGGTGTCTTCACAGCCCATTTAATTCACTTCCTCAGTGCTAACATTTAAGCAAAAATAGCCACATGCTGATTCTTTCATGGTGTAACATATTCAAGACTTTAAATTACTTTTACATGCAGAGATCCCTTGTTGTGCATGGTATTTCTGATATAACAGAAGTACTGTACACATGACTTAAAGCTATTTTTCCAGTGCAGCACCATCACTTTTTAGTGAAATGTACAAACATCCAAAACCCCTTTTCAGGAAATAAAAAAGTGCACAGCATTTGCAGAGTGTGAATTTCTCCACCTTTGAAGCATGGTGCATGCTAAGCTTCTTGTACCTCTGAGCTTTTAGTATGCTCTTCTTTATCCTTCTTGCCTGGGTTTTCCACAGTCGGTTTATGAGTGTTGTCTGTATCAGACAGGGAATTCTTTTGGAATTCTGTGTTTTCTCTGTCTGGAACCTAGAACCCCAATATAGTCCCATGAAACTTCCAAAAGTTGTACGATAAAAGTAAAATTATTTGCTGTAAGATACTAAAACCCAGTAGTTTCATCTTTGATATAACAACAAACACATGTTTTTATTTCAGGTGCCTGAAATCAGTTTTCTGTTATATTCTTTTTTTTTTTTTTAGCCCCTTGTCCAGCTAGTCCAATAAAAATCAATACACTTTTGAAAGAACTGGTCTGATATTTGTGAACATGTCTATGCCATGAAAGTGAAATATGTTGTAAAAAACCAAAGCCATATTCCATTTAATTCTACTCTGTTTAAGGGGACCCTTTTTCTTACAAGCCCAAGAACAAAAAGGTCACTAATAAAAAAAAAGTATTATTAATAGGACCAACTGCAAGTACAAAGAGAAGACATAAATGAAACTGTGTTGTGTCAGAAATTTTTTCTTAGGACTAACCAGAGAAAGATATAGGTGGAGGACAGGAAAATATAGTGATCTGTTTCCCAAGAGAAAATACATTGTAAAATCCATTAAAATAACTAGGAAAGATAAATATCACCTATTATTGATACTGATAATACAAGAACAGTCATTATAATCTAGAGAGATGGAATCTTTAGAATAATCTAACTCTTAAATTCTGCTTGCAAAGAATATAGAGCCTCCAAATAGAAGAGAAAAAACTAGATTAAGGCAAATGTAACTTGGTCCAGATTTTTCTAAAACTTCAATGAAAGAATGAAGGAGATCACAGACAGTGTAGGAACAAATGCAGCCAAGTGGCTATCAAAATACCCTAGCTACAAGCAAGACTACCTAAGGCATAGGCACCTTCCCGAGAATCACAGTTAGTAGCGTGTTTTTTTCTAACAAAGCCCCACTGAGCCACTCACCCACACTATAGTCTCTGCACAGAAAATGGCAGAAGCCTGTATGTCAATAGTTCCAAAGTCCCAATAAATAGAATTCTCCTGACAAAAACCATAAAATTAATTCTATCTGAAGCTCAGAATGTGAAAGGCAGCTGCAGTTCTGGATATTTTGCTGTCTAATCTAGCAGTTATCAGATTGATCTAAATAAAATCCAGCCACTAATCCAAGAAAGCATTGAGAGTCACCCCAAAACATGGGATTATCCCAGAAGAAAGCAGAGTCAGGATCTTCCACCTCTTCTTTAATATCTCCCATTCTTCTGGCTGCAGCAACAGCTTCCAGAAAGCCTGGTTTAAGTAGCCATTAGAACTGAAGGCTGCCCCAAGCAGGATGTTAATACAAGATATAACCGAACCAGTGGAACGAAAACTTCTGAATGTGGATATTGAATCTGAAAGCAGGAGAACAAAAGAATCCCAACACACTTCCCATCTGCAGAAGTGATACAGCAGGCAGCATAACATTGTGGCACTGATGCAATGAGTTCTCACCTTTTCAGGTCCAGCAGGCAATCACAGACATATGGTAAAGCTTTAAAAGGAGACGTAATCACATGAGGAACAGAGTAGGGCAGAGGTAGTTTTTGTGATTCCACAGCGAAAGACATAGACCCTGGAAAAAACTTGTCATCGAGTAGGGCAGAATGACTGTTTCTGTCACGTGTCTCTCTGCCTTGCAGTCTGGTGGACTGGCAAGTGGCTGGAGGAGCCAGTGTGATCAGAAATACAGCCAAAAGGCTGCACCCAAGAACTGACCAGAACTATCTATCATCAGAGAAATCAAAGTTAGAGATCCCTTGTCTACAAAGATGTATTTTAGAATGAAAATGTCCATTCCAGTAGTTTAATCTCATATGGCTAAATCTGTTAGCTAACATGGTAAGAATTCTGTAAAGTTAAACTGCTGATGCTTATCTACCCAGTCATCAGTCACCTACTACAGATGATGGGAGACCTTCTATCGTCATCCTAGTCATAAAACATGGAGAGGCTCTTGTCCAGCTCTGTGTGTGGTCTCCAGTGCGAGGACAGAGGTCTCAGTACTGCCCTGAGTTACAACACCCTGATATGTGAATTGCACTCCCTGTGCTCTCCCATCTCTAGAGGAAACAAGCTTCTGTTGCTCTCTATCTAAATGGAAATGTACTCAATTACATACATAGAACCACCAAGTTGGCAAAGACCTCTTGGATCACCGAGTTCAACCATTCCTGTCTGCCACATATCAACTAGCCTGTTGCCAATAGAGAGTTTCTGGCCTCTTGCAAAAAAGCCACTTTGTGGCCCATCAAACATAAATCAGGTCTTTGTGCTCTGTGTATAGAAGTTTGTATCAAGCACAATCCTGCACCTCCAGAGTCCTCATGCAGGTGGTGACAGACAAAGCTGCAGCCTCAGGAGGTCCAGTGGTGTCAGCCCAGGACTGATTTTATGGAAGGTGGACTTTATCTTGGAGGCAGCCCTTCCAATCCAGACACTTAGATGAGTTCAGGCAGAAGCCAAAGAAGCTCAAAATGAAATTTAAGACATTTGACATCCTATCTGAAGAAAGGTCTCTGGTGAGTCAGCCATCCAGACAAGTGACTCATTGCCTCCTTTCTCCTTTGAGAAGAAGGCAGCAAGGTCACAACCACAGCAAAGGTCTTTTGTGCTATGGTGAATCCAAAACTCTATAATGAAGATATTTCTGACTTGTGGTAAAACATATGTAATTCTGTTGCAAATTGCTTATCAAGGTATGGGCTCAAAGTAGATACAAACCAGAAACCTTTAGCATGTACTTCTCTCCCAGTCAGGAGAGTCTGTCATTGTGCATCTCATTAGGGGTGGACACATCAACTGAATTAACTGAAGCCAAGCTTCCTGGGGAAAAGTGTGCCAGTCTTCCTGAAAAGGCTAGATGATCTTTTAAGACAGTCTCTGAAACTTTCATTAAACACTAACCAAAAAGAACAGTCTTCACCCCCACCACAACCCAAACCCACAGAGCAGCAAAGTCAGAAGTTAAAATGATTGAGGTCTTATTTTGACTAAGACGAAATGAAAGTCTCAGAAGATCCAATACAGAGGAGGAACTATTTTTCTAGTTGTTAGCACTAGTGTCTGCATCTGCATCAGATCACTCAAAGAATAAAAATCTCTCCTTTTTACAGAGTATTAATAAATCTGCTAGGACTTAGCAATAAAGATGGAATGCTGTAGGTCAGAATAGAAAAGACTTTTTTTTAAATCCAAAGATGCAAGTTATATAGATGTATTTCCAGTTTGACAATCCATACATATCAAGAATATTAACTATGAAGATCTTAACTACTCATTTGTGGTATTTCTCATTGTTCCTCACGGAAGGGCTACACAACACACCAAGTCACTCCAGACTTCTTTTTGTCCAAAATGTACATCTTTCAAAATTACTTAGGATGATGAAAAGGTTTATTTGAATTGACAATTGATTGTTTGCTTATTATAACTAGAGGTGGAGGATAGTACAGAGAATTTGAAATGTAGCTTGTTACTCATTTCAGATGCTTCCTTTAATTATTTAGAAACAGTTTTGTATAGAGACATGTGTAAATTAATTGCAAGAAAATCCAAAAGAGATCAGAAAATAACCAGCTTATCTGGCCTCTGAGGATGGAAAAATGAGCATTGCACCTGAAATTAAATTATGTTGTTATTAGAAACTGTCTTCAGTCTTAATCTGTATGAGAACACACCTGCATTTTCAAACTGTAATTTAACTTGAGGCTTTAGATCATGTCCTCTAATTATCTGAAAAGCAAATGGAGCTTATTTATGTTTTATTTAATGTGTTAAAACTAAAATCATGCTAATATTATTCACAAAGTCATCCAGACCTTTTCTTCAGTTTCCCATACATTATCTTTATCTTCATACAAGAAGCCAAAGAACGGAAAATGTGTACACCATCCTGCTTTACAGTCCTAGTGTCATTATTGGTATGAACAACAAGAACATTTTCTTTCTTTTCTTTGGTTGATGAGGTAATTGTGCTACTAGTCTTGACTCAGTACACTAGGAAAATTAAAATCTGACAAAGTTCCACCATCTTCACTATTATAACAATAGAGGACGAAAAAAAAATCTTCACTGATACGATGGGAAGAGTCATGCATTCAGATCAGTTGCTTGAAGCAGAAAATTAAATAGGAAATTGCAATCAGATTATTTAATTGCACTACAAGAATTACCACAGGATCTTCAGCAATTCAGCACTCTTTATAGAATACGACTTGCGCTTCTCATGGAATTAACAGCTCAAGTACAGTCACAGAAAATCTAGATACGATTGTTTTTCTGTTGCAAAAGTGAATGCATTTTTATCAAAGAATGAAACGTAACAACAAAACTTATGTTTCCCTTTTTCTGTGTTAGAACATAGTATGGGATCACACATGCATTTAAAAGTAACTGTAGTCTTTTACGGTGTTGCTGCATCTGCTCTTTCCCTCTATCTCCAGAGTGGAGGCACCACTGGACTCTGGATACTCACAAGACTCTGCTGTGGCTCACTTCACTGGGATCTCCACATTTTAGCTTAACAATTAACATTTAGTTTACCAGCAACTTAAACAGCACAGATGCCTATTTCTGATGCCTATGCCACCAGACACAGCCACAAGACCAAACACCTAATGTGTTTGTCAGACAACATCAATTTGAATCCCAGGTAGATAACATCTATGGGTTCACAGGGATCATTCAAACCAGTAGAAACCTACAAAGAATATTCATGTTCAAAAGCTAGATTATACATAAATCTAGATTATATATACAATTGTATATATTCAGCAACAACAGTAGACCATGTAAATACTCATGCCACACGGAATAAGTTGGTTAAAAGCCCAGATACACAGTAAGAAAGAATCTAATGGTTTAAAGGAATCATGGTGAAATTTAAGATTTTAGATTTAGATAAAAACATGAACAATCTAACTTAACTATTTTGATTTTAAGTACTAATTGAAACTCTGCCTAGTTTTGAAGAAAGTCTTCTGCAGCCATCTTAAAAGATTTTTTTTTTTAAGAAATGAAAATGTTTCACCGTAAACAAACCACACAGAACTGACACAGCATCTACAGCAACTGCTGCATACGTGAAAATAGCCAATCTGCGTAAGGACAGGGAAAATCAAGGAAGAAAAATTCAGCACATGTGACTAGCCAGAGACAGGGATATTTCAAGGACAATGAGTTTATCGTATGTTTAAATAACAAAAGGGTGAAAAGACAATTTTATAATTTTTTTACTCATTACTTTCTTTTAAACATTAAGACTTCATAAAGATTTTCAGGAATATGGTATTGTTGCAGATCTGTCCAAGTTAGAAATCATGAGTACATACTGCCAGTGCAAAAGATTTCCCTTATTTATAACTTGTGCCTGTACAAAGTAAGTTTGTACTGTGAACATTAACAAGTAGATGCCCTTTGAGACCAAGCTTCAGCTTGTATCTGCTTTGCACAAGACTGCAGGATATAGGAATTCACCTTTCAGTGACTGTACTCAAGTTAGAAGACTTTGTTACTCTGCATACTGACCCACTCCTGGCAAAGATATTAAAGGCTAGATTCTGCAACTCACTGTAAGTCACAGTTCAAGAGTGCCTGATCTAAAGTTCTCTGCAGTTGAAGAAGCATTCCTTTTGACTTCATTGACTTTTGAAAAGGGTAATTGGCTATCTGCTGCATATAATGTGAAAAGAAGAATCAGAATCTAATGGCTTAGGAAGGACAGACAGACAAACTGGTTTGTTTTGAACACACTTGATGCAGAAATACACTTACTTAAGTCTGAGATGGAAATCACGATCAGGTCCATTCTCCTGCTAATATACAAGACCCTCACATCATTAAAATTTAGAAGAGTGCTTGCATATGTCAATACTAAAATTCAGATCTAGGTAGATTTATAACAAAAAAATCAGTCTGATAAACTCACTAGGATTGGGAAAAACAGCAACTCAATATAGAATTAAATTAACTTTGTGAAATGAAACTAGTAACTATTAGGTATGAAGTTCACAGCAGATGCAGAATATCATTTGGTGGAGTTATGGTAAAACCCCATCTCGAACTCTTGAGAGGAACAACGATCCTTTTACATTACCTCCACTGAAATCTCCTTTGGTGCCATGGGCCACTTGTGCTCATACTTTTCTTTCACAGTTTGTTCACTGTTCACGGTTGGTGTTGAGTTCTCAGGCCGTACTCCATGGCTTGTTTTGCCCACCAGATTTTGAACTGATTTTACCATATTCTTTAAATCCTCCGGGTATGGAGTGGGATAACGTTTTAGATTTATTTCAACCTGAACATTCATAAAAAGAATTAAAGCACAAATACAAAATGAAAACAGCATGCAAACTAAAACCATGGTTACAGTACTATGACTAAGTGCAAATTCCTCAAATTTTTAGTTAATCTATTTGAGGTAATGCGTTACATATAGCTATCTTCATGTATTTTTAAGTTCTAGGACTGAAAAATGCTCTCAGTTACACTATGTCAACCTATAATGGAATTTCAGTGACATAAAATAAGGGATGGGAATGGTTCCCTACAAGCCTATCTTTTACCCTGTGAGAGTATTGTATTTTACTTCTACACTTTATTTGAGACTACTGACATATTAAATTACACTTCTTCAAAACAATACTGGTGTAAACGCAGAATTAATTTAGCTGTGTTCAGTGTACTGAATTAATATGAATTATCTATGGCAGCTGAGAATAGAATCTTATCTACTGGGAGCTATTTGCTCTTTGAGATGTATAATGTACACACATGCACTCAAGTGTATCCTACTCTCTTCCTATACAGAAAATACATGAAAACAGACTCAAACCACTACAGAAAAGTCACCCTAAGTCACACCGTATAGCAATTTGACTGACTGACAGATCTACTGATTTTCTAGAAATCTCCATATTTTAAGTTTAGAATTGTTATCATTGGCAGTAGAGAAACATTCCCAAATCCAGAGCAATCCTAATTTGAAGACAACTCTATGCAATGTCGGGGCTGAGTGAAAGGGGAAGAGCGTCTGTGAAGGTTCATGGATGATACCTCCCCTCATTATCTCACAAGACATTACACTACAGCAAATTGCTGTGAGGAGAAAGTGCAGCAAATGACCATGTCAGGAATGTCCAAGAAGGAAAGACGACATACATAATGTTGACCTCTCCTTATGCCTCCACTGGTCATGGCGATATTTGGTCTGCTGAACATCACATCACATTGTGAAAAGAGGAGGAGGAAACTAAAGCATGTATCCATCGAAGCACGACCTCAGCAAGGCAGCTTGGGCTGTTCAGAGTGCAGACCTGTCCCTTGAGCCCAGCCTGGGGCAGACACTTCCATCTCAGTGCAAGTCCCTCTCCTCCACAGAGCATCTCATGCCCTCCCATTCTTCACACTGCAAACCTGCCTTTTCTCCTCTGCCTTTTTCTGAGTGGTGAAAAACAGTTGTGGCTTAAGCTGAGATTCACAGCTCACAAAGAGCATGCCTTGCAGAGTGGCAAGCCCACTGCTGAGTGCATATTAACAGCCACCAAATACAGTCAGCTAAAATGCAGAAGGCACTGGCTGAGCCTGCAACGCTCTTTGGGCTTGAATTTGGGGTGGAAATGCAATAAAATCCTTCAATGAAGTAAAATTACAGCTCCCAGCGCAAGCTGGATGCATCAGGATAACTGCACCTGATTATGAGGCTGTGAAATCTGAAATTATCCCACATTTCCTATGTGCTAAGTAGCTGGAACATACCACCAGAAGATTTTACCTCTTTGTGTGCATGAAGTAAGTAAAGGGAACTTTTAGTTGCTCATTCACTATTATTGACATTGGATTTTAATTGCCTAACGAGTACAAAAAACATAATTTTGGATTCAAATGACTATGTTTTGTTGATGGGGATATTTTAGAAGCAAAAGCATGATTGATTTGTAAAATAAAACTACATGAAATACTAGTGTACAATTCTGAACCACAATAGAATATAGAACACTACGTGTAATAGTTTCTGACATGACTTTAACATAAAACGTTAAAATGTATGACTATGATGTCATATGTTAATAAAGAATTTCAACAGAAAAAATAAATTAAGTCTGTAAAGCATTACTAAAGTTCTGGTTGATTTACGGTTGAAAGAAATCGTATTTAGTTGTGGCCTAATTAGGCAATTGCTCTTTCACAAAATCCACACCATGATTTAAGCATAAGGTCTACAGACAAACGTAGCTAAATGTCAAATTGTAGAGTACATCCTCAGTAAGTACTAGGCAAGGGAAAATTAACTGAAGGACTTCCACAAGATAGAAAAGTCAGAGACAGGTATTTCAGCAAGAGTTTCATATTACTGTCAGTATTAATATCAGAGTGAAAATATTGACAGCTGTGGTGGGCAATATCCACTGGAACACAGATACCTTCACCACTGTTTTAGACTTATTTTGCATTGCATTGTGGAGGAAATCTGCACTCCCTGTCAATACCATTCTTGTATGTTTAATGCTACATCGATAGTAGCATAACCCTGAAAAGAGAGCTTTCAAAATTCAAAGATCTTGATGGAAGAAGTCATCAAACAATTTCAATTACCGAATTTATTTTAACATACAGCTGGCTGAGAGTTCAGTTTTAAATATGAAAAATAGAACATGAAAAACTACACGTGCTTTTATAAAATGCTACCAGTGTTGTGGTCACTGCCTACTGATAATTTAAGTTAACCTTCAAATTCGCTCCATAAAAGTCTGGTGAAACTGCTAAAAATAGACATTAAAACCTCCCTAAGATCTACTGCAACACATGGATGGAGTGACACATGCCAAGTTCTCAAAAGGCTCCGTCAGCCAGCTTTTAGTCCTTGTGCATACATCTAAACACAGGTTGGTGAACAGTTCAGTCAAAAAAGTCTTTGCAACACTTCTGTGGTCATTCACATATGGACATGAATTGACATTACTGGAAAAGAGCACAGACATACCAGAAGGATGCAAATGAGCATTTGTACCTTATTAATATCTTTACCTTTCACAGCCTGGCAAGGTCTCACAGGTTTGAACAGTTTTATTTCTCTACTTTCAGTTTCTACAAATTACAGGATCTATGGGCATCTGATGAGATGTGAAAGAGGAGAGGTGCTCTCTTCAAGGTACACAGATGGAAGGAAATATCTGACCAGCTCCTAGCTCCCTTCTTAGCTTTTCATTTAATAATTCTTCTCTATAGAAGCAATAACCATAGCGTCAGCTGCAAGATTTCATGGTTTGGTCTGAGTAGAAGACATTAGTATCATTAGGGAGGAGAGGAACATTGGACTTTATATGGCTATGGAGGAATCTCATGCAGAAACAGATTCATGTACTGCAACATTGGAATACACCTGCTCTCTGCAAATGAGAGGGAGAACAGGTAAGTAAGAACTCCAGGAAATATGTTTTAGGGTTGGACTGTCTCAGCCTTCAGATAGCCAAGCTATAACGTTACAGAGAGGTGTAGCCCTGGAGGACATTGTCCAAACCACTCTTACTGCTGGTAGCCCAACTAGCCACAGGCTGCCCTTCTCTTGTTGTCCTGCAGCCGGGCCCAGGCTGCAGCTGGCCAATGCACATCTCTGGGAATGCAAACTATGCTGCGCAGACCACGACTTTGCTGGCAGCTGCCAGGGATGAGCAAACAGCCCAGGTAAGAAGCACTGCAACCAAAACCTCCATGGCATCCTGAAAAGTTCTGGCAGGAAGCCCAGGGGCCTGGGCTCACACCACACACACACCTCTCACAGCACCGGCACAGGCCAGATATTTTTGTTAAGTGCTGTTTCTAGGAAACCTGAAAATGTAGCATTGTTCCTTGGCTGGGTTTGCCTCCCCATCTTCCATACAGCAGATGGCAGCCTTTGAGCTGAAGTACAGGAATAGCATCCAGTGGGTGAGGGATATATTTTTGCTACAAAAACGGTTTACTCAAAAGAAACACTTCTTTCAGTCATTCATAGTGTTCTGAAATATATTAAAAACAAAATGGCTATCTCAATGGTATAATTACTATATTGCATTTCAATGTTTAAAATAATGCCTGAAAATAACATACGGTAAAATTACATTCTTCTATGAGCTTAGAAATTGATACCTGTTTCTCTGTTAACACTTCAATTGTTTTGCACATTTGGATAGTCATATTACCCACACTGAAAACTGATAAGAAGTGCAGGAACAATATAAAACTCTCCCAGAGTCCCTATTTTCCACGTATGACCCATAAACCTGCAATTCCCCTAGAGTAAAATTTCAGTTTCATCTATGTATTAGGAGATAAAGGTTGCTTTTTGAGTTCATTTTCTGTCTTACTAAAGCAGCAGAGTCCCTTATCTCTGGTTACAAAAGCCAGATGAAAATTCCTAATTTGGAAAAATATCAAAAAGAAAAATCCAAAATTTCCAAGGAGATCTAAATGGAATGTTAAATAGCTATTAATAATATTATTGTTAATTTTTAAAGTAACCTATGATTTAAATCTCCTCATATGATTTTTGTTGTGGCAATACATTTTATGTTAAAAATTTGCAGTGAAGAAATGTTGATATGGGAATAATTACTTCTTAAGATTCAAGAAACAGAAATTTTCATGCCATGTAAATGTAGATTGTCCTGACAATATCCTTCTAACAACGTAACTGATTAAGGGCTCAACTGAAAACTCTGGAATTACATTAATTTCAGTTAACTGGGGATAGATATCCATATTTTGATCTTCGTTTTTGATACATTATAAAATTGATGAGTTTTACCCTCTCCACTGCACATTCCCGTGTAACTCCATGAAGCTGCACAGCTCTTGTTGACTTCCAGTTTGAGAAGGATATGCAATCCTTGAAGTGATCTAAATATTTCTGAAGAACGAGGTGGTTGGACGTTAATTATAAGTCTCCCAACATTTTGCCTAAATTTTGTCTTTGTGACAAAACACCGGTCACAGCAGGAGCCTGACGTTAGGGTCACAGGCCTAAGCGGCGTCTGGAATCAAAGTTTTGCTGTCTAGCCAAACAACAGCAAAAGCAGAAATTGGTAACATGTACGCTGGGGAAAACAGATACACTATTCTTCCTCAACTACGGTACCTGGTACAGGGTGATGAGTACTTGTCAGGTATTCAGAACACAAAACCAGTTCAACTCAAGATCAGTAATTTGCACCCTATCCATAATATGTGAATACCAGACTAAACCAAATAGCGCTTACCTTAACTTTCCCTGCATTTTCCTCCTCTTCCTTCTTTTCTTCAAATTCAAAGGCAACAGTCATACGTTGCTGTCTCTGCTCCTCCCATAAAGTAGGGTTAAAACTATCACTGTCTGATTGGAAATCTACAGTTAAATTGCAAACAGCAATGCACAAGAACAAGTAATTAGCGCACCCAGCAGATGACTGGAAATGATCTAAAAAGTCGTGTTCTTAGCTGATCCTGTAATCTTGGGTTATTGTTTTAAAAGCATTGAGGGGGCAATGAGAGAGGTAAGTGACAAACAATTACAGAGTTTAATATTCAAACTGGAATGAGAGTGATGGGAAGCAACAGTGTTTTGGGGCAGATCTGGGGCTGAGGAGGTGTATGCAAATTCTCTAACTTAACATAGCTATGGCAGAGCCTGCTGCTCCCCCCCAGTCCAGGACGGGGATCATCCCCAGCACTCTCAGGTGGGTCCAGTCTCTGCAGGGTGAGCTGGCTCTGGCCAAGAGCTTGGCCTCAGAGCAGCAAGGCACATCCTAGTATAAGTGGCACGCAAACCCAGTCCCCAGGTTCAAATTATTTACACAAAGCCACTCTTCTGAAAATAGAAAAGTGTTTGAGAAAATGCAAATCCTATGGCCTGAGAATAATGGATTTGCAAAGAGGATTCTTTGTGTACGGCAAAATACAGCCTGCTCTGTGTGCACCACTGGCTTTACCTGTGAGAAGAGACACACACACACAGAACCATTGCTGAAACCCCTTCCTCTCCCTCCCTCTGTTTTTCTCTCCACTCTGTCAACAAGCACTGCCCCTGCCTCTGTAGGAATTGCTGATGGCATTTTACCTTCATCGCTGCGGGGTTGCTGGGGAAACATGTAGTTAGTCAGTACTCTCTGCTTTGTTTCTGGGTGAGCCTCAGTCTGCAGTGGAATGAGAGCCTTGGACTGTACAGGAAAGGCAGAACAAAGAACTATTCACTTAGAGTACGTGTGTGAACGAAGATAGTATTTCAGCACTTGGTAAATAGAAAATACAAGATTAACAAAAATTCTGTACAAAATTAAACTTCTGCTTGGGCTAAGACAAATATCAATCGGGTGGAAATGTCTCCCCTCCCATTCCTCACTTCTGTAATTCCTGTAATTCCTACTGGGATCAACAGGAGAACACGTAATAGCAGAAATACTGATTGTATGTTCAGGGACATACCAGTGAGGAAGTTAAAGGATCGGTGGAACAGAGCTGCAACTACACAGTTCAAACACCCACGTAATGGCTGTCATCTATTTTAAGCTAGGGCTAACAAGGAGTAAATTCATGATAGTTATCAGTTCATCTGAGGGTAAACTTGGTGCAAGATAATGGAGAATTTACATAGAGGCACTCTGAACATTCAGATCTTACTATTCTGTTTTACTGCAATTGATTATTTTTTCTTACTCTTTGCTCTAATGCAGCATCTGGGAATGACAATGACCGTAACCTATGTTAACCTATGCTATACTGTAGAGAAGCCAAAATGCTGAAAAAATATTGTACATTTAAAAGGAAGAGTATGCTCAGTGGCTGGGCTGAGCAGTCATGCCATTTTTTTAATGGAAATTAGAGTGAAAAATGTGAGAATCCTAATGTAACACGTTAAGATTTACTCATCATTTTCTATTATCTCTCCCACTTAGTCTCCTTTCCTGTCAGCTTTAAATTTTTTTGCTAAGCTACAGATGTAAAGAGCTCACCTAAGGAGCAGTGCAAGATGTATGGACCAACGTCAGCCTCCTGACTGCACTGCGTTTGGCTTTGCTCGGGTTCGAGGGCAAGGCCGAATGGTGTGCGCTGGCCAGGAGTCAGGAATTTTAACTGATGAATTGACAAAGAAACGACCCCGTCTGCTGGGCCATGCGCTGCGGACAGACATGGGCTCTGCTCTGAGTGGTTCTGTCACCAGCACGGCTCAGCACAGCCAAGGGCACATGGACTCCTGCAAACAGGCAGCTGCAGGACCTGTGTCCTCACAGCTCTTTCAGATGGATAAAGGGATGGATTAATTGCCAGAAGCATGGTAATTGGCTGCTGAAGAATTACCCTCATCAACTTCAGTTTAAAAGGTATAATATCTGACCGTGGGCCTTATTGCAAAATGACAAAGATGAGATTATGAGGATTTATTTAGATTATTAAAAACTCTCAGATTTGTCGAACATTTCTAACATTGCACAAAGGGAAGGCTCTTTGCTTAGAGCTGAAAGATGGAAGTGTAAAATTATTCTATCAACCAACCCTGTGTACTTACTTTAGTGCTCAGATGCTGGCTGAGCTGTTACTTTTCTCAGCGTTCATGTTATATAATTTGTTTCAAAACAGAATTTTAAACAATATATAGCAGTGAAACTAAACCCCTTGAAACAAAGAAAGGCAGACTTAAATTTAAAACAAACTTAAATGAGAATTTTCTCCAAAGCAAGAATAAGCATTCTTGTGCATCTTCTACATATTTAAACTCTCACTGGCTTGAATATAATTTAAAATATGCAGGAATAGAACATGGACAGGAAAAGGAAGATGGCAAGAATAGAAGCATAGATTGAGTAAAGGATGGGACAAACTAATAACAAGTCTGGTAACAAAGACTCATCTTGTGATTGATAGGAATGGTTGGACTGAATGATCCTGTAGGTCATTTCCAACCTAGTGATTCTGTGATTCTGTGAATTTCTAATTACAAAATATTCTCTTGATACCATTGGCCTTTATTTACTACTTCTGTAAGGACAGAGAAGCTTACCTAGACGTGATAAATCCTGAAAATGTGAGATTTCCAAATTAGTAAATGACATCTGAAATAATCTGTACCTTGATATAAAAGTATAATGCTGGACTGGGAGCACACACTTCTAAAACTCTAATACAATCATGTATAAAATTACAGGTTTCATTTACAATCCTTGATAAGACTTCTAGTCACTAACAAAAACATGAATATTGAAAGTCATTACCTGGTTGTCAGAAAGCCACAAAGCTGCGAGTTCTTTAAGTTTTGTAAAAGTGAATGGCAAATTCTTCAGTCTGTAAATGATAACATTGGAAAAATGTGAATCCCTCATTTTCATGACAGTTTTTTCCCCAAGATTTGAACTGAAATTGCTATAATTTCATATATTTATTTTCTTTCACTTTTAACTAAAATATCTTTATAAAATATATAAATATATATATTTTTCTAAAATAATATTTTATCAAGGGTATTCCACATTTAGAGTGACACTTGGAATCTAAAACTACTGACACTATACCCTGAAGGTACCAAGGAGATACTGATATTTTGCCTCAGCTCTAATGTAACCAAAGTTACAGGTTATAGCACAGAAAACAGAAAAAAACTTGGTCCCAGGAAGACATAGGAAAGACCTAACGGGTAACTAACAAAAATCTTTTTATTGGTCATTTAGGTTTTGGAACAGAAATACTGTAGGATTCTTGAAAATTAATTTATTAGAAATGTTAGGAAAAAGATTCAAATAATATAAATACTCACAGTGAACCCAATTAAAATCAAATGAAACAGTAAAAAAAAAAATTGGCATTTTAATTATAAATGCAAACACATTTCCAAAAAATGATTCTGATGTGGGAATAGGGAAATGATGATTAGAAACTTATGAAAGATTAAATTCATATTTTTCCTACTACTCAATTCTGAACGTATTTTTTGACCTTTCAGTCTGTACCAACACGAGAGGGCTGCCCTAACCACACACTGATATCCTCCCATCTTTGTGTTACAGAAGGTTAAGGAGCTGGAGGGCTGCAAGAAGATATGGACTGACAAAAGGTATGCCTACAGAGACAAAAGCTGCACGTGATTTAACAAAAATAAAAGAGGAAAAGCCTTTTCTGAGAGAGCCGGACAATTCCAGGCTGTGGAAAGAAAGGCTCTCACAGATATATTCGCTCACACTTCACAAACCACTGTCAGATAATTCACTTGCAGAGCACCACTAGGAGAATCATTGGCACCTGTACCACCACATAACTAACAACACTCACACAGTCTTCTCCATGTGACAAATCTAGCTGCATTTCTGCAAGATAAGTACCTCACAAGCTTTGTACCATTGCCTCTATGCAGCGCTTTGAAAGTGTATCCATTACAGAATTACTTTAGATGTATTTTTGCCACAAGGTCATTACCATTAAAAATTGTGTTATTTCAGAAAGCAGTGTGTACCTACTGTAAGTGATGCATTTTAAAGATCCTAATAAGAACACCTTATACTAAAAAATACTTATCAGTAAAAGTGTAATAAATTGACATCATGTGTAAACATACATAGTGTGCTACGGCACAATCTCCAATTAAAGGCCTGCATAGATTAGAGCAGTTTTACGTGCGTGTGCATGTATTAACCAACAATTAATGCCATAAGAAAGTAAGGAGTGCCTACGCTACCTGAAATTTCATTTTCATTCCTGTCTGAACATAAAATGAATACTGCAATGTAGAATAGCATAGTATGTGAGTATGTGACACTTTATAAATTAAGGTTACAAGTTTAAGCTTTAATAGTTAACATAAAGATTCTTCATAGAATCATAGAAGGGATGGAAGGGACATCAAAGATCATCCAGTCCCACCACCCTTCCACTAGATCAGGTTGCTCAAAGCCTCATCCAACCTGGCCTTGAACACCTCCAGGGATGGGGCATCCATGACTGCTCTGAACAACCTGTTCTGGTGCCTCACCACTCTCATAGTGAAGAAATTCTCACCAGACATTGTGGAAAATTTTATCTGTAATTGTTTTTATAAATCTATGGGAAATTATATTCACAATACTAGAGGAAATTTTAATTGGTGCACAGACAGCTAATTAAGAAGATGGCCAAATTAAATTAACTTACAATTCAAAGGCAAACTGTGCTGTATCAAAATGACTTGTTCTTACTGTGGGTGGTATTTTACTCAGCTTGCAGAAACAACCTTTGCATGAGGCATTTCTCTGCTGGAAAGTGCCGTTTGCCTGTTTGAGAGCAACTGTAGCCCAGCAGATAGGACTAGGACTGACAGAAACCTAGCCATAAACCCTGGACCCACTCCTCCAGGCAGCAGCTGAATGGCATCCAGGGACATGGAGACTGTGAAGAAACATCTCTGAACCTGCAGGACAATTATACATATTTCACCACTTGGCAGCCAACCACTGCGCACACTTTCTTGCATGAGCAACAGCTTCGTTCCTCTGCAATTTTTTAATCACTAATAACTTCAATTTGAAATCTCTTAAACTGAGCTGTAAAAAGAGCTGCAAATGCGATAGCCTAATTAATCTCTTAGTGCTACAGAGATTGTTTGTACCCATATCAATTAGGTTAAATTACAGGTAAAACCATGTATTACATTGGCAAATGTAAAAGATTAGAATTTATTATAAAAAATACTTTTTTAAAGTAAATCCGGAAGAACCAACTGATTTTTCAGGAAAACAACTATTCACAGTAATGGTTTTGAAAAGCATGGAAAATACATCGGGTCTTTTTATATCATGTTTAATTTGCACAGAGAAAATGTTTTCTTACTCAAAACAGAAGAAATTTCTCCCCACACAAATAATATCCCTAAATATTTAACGGTTGTACCCTATACCTCCACAGCCCAGACACATGTCAGTGTGTTACCACTCTGGAATGAAGACTTCAGAACAATTCCTTCCAGTATTAATCATGGACTACATCTTTTGAAGAATTTGTTAAGTTCTTAAGGGCTAAATACTTTACGACTAAGCTAATGAGTATTATTCATGGCACACCAGAAAAACAAGGAAAATGTTATTGATAATGTTAAATGTGAAAAATACCAAATGTTGATATTTAAGGGGTCTTATGGGGTGATGTTGGTCTTTGCTTTATTGTAAGCCTACTGACAGTCACAATTTCAACTTTTCTTTCTTGATAATAATTGTTTTTCTCATATTTTTGCAAAATAACCCACTACATACTAAGTTCTGGTTTTGTTATGCCCTAAGTAAGGAAGCTCAGAGTCTGGGAAGAGTTTCCACTGATTACTAGTTTGAGTAATACAACATATGAAGAGCTTACCAAACACCTAGGGGAATACCTCCTAGATTTATCAATGCATATATCATGCTTTTGTGACATTCACAAAGAATTTTCAAATAATAACCCACGCATGAAAAATTTATGTCAAAACATATCGAGAGTTAATCATAACAAGCAGCAGTACCAGTCAGTTGGTCAAGCTCAGAGACAGGTGCTGTTTGTGACAGTTCTCCAAGGTAACTCTCAAAAATTGATAATAATAGGGTTTTCAGAGTGCAAAAGTTTAAAAGTTAATAAGTTTAAAACATGATTCATATCAACCCATCACCATACTGTTCACAAAACCACTTGTGGATATACAAGGCCAGGAGTAATTACCTTTTAGGCAATGAGGAATATCATATAATTAAATAACTAAATGCAAAAAGAGGAGGTACACCAGGAAACAGTATTTTTTTTTCAATGAATGGATCATGTAATCTTAGGATCTTTTTTTGTCTAACTTCTGTGGGTGAGATTCAGAGCAGTAACTGAGTTTTGACCCCAGCACAGAAGCAGCAGCAGTGCAAATACAAAAAGATGATGATTCTTTCAGTTCTTCTTTAAGAACAGTCTAAAACTAAAAGAAAGGTTACTTACCAGTAACCGATGCTCTTTGAGAAGTGTAGCCCAAATGTACATTCTAACAATTTCTACCTCTCAATCACAGGACTCATACCTGGAAGGACTCTGAGGAGAGAGGAGAAGCAGATGGAAGACAAATGTATGTGTGGACTACACATTGTGAAGAACACCGGTTACTGGTAAGACATCTTTTTTTCTTTGAATGAATCCCATGTGCACTCTTAACAGTGTCTGAATCCAAGCAGCTATCCCCAATGACTCATTATGTGATGGAGGTCTCACTATCTTTCATGCAAACAGTAACTGCACAACTACTTTATCAAATCTGCACTGGTTCTTGAAGCACTGGAGACAGTGTTATGCCTGGCAAAGGCAAAGATGAACCTCCAGGTATCTGCATTGCAACTATGTGGAATCAAAACTTTCCTGACTGCAGAGCGTGAAGCCACCTAAGCTCTGGTCTGATGCTCACTAGCCTCATTGGATTCCACTCTTGCAATCTGATAGCAAGTGAGGATTCAACTCATCATTGCCTTTTGTTGTGTAGAGACCACTGAATACTGCATTTCCCAGGCATGAAGAGCCTATAACATGGTTGAAAAGGTTTGGAATTGTAAAGATAAAAGGAGAGAGGACTCCCAGCTGTGGAGATGAAAAGTATATAGTGTAAGAGTATATGCATGGGGAAGAAAAGCTGGAGTGTAATTTCGTGCTTAAAATGGAATTCTAACATGAATATTTGAAGAAAGCCTTCTGGTCAATTAAGATCAGTAAGGTACAACTTATATATGTTCTTGTCTTATGATGAGGGCCTTCAGAAGACATGAAACAAGAGCAAAAGCCCGTTG
This sequence comes from Clamator glandarius, assembly GCA_033459285.1. Lineage (NCBI taxonomy): Eukaryota > Metazoa > Chordata > Aves > Cuculiformes > Cuculidae > Clamator > Clamator glandarius. The sequence goes on along the minus strand of JAUNZM010000110.1, from coordinate 2,259,929 downwards.
TAGCTGAAACCGAAGTATTTAAAATGCACTGGAAAAGGACTTCAAACACTAACCCACCTTTGAGCAAAATGTGTCAACTCACAAAAATTCAAGATTCTCCTTAGCCTGAGTAGCAAAGATGTCTATGTCAGCACTGCCTCCTTCTTCAAAGACATCCAATCAGGATTTTAAACCAAATATCCCAAAATGTTTCTGACTTTTAGACCTGTACAAGCTCTAGACAGTGCAAAGGAGGGAGACTTCCTCTCTTCCTCTTTACATGCTGCATCACAGTTGTCCATCGCTCCATATGTGAGAAAGAGAGAACAGACTGCAAATTTTCCATGCATTCTGGCAAGACAAGTTCAAAGCAACTAATACAGATGTATTCTACGTGCCTTGAAAAGAGCACACTCCTTGTGCCACAAGGAACGTGTCCAGAAAAATCTTTTTTTTTGTGACGAAAGGGCATCTCAATAAACATTTAAACAGCCCATCTACTAGCAGAGAAAGTCAGGGGGATGAAGACAATGACACATAAGGCTAATGGATACACTAGTGCACCATTTACAGTCACAGCTGTAGACACTGGAGGTGAAATCTGGCATGCGGCAAAGTAGAAAGAGGTGACCCCAAGGTATCAATCACTGGGATGAACCTGCCGTGGACTGATACCCAGCAGAAGACTGTGTTCCCTTTGTAACACTATACATCCATGATAATCAGCATGGATTGATAGTCATGGTGATAGCCTGTTCCCTCTGCAAGGATAAGAACTGGCAAGGATGGATGAGCAACAGGACATCTGCCAGAATGGACATGAAATCCTCTCTGATGTCAAGAGGAGAAACTCAGAAAGGACTAACCAGATAAACTCTGAAACAATATGTGCTCATATGCACAGTCCAGCCTCATTCGTTACACAGTACAGAGAGCATTAGCTGCTCTTCAGAAGATTTGTGCAGAGATTACAGCTTTTGTGCCAAAAAGGCTCCATCCGCAGTGTTTGCTGTGAATGGGTCTGCCTTGGAGAGATGAGCTCAGCAGGTCTCATACCAAGCTGACCCATGTTCCAGGGCCCAGGATCCCTTCACCATAAGGTGATCACTGACCCCTTGGCTCTAATATTGTCTTTCTGCTCTGCTTGCATGTCTGTGTCTCTTCTGCCAATGGCTTGTAGGGGTATCCAGGAAAAGAGCTGGCGTGCTCTACCTTCTCTGTCATATCTGAAGTAGGAAGGGTAGAAGGGCAAAACTGTTGTGGTGACACGGGAAGGTTCCTAGCAACAAGCAGAGACCAAATACACTCCTTATTAGCATGTACACGTGGACTCATTCAAAGAAAGAGTAGATATTACCTTAATGTTAATATGAACGTGAAAATGGGAAAACAGAGAATTAAAAAAAAAAGTAAAAATCCAACATTACGATGGCATCTGAACTTTGTCCAACTTCTTTTGTGTCAAAAACATTGAAACTTTTTTGTTTCATTAAAGTTGAAAGTTCCATAACAAAGCATTATCACAACATCTGAGCAGAGCAACATTCAACCTCCGCTGGAACTGATACCAAGAAAGGAAGAAAAATTGACTACCCAAAGCTCTCAAGAAAAGCACATGAGACAATTCAGCCAGGTTTAAGGGCTGAAAGTATATGGTCTGAGTCAGTTCCTGTGTCTCCCAGTCTAGGCTGCACTCTCCCATTGGTTCTACAACGCCTACAGCTCATGGTACATTTTTCAGACAGTCTGGGAGAACAGTTTCCCACCAAAAACAACCAAGGCTCTTTTCTCTTGCCCTTCTCACACCTGCTTTGTGCACAGCCACTGTTTGCCCTTACCCGACTCCATGGTAAGAATATGGACTGTGAGGAGTGTCATAAAGTGAACACAACAAAAACAAGTATAGTTTCTTCCCTTTTCAGAGAGATAAATCAGCTCAGTGACTTGTCCAGTGAGCCCTGAGCAAGCTCAAGGGCATATGCAGGGCTACCAGCCAGCGCCAAAGGGGGTGTGGGAAGGACAGCAGCTGAAACGTTACACCCCAAGGAACATCCTGTCATTGGGATGCTGGTCCCATAACTATCTTCCTCCACAGAGGAAATCTCAGTCCTCTCTTATACCCAAGCAGCTAGGGAAAAAGCAAGGTGACACAGGGCTGCTGTTCTGGTGGCATCCAGCTGCCAGGACAGCTTGGTCAGGAAACCTTGCCCGCTCACCATCTCCACTGCCTCCTCCCAGCAGAGAGCCACCTCCTTCCTCTCTCACCCCAGCAACAGCATTCAAAATCAGTAATTACAAATGAAGTCATGTGCCTGAAATCATCAGCTGACTTGGCTAAAAAGTAACTTAGAAAAAACAAAATAGGGGAGGGAGGAGGAAGAAAGACTCGTTTTCTGCTTCCTCAACACAAACTCAAAGCAGAATTATAGATTTGAAAAGAGGACAGTGATCCAGCTCAGACCAGCTTTGTGTGCCATGGAAGGCATCCCTGCACTTGTAGTATCTTGGACTCCCAAGAGCCAGCACTGTCCTCTTTCTCCCCCACTCCCATGCCCACTCCATCCCTTCTCTTGCAAACCTCTACAGCTGGCTATACAGTAACAAGGTGGGACAGCCTCTGGAAATGTTCAGCTGAAAATTAATTTCTGATACACTGCTTTCATCTGTATCACTCACGTATTCAACATCACCATACACCTGGGCTAAACGGCACCAGGGCGGGACAGGGTATGTAGATGTGGGATCAGTGAGAGGAGGCAAGAATGTCAGCCTGAGGGAGTTTAAGAGAGTGTCTGAAATGCAGCTTCAGGCTCTAGCTGCACAGAAAACAGCACAAACGTACACTGCTGTAGTGACACAGTGATGGGAGAGTACTCTCTGTTCCTGGAAAAGCCCTGGAACCTGAAACTCAAAATCAAGAGACCCAAGATTTGATTCTGAGACTCGGACTAGAGTTAAATTTAACTTTACTTTCTCACTCATGCATAATGTATTTTATAATACACAATTGCAATGTGGAAAATCATCTACCAGAATTAAGTGAACCATTTTAAACAATCATATTACAGGGATTTCTACATTAATTCATTTCATATTTTATGGTCAACCTTAATTTCAACAATGAAATTGCTGACGATAAATCAGACAGAGATGTGGAAAGTCCTTCCCCCAATTTTTTACTGAATATGGATGATAATTACTGGAAACAAAGTGGTATTCACACACTGTGTGTTGTGCTACTGAGCAAACGTGTATTTCTATGGTTATACTGGATGTTAACATACTCTTGGAACATAGTCAGTCTTTTCTGATGCCTATGGCAGCACAGGGTAAGTACCAAGAAAAGCCCATTTTAAGCATTCAGTTTCTCAGAGGAATTGTCATGTGCACAAGAACAGAAGTTTTTGACAAAACTTTTGCTATGCTGAAGGAAATAGAAGCTTTTGTATTGATTCCAGCGTAATCAGGATAACATCCTAATGTTTATGCACTTAATGATTCCCTATATATCATCTTGCCACAACTTTGTAATCTTTAAATATTACAAAGTTATATACAATTTTAAAGCCAAACATCACATTTTCACATGGAAACAGCAGGAGATAAAAGAAGGAAACAGATTTCAATCTGTTAAAACAGACTGAGATCCAGATCTTGTCCCCATTCAAGATTTTCTTTGATGTCAGCGGAACTATGACCAAACTAAAAATATTTAAAATATAAATCAATATTTCTTTCTTATAATTTAAATAAAGTAATTCTAGATCTTTTTTCCTGTTTTAAAATACATATTATAAAGATTTATTTTTACAAATATCTAAAAAGAATAGTTTAAAATGTTTTACAAATAAGTTCTTATAACATATTAGCAAAATTATGTGAACTATACCTGTTATCGCTCAGATTTAACACTCTCAGCTTCTGCATCTGACCAATTTCATCAGGAAGAAATTCTAGCTTGTTAGAGCGCAGAGACATCACTGTTATGTTTTTACAGCTTCCAATCTACAGGAACGAAAAAATAAAGATGTTAGAATACTTACTTTGATAAAATTTATTATTCCTAACTTGTTATGTCTGGAAGTAGCAAACTGTGTGTTATACTATAATCAACAAAACCCAATAAACACTCAAAAATCAGAAAATTATGCCTTCCCTTTGTCAGTAACACCAGGAACTAGGGTTACCTGCACTGCTCCGCTGAGATATACTCTCATCTTTACATGAATTTACTAATTCACTGGTCTTACTATTTTATTATTGAGTATGTAACAAAGATTTGGTCTTCCACATTGTACAGACACAACTGGTTTAACAGATATTTTGTCTGAGTAGGGATGGAGTCTTGGGCCTACCACAAAACACTTCAATCTGTACTTTAAAAACAGAATCAGCTTCTCACTTCTCTGGGCAGTTCAGGGAGGAAATTCTCATCCACAGCCAACGTTCTCAGATTATGAAGGTAGCCGATGGTAGAAGGTAAGGACTCCAACTCATTACAGCTGCAGTCAAATTCTTCTAATAAAGACAAACTGAAATTGTAAACATACTTGTTAGATACTATACGAGTACCAGATAACAAATACTAACAATTTTAAAGCATCACACTATTACAGGCATCATGTCTCAAAGAGGAACCTTTATCATAGATTTCCCCAGGAGAAGTCTATAATAATATGATCTTAGGAACTATTAGGGATACTGTTAATACTCTTATCCAGTAAGGCAGTTTAAGAAAGACCACTTAGTTCCCTTACATTATCATTCTTACTTTTTATAGTGAGGAAGTAGTCCAAATATTTCAAACAGACAGTGATCAGGGAATTCATTCTAAGCTGAAGAATCAAACCAAAACATTTATAATCTGAACATACATAGACAGACAACAGGTAAAGAAGTACTGCTTGTGAGAGCAAAGGGAAGGGAAGCAGAAATGACTCCAGGGTAGATTCCAACTGATGCACTTCAAACTACTTCTAATACAGATCATCAGTGAAAAAAGATTAACTGGGATCCAAACTCAGCAAAGCAACCTCAGCCTGTTGCAGGCAGACACAGCTTTTGTAGAAGTGCCACACTGAGAAGTTCTCACACACTGAGAAAGCTGGCTAAAAAAGTTATCTGTGTGGCAAGGACCAAAACAAAGCAGACCAAAGTAAGTAATATGACATTCAAGTTCTCTCTTTTAAAAAAACAAAATTGTCTCCATTTTTGCCTTGCATCCCTTTTCCTAGATCGTTGCATTCTGTTAAACTGTGAAAAGAAAAGAGACCTGACCTTTCCTGCATGTAATCACATTTTCAGGGAAGAGGATGGAAATGAGAAAAATGTCAAAAACTCCCCTGTTGAACTCAAGCCACAGCTGACAGGACCAGAGAACAGCCCGTATGGAGAAAGCACAGCTTCCTAGTGCAAGGAATCGGCATCCAGTATGTTCCTGCATTCCGAAATCCATGAGGCTTGTGAAATGAGTTGGAGGTTTTGTATCGAGCCCTAAGCAAAAGGACCCACAACGTAAAGCCACCTCATCTTCTGATTGCAGCTGGCACCCACACAGAATGAAAGCCAAGGGAACCCCAAGAGAGCTGACCCAACACATGGTGGTTGACAGCACCTCAGCCTCCCCACCTACTACCGCTGTGGGATGAAATGGCCCTCAGAGTCATTTTCTGCTCTTTGGGACCCTGTCCTAGCCAGTCATCCAGCCCTCAGGACTCTGAATTAGTGTGTTTGCTTTTTCCTGAAGGCTGCAGGTGTTATCAGGCAAATCTGAAACATCAGTCTGTCTTTGGTGATTCAGAACCAACAATGTGACCTTTGCTAATGCAAACAGCACAAACAGGAACAAATATGTAACACATTATATAGAGAGATACATAAAAAATGCATACATATCATATATCTATTATGCATACACACACATATATATCAAAATATTCTGAAGAATTATCTACAGAATCTCTTAAAAAATTAGGCTGGATATAAAACCTCTTGAAATTAATGCTGTACCGCACTGCTCATTTAGCTCAGGGAACAAAAGGTTTGTGACCCATTATAAATACCATCATTCCTTGCTTGTGTTTTGCTTCACGTGTACTACCTTTTTCTCTCAATTGCTTTAATTAATAATAAGGTTAAATGGCAAGCAATTATTTCTTCCTCAATGTTTGTTGCCTCCCTCATCACTAATGAAGGGACTGGGTGCCCAGAAGATTGCTTGTTTTTTTCCAGATGTTTTGGTAGCTCTGATAAGAAATTTACTTCTGCTACAAACTGTGCTTCTTAGTATTCATAGAAACATAGAATGGTTTGGGTGGAATAGACCTTAAAGATCACCCAGTTCCAACCCCTCCATCATGGGCAGGGACATCTTCCACTGGATCAGGTTGCTCAAAGCCTCAAAAAAGTCTTGACATGAGTCACAACATCAGGACTGGGCCTTCACTTACCTTTACTCCAGTTTCTTAATTAAAAGAAGGTCTTTCAGCCTTCAGCTTTTATGCAACACGAAACCAGAAATACCTATTCCTAACATGGAATTCTCAGAATTTTCGTCTAATTGCTGTGTTTCAGTAGACTGAAAAGCCAAAGCGAGTCATACAGTGATTAGTGATAGAGGCATGGAATCTATCCAAAAGCTCTGCTAGGTCTGGTTATAGTTTCTCTTTAATATAACCTTTGTATCCATCACTTTACTTCATATTAGATACAAAACAATTTCAGTAAAGGTAGAATTCAGGCATGTTTACCTCCTCCATACAGAATATGTGTTTGATAGAGCAAAGCCCAACTGGAAAGCCTGTTGAATTGCAAGATGCACACATTCTTCCTTTTACTGATGATAACAACCAGAAGAGCTTGAAAACAGATAAGCTAATTAAGAATTACTATGTTTCCAATAGCAACTGGAAAATCTGATACTCTGCATTGCAATGGTGGAACTTTCCCTGACAGGGAAGAATGATGTTATTAGAAAAGAGAATTTTATTTGAAAGGTGTTGTCTGACACAGGCATTCTCAGCTTCTTTCCTTCCTGATGTCATCAGCAGCAAACAAATGAAGATGGCCACAGTAAAAACAACAAAGTCAGCGTGAAACTATATATTATCTCTATAACTACCATGCCTAAATACACACGCACTTCAGAAAGTGATTTTTCATTGATCATGGATTGTGCATGAAAATAAATCTACAGTAAAAACTATAAATCTAACAATGCTAATTTAGCTGCAATATCATTAACCTTACTCTTGGGCTAAATTCAAATAATTCTTGACAGGTTTAAAAAAAGGCAGACAAAAATCAGACCTGTGCCAGCTGTTCAGCTTGGCCCCCACTGAAATGATGCCATTCACAGTCCCAGCGTAAATGAGGAACAATTTTAGACAGATTAGTAGAGAAAGATTTATAGAGAGTGAAGACTGTCATGAATAAAACAGTAGTTTAGCCCATCCTAGCCCCATTTTAACCAGTAACAACCTTTCTCTCCCAACAGCCAGAGCACCCAGGTAACTGTCAAAGCAGCCTAGAGCCAAAGAGCTAGGTACACTCACTATTTGTCCAACATCAGGCAAAATGCCACTTACAGGCTTGCCCTTTGATCAACACTCACAAAAATGAGGGTGGCAGTTCACTGTCAGCAACATCAACTCAGACAGCCTTGAAGCGCTCTATGTCTCATCATGAAATTGGCCCCTGGAGGGAGCAATCCCTCCTCCACATTGCTAATCATTGTGTGACAACAATATACTCTGCAGTGGGTACGACGACTATCATTTAGGAGAAAGAAACCCACTAGGAAACTATCCAAACTGATGAGTCAGAGAAAGGAAGTTCATTCTGATGTGAGAGACACTGTCCTTATTAAATGAGAGAAAGTACTTAATTTAAAAATCACAAGCTCTCCAAAATAATGCATTAATATTAGGTGATAAGCTTGCTGCTTTGCATCTACACCGTTTAGAGCAGCATGGCCACCTTTAAAAATATAATTAAGTCTCCATGACAAACAATACTGAAGGAATATTAGGTTAAAAAGAAGAGGCTTTTCCTTCAATTTGAACAATTCAATAAATAAGAAAGCACCTTCATGAAAGGTTTTAAAAATTGATCCTCCAAAATTTCTAAAGATAATGCTGGATATTATATCAACCATTTGGCGAAGTATCTAGCACAGCTTTGAGCCTCATGAGCCTTCACTGCTTACCAGAGTTTATCGCTATACCATATTTATAAGACCTCCCCTTTTGTGATTCATATAACTAGTCTCCATGAATATCACATGAATCTAAAGATGCTACAATAAGTTCAGCATGGTAAGCCAAACATTAGTTTTCAATCCCTACAGCTGTACTAGTTCACAAATCTGGATTCTTTCTTCCTGACTGGCATACTGACAACTAAATTATTACTGAAATCATTATATCATATAGTGGGTGCAGGAGTTGTAAAGCACTGGCTGTGCAGGTTAGAGGTTAGAGGTTCTTTATTTGTGGACAAGTCTAAATGAAGCCCTCCGGGCTTTAATTTTGGAAGGCTCAGAGTAGCTCTGGCTTAAATAAACTACTTCTAACGGAATTGTTTGTAGAGCTCATTCTGAGGAGGCAGGAAAGGCACAGAGTCTGAGTGCAGCTCTGCTCACAGACGCCCCTTTCCCACTGCTTCATGTTGACAGCATAGGACTGGTATGAATGGTATAAACGTGTGTTCAGTTACACCAGAAAGACTCATTACTTAGTCTGAACTCTGTTTCTTCTGCATGAATACCACTGCTGGTGCAAGGAGGATGATGAAAACACTAGAGCTATAGCTGTAGAAGGCACTGAGGGACAAGATATTCTGATATATTTTTTCAAAATGTCAGTTTATACAGTATTTCAGAAGTAAATTATGTAGAGGAAGAGGCATCCTACAAAAATATAAATGTTAAAGATATTTCCTGCTAGAAAGGGATACACATTGTGTGAAATAATATATATTCCATACTTAGAGACAGGCTTGCATCCACCCTCAATTTTACAATGAATTGCAGATTTCATTTAGCAATAAGCTCAAGACACACAGCAGCACAAGGCAGACTTTTGCACCAGTGATCATGTAATATCTGACAAAACAATAGCTAAAGGGCATCAGCAGCACTTTTCATAATAAGATTACTTACATGATACTTTCATATTTTGATGTATATGCCTATGAAATTGTCATGACTTTTTCATTTATAGTACTTCAATATTTTAAGAACCCTACATACACATGAGGTTTACAGACATTTTCTGTTCAGCATCAAGTACTGGCTGTTGCTATGGAAACAGAAGAATTCCCCCAAATACTTCTATGTCTTCTACTTTTGCTGCTCTAATCATTGAAATTGCAAGTGATTCACACCGAAAAATATCTTTGTTCTTTTTCTTGGAAAATGTGATACATTTAATCTTCTTATCACTTATGCCAATATAAGTCGACAGAAGTAACAGTGTTGTTCCAAATTTAAATGTTATAAGCTATGTTAGGCATACATTTTAAAATTATAATTCAGTACATCTTTGTCTTATTTTTTATTAAACCCCCCCCCCCACTTTTCCCAAGTAGAAGAGGAACTATATTTGATGTTGAAAATCATGAGACTTATACTCACTTTCCAATTGCATTTGGCAGAATTGTAAGCTGGTTGTCATCTACTTTTAAAGTTGTAAGCCTTTTCAAGAGTCCTACAAAATAGGTAAGGAAGAAGAAATAGAAAAATATTTCACATTACTCTTTTGTACTTTCTGTAATCTCCCATATGCAAAAACAAAGAAAGATTTCTAACACTGAATAACTCTGATGTAGATTTTAGAAAATATCTGTACATAGGACAGTACACAGACATATTTTTGTCCCATTGAAAATAGGTTTATCAAAAAGAAGCACTGATTCTATGTTAAGCTGAACTGCAAATAAAATATTAAGTCTGTTATTAAGAATATCTGTGTAGGAAGAAAAGTATTTATCTTATTTGTTAGCATTTCAACCAAATACTGAAATAGCATTTAAAAATTATTATTTGTAATTAATTTTGGGAGTAATATAAATTATTCACTAATATAGAAAAAATGTTACACTGAATGTGTCATAACATGAAAGCTGAAGCAAATGAAAAGTATAATTAAAAGGGACACCAGAAACATTACTCATTTTAATTGAAGATGTTTTTGCTGAGAACTTTTTAAAATTAACATGTTCCAACAAACATCTAGGTTTCAACAGAATTTTTTTAAGAGGAAAAAGTCCCACCAATATGAAGTCAGCAAGCTCTCATCTGAAAATGCAGTATTAACATGATTGGCTTTGCTTTGCTCCTTTTAAATCTATTACCATTCAGTAACAGGAATTTGGAAATGAGAGCTGAATATATCTAATTGCAAGAATGTATAATTCAAAATGTAAACATTTATTTCTTCTGCACAGGAGCTAAATCCCCTCTAAGAATCACTCTGCATATGCCTATTAAAAACCACACCAAGCAAAATCTCCAGATTTTATGGTGAAATGTAGAAGCCTAAAATGGAAAATATCTGTAGAAGACACCTAGTAACGCTCAGCTCAGTATTATTAGTGAGCAATGTATTTTGGAATCCCGACTGAGTTGATTTAAAATTAGGGAATTTAACCATTCCATGCTCAAAGGGGTGCACTTAGGAAAGGGAAAACGAAGATGATATAGTGGACTCATCAACTGGAAGAAGTGAAAGAGAAGAGAGATATCAAGTGTTTCCAAAGAAAATATAAGGAATTGAGACTGAAATGAAATATCCAGATGTAGAGAGTGGTATACATCCGACCACTGAGCTTCTAGAATTTCTGCATACTCTAAACAATTCAGAAGTTCTACGCAAACTATACAGCTAAATAAGGAAATTAATAGTTTGAACTATTTCTTGGTTTAATGTTCTCATAAGGAGAGTAGCAATTTCCTTCAGGAGTTTCACAGTGCTAACATAATCACTACTACACTTGTTTTCAAATTTAGATCAGATCAACTATATCTTGCTTTGTTTATTTTCTCTAAAATAGCAAATCAGAACAATAAAAACTTTCTAATCATGGATTTTTTCCCTGGCTTTACAAAATGGTCTTCATGGACTATCCAGGATGAGATGTTCCAAACTCCTTTGGAACTTAATGACAGTTTGTGTTCCAGCTGTTACAAAATCTCACCATTGCAGAAAAAAACCCCAAACCCAAAAAAACCAACAACAAAACAAATAAAATCTTCAACTGTAAAAGATTACAAGAAATCCTAAGCTTTTCTCACCTATGGAGTCTGGCAATTGCTGCAACATGTTGGATGACAACAGGAGATCTTCCAGTCCTTCACATCCCGATATGTCCAAATCAACAGTTTCTATCCTGTTTTTTGACACATCCAGGTACACGAGCTGTTTTAACTTCCCTATAGACTTAATAGCATGTTACAAAGTGTTACTTGAAGAGACATACATGGCATGCCAGTTTCTAATTTTAATTAACAACAAAAAAGTTATCAGGCTTATATTCAGTTATCTTAGCACTCTTTTCACAAGATGCATTTCAGCGACATAGTATCAATAGCAGCCTAACAGACCTCCTCTTCAGAGAACTTCAACAGGAACTGCACCAAACTCAACAACACATATAAAACTAATTAATGTCTTCCAAATTAAACCTGCTGCAAGTTTGAGTTCTCAGTTATACTTCTTCAGTATTTCTTCAGTTGGACACAGATCCGAGGACGTCTGCTCACCATTGACACCCACTTCTGACAGCAGTCCTTGTGGTCCCTGAGGGACACACAGGTAAAGCTTTCTGTGTTGAACTGATTCTCTGAATTTCATAAAATCTAAAACTAGACTTTATATATTCATAGTTCAATTATGAGTGGCTAATCCAAACAGTACACTTCTGTGAATACAGAGTTTAACTATAGTTGCAGCAGCAATGAGCAATATGAGAGGGATTCTTCCCTAATTCTTTGGAAAATCTGTGTAGCAGATTCTACAGTTTGAATCCTGTGGAAGCAACGTGCTTCTTGATCCGCTATCACAATGTCACTACATTCTAGACGTGAACTTCCACCAAGAAAATGAACACAAAAGATGCTGTTGTTTTCCTTAAGCTACAACCTACAATTGGAACAGCACAGAGGTATCACTGCTGGGTGTAAAGGAGCAGGATCTGTGACACAGTGGCAGAGCCACGTCAAGAAGATGACACAAAAATTGAGACAAGGCAGCATAATGCTGCATGGCTTATGCAGGAACTTCCTTTATGGACCTTGGGAAAGCCATAAGAATCTCTTGTGAAGAGTATGGGTTCTATAAAAGTTCACGGGAGTGACTTTTAAAATTATTTACATACACTTCTGGTGGTTATTTACTGTATACATGAAAAAGGAAAATAGCTTTAGAAAGCTTCACCTACAGGGCCTTTGAAAACAATATGAACACAACTTGCTTTTCATCTCTTACCTGTCTGAGAACTGCTCTCAGCTTCTAAGGAGGCAGTTCCACGTTATCATTAATCACATGTGAGTTGTATAAAGGAAAAATCTCCCTTTCACCCCAACTTTTGCCATTCTGGTCACATTAATAGTTGAATACAGTCTATGCTTCTAGCACAGGCTACTTCCTTAAAAACTGAATTATTAACACTGGAAACCTCACAAATCTTAAAATTAATTGCCAGTTGGTATTTCGTTTCTGTTTTTAAAAATAAAAATTTAAAGCTAATATTAACGGTTTCAAAACTCTTGTTTTGCAAAGACTTTCCTAAAACACCATCTAGGGTCTACTACAACCAGATTCAGGAAACATGAATTATTCACTGAAAATAATTAGGCTCCTTGTGATTCTGTTTCATGATCTACTAAACGTCTTCAACTCTGAATATTGCCTCCAGTTATAAGCAGGACTGTTTGGCACACATTTTAGCTCTGGGTATGTTAACCAATTTACTTGTGAACAGAAAAGAAACAGGATATATATATATGTATGTATGTGTGTATATATATATATAGAATATCTGATCCTTCTTCCACTTAGTTACACTGCAACAACAATACAATATTTTGGTTCTTGATCTTCAGCTCGTTTCAGTATCAAGAAGTCGTTCCAACACCAGCTTTTCTTTTCACTAATAAAGCACACAAAAACTGGGCATTTGGATAGTGATGGAAAATGATCATTTTCTGTGAAAACATCCTCCTTAACGCAAAATAAAAATGTATGAATGTAATTATTTAAGATAAAAGACAGTCATTGCTCAATGCAAAAAACTGAATTTCGATATGTTGCAAGCTGAAAGAGTAAGTGCTGCTGCTTCTTCCAACATTCAGGCATGTTTGTGCTAGATCTAGTTATAAGTTTTCCCTGCAGCAATGAAAAGGTTTATTTTGTGAAACACAGAATCTGTCACCTGTGGGATAAAATGCTAAGGGCAGGGATCCCTTTCTCCAGTCATGATAAGTGTAGGTATATTACAGCAATCATCTGAAATAAATAAAAACTGAAAATCCAAGTTCTACCATGGGATAGCAACAACTCAGAAATAGCACTACCACACAGCCTCACCTTAATGTTTAGATTTAAAATAGTTTTTGTTCCATTTCTAAATGGAGTGCTTTCTAGAGAAATACATCTTCAACCCTCTGCCTCTGAATTGCTTTTGGCATAGTTGAATCTGTATGAACCATCTGCTACTTTTAAGTTTATTTAGATTACTTGATATTTCCTCTTCCTTTTAAAAAGTCATGTGAGTTTCTCTACTTTCTAGTTTTCTGCTTGGTGACTGAGAAGACAATAGGAAATAATTTCCCCTCATAACGAAAACTACACAACGCTTAAATAAAACAGGCACATCCCCATTTAGATACTATGATGTAATCACTCGATGTCTAAAAGGTCTTCATATGAATGGCTATGCTGAAACTTTTATTTTTTGATAATATTTAATGACTGTATGAACACGGAATATGTACCCATTCAAGAAAATGCACAAGCGTTTAATTACTGCAAAGTAAATAGTTCACTATATCACATAATAATTTGATTACATAAAATAGATGTTCATACCCCAGGTAGTACTTGCAAAGAATTGTTGTCCATCCATAGCTCCTTTAGATTTTGTATTTGTTCCAGAACCTCAGGCTGAGGAAAAGAATACAATATTATGAACAGTTAAACAAATAATTTTTTTTGTTAAATCTAAATCATAATTTTCTTTAAAAAAAAGAGTCACTCTTCATCTTAATTTCTTTCTTTTTAGCTCATCAGACTTTCAGATAGTTAATCACAGAATCACAGAATAACCAGGTTGGAAGAGACCCACCAGATCGTCGAGTCCAACCATTCCCACCAATCCCTAAATCATGCCCCTAAGTACCTCATCCACCCTCACCTTAAACACCTCCAGGGACGGTGACTCAACCCCCTCCCTGGGCAGACTGTTCCAATGCCTAACCACCCAGTCCATGAAGAATTTTTTCCTTATCTCAAGCCTAAATCTCCCCTGGCGGAGCTTGAGGCCATTCCCTCTCGTCCTGTCCCCTGTCACCTGGGAGAAGAGCCCAGCTCCCTCCTCTCCACAACCTCCTTTCAGGTAGTTGTAGAGAGTAATAAGCTCTCCCCTCAGCCTCCTCTTCTCCAGGCTAAACCGCCCCAGCTCTCCCAGTCGCTCCTCATAAGGCCTGTTCTCCAGCCCCTTCACCAGCTTTGTTGCTCTTCTCTGGACTCGCTCCAGAGCCTCAACATCCCTCTTGTGGTGAGAGGCCCAGAACTGAACACAGTACTCGAGGTGCGGTCTCACCAGTGCCGAGTACAGAGGGAGAATAACCTCCCTGGACCTGCTGGTTACGCCGTTCCTGATACAAGCCAGGATGCCATTGGCCTTCTTGGCCACCTGGGCCACTGCTGGCTCATGTTCAGTCGGTTGTCAACCAGCACCCCCAGGTCCTTCTCCTGGCAGCTTTCCAGCCAGGTTTCTCCCAGTCTGTACCTCTGCTTAGGGTTGTTGTGCCCCAAGTGCAGGACCCGGCATTTGGCCGTGTTAAACCTCATGCTGTTGGTCTCAGCCCAGTGGTCCAGCCTGTTCAGATCCCTTTGCAGCCTCCCTACCCTCCAGCAGATCGACACTTCCACCCAGCTTAGTGTCATCTGTAAACTTGCTAAGGGAGCACTCGATGCCTTCATCCAGGTTGTTGATAAAGACATTAAACAGGGCTGGACCCAGGACTGAGCCCTGGGGAACCCCACTAGTAACTGGCCTCCAGCTGGATTTAACTCCATTTCCCACCACTCTCTGGGCCCGGCCATCCAACCAGTTTTTCACCCAGGAGAGTGTGCACCTGTCCAGGCCAGAGGCTGATAGTTTCCATAGCAGAATGCTGTGAGAAACTGTGTCAAAGGCTTTACTGAAGTCCAGGAAGATACATCCACAGCCTTTCCCTCGTCCAAGAGTTTAGTCACTCGGTCATAGAAGGTGATCAGATTACTCTGGCAAGACCTGCCTTTCATGAACCCGTGTTGACTGGGCCTGATCACCCAGTTCTCTTGCAAGTGCTTCTTGATAGCAGATGTGAACAGTACAATAATTTAATTTAATTTAACCACTGCTGCTCTTTTTCAAAACTTGTAAAATTTAAGAAGCCTTTGGAAAAGAAATGAATACAAAGAAGAACTTTTGAGAACTTCTTGCTCTAAACAGTCTACTGGCAGTACACAATTACCGAACAAGGCAAAGGAGAGAAATGAGGTTTGTGGAGCTTCAGAAACAATGCATTGAAAAGAAAGACCAAATCCCATCTTGCAACACAAGATAAACTCTACCTTTTGTGTAATTTATAGTCTGAAAAACAGTTTAACAGAGGCATATTGTTGAACACTTTCCTGGAGACACTACATTTATGTACAATTCAATGTCTACAATTGTCATATTCAGTAGTTATAATAGTGATATGCAATAATCAAGCCTTAAAATGACAATATTAATCTTTTGTCTAAGACTTTCCATTCTTTTCAACACTACAAGGTATTAGTGAGGCTGAGAAATAATTTATTGTTCAATTCAGTTGTGAAAACGAAGAATTACCAGGTCACAAATATTTCCATTCTTCAGCCTATGCAGTATTTTTCCTCTTAATGAAGCACTATTTTCACAGGTAAACCAAGACTTACAATTTGCCTTAGCTCTGTGAAGCTGAAGAGACTTTTTTCAAAATCCGTCCCAAACTGATATTAAATATTTCATTTGATTCTGATTAGATCAGACTCTGTAATTTTTAAAGTGTATTTACTTTAAGGTACTACTTCACTGGAATTAATTCAAAACAGCTAGAAACAAATACATCTGCCTAGCATCACAGGACCTTAAGAGAGACCTCTAATTGTTTCCTGTGGTTCAAGTTCCCTGGAATGTTGTTAAGTCTCACAAGAAATATGAATTTCCAGTTGCTCAGGTCCTATGGCACATCTTGGAAGACTGTCTGGATGCATCATTGGAGAAGACAGAACTGGCACATTTGGAAAACTCAGTCCCTCATTTTTTCCATATCACCACATAATGTATTTCTACTAAAAGATGATTAGTCAATATTTTTAAGAGAATTTATTTTGCCTTGGCTAGTTCTATAGAAATTTTGTTGTCCTTCAATGGTTAAAAACACTCCTAATTTCCAGGCTAAATTAATTAATGGTCATTTCATAGTATTAGTTCCTGTGATGATTAATGGTTCTTTATTCCTCCAGAGTGTTCACTGACTAAAGCTATTAGAGATAATCATAATGTTCCCTCTCAGCTTTAATTTTCTTTTAAATGCCTTTCATTAGACTAGTGACCTTCTCAAAGGCAACAGCCTACTCCCGTGTTGTACATACTACAGTTTGATTCAAAATTTCTTCAGCATGGATGACAGCATGCCACAATTCAGATGAGATCTCACTACTGTTTTGATAAGTGACATAAAAAACTTACTTATCTGTTAGAAATGCTTCTGCTGATGCATTTTTTGAGAATATGTTGACTGCCACAATTAGAACAGAACAGCTTTATTTCAGGTGGAAGGGACCTAGAGCTGTCATCCAGTCCAATTACCTGGCCACTTCTGGGCTGACCAAAACCAAAAGGACATTATTAAGGGCATTGTCCAAATGCCTCTTAAGCACTGATGGGCTTGGGGCTTCAACCAGATCTCCAGGAAGCTTGTTCCAGTGTGTGACCACTAAGAAATGTTTACTAGTATCTGACAGTCTGAACTGAAGATTGATATTAATCTTCAGTAAAAGTATATTACATTCTATCCTGTTTCCTTTTCCTTTTCTGCTTACCTTTAACTATTTTCTTTCAAACTTTTTTCTGCAGTCTTGCTGGTGGCACCAGACTCTTAAAACTCTGTAGAGATCTACAGCAGCTCTCCCCATCATTTCAGGCAGAGGTACCACAATTGCTGCTTATCATTTGTTCAGTGCCACTTTTTGACACTTCAAAGTCTGAGTTATTTCAGATCCTTGACCTATTTTTCCCAGAGACCCGTGACATAGAATAACTATCCCCTTCCCTGATTACATTGAATATGGCTGCTGTTCAGGAAGTGACAATTTCTATTTTAGGAACACACATCTATCTCATGATTTATACAATCTTGTTTCCAAAAAATGAATGAATAAAATTACTTTACTTCTGCACTACCTTTATTCCTAACCCCATGCCTATGGCTCCAGACTCTTTGTGTGAAGGGCATGGTCTCCCCGTGCAAAGGGAGGAACTTCAATAATCCAGAGAGGGACTGTCAAAGAAATTAAGAAGGAACTCAAATCAGATTTTCAGAATCCATGAAAACACAATCCTTTTATCATTTTTTTCCCAGGTGCTTTGAATTCAAACTAGTACCACTTTTCCTATTCACTTCTGCAGATTCATGCTGTTCTTTGCCTTTTGGCCCATTACACTTCAGGCACTTAGTTCTAGTTCATACATTTTTGGACCAGATGTCTGAAAAATGAGTCAGCTCACGGAGTCTGGTCCTAATAGCAGGATGGAGCCACCAAATTCCTCATTTATCATTATTAGGAGACAGTATGCTACAATATAAAAACACAGAATGATGCTGAAGTAATTTTAAACAAAGACCACAAAACCAATACATTCCCAAAAAAGATATACTTCGAAAGCAGGAAGCATACAGATATTTCTTTTGATCAAAATTCCAAATACCACTTCTGAAAATGTTATTCTATTTATCTAGCAAAAGATTTCCAGATTTCATTAAAAACCTGAGTTAAACCCATCTATTCTCTCCTACACAGCAGTATAAATTAGTAAACATTAAGAAGGCTATAACCATAACCACAGAAGACAGTGCACTGTCTATAAACCAGATGTAGACTCTTTGCTACAGCTTGCTACTATGAGATGATGTTTCAAAAACTGTTTTAAGTGAGATTATCTTAATTTTAATTAAAGCTACAGGAAATATTACCCTCATAAAATTATACGCCATCATTCAGCAACACAGTTTTTACAGATTGCTTTTCTACGACACTGCAAAGGTGGTTCACATCACAGGGTTTAACAGTCACTGGGTAGGCTGTTGGTGGATATGGCACACACAGAAATTTATCTTGCCATCAGTGCAATAGTGAGCATCACAGTAATAATTGGTTGTCTTACAAAGGCAGGCCCTCCCAAACAGCCCTAGTAGTGCTGGGTCTCAAAGAGGATGAGGCAGCAGTTTTTCTAAGTTTTGCTTCTCTTAACACATTTCCAGTTCCTGCACGATGAATTCAATGAGCTCTCCTTAAAAACAGGCCAAACTTAAAACATAGTTTAAACACTCTCATTCTGCTTCTAAAGGATGCCAATATACCCAAAGGGAACAGCAACTTGATATTTTTTTTTATACTGATACTAGAGAAAACTCCCCAAAGCTATTAAATCTCAAGGAACCTAATTTTCACCTTAGAGGGACAGAAACTGCTTTTGGAATCCATCATCTACTGCTGCTAATATCAATTGCTAGCATTTGCAGGATATAATGATAGATGCTAAGAAATTAATGCATAACTGATTCCAATATTTATATTGAGATTGACAATTCATCCCACATTGAAATATTCCAGCACTAGCAACCATCCCAGGGCAAGAATCAACTGCAACCTTGACTCGAACCACAGAAGCCTGATGTAGATGAAACATATGGTATTACCAACATTCACCTCATGAACTATGATCAGTCTTTAGTTCTACCAGGAAAAGTGACCACAGCACGTGGCCACAATACAATAATGCCATTTAAGTAAAAATATAATGCCCCGTACACAGAGCAGCCAGAACTGTTTTTTACTGTGAAGGTGGTGAGGCACCAGAAAAAACTGCCCAGAGAAGTCATGGATGCCCCATCACTAGAGGTGTTCAAGGCCAAACTGGATGATGCTTTCAGTGACCTGATCCAGTGGAAGGCATCCCTGCTCATGGTAGAGGGGTTCGTCTTTAAGGCCCCTTGCAACACAAACTGTTCTATTGAAAAATGGTCCATTTCTTACCAGCTCAGAGAATTCATTATTGCCCAGATCAAGCCTCTCTAGTTGAGTCAGTTTATGCATCGACCTGTAAGAGATTAGGAGATATCCAAGATGATTTACTTGCAAAATGTTGGTCAAATTTTACTTAGATATAAATAAAGCTCAAATAATACTGTTACAGCAAAAATAATTACATCAGATTTATGTTGATGCAAATGAGAACAATCCGATCCATCTTCAAAGCATGAGATAAAGTTCTTGAACTAAAAAGCTACCAATAGTTACGTTAGTATAAAGCCTTGGTATAGTTTTGCATAGTTGGCAAGGAAAATGACCCATGTTATATTTATATTCAATTGAAAGTAATATACATTCTGACATTTTTTCATACAGATTTATAAATTTGTTAACAACTTCTCTATAAGCCACTAGAAATTGTTTGGGGTCTTCACAGCAAAAGCAAAAAGTATGGTTGTTACCTCCCTAAATCTGTAACTGTATTGTACCTAAGAGCCATACTAGAATACTATCATGCCAAGGACCAGCGTGTGAATAGAGCTAAGCCTAGATGAAGCTTGGTTTGCATATTTCCGTCGGTTTGACAGAACGCACTGAGCTGATGGGGTCCCCTCCTCTTTGGGTTGTCGAATGGTTGACCTGAAACTTGGCTGCCACATCAGCAGTAAGTGCCACAAGTGTATGCAGTGGTATTTAGTGACACTTGCCGCCTGCCAGTAGATAATGAAAAACCTACCACTGTAAGCAGATACACAACAGAATAGAGTTTTTTTGATTTAATATCCAATCTGAGATCTGCTCCAAAGCACATCTAGGCAAGTATTCCTCCCTCTGTGCAGTTCACGGCACAAGAGCCAGGCAAGGAGATGGTAGGATCCATGACACCACAGGTGGATGGGAGCAATGTGCTGCACTGGGCTGCTGAGAGCCCTGCTTCTGGCAGTGGCTCCTCCGAGGGCAAGAAAGGCTTCAGACAGCCTCTGCTGCAAAAGAGCACGAGCATATGACAGCGAAACCAACCAGATCAGTTGATCCTTCTTCACAGCAATATAAAAAAGGCAAATAAGAACATATTATAAGAAAGTGAACCAAAAGGTACTATTGACCATGCTTTATGCAGTAAAGGGCTTTAAATGAGGGATAATCTGGATTTATGTCTGTGACGTAACAGCAAAAAGGCACTTTTAATGCTTGGGCTGAAGTGACTGAAAGAGTGAAATAGCAGGAAAAGTGAGAAATTGCTAAAAATTACATGATTAAATCTGCCACTTACTGAAGTCAATAGGATAAATCTCCCAGGTTTATCTCAGAATTTGTGCTGTGAGAAAAACTGGTTCTCTCAAGTACAGCTTAAACTGACAAAGGCACAGACCACAGTGTATGTAGGCTGACTGATAAAAGCCTTTAAAATCTACCAACTGTGAATACAGGTCAAGTTTTTAAAAATACACAGAGTTTTAAAATCTATACTTAGAACATATGACAGCAGAAGCACTGACTCAAAGAAGTAATTACAAAGCAGCAAAGATCTTTTCAAAATTAGGGGGAAATTGCTGAGCAGCTTGTGAACGTGCAGGACTGAGTGTGCTAGAAGAATGGCAGGGCCATGTTTGCTTTAACTGGAACGGATGATCTGCAGTTGTGTAGGGTACAACTTTGCTCATATTGGAAAAAATAAAGAATTTTCTAAAGCAAATTTACCATGTCATACAAATGTACTACTTGCTACTTTAGGTCTTTACAAAATGTTAGAATTTCATGTGTGTAAGAAATTGAGATTAGGAAGCTGTATTTAAAATTACTTTGTTTCTGTACTGCAGAACTTCTTAAACCCTGACTAACATGCTCTAAACCCCATACTTCTTAAACCCTTAAACTAACATGCTCTAAACCCCATACTGCATTTTGGTGGTTGTAGTAGTGAAAAAAAAGAGGATAAATCTAATTAAGCAAATTAGCATTAACTGCAACAGTCAGTTCTGAGGACTTCTAATGTAACCAGAGTTGATCCTAATCCAAAAATTAACAGTCTTAACTGATGGGATATAAAATATCAACCATTTTATCTCTGCAATTTGTATCAGAAGTAAAACTGATTATTAAAGAAACTATGGATGAAAAGTATAGACTTGTTTTAACATTCACATTATGGAAAAATGAGGTTGTGATGGGGCTAGATAGAGGACACTACTGTGCATTTATTACAAGCAAATTACTTTTGGTTTTGGAATAAGAAAAAAAATCACAGAAATGCCATTCTTCAGTAACAGTGCATTCAGTAGCATTTTTTTCTAGACATACATCAGCAAAATCAAAAAGCATGTAGATAAATAAATATTCTGTTAAGAAGTTCTCTATTTTATTGGATTTCTTCAACTAAACCAAAACTTTGACTGACCTACTGTATTTCTTCATCATTCAGCATAACTTCAAGGAATGATTCTTATGGTCACGTAATAAGGTCAGGCATTGGATGAGTTTCTGTACTTTACAGAAATTTTTGCTCTGTACAGAAAAGTTGTTAAATATACCTACACCTCTTAGGCAGATAGTTCACCACTAAACCAACCAAATGATTCTTTTTGATAGAACCTGCTGCCTTTCATATTTAGGCTGTTATCTTTCATCTCACATAATCTGCAGATTTTTAAAACACAGAAAATTTAAGTTGTATAATGTAATAAATACCAGTGCATTTACACAGCAGTTTTCGGAATACCAAGGTCAGAAAGTCCTTTGAAACTGAGGTTACCAGTACTGTGAAACACTCGAGTGCTACCAGTGCAGGAGATATTCCTGTATTACTGATTTCTTCTGGGTCTTTTATGTTGGTGTATGTCTGTTTTAACCTTTAAGACTTTCTAAGAAATTCTTCTAAGTGTTCACCTTTCTACTTATTCATTACTGTTCTTTTTGTGTTCCATTTTTGCACAATGTGTTTCCTAACAAGTCTATGAACATAGCAAATATGTTATTTCTGCTAATTATTTGGTGTTTCAGAAATATCTAGAAATAGTCACAGTTTCATTTCAGAATTATTTCATCTTTCTATGCTAACTGTCACCCTAACACAGATTAATTCTCAATAACTTCACTTTTTTAATACTTTCTGATGGTTCACCTATTTCATACTCAAGTGCACTGTTGTACGTGGTTTTTTTAGTTTTCTTTTTACTGTCCCACAACTATTCCAAGTCTCCTTTCCAATGTATTTCCCAACTTATTTGATCAATTTTCAGAAATGTCTTTGAGACACGAAAGCAACAGAGACTTTTTACTTCTTTGATAAAAGGAATGGCTACTGCCCATACAGATCTGAAGGGGCAAGCACTTAAATTAAAATTAAGTAAAAAATGTAACAACAATTTTTTTTACTACAAGGCACAAAACAAGATACTGTAGTTTAAGCCTAGAGTACTAAGGAGTTAAATTTGACAGTTCCAAGCCAGTATTTATCAATATAGCTATGATCATTCAAGACTGACCACACAGATTCTTAAACAGAAACTGACTTTCTATATACTCTACACAGACCTTTTCAGTAACAGGAATCATGATTCACGCTCCCCACTTCCTAGCCTGCTTCTTACTGCATTTTTTGTTCTTACAGTATTCATTACATTGATTTATTCCTGCTACAAATCCCGAAGGAATAATGAAAATAGTTTATCTTTTAATAGTGAACCTAGAAGGCTGTGAGCCATTTAAGAAGCATTAAACATTTTACCAGCACAGCACCTTGGCCAAAGTGGGCATTTCACGCTTTCTCCAAAGAATGCCACTTTGTATCATAATCCCCATTAAATAATACTAACAACAACAATAATATTAATAGTAATAATCTAATGTTTTTAACCTCTTCGATGCTCTAACTGCACTTTACTTCTCCTTAGAAATGTCTTGCAAAAGTTGACTGACACGGTACACATCCAGGCAAAAGCTAAGTTTAATACTCAAAGCTACAAGACACTCATGTCAGCTCATTTACATCCACTTTGTCTTTAAATAACATGTACATCCCTGAAAATGTTTATATTTGGTCTAACTTCCTCCTCCTGAAACTTTCATCAGTGTGTCTTAAGTGATCTGTTATTAATCTAGTTCAGATTTCTGACATTTAGATACAACATGTAAATATTGTATACAAAATTTTAAATTAATTGAACCCAATGGAGTAAGTAATTACATTTTTCATTGCAGACTTGATGACTATGGACACTCTCATTACCATACAGAACCTCATTAGTTTTGTGAGAATTTACACTCGTGTGCTCCTCCTGCCAGGAAGCACCTGCAAGACTGGACTCTGAGCTTTTGCAAAATGATTATTACAATAACCACAATTTACCAGTTTCCATTTTGGAAACCAGAGTGTTTTGGCTTAAGAGAGATCAGTTGGGCCTCTCTGCAGAGCATCCCTGCGTCAGACAGTCAGGCAGAGCACATCCTCTGCCAACAGCCATGGAACACTACCAAAATTCCTCTAACATCCCGATGGCAGGTCTCCCTCCTTAGCCCCACGCAGAGGTTTCACACCCCAGGAAACACATTTCAGTGTGTGAGCATCGTAAGGTCAGAGTCCTTCACACCTGCGGATGTTACAAGGTTTTCAGTTGTAATATTAACTGCACACAACCACAAGTTTTCACACGTTAAAACCCAGGAAACATGAAATACATCTTTAATAGTTTGTACAAAGTCTTCTCTCACAGGCAGTGTTCCTTGATACTTCATCATTCTGCATTAAAGTCGATAAAACCTTCTAGTGATTATGACTCCCCATGCCCACCTTAAAGTGTTTGAAAAACCCCAGCTAAAGACCGAAAATGCTGCAAACTGGAACATGAGCAGCAGTATTCCATTGTTATTTACATATATAATTGCTGTTTATACATACTACATATTTTGAAATGCAAAACTCTAAAACTCTTAAAAGATGAAATGAGTGGTAATATAAGTTACAGCTGAGTAAAAAAACTATCTCATGCTGCATTCTACCTTTGAACAAAAATTTTACTTTAAAAGGATTGGTTTGTACTACTGAAAATATCATAAAAGGCAACATTACTGTGTGTAATTTCTATGGTCAGACACAGTTTCAGAAACTGTAACTTTTATACAGAGGCAGATTCATTTCACTTAGCTGGTACTACATCAAAAGCTAAAGCACACTGCCAAATGCACCCTGTGGAATATTATATGGGACTTTTCATTAGCTTGTGATATTTTTATCTCTTTCAAGTAATTACCTATACTTTTCTTATGAAAAGATTAATTATATTTTTTATGTGGGGTCATTTTACAAAGGTGAAGCAAGAAAGGTGCAATAATGAGAAATGCTTAGTTAAATATTCATTGCTTAAATGATGTAATATAATATAATTAATGTGCAAATAAAACTTGCAGCCAAAAATTTCACATAAATCTTTACCCATATCTCATTTGGATCTATTCTTTCATACATAAGTAACTGCAGGATCACATGGGGAAGTTCTGAGTCTCGGCTACTGAAATGAACCTCATAGTAGGCTCGGAATGAGATGAATATCTTTTTTTTATTATTTTTAAACACAACAATGGAGCATGGTTCTCTAATAAACTACAAATGCATGAAAACCAGCATAGAGAGTAGCTTAGATAGGTTACGGAATACTTTGTGAAAAATCAACATTGGTCACAATAGTTTTAAAACATTTGCACCCAATAAATCATAACTCACATTATACAATTCAGTGGTATTAATCATACTAATTGTAATTGCATATATTGCCTAACGCAACTTTCTCATGCTCTTGCATGTTTGGTTTTCCTGCCTTATTTAGAAGATCCTTGTCAATACACTGTAAACACTTCAAATAACCAGGAAAGCACTTTCCTGTTACAGTTCCCAGCAAAACAAACAAGACAATTGCCATAAATTATTTTAACAAAATCATGGTATTCTCACCAAAATCCTGGCTAGTTTTCTGACTGATAGGAGATGGTGATTACAAGAAGGTTTATGCAAACCTTTGGTCACAAGGTTTTAATCACAGCTGGATTATTACCACATATGAAGAACTGCATCATAAATAACAAAAGTATCTCCAATAGGTAAAAATTCATGAGTGAAAAGCAGCTGTCAGACATACTACTGGACTTACACAATGATAAATACAATGAGAGATACAATGTGACACTGGTACAGGAATTAAAGCAGGCTTTTTGTTGGACATAATTCTACAGAGACAGCATTGAGAAAGTTACAAAGATTACATACTCTGTTTCCTTGTGTAACAACATACAGAACTATATTTTCATACGAGTTTATGATAAATGAATACCGTTATTTTCTGAAGAAATAAAAACCAAGAAAGGGCAATTATACTGCTATTACTGGGTTATCTGCTGTATGTATTTCAAATAATATTTTCTCACATTTTTGTTGTACACGGTAACCTTTATTTCTAGAATATAAAACGTGTAGGCTGTGAAGTAAAGGACCACAAGTACAAGTTAATCAGTCATAAGGTACTGAATCCATATATTATCCAGACTTCAAAGAGTCAGAGTATGTTTAAAAAATGATTTTGAGGATACAAAATATTGTCACACAAGGACTGAAATATATAACAGAGAAAATATCTAAACAATGTATATAATATCTACAATAATGTCTATTTTAACGATAAGAAATAATAACCATTTCAATTTTTAACTATATTGAAGAACTTAAGGATTTTATAATCTGCAGTTATCAAACCACAAATCAGAGAACATAGCAGAGACCACAGGATGATGCCTATAGCAATTAAGTCTCTGAAGATTAAATCCAGAAGCAATAAGTCAGTCACCAAACTGTGCTTCTTTGTTACTCCTTTTTAACATGAAGAGCAGCTGGGAGCGGACAATCCACAGGCACATTGCTCGGCTGCACGGCTGTCAGCAACACAGCTGCGCAAAACGCAGGGCTGTACAACGTTACCTGGGTTAAGCACATGGGAAAAATAACCCAATACATTCATCTGGATTAAACACCTTGGACTAAGAGGCAGCCTCCATCAGCCTTTGCATACCAGAACTGTTTAGTTTCATAATACAGTCTGGGAGAACTACCTCAACACAGTCTACTCGTGCTGATGCTCCTGATTCTGCCATTTCTGGTGCCCAAAAATCTGCTGACTCCATTTTCCCTGCTGTTCGAGCCACTGTACACCCTCAGGCGATGGGCAAGGGCACTCTCCATCTTCAAATGCTAAGATGAGAAAAATCAATTTCAATATCCAAAAGACGGAACTGCTGGTGCAGAAGGTGTCTAAACACAACCAATGCATCTATGGCACTGAAGACTTGCGAGACTAGCTTGTACTGTGTCAAGAATCTAGAAAATGAAAAGCACCACCAAGACAGAAGTCCTAAATGCAGAAACTGGAAATCAAGCTCCTTCATGGCTCAGTCATAATAAAAACACATGGACATCAGATCTCAGAAAAAAATGTTTGCGTGCAAAATGTAAGGATTTTAAACACACGCTACTGACTTAAAGTATTCCTTTTCCATATAGGATCCTAAATTCCCATCTGTTTGTTTTTCTGGTGGAAATTGATCAGATCACTAAAATGAATCCTTCAGTTCAGGATCCAGTTATGAATCATTCTGCGACTGTAATGGTTTGCTCAACCGATTGTAGAGAAAGGTGAAATCCTCAGGGTTTTGGCCCTCATCCACACACAAATTTCTTTCCCAGCACAGCTTTCAAACCATTGGGTAAGAGCACTGGAAACTTCCATTCAGATCTGCTTCTGCTTAACAGATTACATACATGAACAGGACACTGAAAAAAATCTCATCAGCCAGTGCAAAGCTCCTGGCAACATCAAGACTTTATGAATACATTTTTTTAATCCTTTTTTTAAAGAAAGAAAAAAAATACTGTTTTCTCTTTTTATTTTGCATCAGCTTTCCAGATTCCTCTGCCTTCTTCCTGAGAACAGGCTTTGCATGTTTTCCACGTTCTGGACTAAGTGACATGAAAGTCCGCCTTACCTGGTGCACACATTTCCTTACAATGCGTCCCACAGCACATAATTAGACAGTCTTTGTGGATCCCTGTTTGTGGTCCTTGCTCAGCACACTTTGGGAACACACTGCATTTGGGAGCAGCAGTGGCTCTGTGAGAATCTCACTGAACAGGACCAACCTGCAAAGCAAACAGGCTGGGATGCTGCTAGCGGTGTGACTACAAGTAAAGGATAGATGCGGTACTTTCATATATATCTTAAGACTGTTCTCCTTAAAGTTGAAGCCAAATAATCCTTAATGTGTACATTCACACCATGACTGAAATGTCCTATTTGGCTTACAAATCACTACTTCAAGGATCCTTAATAACCTAAAGCTATCACTTAACATTTGGTATTTTCTATCTCATGATATTTATCTCAGAAAAATCACATGCAGCTATTCTCTCAGTGAATTCCAGCATTAACATTCCTTGAGAGAAGTATGACCTTTGGCACATTAGAGTCACAAGATAAATGCACCTGAACTGTTACTAAACCTCGGAGCCAAATTCACATCTAGTAAAAAATACATGACTCTGATGAGAACAATGATTTTCCTGGAAGATGTCTGCACTTGGACAAAGAAACATGAAATAGCAGTAACACAAGTGACATCATGACAATAAAAATTGCTCCCTGTTCTGGGACAAACACACCTGTCTAGCACAGGTCACCTCACTGGTTTTACTTAAAAGAGTCAGTATTTAGTAAATACTGTATTTGACAACTTATATTTTGTTTACAATGTAATCATACAGTGAAAAGTAACCGACTGATTTGTAAACACTGCCATATAGATCAACTTCAATATACTATTAAATCAATATAAAATAACTAGTACTTGGGATCTGGGTCTCCACCATCTCAAGAAGTGAGGAGAAGCAGGCTCTAAGTTTCCACTACTAAAAGCTGACTAAAAATAACCTCTATTTCATCAGGATATATAATATATTATTCAAATCTCTAAAGAATTTAGCCCATGCTTTATACCCTTACATACTAGTTTTGCATGGAATGAATGAATATAAATTAAAGAGAGACCTAGTTTTAGCCTGCAAGACTGAAAATGCAGTTTTGGCCCTTTTTTCCCCATTTACTTTGCCAGACACCAGGAAGAAGACCTAACTGAAGGTGCTGAATAATTAACAGGGATGAAGCAAGCTTGAATGGTGTTAATGAATATCTGACAACTAAAAGTTAACTGACTCAGCAAACCCCCAAAAAAAAGAGTAAAAGAATTTTACTCTCAACAGAGGTTTCTTATTTAGTAGTCCCTTTGATTCCTATTTCCCTTGAAATATGGCCTAAAGACAGCATGAACACATATCAAAACCAGGATTATTTCTAAAAGGAAAGCTAAAGAAACAGAGAAGGGATGTGCTAGAAGAAGACAAGGCTGAATTTGAGATGAAAAATAACTATCTACATATTAATTAAGGAAGAAGGATGACAGTAGTAGAGATGGCAAGGAGCACCTCAGAAAATGAAAAATCAGGAAGACAATTCCTGTTGTCACACATGAAATATCTGTATATATTAACAGTGATGCCCTCTCAGATGAATGGTTGATTTCTTTCTTCATTGGTGATCTCCAATAGTTTTAACTGTAGAATTACAGTTCATAGATGTGGAAGATCTCACTGCCCAGCTCTCCACAACTGCTGTTTTGCCACACTTACTAATATTGTGCTTGGTTGCAATGGCACTCAGCCAGCTGGGCTAGAGAGAACATCACAAGCAAATCATCCCCACCTGATAGACACTGCCCTGTGCACGACGGCTGCCAAGAAGGAGGCTGGAGTAAGACTTCTACCTAAGAGACATAGCTGTGAAAGGAAAAAAAACAAAGCAACCACAGGACCACAATATAATCTTCTTCTTCAGCTATGAGAGAACTGTTAAAGGTAGTCAGAGAGATATGACATTAGGAAGTATGGCAAATATGGCAAGATTTGTTTCACAATCCAAACTCAGGAAGCAAGCTGTAACACAGAGCTTGTGAGTTTTAATGGAACCAGTCCACTGGACGCTGAAATGGGAGAAGCACGGAAAAGCCATACTTGTCAGCAAGACAGCTACAAGCTGTAAGTATTGGATACAATCAGTGAATAGAATCTAAAAATATATTTCAATAGGAAACACAAAGATTAAAGATTAAGGATTCATAAAAGAACTCACTGACCAGCTACAGGAGAATGCAATAAAGAACTAATGACCATTGTAATTTATGCAGACATATGCATTCTGCAGTTTCTCAAAAGTAATTGTCAAACATGTTTCATATGTGTAAGAATATAAGCAGCTGAGAATCATCAAGTTTCGCATAATTATTTTTATTTTCCTGATTACGTAAATAAAATGCCTTGCAGTACTATGGGTTTTTCAAGGCTTGGGGGAAATGGCAGCACAAGGCAACTTTTTGCACACCACAGAACTTATCACAGGTTAGTTGCTTTTGCTTGCTGGCCTTTAGGGAACTTCAGATGCACTGCAAGAACACAAGTCACAGGATATCACCTCCCTCTCATGGGGAGGAACAAATGAAGATCACAGCATGAGCAGGTACAGATTCCACACCTAGATGCAGCTAAGGACGGCAACAACTAAAAATGTCATTCTACATACGTTCAGCTGAGAATCATCCATTCTTAATCCAACAGCCTATTAAATGACAGAAACATCTTGTCCCAGGGCAGGAGGTCAAGCCATCACTCAAAGATAACACAGGAGAGCAAAAGACAGTGTGGTGCATACAGATACTCAGAGAGGGGTGCATTACCTGCAACTCAGCACTGCAGCAGCACTGCAGCTGAGAAACATGCACTTCTAGCAGTCTCCTCTTCCAGCTGGGAAAAAAAGGCCTCTGATGGTCATCACAGGTGAAAACCCCATCCAGTCACCAATGCATTCCAGCAGTCATCTTCTCTCTATTTAATTCCTCTTGCAGTTTGAATTGTATGCAGGCATTTTTAGTCTATTTTTTTAATCAAGTAAAATTAAAAGATACTGACTTAAGGTGTTCTGATTATAATGAGCCATTTCCTTGCATACCATAAAACAACCTTCCCAAGAAAGCAGAGCACAAAGCCTACATATTCAAATTAGGTCTCACTAATAACAGTCAGAGTGAACTCTCTGGGTGTTTAGTTCCCAATTGTTCTGGGAAAAGCTCAGAGTTCTGGTGTAATTGAGAACAAAATGAGTGTAAGGAGGGCTAGAGTGATTCTCCATGGTTATAAATGTCCTCCCCTTCCACCATGTTGTGCTACTGAAAAATTTATCTGAAATTTAACCCTACTTGTCAGATAGAAACTCTTCTGAAAAAACAAGTCTCTCTTGCATCTGTAAATGGAAGTTTTAAAGAAACAAGTAAGTGATAACTAAATAAAAAAAATGGTTGATGAAATAGGCCTACACACATTATACTCTAATTCCTGCTCTATCTTTTCTTTGCCCATTTGACACAATAAAACTATAAAGCATGAACACTGCCAGGTAGGAACCAATAATTACAGTTCAAGTCATATCTGGATTATCCTAGATGGCAGAATCAGTACTAGTGTATGTTCAGTGCAATACAAATAGTTGTAGTAATATCTTATCCCTGCATCTCTTACAGAAGACATGGCAAAAAATGCCACTACTGCCTTTAGAAGAGCAGAATAAAAGCCATTTTTCAGACAATTGTGACCCACTCTCTTTGTCGGTTAAGTATTCATAGAATCACCAGGTTCGAAAAGACCTTTTGGATCATTGAGTCCAACCATTCCTATCTGCTACTAAACCGTGTCCCTGAGCACCTTGTCTACCCATCTTTTAAATACTTCCAGGCTTGGAGACTCAACCCCCTCCCTGGGAAGCTTCTGCCAGTGCCAAATGACGCCTTCTCTGAAAGTTTTTTTTTCTGATATCAAGTCTGAACCTCCCCTGGCACAGCTTGGTACAGCTGGAGGCCATTGCCCCTTGTCCTGTCCCCTGTCACCTAGGAGAAGAGGCCAGCTCCCTCTTCTCTACAACTTCCTTTCAGGTTCGTACAACAAGAAAACAATACAATACCTTTTTCTGCATTTTCTCTGAACAGCAAATATATTTAGTTTAAAAAAAGCTTAAAGAGAAGATTCATAGTAGTAGTTGTTTTTTAAAATATCAGCAATATTTTAGTAATGTAGAGCCAAAGTAGTAAGTCTTCTGCAATATGATTTCTTAACTCAGAGTTACCATCTGAAGAAAACAGGCCATCACAAATGATGACAATATTTGCAATTGTGGGAAAGCGTGAGCGTGGGTAAGAGTTTTCACCTTCATAATAAACTAGGACAGCATTTAAAAAAAATAGAAGTCTAAAGCTAAGCTTTAAACATATATTTAGATGCCTCTGGAGAGATTCTCAGGTGATATAAACTGTCTGTTCCACTGACTTCTACACACTAAAGACAACCTGCGATTTTTGCAAATCTACTTCCTCAAAGGGGATTTTGGAAGTGATAAGGATGGTAGGAATATGAATGTTATTCATGTCAACGGGACTAATGTTCTAAAGTCACAAAAATGCTATTTACTACTCTTTTTTCAGGTTAATGGAAATAATAATCACCACTTTCATTCAGCCAGTTTCACATCTGACAAAAAGAAACAGATTATGATGCTTTCGCTGTCTGAATCTTTCTGAGTCTTTAGTGGCTCCTTCCTTCCAACATGAAACTGAGAAACAATCAAGGCCAAAGCTGCAGTCTTTCAACACTGTGAAAGCTGAGAGATGTTTACACTTATCTTAAAAACTCAGAGCAAAGCACTATTGAAACAGGGAACAAAACCAAAATATCTCACAGCGTTTCAAACAATGTTTTAGTAAATCACCAAAGATGCTTCTAAGTGATGCATGCCAGTTTTTATACAAAAATGATTAAGAGGGATGTCAGCATTCAGTACACACACTGTATCTATACAAGAAGTGATTCTGTATTATTCTGCATGCTTTCTCAATTTGGAATAAAGTCTTAGCCATAGAATGGGATAAGAGTTGTATTCTCTACAGGTTTAGGTATTTATAATTTGCAAACTTAACTTTAATATCTGCTATTATTTTATACGTATTCTGCCAAGGAAGAATCTAGTCTGCTTTGTTTTATTTTGTTTGTGCTTTTTATACAGTTTCTATGATGCTGCTTAGAAACATTGGCCCTTTGAGCCTTCTTAAACATAGTCTCACCACTTCTAAGAAACAACCAACATAAACAAGAATTACAAGCAATTTTGACAAATATGTGTTTATGATCATTACAACAAGAACAGGACTACCTCAACCACTTTGCCTTATTTACATCTGATTTGTTTGCTAGACATTTTGTAGCTCTGGGTAACCGGCACATTAATGTGGTCCAGATTTACATGGTAGCTTGGTAGTGGCATTAACCGAAAGTTTGGCATTCCCAGTGCAGCATTTAATACTCTGTGGCTTACTTTTCAAGTGTGAAAGACTTATAGTATTGCTAAGTGACTGACCAAGGGACAAAAGAAATAACAACCAATGACTCATAAAAGTTTTTATTTAATCAGTTTGTAAAACTAATTAATTAGCAGAGGGGTGGGATGGAGGAACAAGGAAGGAACATGTATGCTTCCCATCACTGCTTTATAGAGCTTCTGCTTTCTATGGTTCTACCTCTCAATTCTTGAGTGAAAGAAAGGATGTTGGAGAAAAATGTTAATTTTACACTTTATATTTACAGAAAAACAGTACACTTAATGCATTTAATAAATTTTCAGAGTCAATTCTTCTAGGTGAAAAATGGGATTCTCTCCTCCACTTCCTTATGTTACAACATATATTTATTTAATTGTGAAGCTGCAACAGATACTTTCATTACATAAGGTCAAAAAGATTGTTTTCACATCTTTACTCATTATCCACAAGGAAAACCTTAATATATGACATCCTTCTTGTTTACATTTCTCCTTGAAATATTTTTCATGCTAAATGTTAGATGAGACTGGCCTTCGATCCTTTCAAATTATTGGAAGAAAACTTATACATTGCCCTTTATCAAGGAAGACATTCAAGCACTCATATTAAAATATCACACAAAAATAGGAAGGCTTATTTTTCATAGAAGTTTTGGGAACAACTCTTTTGTGGAACTAGAGTGCACAGAAATGCTGTTGTAATGTAAACAGTGGCAATTAAACCCAAGAGATTCTTTACAACATGAGACATTTGCAGAGAAAAGCAAACCAGAGGATTACCAACTTTACATTATATTGCCTACAACAGGTAAGTCTAAACAAAAATTTTTCAAGAATTGACAGCTTATTAGCAGCAATTCTCAGAAATAAGACTGTGTGTCTAAAACATATTGCCTGTATTTTCACATAGATTTTATTACAATCAAAACCTAAAAATGTGCAATCAAGAATAAAAATCAGTTGTTTACATTTTACAACTGGAAATACATCAATGTGAAATGGCTAATTTTAATGAAAGGAAAAAAACCCAGTCCTATCATCACCAACATATCCACAAAGTCCTTTTATTCCTGACTCAAACCAGGAGTAAAATTGTAGGTATGAAGCATTTTGGCAATGCAGGAATATTGCACTAAAACAATTGCAAACAGCAGGGATAGAGATAATTGGAAAATTATCATCTTTCAGAAATGTACTGATTCAGAACAACAAAGGACAACAGAATAATGCATGCTCCAAAGGAATCTCAACGTGCTAATTGACATCAAGAATTTTACAGTGTAATTATATCATTTATGATAAACTATTTCAGGTTGTTGTCAACCAGTTTATTTAATAACAACCAAAAATTGCCTTATACAGAGAGCAGATTTGATGTTGCAATATACCAACAAGTTCACACCATCAGGACTGCAACATGTGCCATTTAGGTTGAATTTTTCCACAACTTCCTGGTGACAGGAGGAGCACGGACTGGTCAGCCAGGACAGGTGGAATGCACATCCATAGCCCAGGTACTTCCCCCATTGCCTGCTACCTCTGCTAGTCAGCACTGAAGAGCGCCTCCCCTCCCCAAGCCAAAAGTGCTTCTTTATCTTTCAGCAAAATGTAGAGTGATGTTTTTCAATCTTAAAAGGAGGAAGGAGAAGGTCTGATACTTTGGAAACTTCTCACTCCTACTTCTCATGGCCAGCTTTTTCTTGTTCGTTACCCTTCTAACCACATACAACTTGGACCCTTGTCTAGGCAAGAGTAATATTCTCTTCCAAGTTGCCTACCTTGACTCTGTGTGCAAAGACAAACACTAACAAAACTCCCCTCAGCTTCTCTTTCCTTAGATTAAGTGACACATCATTTTTAGGACACTTCTGTGTAATACATTGTGCACTCATTATTTTTCTTATGAGATCAGGACCTTGTCATAGAATCATAGAACGGTTTAGGTTGGAAGGGAACTTAAAGATCATCCAGTTCCAACTCCCCTGCCATGGGCAGGGAAACATTCCACTAGATCAGAATGCTCAAAGCCCCATCCAACCTTGCCTTGAAAACCTCTGGGGACAGGCCACCCACAACTTCTCTGGGCAACTTTATCCAGTGCCTCACCGCTCTCTCAGGAAAAAATGTCATCCTGATATCCAATCTAAACCTCCTCTGTTTCAGCTTAAAACCACTCCTCATCCTCTCCTTGCAATCCCTGATAAAGAGCCCATCCCCACATCTCTTTTAGGCCCCCTTTAAGTACTGGAAGGCTGTTCTAAAGCCTGTTGGAGTCTTCCCTTCTCCATGCTAAACAAGCCAAACTCTCTCAGTCTGTCTTCATATCGGAGGTGCTCCAACCCTCTGATTGTCTTCATGGCCTCCCCTGGACTCACTCTAACAGATGTATGTCTTTCCTGTACTGAGGACTCCCTGTGCAGCTCTTCCTCATCCTTCCTTTGGAGGCCTCCTTCATTTTTATACAATATCATAAATGCCTCTTTTTCTCTAGTGAAAATACTTTGACAAAGAACATTTGGCATTACTATGGCTCTATTAGATCAATGACTCATAGACATTTTACATCCTACTAATACACTGTGTTTTTTTCCCCAATATGAATTCTGACTGAAGGACTCGTAAGTTATAACAGAAATTCCTATTAATCCCTCAATTGATGACCTTGCACACTGTTTTTAATTGTTCTTGCCTGCAGAATTACACAGTTATTCCAATTTTAGAGGCTGCACTTGAGAACTTGATCTATAATTTTTATTCTTAAGAAAGTAAATGAATTCTGAGCAATAGCTTAAGACCAGGAGAAATCCTGTTTTTCCTTAATATTAGCTGCTAGAGACCCACTCCATAGTAACATCTTTATTGTACATTATTTCCTAATGGTACGGTACAGCAGAAAAACAATAGCTGTAATACCTACTGTCAAGAAAACCAAAGAAGAGATGAGAAGCCACAGCTTCAGTCAGGAAACAGTGAGTCATTAGGATGAGTACAACACATACAAGTATTTCCTCATCAATTACCAGCATCTACAGTTTCTCAGACACTAGTGATTCACCATTTACAAATGCAGTTTCTACAATTTTTCAGTTTTACAAATCTCTACTGAAAGAAATTCCATCAAACCCTGAAAAGGTGTTTTCCTCGGCTCAAACAGCTCTGAGAGCAAGGATCATATCAACTACTTTAATTTACTCAAAGATTTTTTAAAAGATATTGCAGGCTCCCTGGCTGCTCAGTGCAAGCAACAGCACAGGTATAGATTCCAGACTCATTACTGAGATATGAAATACTCTTGATTTCTCTCTCATGAAATCAACACGACATTAAAGACCCAAAACACTCAGTTTAGGAGTGGCAGATCTGCCAACTTCTATTGCTTTGAAGAGCGAAGAATACTTATGACAGAGCATCTTCTCAAAAAATACAAAATTTGATACGAATTAATGAGCTTCCATTGAATAGCAACCAGACCAGCTTAAGTATAGCTGATAGATTAAAAGATTAGCTGATAAATTAAAAGCTTTTGCTGTTACATTCAAAATTTGCTCAGAATATTGCTTTCTCAACGAAGTTGTAAATGTAGCTAATAGATTTGTTTGAAGAATTGGTGTTTTAATTCAGTTACTGCACTGTCCTGACACAACCACAGATCCTCATTATGCAAACAAGCAAAGTGAGGAGAACCACTTCTGAGCTCTGTATATATTTTTTAAAAAATAGGAATAGGGTTTTTTAAATAATAGGAAAACTGGTAATTTAGGTTTGGGGTTGGGTTAAATAGTGGGCTAGCTAGTCTAGAACAGACTATTTTTCAAGTCAGAACGCACTTTTCCCAGGGCAGGCCAAGGAAGGCTGATGGATTCCAGCAGTCACATTGCTCATGGGGTTTATGTCATCAGTAGCCAATATAACTACACATCATCGTCCTCAGTTCCATATCCTTCTTATACTGAGGATTCCAGAATTGGATGCAATACTCTGAGTGGGGCTATACTTAAACTCCCAGAAAATAGTCAAGACAGAAATTAAAATATAGTCTATACTATTATACTAATATTAATATAGTCTGCCTAATATAACTGCCTTATCATTTCCAAAGGCAAAAAAAACCCCTAGGAAAATAATGGTAGGATTTAACTGGCTGTCCTTTGGTAAAATGGTAAGAACAATATATTCTTTTTAATATTCTGGATTTACATGCAATTGGAGTGCAAACTTTTGCATTTTACTTATATTGGGAGAACGAACATCAGACTGCATGTGGAAGACTGACTGTCTAAAGTACATTTATTACAGCTAAACATCCAGAAAAAGGGCACCAGGCCTTGAACTGCAGCCAGAACAGAAGCAATCAAACCCAGAGATACTGAAGAACACAGCTCCTGCTGCGTGATTTAAGGTTGACTCATTGCAATGTAAAAGTTGTTCCCTATAGCGTAGGCAGCACAAACATGACTTCTGGTTTTGTATACACTCTGAACTTTCATTCAACTAGTTTGAAATAACTTTCCAGAAACCACTAATGGCTGGAAAAAGCTCACTTTCTGAAACAACGTGTTAACACAAAACAGAAGTGCTTGAACTCTTGTACATCCCATGAAATCCACTTATCAAAGAGTAGGAAAACACAGTGGTACTTCACACCATTTACATCAGTCCTCATAGGTAATTATTAAATATCTTGTGCATCAGAGTGGTTGCATTAATCATACAAATTAGTGAGTCACTGTCACACTATTCTGTGGTTCTTAGAGGAGAGTCCAATATTTACAGATATTCATAAAGGGCAGCCTTATAACCAAGTATGGGCTTTGGTGTTTGCAGCTTCTACACAAAAAGGTACCTGGTAAATGGCTTCAAAAACATCAACACAGACACTGCTAGCCTAATAATTATTTAACCACTAGGTTAAAAAAAATGCCTCATTGTGCAATTGTACAGGAAAATAGCACTTCAAAGCATTTGTTTTGGAGGTAAGACAAAGCCACCTAAGCTGCAGCTAAGACTAAGAGAGTGGGAAACAGAGAAGAGGGTAACAGGGATATGAAAGCTGTTTATCTGGACTGAAAAGGGAATACTGAGACAATAATGTGAACACTGAAATCATCAAGCCAGTTGTATACACATGTGCGTGCACACATACTCATACACAATAACAGCCTCCTTTCTGTTCTTAACATTTTAGGCCTGTGGTAGCCTGAGAAACAAGAACCGTGCCAGCAGAAATGCCAGCTTCTGACAGCAGCCATGTGTGAGGCGGAGGCATTTGAGGGAAGGGAGAAGCGTGCCCACCACCACACAATCATGCTGCAACAGGGGAACAGCAGCAGCACTTCCACACCACTGCCACCACCCTGACCAAAGTGGGAGCCTCCAGGTTGGTGGGGGACAGAAAAGGATCAGGATCACTGCATGGGTTGGTATGCATGCTAAACTGGAGCAGTGCCAGCTGGTATGGACACAGCACCTCCAGAAACTAGCTGTTATCACATGTCTTCACTAACCATTTGTATGTATGCATACCTGTGTGTGTGCAACCACCTGTGTATGTATGTATGCAAATGTATGTATGTTCTGTTACATAACTGAAAAGTGCAACTAACTTAAATGTATTTTTTCTTATAAACTTGAGAAAAAAACTTTAAGTGATGTGTTTTATGTTTCACCAGACACAACAGACGAAAGTTGCAACTGTAATCACAGGTTGTTATAGTGCCAAACCCATAGATGCTGACACATTCATTGAAAACACCTACAGGGGTAATAGTGAACAACCCACACAGGTAACAGTGAACAACTCTGACAAACAGACAGACTTTGTACACTTGAGGAAGAAGAAGGAAAGGTGGAGGTGCTCCCTGTGTGCCTTTGCCTTCCTGAATTTATGCTCCAGACAATTTCTTTTTGCTACAAGTTTCCCTGTGCCAGCTACATGAGTCCTCCACATAAGCTAAGCAAGATAAATTGCTACTGGGAGATGACCGAGACACTTTGAGCAATACAAAATCACCTATCAAAAGTACTTGAGAAAATCCAAAGCCAACAGAAGAAAATACAGGAATCTTAGACGACATCCTTTAAAAAGATGAAAACCTGTCCAAATAAGGAAAATAGAACTGAATGGTAAACTGTAAAAGGCAGAAAATATCTCAGAAATAATTGGAAAAAGGCATAAAATGTAATAAGAAATCCTTCTTCAGGACCCTCAGGAGCCTGCCA
Source organism: Clamator glandarius (assembly GCA_033459285.1). NCBI lineage: Eukaryota > Metazoa > Chordata > Aves > Cuculiformes > Cuculidae > Clamator > Clamator glandarius. The sequence continues at coordinate 2,220,679 of JAUNZM010000110.1, read as the reverse complement.
GAGCCTAGACAAGATATAAAATAAATTCTCAGGAAAAAAAAAGGTCAGAGCAGAAAGACTAATTTACGGCACCTGTATTCAGCATTTTGGCAGGCTCCCATGTTGCAGCGCTTACCCACAGCTAGAAGCTCTGATGACATGTACGTGTGATACACCAAACCCCTCACACAGTGTTTCAGCTCTAAATGACCAGGAAGCGTATAAAGAATGTCACAACAATTTTTAAATCATTCCAGGATAAGCCTATGAAATTCCAGACCAGTGACATTGTCAATGATACTAGACAAACCAATAGAATCTCTTTTAAACAACAAAACAAGAGGATACACAGACAAACATGGCACTCAGGAAATTCAACAGAGTTTTTGTGATCTGTAGAGATGACTCAAAATGCTCCTGAAAGAGTCAAGACTACAAAAGAGCTGGACAATGAAGTCTATCCTCATTGCCAAGAGACAAATACAGAGGTCCCTCACTGGAAATTCTTAACCTAGGCAGCTACATGATCAGAGAGGGTCTTCACATGGGGAAACAAATGACCAAAAACTGGAAAAAATACCAGGTTTAAAGAAGTGGCTGGTGGAGGAGGCGCTGCCACAGTCTGGCTCTGGCCTGGGGCACATGCTGGTTACTTTATAAATGAGAACAGAATAGGATACGAATGAAGAGAGTTTTACAGAAACCAAGTTAGCCAGATCGTGCCAGGTAAGTGTTGGTCACTGCCACAAACAAGGCTGAGGGCAAGGTGATCCCTTGGTGGCAGCTGTGGGGCTTGTCAGCCTCCTACCACAATTCTCCAACTGGTTCCTCCCTTGACAGCCTTCTCTTTTCCCATGTCTCCTCATCCAGGCTGAAATACAGCCTTACTCAGCAGGATAGAAAACTGGAAATTACATCTCTCCACTCTGAGAAATTACTAAAACACAGAATAATTAAACACTGAAGCACAAACTGCCTCATTCAAATCCCATTGAAGCTAATGGGAATCTGTCCATTGCTTTTAATTGCTTCATTTTGGGTACAAAATAAGTGAAAACATCACTGGCAATGGGGAAGTGTTGCTAGTACCTTCAAACACATATTCAGTAGGGTAGCATTACAGAACAGAACACCTTGGAGCCATTGGGAGCCACCATCTATAAGATATCACCTCAAGCTACTACACAGTGATATCACATGTTGTTACAGAGAGTAAAGATCAAGTACATTTTTATCCAAACAGAATAATAAGTACTATTTTGGTTGGTTCTTCAAGCCAAAAGACAACTCTGTGACCTAGGCAGTTAACGTTGTTCGAACATACGAAACTTGGTCAGAACCTCACAAATTCTCTGAAACATTTAATGGAAATTCAAGAGAAAAAAACAAATCTATTTCTCCTGCAAAAATTAAAGCTGTAATAAAATATTAGAAGTTATCTGTAATATTGGTCAGAGATTTCCACACATTTCTAAACTCTCAAAAGATCTTGGAAAGCAATATCAACAATAATCTTTAATTACACTGTATAATTGAGAAAACAAATTACTGATGTTATAAAACAGCCTTGTGAAGATCTATAGACTAAACGCAGAAATGTTTTCAGTATGTTAAGAAAATTTGCACGCCTAGTAGTATTTTCTGAAGAGAAAGCACTGCTGACAGAAAATCCCATAACATTTTCATCTGAGGAGCACCGTATGTCTCCAGCTGGGTGTGACACAGTGAGAGAGTGTTATTTTAAATATATACTTCTCTGGAGAAATCAGAAGGATCTTCAGAATATTTCCTGAACAATGCTTCACTAATATTCTGTCACGAAAGCATCTGGCAATACAGTGATATGTTTGGACATGTTTTAGATGCTGTAAAATTATGTCAACGAATTCAGCAAAGGGAAATTCTCATTTTTTAATGCAAGATGTATTAAAGGAGATCTTGGTGATCTATGCTCTGGTTATGAGAGCTACTACTCAGCCAACTATAGGCAGTATTTACTTCATTGGGTATTTTTGTAAATAATTGTAGAACATTTTGCATTCAGTTACTATGGATACATTTGACAACAATCTTGAGTGTTGCACTGGTATGAAATATAGCAAAATTAGAGGCATGGTAAACACAAAGCACGTTTAATTCCTGTTTATGCCAAAATTATAAATGCTTCCTTTAGAAATTCTTTATACATATATAAAACAGATGGAGGAATATTATCAGCTTTTTGATAACATCTTTTAAGTTGCACTTAACATAGTAATAGTACTGAGCCGAAGTTACTTAAAACAGTCTTATGGTACATTTGACATCTATTTAAAAACCAAATTACAATATAAAAATCATTTATTTGATTTCATGTCTTCACTTACATTAGAAGTATAGGAGAAACAAGCAACATAATCAGGTTATCTTATTTGTGATATATCTAATAAATGGTAAGATAAGAAAGAAAGCCTTTAAGTATATATCTGAAAGACCTGCATCACCTTTTCTGCAACTAGATTATAAAATAAATTCCAATTTATATTACTGCACTTGTTTTCCTGTCTGCAGATGGTTCTATTGTAAACACAACTTTCTTGTCACAGTTTTCATTCCTTTAGTGGCTGAGGAAATAAACCAGCCTGCTATTGAACGTTTTCCTGTTTCTCTGTAAAGCCCAGATGACACACTGATACTGCTTCAGACTCCCTGCCACATCCCTGCATCTGCGTTCGCCCATGGCCTCACCACGACCCTCCTCCAACTTCCTGCACTCAGCCATCACCTTCCCAGGTCCCCTCCAGCATACAAAGGGATGCTGCTCTGGACTAGCACTTCCTCTCTTTTTAGAAAATAGGCCAAATTCACCCTTACTAGGAAGCAGGACATCTATTCTCTAAATTACACCCTATAATACAGTTTAACTCCAGTCCATCCATCATACCACATCTTTTTTTTTTGCTTGCAGAGAAAACTGCTCTAGAGAACAAAAGAAGCCCAGAAATGCATAAACCCCCCAATTTTGTCCTAGTTGATGCAAAAATGCTCTTGTCAAATTTCTTCCTCTTACTTTACTTCATAATACACCTGCCCATCAGTTCTCAGGACAGCATTTGTATACGTGAACCCTTTTCTTCAGCAGTATATTGCAAAGCTTTCTGCCACAGCAAAAAGCAGAGAACAAATATGTCTAGAAATAACGTTACCCTTGGTTACGAGAATCAAAGAGCTTGCTTCTTTTCAGAATCATACAGTAGGAAAAGTCACACTCAGCCACCTTAACAAAATTAGTGCTACTGAAACGAGAGGCTATCATGCTCAGGTATGAATCTTCAAAACACTTGGCAATTGGCAAAATTTACCTGTTAAACACCAGGTAATGCAGAAAAAAAATTCATTTTTATCAGTAACAGTGACAAACAATTCCAATCTTCCTCCCACTGAATTCATAACAAATCTGCTGTCACCTTTAGTGGGATTAGAATTAAACCACAAATTTAAAAATATTTTGTTTGATTAAAATTATTCTGTTGTGGAATTCTGATTCTTCAGTCAAAGAACACACTCATCCATTTATTCCAACAAGCACCCTATGCAAAGACAATGCAATTTCCTACTAAAAGAGACTGATGTTTAAGTGGTAGTTGAGATAAGGTGTATATACTGCAGCATGCATACAGCCTTTTAGGTGATAAAGAGCTCAAAGGCTGCAAATCTGCTCTCCTGAACAGGTCTCATTTTTAAAAGCAGATAAACACTTCGATATCAGTTTGAAGCTCTTGTTTGTTTGTTTTTTAAAATAGTAAATGTAACTCACAACAGAGGAGATGGAAGGTTTATACAAAAAAGTGTTTTCCACTGATAAAAAGAATATTGCCTTTAACACAAAAAATAGCTTTCCTTAAAAAAGGAAAGTGCTGTGGGTAAAAGCCCACAGGAAGTAGTGAAAATGCTGCCATATCCTATGATAGGCAAAATGCATGCGTAGGAGGTTTTGATAAACGTATGCTTGCTAAAAAGTGCCTTTTAAAATGAGCTAAATAACATGCAGTTCAGTTTTAACAACCTTTCATCAACACAGTCAATTGTCACCACTGTAAGCCTCACTTACAATGGGGACATACAACTCCCCATTTCTAACAATACCCAAATCCATGGATATTCTTCCGTTGGTTAGGAACCCTGTTACAGAAAACAATGACATATTCCTGGTCTGAATAAAAACCCATATTCCCTGCTTTATGCAGTGCAACCTCCTTTATTTAGCATAGGAAGTGTTCAGGTTTGGTTTTCATTTTTCTTTACAGTCTCCTTTTCAAGATACCTTTTAAAAGTTGGTCAAATTATAGTAAGAAATTATATCAACTTTCTTTTTTTGTTAACAGTATCAAGAAGCACTTCCAAATTGACATTTCTTCAATATTCTAGTGACACAGGCTTAAAACTAGTTTTGTAAACAACCAAATACATTTAATGTCTGTATAGATCAATAGATCATTTGAGGAGAATCTTCTACTGAGGTTACACAGAGTATATTTTCAACACATCATTCTTGAGGGGAAAATACTGTAACATAATCACTGATAAGGGCTATCTCCTATGTTGTTTTCCATTTTTCTTTACATCTCAACTTTTAAAAGGTCATGTTACAGATTTTGGATAGTGAGTTACAGCCAGCTAATGTGCCAGCCTCCATCTTCCGTTATATGCTTGTGTTTTGCTAAAAAACTTCAGTAGAATTTCTGACCCATGGAGAAAATAAGTCTTAACAGAAGTGACACCATTGCATTGTTAACAATAAAAATATCTGGCACGTCTGGAAATTTCAGGTAAAAGAGACTTATGCAAATATTCAACCACTTACTTTGGTAGAGTTTTCAAGTGATTTTCTCTTAGCTCCAAAATTCGCAATTTGACAAGTCTAAAAATATGACAAAAAATAATTAGTTCATACAATGAATTAGTTCAGGAATCCAGAAGAATGATCTGACTACTTATTTAAAAAAAAAAAAGAATCTGCTTAATGTACAACGGTAAGATGCCCAGTTATCATGGGGCTGAATATTATACAAAACATATTCAGAGCCAGACAGCCTTATGTAAGGACAGACAGCTTCAGATAAGGACACAGCTGTCCCTAACTACACTCTTCTGAAAAATTTTGACATATATCAGGTTTTCACAATAATTCAAAACTATCAATTATTTAAAATAAGGCAATACTTATTTTTTTAAAAAATACTAATTTTAAAGATTAACATAAATAATAAGAAAATAATTAATCTCAAACAATGCCAGATCTGTTACAGGATAAAAAACAACTGCTATTTAGTTCATGACCTACTTCTGAATTTTTTGAACACTGAATTCTACAACCCACACAGGCAAGCCAATACCACAGAGCAGATCTCCACTGTAATTACTGCATTTTAGACAGAAGTAGGAGGTGTGCTAAAGCTTTGGCAAGAATTAGAACCTATATGCAACAGTCTTTCACAATTCCACATCATTGTGCAAACTCTAGCTGACAACATTATTCAAGCCACAGCAACAAATCTCATGAAGTAGAGTAATGGGGAAAAATGAAGACATATCAGATAAGAGATGAAGAACCGAATGGATAACAGTTGCAGTGTTGGTCACTTGGGCCAGTGTTGTCTAATTACCCATATCGTCTAGGAAGATAATGTGATAAACCTGAAAGGATTTTGATTCATGCCACCCTTTTACTGATTCTTTAATCTATAATTATAATCAAATGTCAGGAGGAAAAGGAAGACAATCTAAAACCAAAAGGATGAACAAAGTCCTTTCCTCTTCATCTCAAATTGTACAACTCCAATCACAGAAAAGTATCAAACCAACTATTTTTTGCAGGTGCATTCAATCCAAGCCCCAACCATGCCTAGGAGTGCTGAAGGCATATGTGAAACTGAGAGGTACTGCAGAACTCATCTGTAATCATACCATCTCTAAACTGAGATGTTGGCCCAGAGTAATACTACTAATGTTTTTAGGTTAACAGCAGAGTTTTAAAAGTGAAGAAAGTTTATTGGGGAACTTTAAGGTGAGTTTCAATGATTTCATAATGTTCCTTTCACATTGCTCTGTCTCTACAGCCCAGGACCTTTGGTGCCACAAGTGTAGATGTGTGTCTGTGAGAAAACCAACACAACAAAGCTTTAAATAGCTCTCTGTCCAGCACACCACCAGTTCTCTGTTTCATGGAACCTCAGGCTTCCCAATATATGTTCTTCAAGAAAACTGTAATTTTATATTTTTCCTACCAAATAAAACTGAAAACCTTTCAAGTCCTACAGTTGTGCTTAACCAGGACTAAAAAGAACAGCATTAATGAGAAATGTGGAGAGATGTTTAGCTGATGCTCACATAGACTCTGTTTCTAACTAAATGGCTAAATGAGACTTTAACAGACTAACTTAATATTTATGTACCAGAAGTTATAAAGAAAGCACTAAAATTTGGAGAAGAACAAAAACAATAGCAGAGATACAGTTAAAGAGCTAGTTGTGGCTAGTTAAAAAAAAAAGAGCGATGCCTGTATGCTAATGTGGGAAGCTTTGGAAACATGACAAAGATTTGTTTATGCAAGACACCGAATAAATAATATAGGAGCAGAACAAAACAATTTGAACTAGCATAATTTCATTTAGACAAAATATGGATTTGTAAAAGAAAAAAAAGTTATTGCTTTCTGCTAGAAGATGTAGAATACTAGACAAGTCCTTAAGCAACAAAGATTATTAGACAAAGTACCAGCATGGCTTTAGAAGAGCATAATGAATATAAGCACTATACATCTGATAAATTGCAGGGTATTTAATATATTTACTTTCCTTGACATTGGGATATAATGTCTGATTCTAAACTATAGAAGCAGGCTGTCTTAGGATTTACTCTCATATTCCAAACACTCACCAAATGCAAACAATGACAATTTTTCTTTGCCTTTCTTCAACCAGGCTTTTTCCAAAAGGTATTGCAGTATAAAGCCCAGGCTCAGCTCTGTGTCAGTGACTGGCCTAGCACATGCATGCTGATAGAGCGGCACGTTCCATTTCTCACTGCCTGAGTACATCAATGTCATTTCAAAGACTAATTATGTTATCTCAGTATTAATTTTAGAGTGCTGAGTTGACATTCCCAGCTGAACAATAAAACACACATACAGGTAGCTAGATGGACCAGGAAAAAAACAAAACTAGGTGAATTCTGAAACAACACCGTATATTTTCTCTGTTAATCCTTTGTCTTCAGAGCTGTTTGCCCAGATGGCTGATCTAAGGGCAGAAAAGCCGACCGTTCCCACACTGATGTAGCAGAGGTGAAATAAACTTGGCTTTTCTGCCAGACCTGGGCAGTGTAAGGATCCACTGGCTTTGTATTGCCCTTGAAAATGGCTGTGGCAAATTGTGTTAACTTTGATCCCTCCTGCCACTTTGTTCTTACCTAACATTTTTTGGCTCAGTTTCTGCTGCATTTATTTTTACTCTCATTCTACATCCTTTCTGCTCTGCTGTCCTTTGAATCTTCTCTCTCGTTCTTGCTGTCACAGGTTTCCTTTGGTTACTCCATCATGCTCAGTCATTTCTTTCTTCCTTTCTGACTTATAGCACTCTTCTTTCTGTTCATTTTTCAATAGGCATAGACCATATTGTTATTTTCTGTCCTTGCAACCATTTAATAACACATTTGATCAAGGACAGATGTCTTCAATTTCTATTTCTTCTCACTTTTTTCCTAAACCATCAAACTGCACCACTTTATCATAAAATCCTTGCTGACATAGTATTCTCTCTAAGAACAATCATTCATCAAAACAGGGCTGGAAAGTAAAAAATACTAATAACAAGAATAGAATACAGCTTTAAAATGGTCCCTTAAAGCCTAAACTGGATTCATTTGGAAGTGCAATGGGCTTTGATGACTAATTCTTACCTTCCAAAGTTAGCTGGAAGAAACTCCAAAAAGGCATCATTTAGATAGAGCTGGGTCAAATTTAGAAGTTGTGTGAAGCCATCTGGCAGCCTAAAAAAAAAAAAAACGTGAAAAGCTTAATGCTCACACTGAGGTTGCTATGGCAATAATAACAATGTATATTTAGAAAGAGAAAGATGATTTTCTCTCTCACCTTCTTTTCCTACCCCAGTTCTCAAGAAGAACATGCTTGTTACAGACAATATCTTTGCCCATTCTCATCTTTTCCATGTTGCTACACCCACACACATGAAGTTCAAATGCCTGGCTTGTTCAAGGAACATCATCCTTTTCTCCATTCCTAGCTGAGGGTTTTAAGCCAAAGATGTTTTCTATCTTTCTTTCTGTTCCTTTTTTTTTTTTAAATGGAATAGTAAAATTTTATCCTTTCATCTCCTTCTCTCCATTTTATAAATCATGGAATTACAACATGATTTTTGTTACTATTACTGCAAGTTTTTTTAAGGAATAAGGGCTGCCAAAGTCCCAACAGATTACTGTATGCAAGGATGCAGCATGACTTTCTTCCCAAATATATAAAGCACAGCTCTCTTATTTAAAAGGCCACTTTGACAACACCTTCTTTACTATGAGTAAAGACATTTGTTACAGATCTTTTCATAGATAAATCAACCCTGGACTTCAAGCAACTATAAAGAAATCTAGAGTAATCCTGCAAATGAACTTGAAACAAAGCCTTTACATGATCACTTTGTGTAAATGTTGCGCACTTGCAGTATACAAACACAAGCCACTGATACTCACTTAGAGACTGGATTGACACTGGCTTCAATAATTGTTAAACACTTACAACATTTAATATTTTCTGGAAAATCTTGAATTCCTACAAAAATATTGAAAAAAAATGTTATACACAGATAAAAAACTGTTTAACTTGTTCTGTTTTTCAGATCAAACTTACGCTGTAACAGCTATATAACGTATATTTTTAGTACTAGTGTATAAAAGATTATAATTAAGCACTATATACATCAGAAGAAATACTATGCCTTGCACTAGAACTATTATGCTAATGCTTGATTTATCTAATCTTCTAGAGTTCAATAGTGATATCATTTGTACTGATATTTTGTCTTTCATTTCTTTCCAAACTGCTTATGCCATTCTTCTTTGCACCCCTGTCTTCTCAGGAAAACATATGTACTATCCCGAGAGTCTCCAGGCTTACGCTGGAAAGAAATTTTTCAAAATTTTCAAGAGTGCCTAAACCTCATTTTCAAAACAAAGACACCTAAGGACAGACATGGAAAGGTTTGTAGTCAAAGAAATCTGTAAATGCCTAATTTGGAAATGCACCTCAGCAAATTAGTCAGTGGCTATATGAACCCCAGCAGTCGTCCTGCAACCTTTTATGTTAAATACATTACACAAAAGCCCAGTAAGTATCAAGTAATTGTGATAAGTGGAATGGCTCATAAGTGCACTGAAAAATGGTCTTCCACTCCTATTTCTAATGCTTATTGGTCATAAGTCACCACAGGATACTGTGCTAAAGCAACCTCTATGATTTTTATACAGATCAGTAAATGAGGTAGACATCTACCCAGACTTCTCAAAAGCACCAGGGAGGAAAACAGTACATAATCTAGAAAAAAGAAAGCTTTCTAGAACACAAGTTTATTAATCACTAGAATTAAAACTTCATTATTGTTCGCATTAATTACAATTCTTTATAATACTTTTGATCTCTTACCATTTTTACTGATATCAAGTTCTTTGAGATTAACTAAGCTAGCAATAGTGGTTGGCAGACTGGAAAGGTCATTGTCTGGTATACTCAGTTTGCGTAAAGCTTGACAGTTGAACAGTTGCTGTAACATAAAAAGATACTTTACAGTGTTTCATTATTTATACACATAAGCAACAAATACCACAAAATTACATTTGCTACATGAGAGTTCAATAAACAAAAAATATTTTGAAAAGCTGTTATTTGAAAAGACATTTTAACAGGTGCTCAGTATCATAAACACAGCTTATACACAGTTGGCAAGAATAATCAGAACAGTTGATTGGTATCCGGAATGTTCCTAAAGAGCTGTCTGTCAAAACCTGAACACTTATTGCGTTCAGCACCTTTTAGGTATGTGATACTTCATATGCGTCATATCCATTGAATTTTTTTGTGGCTTGTGGGGAATTAAAATATTCGATTTTATAATTAATTTCATGATCAATTTTAAAATAGTTTGGCTGCACACAGAAGAAATTTGCTACCTTCATGAAAAAAAATGCTTTGACAGTTTCAAAATATGTTCCTTAAATCCCCCCAAAAGTCAGGACTTGATTCTAATTTTTAATTCAAATGTTATCAGATGTCAGAATTTCCACTGCAAAAACAAACCTTTCAACCTGAAATAATCAATAAATCACATAGAAAACATTTAATTTAACACGGCTGCTTTCCTCAAGAAATATCACTCAAAGTGTCTCACATAACACTTTAAACATGTAAATATGAATAAAACACCAGGTGAAAGCAGTCATGAAAAATGATGTCACACTTAGGTACACTGCATTGCGAGGGTAGACGTGCCATATAGAACAACTTCTCTTTGCAGGCATCTCAAAAGCACTATGTTTACAATAGGTTTAGTCTTTCTTTCAGGCTTCTGTATCAGAATAAAGTCTACAACATACTCATCTACAGGCTATCTGAGAATGTGAAATACTTCGACCTCCTACATGAAAAACTCAGCCAAGTATCTGGAAAGGAGAAAATGAAGTTGGCATGCCAATGCCAACATGGTGGTTCACTTAAGCCAAGTTTCAGATTATTTTGAAACTTCATTTGTAACTTTCTAACATAATCCTTTAGAAATATCCTCCTTTTCCTTGAAGACAACCTATTCTTGGAAAACTGAGAGGGAATCACATGGACAAAAATGCTCAGAATAAGAAGCACCACACCATGAGCTCTTTCAATAGGCACAAAATATGGAAGGACCTTTTACTGACAGACACCATTCATACCGCCTCTGCAGGGCGGTAAAGTTTCACTTTTCAGATTCCCTCTCACATGAGTAACTGTTAATCCTCAAGACAGGACCACATCCCACCTCCCCACCACTTCCCAGCCAACCGCAAGAGCAGCAGAGCAGTGCAGTGCTACAGCCCAAAAGCCTCCGGGGGGTACAAGGAGAACCACTTCCATGATGCTGCTGGCAGTTCCCAACCTCATTTAGAGGAGCAGCCAGAACAATTACTGTACACCCTTGAAGCCAAACCAGGTTACACATTTCTGCTTGCAGACAACATTAATAACAGGAAATATTATTCCAGAAAATGAGTAATTCCTTTGCAATGCAGCTGACAGCACCTACTTCTTCTCTTTTTTAAGAAAGCACATAATTTTGGACAAGACTGGAAAGTACGATGATTAATAGGCTCTAGGGTTTCCTTTTGAAATTTCTCACCATGTGAGAACAGCTGTAGATCATACTAACGCTCTGCACTAGGAACCTGCAGAATTTGGGTACATATACAAAGTACACCATGCTACTATACCTGGAAAATGAAGTTCCCAGTGGCTGTTCCTACCCATTCCCCTGGAGAACTCTTCTTTTAAAAGCCAAGGAAGGCTTGGAACTTAAAGTTTTGACAATATCTGAACAGATACAAGGCTTTTGAATGGGCGAATGGAGAAGTATAATAAAAAAGTATTCCTGCTGGAGTAAGTTTGCGATGTAGTGTTGTATCAGAAATAATACATGAGTGTGAATATAGGTATGTAGGACCAAAATTGCCCACGTGTCTTTCTCAATTTCTAGTGCTTTATGGTCTCACCGTCATGATCCTGCTATATCATCATACTGTGTGTCCATATACTACTACTATTCCTTTCATATTGGAAACCAAGTGGTGCTAGGAGTGTAGTGATTTGAGCTATAGCAATGCGCTATTATTCTGCATATCTCAACTTCTTGACTACACAGCAATAGAGGTTGTTGGTTTCCAGGGCTATTAGAGAACAATAGGAAATTACTGCTCTTTAATTTCCACAGACATAACTGGGAAACAGACTTGCTAACACATTGGGTGAATGTGATGTGAGGAATAGAAAGGGATACCACCTTCTAGCTTTGCAGAACCTAAACATGATTTCTGACTGGTAGATCTAGAAAAAGTATTCAATACCTTTAATGAAAACTATAACTTATATAGCAAGTGCACTGTAAAAGAAAAATACAGTGAATTTATAATACCTACCCAAGTATGTGAGCTATACATTAGTGATCACCTTAACATTGTGATACACTGCATATATAGTGTGTCCTCAGGGAGACAATTAAGCATTAAGATGTAGCCTCTAACTTCAGAGGCATGTTTAGCATAACTGGTATCTATTTTACCAACATGAGGGAACACAAAACCACAGTGGTGGCCATTTCTAGAATTCGTTGTTAGAGACAATTTTTTCCTGTCATTAATAAGTAAACTAATTTTGTCCATTACAAATTAGTCCAGATTTTACTTTATATTTAAAAGGGAAAGATGTTGAGGAGAATTTTCATCTCATTCATGTTTTCTGGATACTGATTGCCAGTGACTCCACCTTCATTAAAATCAATATTTTTTTTTAATAGTCATTGATTCACTTAACTCATACAAATATGGACACACTTATAGCAGCAGCCCGTGATAAGGAGTCAAAGGCAAATAACGTAGATGACTAGATTTAGGGGAAAACAGAGAATGAGAATCATACAGCAATTCTGTAAATCCTTAAAGATAGGAAAAACACTAGAAATTAGGAACTAGAAATCTAATTAAGACAGCAGAAACAAAAAGTATCATTATAAAATATATGGTATTTTTTTTAACAAAACAAAGAAGAACGAGTGTAATACATCAATTTAACACTAAATAATTTATTGGTTTCAAGTGTATCACACCTAGGTAGAAAAGGACTTGATAGGTTTTTTACCTGGGCTTTTACCTGTGGTTTCTTCATTAAATTTTTAAACATGATAAAGTGTTCCGATGAAAGAATATGTCAGAAAAATATCGTAACTTCAGAGGCACATGATGTTTGATAACAGAAAAGTGACCAAACAAATATTATCTGAAAGATGTTATCTGGATCCACATTTACAGAGAGAGGAAAGTTCTGGCTATAGCAGATAGTAATGTGTAGTACAGAAGTTAAAAGTAATATGGTGCCATCTTAAGGAAAAAATGGCATTTTCTCTCCTAGAACATTATTCAATAGTGAAAAAAAGGTTCAGACACATGCAGCAAAAAATACCTGAAGTAGAAAATTTGATAAAGAATTAATTTGAGGCAATGATTAATAAAGGCTTAAGACAAAAATTATGAATGGCATAAAGAAAGCAAATTAATCTTTTCTTACAAGGCCAAGACTATGTTAAATGATGCAGTTACCCAAACTTAAGATGGATTAAAAGCACTTATTCAATACAAAGTATTTGCTTCAAAATACTACTTAGAACAAAGAAAAATGGGAGAGATGCAAAAGTAGAGTCCTATTTATTTAAATCTTTCCAACATCTGTACTTATCTGCTGTTTTGTTTCACAAATAACAAAACAGACAATAGCACAACACAATGCAAAGGTTTCATTACCACCACATTTCAATTGTGACTGACACAACTATCACCTTCATCCCAACTTCACAATTTTGGACCCCTGAACTTTGGCTTTCATTTTTCCCAGATAGAATTATGGCAGCATACTGCTACTGTTCTATGACCTGATAGATTCGTTATACGTTGCAATTTAGTTGGAATACAGTGGTGACACACACTTTCCAGAGAACCCATAACAAATATTCAAAAAATATTTAAATTAGACACTGAGTGTACTCTTCAGTATGATTCTTCATTATGATTAGTATTAAAAAGAACTAATCCTGAGGGTATTCACTAGCAATAAAATGGCCTCCACCCCAATCTAACTCAATATTTAGGGTGACAGAAAATACGTCTGATTCTCTGTCATCCATTCACGTAGCAGAGGAGAGATAAAGCAGTTCTCCACATCATTTTTCTGCAACACTGGAAAGATCATGGCTACCATCTGTAAAGAATTTCTTGATGGAGTGAGCAATCTTAAGCAATGAAGTATAATATTCAAATAAAGGAACTCCATGTAATGGAAAAAGTACGTTTTATGAATTTGTAAATAGAATTTACATAAAGTCTCGATAAGAAAGAAATACCTTGAGAGATGATGAAGAATGGATTACAGTGTAACAATGTTTAATTAAAGACTTGTAAGCATCTTTCATTATTGTTGAGAAAAATTCAATTAAGGAATGGATTATATGACTTCATGCTTCATTATGTAGCTAGCACCTACTAGTAATTGTTTTTTCCAGTACCTTACTCACTTTTGTTTCCAGAATAGTTAAGTTACAGTAACTTTTAATTCCTTCATTCAGCAAAAGAACTGATCTAAAGATTCTATTAAAAAAGTTTTACACAGGAAGGATAGCTTAAGTAATGTTATTGTAGGATCTCATTTGCAGTTAGAAAAACATTAGTCAGATAGTACTGGCACATTTCCCACAAGGATAAACGGCTTGTCCTGACAAAGAGCTTGCTTGCAGTGCTATAGAGGATCCACATGTAGCATCACCCACCCCATATATTAGTGTACTGTTGGTAAGGTATCATATGCCACATTAATGACTCGCCATGCAAGACTCCTCCCACAGCAAGGAGGTCTCCTGGAGAAGAGCAAGCCCCACTCTAGAGTTGAAGCACAGGTCGAATACACATTTAAGAATACAACTTTGACATCCGTAATATAGGCAGAACACTGATTACCTTAGGTAGCTCTTCAATTTGATTGGCATCTAGGTAAAGCTCCTCTAATGTCCGCTCAAAGTTAAAAACCTCCTTTGGCACCTGCTGTAGGCCACAGTGAGAGTAATCTAACACTGAGACGATTTCTTCTTCACCACGAAAACACCGGCAGGGCACCAAGCGGCCGATAATTTTCCTTTTGGTTGTCATCTCCAAACAGCATACTGAAGGAAAAGGGGAAAAAACAGTTTTCTGAAACCATCAACATTTTGGGGACTATTTCTTTAGAATTATTGTCAAAACTGCAGTCCTTTAATGCCATTTTTCCTACGGGATATCTGTAGCCTGCATTCTACATTTCTTATTCTACCTTTCTGCAAAATATGAAAAAGTGAGATTTTGCAGGGTAATCACAGAAAACAATCTCAACACATCACCTGGGACAGAAGAAAATATGCCAAGGCCATCTGCAACTGTTGCTTTCCTTAACGATAAAAATTAAACACTACACATACAAACATGTCCATCAGACAAAGTACAAAATGACAGAGTTTGTACTTTGCATCTCAGTCACTTGCTCAGCATGGACTGTGGGTCACTTAAGTGTATCAGTCATAGTCAATTGGTTCTGACTCTTACTGACACACACTCAGCTGTATTATACTTGATTCTTCCTTAGCTTTCCACAGTTATTGCTGGAGTATATCCACTGTCTTTTTAATCAGGTGAATAAAGAAAAGTCGTTTTAATACTAGAACAAATGTAATCCAAGCTCAGATAGATAGTTGGTGTACTTTCCTATTTCTCTTATATGACCTCAGCCTGCTGAAAACTCAGATAAGGGACTCAGCAGAAACACCAGCAATTTTTCTGCAGTAAAATGAACATCTGGGAAATCTCACCACAGTCTGTTCCTTAACTTCTAGATGCCACAGATCTTCCTTGCATACACAGTTTGTACAAGCAACTCTAACTCAACAGTTCACACAATTGCAACCGTTCACACTACTGCATCTTACTGTTTTTCAGAGGAATAAAAATACTTTAACTCACTAGTCTTGAATTGAGAGTACACTTAGTAAGCAGATTTTATATAAGTCAAGCAGCCTCTAAATCTGCCGCATTTCAGATGTTATTTTAATATGATTATAGATAAATCAGGCTGTCCTGAAACATATTACCACAAAGCCAAGAAGTGCTAAATCTTCAACCCCCATTTTCTAAACCACTTACAAGGGTTTGAATTACACATTTATGAAAAAAAAGCATAAAATTAGTCCGAGTAAAGCAAAATAAAGCTCATCAGGATTCATTTTCACAGGATGCCAGTGAAAAAACAACTGCATATCCATGCATAATATCACTGGAGATAATCCATATTGCTTAAGACAATATTTATCTGAAACAGAAGATAAAAAAATAATTCAACTGGTCAGATAATGTTCCATTCATGGCTCTTTGTGACTTTTTTATCACGTAATACACTGATATTTTGGAGGTAAATAAAATACTCAAATGTTCTATTTCCTTGTTTAAATTTTGTGAGCACCTAATCCTCCTCTAGCAATATCAATGAGATAAGCACACGTAAACTGTCAGAACCAATCCCCTTTTTTCATGTTCCAAAGAAGATGGAGATGTTGAAAGGACAACAGTGAAACCTGCACACAGCTGGTTATTCACTCAGCAGGGCTAGCGACAGGCTTTCTGTTGGCTGATACTGGCTTGAGGGGAAAGCTTAAAACAGAGAAAAGGGTACAGTAGTTCTGTAACTCAGCTTTACCAGATGTCAAGTTCATGCGTATAACATAAACCTTTTATCTTAACTACAGTCAGCTGATGCTATGAAAACATCTGTGTAATATAGTGTGCATAAACTTCTGAAAATGTAAAAACAGATGAGTTACAGGTATGAAAAAAGAAGCAATTAATTTACAAAATAATAAATCGGAATATCTGAAAGTTTTATTTTAGTTCAACAGTATAGTCCACTGCAGAACACAGCCACACAACTAAAATTTAAAGATGACATACACCACTCAAGTTTACTTCATGAACTTCAATTAAATTCCTTATGTCAAGAGCACTAGATCCCCAGTCCGATTCCATACTCAACACTGTGGCTGGACCTGCGTTCTTGACTGACACTCAAAACTTGCAGGATAAAGAAACATTTATTTAACATTGCCCCTAATTTTCCTCTGGAAATAAGACTTATTGCCTTTGCAACCCCAAATCTGTTGGCCAATTTCAAACACATTTGGGAAGAAATTACTTCTATAATTTTTTCAACTTCAAAAAATGTTGCATTTGTTACTTTTTATTTAAGGCAGGAAAAGTCTCAGAGCTCTAGTACAAAGTAAGCCCAGTAGCAGAATGGCCCACCACACCCGTGCGCTCCCGGGGCAATTCCCCTATTATCTGATCATTTCACACCTTTTTCACTGTGTCTGCTCCAATCGCCATAGTCACACATCACAGGCAATCAGTTCATCTGGTCTTGCGAAGTCTGTGTTTGGATGGTGGAAGAGGCTTTAGCCATCACTACCTCGCACCATGTTCTACCTAATTTTAGGATCATCAGAAGCTGCCACAACTGCTGAATCATAGCATAGTTGGAAATGACCCACTGGATCATTGAGTCCAACCATTCCCACCAATCTCTAAACCATGCCCCTTAGCACCACATCCACCCATCCCTTAAACACCTCCAGGGAAGCCAATTCAACCACCTCCCTGGGCAGCTTCTGCCAGTGCCCAATGACCCTTTCCATGAAAATTTTTTTCCTGATGTCCAGCCTGAACCTCCCCTGGTGGAGCTTGAGGCCATTCCCTCTTGTCCTGTCCCCTGTCACTTGGCAGAAGAGGCCAGCTCCCTCCTCTCCACAACCTCCTTTCAGGTAGTTATAGAGAGCAATGAGGTCTCCCCTCAGCCTCCTCTTCTCCAGGCTGAACACCCCCAGCTCTCTCAGCCGCTCCTCATCAGGCCTGTTCTCCAGCCCCTTCACCAGCTTCGTTGCTCTTCTCTGGACTCGCTCCAGAGCCTCAACAACCTTCCTGTGCTGAGGGGCCCAGAACCGAACACAGGATTCGAGGTGCGGTCTCACCAGTGCCGAGTACAGAGCTGACTTCAACAAACCTTCACAGCAAGGCCACAAGGCAGCAAGAGGGAAAGCTGTCAACATCAGCAGGACTGCAGAAGGGGCCATGGGGAAAGAATGTGAAGCACGCAGCAGCAGGCAGCCACCAAGTGTGTTCCCCTGCCCAGGACACCAGGCTGGGGTGGCCTGTCTTGTCGCCCCTCTGAAGAAGCACCCCTGGAGATGCACCAGCAGCAGAAGCCAGCCCCAGGGAGGGCAGTGCTAGCACCTCCTGACCTCCCTGCCACACCTGAAGCGCCAGTACGACCACTGACCTGCACTGTGCCTTCAGTTCCAGAGATCTTCCCCTTGAGTGCACAACATCAAACCAGACAAAATCTTTATGAGCACTGGGCACAGAGTATGTATTTCACATGAAAAATGAAATTAGCTATCAAGCTGCACGGCCTTTTTGTATTCAAGCATAGGAAGCAGCATTTGCAACTGCATATTTGAAACCTTGACACAATAAAAATAAATGCCCTTGAAATATCAAACTATTTGTAGCTTTTCAAGCCATTTGAAGATAATGAACAATTGAACAGTGACATGTACTTCAAAAACTACTCAGAAAAACATTCTTCCATAGGCATTACAAAGCACTTAGCTTTGCATTGTTCTCCTCTCCTGTAGGCATACACATAAAACAAATCCTTCATTTCATTTTAATAGAAACCCAGAATGCTAGCACTGGAAAGCGTAAAAACACCGAAGTGGCAGAACTGTACAAAACTTAGCAATTACAACAGCAAAACATTTTAAATAATTTTTTTCTTTTGCTTATGGACACAAGTAGTTGTATCATTGCAGTTCATAAAAATAAAAATATCTATAATTTTTATTCACTATATTCTTTTTTAGAAATAAGAAAGAAAAAAATGCAGAGGATTAAAAATAAGTGATTTAATTACTTTGCCTTCCTCTGGAGGTCTGGTAAGACCCGATTGTCATAATAAATTAGTTGGTGGGATTGACTAGTTACCTATTGGAACTGTGCTCTGCAGGAAAAAAATAAAAGCATGAACTTAAATGTGTTTCGATAAGAAGTAGGTTTTCATGTGTCCATAGTCTGCTCCATTATTTTCCCTTTGTAATTAAAGAGAAAACAAACAAAAATGCTGAACAACTGTTTCAAAGAATCCCAAGGGATTTGTATTATTCTTTGCAACCTTTTCAGAAAGCACTAGTACAGAACTAGAGGACCTGTGGTATGCTTGAAAAGACTAAAATTTCATGCCTTGTGGACTAATGGTAATTAAACTCTTTATTAATTTCAGTATTATTAATTCCTATCCTGGACTAATCCCAGCTTTGGCAATTACACTTCTCGTACCTACATTTTATTCCTTCATAATTTGCATAAAGCTTCTCCTTTGTTCTGCTGGTTCCTTGCTGTAAGAGGATTGCCACATGAGATCCTTTAGAACAAAATTTAAGTCAAACAGAGTCAACAGAAAGCCAAGCTCCCAGTGCTGATTGCTGCTTTCTAAAATTCCTTAATCCCTATCAGTGGTATGGAAAGTCTTCCTAGTTCCTCACAAAAATACCAGAGCTCAGTACTTTTCCTCATTTAAACTAGAGAACAAGGATGCAATGTACACTTTTTTTTTTTTCCAATTTTGATGAAGGACTATTAACACCTTAACTAATACGTAATTCTATACAACTGCATTCATAACAAACTGTAATCTACCATTTTTCAAAAATTCAGAAAAACAAAACCACAAACACATTCTTCCCCACAAAACCTGTTTCCCCCCCAAAATGTTATCACCTGTTTCCTGAATGCTTTTTAAAAATCTATTCTTTCTTGAATCAGATTAAAGAAACTATGAAAGAAGCAAATATAAACCGCAATTTATCAGCTTCATGCAAGCATCTCAGTACCATTATTTGCAGTTTATTCTCTTATAAAGAAAATCCTTAATCTAAGAAAAACAAGTCTTACAGAAATTAATTACAATAAAATCTAATCTCTTCACAATTAATGGATCGTTTGTGCAGTAAAACCACTAATCCCTGTTTCTCAGTATCACGAGAGAAGATGTTTTCCTTACCTATTTAAAAGAAAGGCAGAAAATATTGCTGTGTGCTTCACAAAATTGATTTGAAGATGGAATACAACAGCTCGACAGACTTAAAAACTTCACGTCTTAAAAGAATAGAAGAAGCAGCAAGTTTTTTCAAAAGAGTAGATAGAATAACTTACTTTTTCATGTCAAAAGCTTTTTCTTCTGCAATGGGCAGAAAAATCATCAGATACATGTTTTTATTCCCCTCACAGAGTAATTAAAAATCTGCTTTAAAAAGCACAACAAAAATTGCCATATCTCTCTGAAAATATTTTTATCTAATCTGTTTATTTTTATCTTAAAATATGCAAAGTATTATCTGTAATGTGTTTTACTTTTCCATTAACAGTGTCAAAAAAACAGCAAGAACAAGCAGCAAGAGGCAATTATTGGCCAGGCAATTTGAAAGAGCTGTAACATAAAAACTAATTTCAAATTGCCTTTGGAATACACACAATTTCTTGTTGATAGTGCACCTAAAATAACAATTCCCAAATATGTCATTTGAAAGATAACTACAGTTATGAAGTCAGCATTCTTGATCATTTGCGAGATGTGAAATTTTGAATGTATGTATTTAGATGCATGCTAAAACAACTCAAAGGACTCAAAAACCAAACACCAAAACACCAGGGTAGAAAGCATTGGTAAGATTGCCCAAAAAAGCTTTGTGATTCATAGTTTCTACCTGACTCATGACACCCAACAGGCAGCAAGTGCTGTAAGGACCAGCCTGTGCTGCCCAACAGGCATCAAACACCAACTTGTTCACACTCCTGAAGCTTCATTCAGAAAACTGAAAGGAATTGCAATGTTTAAAAGGTCGGGTACTGCTAGAAAGTTACTGAGAAATCCTGAAAATAATGACCTTAGGAGTAGGAGTGGAAGCATTACAAAGCTGAAATAAGCAATAATGGTAACATTTGCCAGAGGGTTCAGAAAATACTAATTATATTCAAAGCAGCAGAGAATTTGCTTCACTTATTTCTTTGTTATACATCACAGATAAGTGATGATTTTCCTGTTCCTTTTTTCTTTCTCTTATCAGCATAATCAACAACATTAATATGCTAATATGTTAGCTCTTTCAGCGAGGTATACTATCAGGCTTAGCAATCACCATTATATCTATCAGTTCCCAGCATCCCCTTCTAGTTCACCTAAAGGTCTTCCCTCACTCCAGAAGTGAAGCAAGTGGAGAGGGGTCCTTTGAGATACCCAGCCAGTCAAGCCCCAGAATCCTATCCCACTTGGAGTCTACAAGGTGGATCCCCTCAACCCAATCCACAGCCCAGCCAGCCCGCTCATCCCCTACACCTCCTTGTGCTGCCAACCACCTCTCTCAGGCACAGCCTGATCACAACAGGAGGCTGGAGACCAAACTCTCCAACTACAATTTCTTCTCCGGACTTCAAACCTTTCTTTAAGCCACATCTTGTTGACAGTAGTGACATGTTTTTATTAAAATCACGTAAAACCTTTATACTGTGAAACAGAAGTCTTTTCAGGAGTAGGTAGCATGATTTGTGCCTCTGTAAGAGCTCAAGGTACAGAAGGTTCACCACCTCTGACCATAGAACCATAGATTCAAAGAATAATAGAATTCTTTGGGTTGGAATGGTCCTCAAAGATCATAAAATTCCAACCTCTCTGGCCACAGGCTGAGACACCTTCCATTGGATCAGGCTGCTCAAAGCCTCATCCAGTCTGGCCTTGAACACCTCCAGGGATGGGGCATCCATGACTTCTCTGGGCAACCTGTGCCTGTGCCTCACCACTCTCATATTAAGAAATTTCCTAATAGCTAAGCTGAATCTCTTCTTTTTCAGCTTAAAGCAGTTAACCCTTGTCCTATCCCTGCACTCTCTGATAAAGAGCCCCATCTTTCCTACAGGCCCCCTTTAAGTACTGGAAGACTGTTCTAAGGTCCCCCTGGGAAGGCATGGGGAATTTTCTTGTTCATTCCAATGGGTCAGAATTTCATATCACATTTTATCTGCTGAAACAGATTAAATAATGGGGACTTCAAACAGGAAATCAAGCAAAGATTAGCATACGGCTGTACTTAAGAAAAACAACTGCAAAACAAGCCTCAAATTTCCTTCAGCCAAAACCCTTTTCCTCACTGATATTCTCATACCACTGGCCAGATATCCACTTTTGTTTTCTTCTCTTTTAATTAATGATGTGTTCTGTTAAGACGAGTTACCTTGTGTCCATATTCAGACTGGGTCAGTGAAATATTCAGGGAACTTCAAAGATTTCAGAGTCAACTTAATTTTCAGTACAACTTTTCAATTAGAAATACAGCACTATTAATAATTTAGATATATTTTTAAAAATGTACAAAGCTACATGCATATACAAGCTGTACCCTCTTCATGCAGCTTTTAATGTTTAAATACGCTGCTCACTCTTCTATATTATCTACAATTTTGCAGGCATCATCGTAGCATTGTCTTGTACGAAACGCTGTGTGAGCTGTTACTCATTTATTCCTTTCCTTAGTCAGATGTATAACTCTTACTGCCTCCATTTTTTAGTTTTGATTATAGTCACGACTTTGTGTTTATAACCATAATACCACACTTGTGACATGGAATTATTATTATGTAAGCTCTTAAATCATTAGTGACTGCTGCTTTTCATATTCTCACAGTTTTCCAATTCAACAAGAATTTCTGATGAAATGTAATCTGCTTATTCTTTGCCTGAAAATAAGCATCCCTCTTCCATGAAATTGTACGTCACCTATAAAAATCTGGGGTTTTTCTCCCCTAAAGATATCAAAATGGGAAGGTTTATTAATGCCTTTGTGTTAAACATTATGATACTTCACTGGAAAGAAATACACTACTTTGCTTATCTATGCTTAGGAAAAATTAACTTACATTGCAAGAGATAGAAGGAAGGACTAGAATAAACATAAACTGTGTATGACAGCAAGAAACAGGCAGTCCATCTACATGTCCCGCTGTCAAGGGACAGCGAGAGGCACTGGGACAAGGGGGCAGGAGCCGCCCCCATTGCTGCAGCCCAGGGCACTTCTGGTTATCAAACCCCTTGCTGGGTCCTGACTGCTCCTGTACACCCGCTGCTCAAGTTGGGGGATTCTCAAGCAATGCAGCATAGACACGTCAGTCCTATTCAGCCTCCCTTATGGACGGACACAGCGCTGTCATAGAATCATAGAATAACCAGGTTGGAAGAGACCCACCGGATCATCGAGTCCAACCATTCCTATCAAAAACTAACCCATGCCCCTTAGCACCTCATCCACCCGTGCCTTAAACACCTCCAGGGAAGGTGGCTCATTCCCCATACACTCCAGCAAAGGAGAGTCATGCACCTAAGGAAGATGCTGCATAAGAGCAACTACGCTTAAATTGGTCTTGAGAGCTGGAGCCCAGAACACTTTTGAGAATCAAAAGCAATGAGTCTTTTGCCATCCTACTTTCAGTAACAGTACAAGGTAAAAGGCCCTGGGTACCTCTAAACCAAGATTCCTAACTGTACCTATCCATATGACACCTGTATGTCAGTTTATGACAGAAATATCTGGTGAATGGGATTGGACTTCACGGTGGTGGAGTCACAGTCATGTTTACTTTTATCCATACATACAGACAAGCGCGTGTTCCAGAGGCAGGGCACAGAATGTGTGTGAACAGCTTGGTCATGTCATACACAGCCAAGGCCTGGCTGGCCAGCCACCCTCCATCTCATGATCAAACCCATCCACCAGTTGAGACTTTAAATCCATCTTTGCTCTTTGTTACTTTTGAGCTGCTAAAGAAAATGAGATGGGACTCCACGGGTGATCCTCTTCCCAACATTTTTGCTAAAGTAAATGCAACTGCAAACTGACAGCATCTTTCCATGCAGGAAAAGAAAATAAAAAGGAAAAAAAGGCAATGTACTGTCTCTATTTGAATAAATCAATGCTGAGACCTATGCAGGAAAGGAAGGTAAACAGGGCAATATTAGAAGACTTACAGGAGGAAATAGTTGCAAGTAAGTCTCTGCAGAAGCACTATGTAATTTCAAACAGAAGCTTCACTCTGCAGCCCTTTGGCTTTGATCATTACTGGCCAGAGAAAACATAGGTTCACAAGAATAATGTAAAATTTCAGTGTCTTCTAATTAAAACCCAATTTTTTGCAAGGTTTCAATGAGTATATTTTTAAATGGAGAAAGCACACTGCTTAGTTTGAACAGGACTCTTTCCTTTCCAACTTATCTTCTCCATTGGAAGTCACTACATACTTTTGCTAGTTACAGTTTTACATATCGTGCTTAGTGTATTCTACAGAAAGTTCACACTTCAGCCAGGTGAAGGAATAAGGCAGGACGCTTTTATGTTCTAATTGGTAATTCAAATTTAGGAATTTAAATATTCAGTTTATATAAGCCATTTGTAACCGTTTTCATTAATCTTCCTCAAAAGATTACAAAACTAAAGGCAAAGTCACAATAGCAGAATTGTTAGAATGCTTCCAAAGGGGAATTTATCTTATCAAAAAGAAGGGTGTGAAATATTATCTGAATAGTTTTCTTGCACAGAAATACCATAATAACCAGCATATCTTGCCCAGAAATACTGTTTAATGCATAGTAATTGAGTTCTCTTCATTATATCTCCATTATAATAGTCTGCATTCAAGTTCATATTTAGATTTTGCTAATCCTAAAATAAAACAACCAAGCATGAATAATCAAATTTCAACTTTACTTCTGTCTCCTGAGAATATTGCTCACAGAAAGCTGCATACAATTATTAGAAAGGCAATTTTCTCTATCTTTGCTACAAGACCTGGGATGTCACTTATGACTGCACCATCATCTCAGTAAACGTTTTCACTATTTTACCAGTTTGAACAAATGTTTTTCAGATGATCTTAACCGTAGACAACTATGATTCCAAAAACAAAGACTGCTTAGTGACAGCAGAAAAAGTTGCAGTGTGTTGGGTTTTTTAAGAACTTATATCCTATTCTCACTACAGACAGCTTGTGCATAACCAACCTTATGGAAAAACCCAGGTTTATTCAGCTTCTTTTCATGTAAGAAGTGTCAGAATTTCAATAATCCATTGCATATTAGTATCATATGCCGAAACAAATTATACTCTTAATTGCTAGAAATTAGAATGAGTCTTATGGCCCACCCTACAGACATTTAAGTAGGAGAGAGTCTCAATAAAGTAAGACAAGAAATAGCCTTCTCTGGAAAGTGTGCTTTTCTGAAAACTGGGAAATTTACATTTCAACTCATATCTTTGATGTGTTTCAGCTTCTACTTGAAATAATCCTTCATTTTAAAAGATCATCTGGCATGAAATTCAGGATGAGATACGCTTTATTTCTTTCCTCATGGTGTAATGGATTTTGCTACCTATACGATGGCTAGAACTGCTACCCAAAGGAACAGTACAGAAAACATAATTTACCTACTAAATACATAAACTAAACAAATTGGTATTTAAGTATGAGCTATATAACTTGCATTAAGTCAGGGTTTTTTCCTCATAGAGGAAAAGGATCATACAGAATACCCAATTACTTTTCAGCGGTTTACATCACAATCCATCTGCATTATTCCTGACAAATTAATCAGCTTAGCAGGAGCTTACTACAGGAAAACTGTATGCATTTTGCTG
Organism: Clamator glandarius; assembly: GCA_033459285.1. Taxonomy (NCBI): domain Eukaryota; kingdom Metazoa; phylum Chordata; class Aves; order Cuculiformes; family Cuculidae; genus Clamator; species Clamator glandarius. The sequence goes on along the minus strand of JAUNZM010000110.1, from coordinate 2,195,060 downwards.
AGTTTGCAGGATGAAAGTTGCAGAGATGATAATGTGCAACTACAAACTGCAGCTAGAAAAGAAAGTTTTTAATTAAAGTGACAACTATGGCTCACAATGAAACCTGATCTTCTTACAGTGGCAGACAGTAATAGCTGGACTCGATCCAAGAGGTCTTTTCCAACCTCGTGATTCTATAATTCCACAGGACCCAGGCAGAGATGTGCTGGGACAAAGAACCTTCCTCTTCCTTGTTATTACTGCTTCCTTGCTCCTCATGGGTACAGTACAGTCACACTGGAGTACATATTAATTAAGTCTAAAACAGAAGGAAATTAAGTTTATTTTCAACACGTTGTAACACTTATTTGTTCAGACATCTGTATTTCCAAAACCCAGATACATTTGAAATACACATAACAAACTGCCTAGAAAATGCATGTTGCTCACTTGCAATGGTCGCATCCAGACACTAAACTTTTTGAAAAACCTTTTCTTTTTAGAAAAATTAGAAATCTTGTTACTCATAAAAAATTACAGTTCTGGTTTCCTGTGAGTTTTTCGCTAATCTTCTCCACCACTGAAACTCCACCTTGAGACCGTTTCTGTCCCTTAATGTCATCACTGTGAATATTCCTACTATTCCTTTGATTTTTCATGAGGTCTAGCCTAGCCTACAGCCTGAAGGACTGCATCTGTGCTTCAGGATGCAGACTATATCCTACTTCACCACCCAACTGAAATCTGTTTGTGCATTACTCCACTCCTTATTTACAGCTTCTTTGCTTCTATCAAGAGCAATCTAGCCTATGAATGCCAGACAAGCTGAGCAATTTGATACTGCCACAGTAAGGTAGATCGCTTCGCTTAACCACTTAACCATGGCTATTACAGGGACCGGTTCAGCGTGCACTCTCTGCCACGTTACAGCACTGGCAGGTGGCTCTGGGCTTCTCCCTTTCTACTCGTGACGCTCCCAGCCACCTCCTCTTGACCTTCTATCAAACTGTTCCTCTTTGAACAGCCCTGTACCAAATGCACTTTTTTCCTATGATCCTCCACATTATTGATAAGTATAGTCCATGTAAAACCTTTTCTGATCCCTGATTGTTTTCCTCGCCACACTCTCCTTCTACAGAAAGTGTTTTGACTTCACCTCACCATTACCTAGTTCAGCTCCTCTATTTTCCAAGTTACTGCAATGTTAGAAGTTCTGCTTCTTCTCTGATCTCTGTTGCTTCTCTTTTCTCTCAGCATCTCCTGGTATCCTACTAGATTTTGCATAATCTATTCCCCAGCAGTTATCTATCCTCTTTAGCCTTTTCTGGTCTTTCAATCATTCACCAGCAATAACTTTATCATTCTTCCTGATTTTAATGCAGTTCTGTATTCACTTTTCTTCATACATCCCTTTTTGTCCTTCCCAGCCCAACCACAGCTCTTACCTCCAGTCCCCTTTTCTGGTTCTCTTTCCTTCACCTCCTCAGCTTCCTGTGTCTGGCTTTTAAGTTATGCACTACCACATCTATTTCCAATACTCAGGCTGGCTTTCTTTACTGCACAATTATTCGCTCTTTCGTGAGCTCCTACACAAACCTTCAAATTCTCCAAGGAATTCCTTAGTTCTTACCATTGTTCACTTGCGACTAAAAAATTCCCCTTACCCCCACTTACTCTCCCTTCTCTCTATAGAAGATCTTAAATTTTGCCAGGAAAAATATAGAGCCTTTTATTGCCCATCAGTTCATTTTTTTTTCTTTTATTCTATCCTCATTCATGTCTACTGATGCTCCCATTTGTTTCACCGTGCACAATAATGCTGTATATCTAGGCTGTAATATGTTTGCATATGGGTTCCTAAGTCAGATTATCAAAATGCAAAAGCCTGTATCTATATACCAAAACGTCAGCAGAAGCTAAATCTGAAAAACATAATTCTGACAAGTATCCATGAAAATTGGTTGCTTGAATATGAGAATGTAATTTCGCATCTAAACAGACATTCATCCCTATAAGTACCTCACTACCCACATATGCTTGAGTACATCTTCTTTGTATTTCAATGTCTATAGTAGCTGCCACGTTTCTGTCTTGCATAGCTTTAGCCAGAATCAATTAATAAAATCTAAATTTTGCCCTTTCTCCTCAACACCAACAGGTCCCACCGCCAGCCTTGAGCTGTGAAGCATTAAGTACACAGATGCTCCTAATTAAAACCTTCCAATCACCAGGAGATTACGTATTTCATCTTCTGAGTTTAAAATATATTTATACTAGGAAAAAAAGTTCTCTTTATTTCAGTAAAGACTATATTATATAATTGCAGAAATCTGAATCTTTTACGTGTATTCATGGGAAAGATGTGCACAGTGTATTCTTTTTCTGTCCAATCATACTGACTTCTCCTTAAAATCTTGCAAGGCTGAAGCTCTATGGCACCGGGCAACCTCAGGAAGCTGCTCTAAAGGCATGCATGACAAGAAATATAAGAGGAGAAAAGAAGTTAATCAAAGGAAAAATTATATATCTCTATTGGAAAATGTTACTTACGCCATGGGAAATGAGACTTGTTCTTACTGATCTTTCATGAGAACATACCAAAGCCTATTAAACACACGCAAAGAATGTCGAAGCTACAGAAAGGACATTACTAGTAACTGGGAGAGAGAGACTTCTAACAACTTATGGTTGTCTGCACAGCCATTGGAGATCACAAGAATAATCTTTCTGGTAACATTATCATCATGTAACGTAGTACTGGTAAATGGTTTCTTAAAATTCAATTTCACTTCCCTACGGAAACTTGTGGGTGGCAAATTCTCACTTTTTTTCAATAGCCCATCTTTTAACCCTTAAATGAATTCTGGAGTTTTCTCTGTTTGTGGTTTGAACTTGTTTTGTCAGTGCCAGTTGCCCAGTCGTCCTGAGATGGATTTAGAACAGCTTCACTCTCTGAAATGCACTAAACTTCTTCACTGGGGAGGATGGTGGGGAGAGCTTTTTTCTGCTGATACTGCAGCTCCCAACCCTCTGCAGAACCAGCGCAACCAGCCCAGCCCCCAGGGCTGCCCACTTTAGCACTGGAGCAGAGCTGCAGAACCACTGCAAGCTGCTTGCTGTGCCTGGCTCAGGATGGATCTCTGTGGAAAGGCTGAGGATAACTGCTTTTCCCATAAGAAAACAGCAGATTTAAGGACAATTTTAGGACAGCTCCTCTCTTTTCCAACCAAATGATTCTGACAAAGGGCGATGACTTTATAAATCTGAAAAAAACCCAAAAACCTACCAGGCTTTTTTTTTTTTGTGTCAAATGTTCCCAAAGAACAAGAAACAAGGCCTTTGATTGCCTGACACAAACACAGCTTCTGTTTTTAACAATAATTTTTTTAAAAAAATCATCCCTTCAACAGTTTGTGGATGTAAACTCCATATCTAAGTCTAGGGAGTCTTATCAGCTCTGATCAGTCACTCTCAAAATGCTGAAGGCAATGGTTAGCTAATATTTTAGATACTAGAGAGGTTTACTATGCAGTAGAGATAATAAACATGTTTAGTGGAATGATGGAAAATAAATATTTCTATTTGGTTTGTTCCATCCTTCTAAAGAGCCACTAAAACCACTCCCAAAGAGAAGGTCAGCTGTGCTGTAAGGGACTAACATTAACCAGTAACACTGAAAAACAAAAAAGAGAAAGGCAGGCTGCAAAACACTGTTTCAGTGTTTGTGGGAGGGGTATAAACTGTTGGTATATATTCTCTGCTGGTTAATTTTCTAGCTCATGCCTATTCTTTCTAGTATTTCAATGCATAAAGTACTCAGTCATTTTCTGTTCTTTTTTTACAGAATATATACCTTTCATTACCATTACAGACACTAGTGAATGAGAACTTCCATCCGTGCAAAATCTGCATGCTGATAACACGCCTATAGACACCAGCCAACACTGAGAAGCAGATGCACCCCACCTCCTCTCTGGCCACATGTATATTCAGGGGCTGGAACATAATAGTCCCTTAGGCTCCTTCTTGGTCAATGCCACGAAGAAAACACCTTAGCGTGTGGATTTACTCCACCCCAAGTAAAGAGTCTGAAATGGACTAGATGAATGACCCAGGCCATTCAAAAAAGAGCATTTGAAAAGATCTGAATTTCTAAAGATTTTCATCAGCAGAGGGCTCTAGAACTACATTCTCTTAAGTATCATGTTTTCTCCCATGATTAATCTGTCCCAGTTTTTTTTAGTCAATTAACATGCTGTTCTTATGGTACAAATGTTCTCTAAAAAAATTCTCACAGCTGAGCTGTCAAACACTGAAATTCAGTACATTGGAATGTCAGGTTTTTAACAAAGTCCTGGAGTTTGTAAAGTATAATCAGAACTTTAATGTTCAATTATACAATCCTAGCGATCACTTTCTGAGGGGAATTTTATCCCTTTCATTGTAAACTAAGATCATCAATCAGAAACTGTACCAAACTGTTCCACTCCAGAAATACAAGGGCTTCTTCATAAAGGGCTTTGGAAGCTTGGGAAGGGTCAAGAACTTCGCAGTGTTCTTTGCAATTAGCAACAATGATTTTGTATGAGTAGGGTTTTTGTTTGTTTGTTTGTTTTTCGTATCCCCCTTGCTTATGCATGCTTTTATCTAGTGATTGTAACCTAACTGCTCGCTCTTACAAACAGCAAATCTTTTCTTATTTCAGCTTAGTTTAGCAAACATTCTTCAAGGGCTAAGACACCTCCCCTGAGCAAGCACAACAAATCCAGAAGTCCAATGTGATTTCTCAAAGCCTGAAATAAGATTAAAGAAACATTGACAAAGAAGTAAGAAGTATTTTAGCATCCACCCACCTGCTAAATTAAGTCTTAGCTTTATATAAATGCTGATAGCTTTTTGGCAGCAACTTATAAATAGACATACAACTTCCATTGTACAATCTGCCCTGGTGAAGACTAAAAAGGAGCACAAGCCTGGCCTAGCAGCACGTTGTGGTAAGCTAGGGAGAACTGAAATACACAATTTCCCATCTTTGACTGATTTATTTTAATGGACACACCTTCTCTACCAAGTATCAAGTATTATAATCATTTGGACAACTACAAGCCAAAGCAAAAATGCCATCGAAGTAGGTACTAAGCTAATGCCAAATAAAACTGAAACAATATACCTAGATCTGATGGAGTTACATCTATCTGATAAAATTCATATTGGTATTTGTAAGGGTGTTAAAATATAATCCTTATCCCATTTTAATACGCTCAGGTTAATTCTTACAGAAGCTGTCAATAATTTCATCTGCTTCAGAATACAACTTTCAAGTAGATGCATTTTATAAAGACTTAATTAGTTTTCTGAGCTGCATCAATGTTGTATTTGATGGATCTTTTTCCATAATGAAAGAGAATAATCCCTGTTTTGTCGCACTTGCAATGCAAGCAAAAGACTCAAGGATTTTCCTGAAGGTTTTATAAATTTATCTAAGTAGTTTGTGATTTCATCGGTTTATTTCAAATTACATTATTGCAGCAGTAATTCTACTAATAATTATGAAAATAATGTATCAATATCTCTCCATATGAAATCTCTCCACCTTAGCAGCACAGCAGAACACAGTCCGTAATACCTCCTCAAGTGTTCTTTTCCATTTGACATTTTTCTCTTGCTACTGCCTGACTCATCAAAACACTTTAACACTAATTTATACTGAAATATTTATAACATATTTGTAATTTAACAGTTGAAAGATGCTTTATCCTTTTCCAGTCTCTATCTATATGGATTCTCTTTATGAGACCCAGAGAAGGCAATGGAAAGGGCTGGATATCCACGCTGAAAAATAATATAAAACAAAAAAACCAAGCAATGCATTATGTACAATGATGTCCTTGGTTCTAGATGATTATCAAACAATACGGCACATACAGAAAATAAATTAGAAATTATGCATTTACTAATTTACAATAGGTAGTCAGCTCTTCTAACTTGGAGATGATTCTGCTAACATCTAATTATATACATTCTTACTTTTGAGTTCTACAACAGCAAAATAAAAATTCAATCCTTCCATAGCCTAAAAAAGGAAAAAAACAAAACACCCAACCAGGACTTTATTTAAGAGAAACAAAATTTTTATAACAATCTAGTTATTTAATTCTATCTATTGAATCACTAGCAATGGTACCTTTAAACCACCACCAGAAGACATGAAAGAATGTGACAACACCAACAGAGTTGTTAATGCTCATGACTTGAGTGGCTACACACATAAAGAATGGTATTTACTGGTAACAGCTGCAAGGGCTTCCAATATACAGTATTTCCAACTTGCAGCTATATTGATTTTGACAGTTTCACAGACTGTTGTCAAGCAAGGCAAGGGACTTGCGGAAAACTTCTGCAGAAGACATTGCAAAAACCAGGAAAAAGTCCTGAGGAACAATTCTCAGGCTTAAGCTTCAGTCAGTTGCTCAGCCTCAGCTTTCTGGTGAGATGCACTGATGTGAAGGTGTACGGCTGCAAACTGGAAGAGAGAAAAAGAATACCACTGAGCTCAGACTGTCAGCTGGCTGTTGGGAAAAAAAAAAATACACTGATCTAAAACGAGGAGAGGCAAGATGCTGGCTGCCGGAACAAGATCAGGACACTATCCATTATTTTAGCGGGCAGGAAAATAAAGAGAATTTGGAGTGGGACATTAAAGAATCTGAAAATGCGTGAAAAAAGTCACTGTTAGTAAAGATGATTATGGAGAAAACATGTAGGAACAGATAGAGATGCTACAGAACTGGAACAAAAGCTGAATGAAAGCTTAGGGGAAAGTATTTAGTCTATACACAAGAAGTAGTAAATTGTAAATCCAAGAAAGGAATGCAATGATAGCTTCACTGATAAACCGCTGCTCTTTGATGTTGTAGCAACTGCCTCAGACTGGTTTATCTCTATAAAGAGTTGATTACAGCTTTGTTGGGTCAAGTGACATATGGATCAGGACTACCCAGAGTACAGTACTCTAAGTGCCACTGAACCGCATGAGAAACTGAACATGAACATCTGAATTTCAGCCTGAATGAGGAAAAAACATTTAGAACAGCTTGGAATGAATCCCGTTTCTCCCTCCCACCAAGGAAAACAGATGGCATCAGAAAGATTAACAACATCCTAACAGTCTATGTTCGTGTTCTTAAAAAGAGAGAGGCAAAGGAGTATAGGACAGGAAGGAACGTTCCTAGTGAATTATGATGCCCTACTACTGCTTACAGCCACGACATTTAACCTTGTACCTGAACTCTTCTAACTCTATCTCCAGTCAAATGGTTTCTTGCTCCTGGCTAGTCCTACTGGAATGTTCTTGTAGAACTCCACTTTCTCTGACTTTCATATTACTATTAATAACTGGCCTAAATTCATTCAGAGGCTATTTATACCCACTTACTCCTTTGCTAACATGCTCATTTATAGGTGTGAACTTGATAGAACAGATGCATATCTAACAGAGTAAGGAAATTTAGAAGAAGCAATAGCAGCTACAAAGTCATCACAATCATCAAAACCAGATTCATCCTTTAAGAATATTTTTGAATTTATGTGGCTATGGCAGGTATGTAGAAATGTTCTAAAATACTTTTATTTAAACCAAATTTTTGTCTATTTTACTCAATTAAAAAGGAAATATTGCAATAAAATTGATGAATGCAATGGCTTCTCTATTGGAAAATGTTGTCATAGAAAGCATTTCTGGCCTCCCTCAAGCCAGAAAGGCTGATCAGGAGTCTGGAGAATGATATTAAAGGAAAGCACTGAGAGAAACAGCTTTGCTTAGCCCCAAGAAGAGGAGGCATAGAGGGATTTAATGGCTCTCATCATCTGCTTACTGGGGGATTGCAGAGAAAAGAGGCCTAGTCTCTTCTTGGGTGTGCACAGGAGAAAGCCAAGGTAACAGCACAAGTAGCAGCAATGGAAATTCTGACTAAATACAAGAAAAAAATATCTCCACAATGAATGTGGTGAAGTACTATAACAGTGAAGCCAGAGAGTTTGAGTAATCTCTTCACTCAGAGATGCTCAAGAGGATGAGCAGCCTCATTTAGCATCAAAGCTAGCCTTGTTTTGAGCAAGAGCTGGACTACAGGCTCTCAGCTTCTCAAATTCACTGACCCTAAATGTCTATGATTTGATTTATTCAGGGTTATGTCTTTAGAAGTTTTGTTCATACACTGAAAACACTATAGACTAGGACAAAGAATTTAGAAGAAAGTCGTGTTAAGCTCTCCTTTTTATTGGGTGCCCACTTTCATTACATAATGCAGCAGCATGGGAAAAGTTTTCTTGCAGTACAACATATTCCACTTTTCCCAAAAGACGTAAAAAATATCTGCATTAGTATGCTTCTCGGAAATGGAACTGGAAGACATTAGCAACCAGGGTTATTGTGTCTTGTAGAATATCCAAATGATCTAAACAGCATTTTAACATGCTTGTTGCATGTTTGTTGTCAGAAACTTGACAACTCCTACCTTTGGAATTTTGACTACCTAGTTCCTTTTAAACCATATTTGTTATTTACAACACGTTATGTAGTCACTCTCCTTAGAGTCCAACGTAAAGCTTTGAAACAAAGAATGAAAATAAAAGAAAAAAAAAATTGTATGCATATTTTACACTGATTTCCTTCCTAGTTTCAAAATTTAGTCCTAGCTTTTATGAAATTGGTCCTGTTCTGTGGTTCAGATGCTCCTAAGTTCATCCTGCTCATCTGTTGTCTTTGAATTTTGAGATTCAAACTGTTGGTTATTGACAGCTGCCAAAATCAGGCTGGAACTGCTTTTACTTCAAAACTCTTTAAAACTGAGAAATCTTCTGGAAACAGGAAATACATTTGGTAAGGGTGCTGATATCCTACAGTTAAAAAAAATTGCATTAGGTATTTAGTAAGGGAACATGAATCTGAGATCTGTGCCTCTTTCAACATAATAACATTCATTCCATGAAATGCCTTCACCAAATACCATTCATCCTAAATTTAATGACTTCAAACATATGTTCAGCTCTGTTCTCAGCAAAACCATTTCTTCATACCAGTAGAGAAATATTTTGATGAATGCTCTTAAATTTAAATAAAATTTAAAATCAGACTGAAGTTTTAAATAAAATTCTTGCCTCTTTTTGTTCTAAATAATCTCCAACAAGTTTCTCTTGACACTATTCACATATCAGTCCTGTATTCAGGTTGAAAGTACCTGCTCTCATGGCCTCAAGCTCCGCCAGGGGAGATTTAGGCTTGAGATTAGGAAAAAATTCTTCACGGAGAGGGTGGTTAGGCATTGGAACAGTCTGCCCAGGGAGGTGGTTGAGTCACCGTCCCTGGAGGTGTTTAAGGTGAGGGTGGATGAGGTACTTAGGGGCATGATTTAGGGATTGGTGGGAATGGTTGGACTCAATGATCCAGTTGGTCTCTTCCAACCTGGTTATTCTGTGATTCTGTGATTCTGTGAAAGATCAACAGCAAAATTCTCCAAGTCCTTTCCTTTGTTATCTCTCTGCTATACTGAGCATATCCAAGTCTAAATATTCTGTATATCACAGGAGTGATTCCAATTAGTTCCTTGTTTACCTCAAGTTGGTACTGAGGAAAGATCAAGTATCTTAATTCTAACATTCTGAAGTGCTTTGCCAAATTCTGCAAAACAGGTATTTCTCCATATGCACCTGGCCTTATTTCTTTATTGATCATAAAAAAATAAAAAGAAGTGATTTTTTTTTCCTAATTTGTTTGCTGCAGACAGAACTATCAAAAAACAACTACAAAAAACCCCAAAACAAGACAAAACAAAACAAAACAAACCAGGAGAAAGTTTGTGGCTGTGCCATCAGTTTCTGATAAACATGGAAATGGGTTACTCGCTTTTCCAACTTCATATCCTGACGCTCCAACATTCAGGAACAAGACAAATATTCTGTCAAAGTTTGCACAACTGTTATGACTACTCTGTGCTTCTGGGTTACGCTCAGACAAATAGTGCTGTCCCATTCTAAAAGTCCTGCAACCTCATTTCATAGCACAGACAAACAAATAGGCAAAACACAAAAGAAGGGGCTGTTAGAAACAAGATCTCCCATAAGGTACTGGTACATTTACTTCCATTAGCAGAAATGTACAACATGTTAGATCTCTGACCACTTTCTGGCTTTAAACAAATTGGAAGGTTTAAGAAGAACTGCTTTAATTATTATAACCAGAGAAGTCAAATGTAATTCACTATTTACTGCAAATACAACAGACTGGAATAGATTTGGGGAGAAATTACATAAAACCAGTTTTACAAAGAGTACACAGAAATAATTCCATATAAAGGGCTTGTGTGTAAGAATGCATGAAAATACCTCAGTGAAACGTGGGGAACAGACTCTGTAAAATGAAATCTCACATGAATTCCTCACCCACAGCATGTTAAGCCCTGTTTCTCCCCACTTGTTCACCAGATCAAAAGAAACATGTCATGAACCAGAGCAACCTGAAGCAGTCTTCCACCACCACACCAGCACCACAGTGCTGACTTAAGTACTGAATCAGAGCTATTAGACTTTTTTTTTTTTTTAGGGTTTACTAGTTCAGATTAGTTGTGAGATGAGTTAAGAATACATAAACATGCACCAAAAATGCCTGTTAAAGTTGAAAAATTCTGGAGCATTGAAGATGGAAGTTGCTGAACTAGTACTGAGAGATTTGAGAGCATCAATTTATAACAGACAGGACTGTAAGAAAAGGGTTTCATTTTGTCACTTTCCATGACAGAAAAAAGATATTATTTAGCTGACAAAGAACCTGTCTTCTAGATTTAGAAAATAATTATAATAGATATCAGTCTGCTGGAGAAAGAAGTTCCCATTGGTTTAAAACAAGTTGTTTATTGAAATTTTCTTGAGTTACTTTTTTTTCTTTTAGGGAATTTTGCTTAAAAAGAACTGTCAGTTTACAGAGACACAGTGGAAATTCAAGAGCTTGTTACAAGAGCCGCAGTACAGCATAACTAATGTACTATCACTCCTTTGCATCTTCATAAAGAAATGAGGACTGAATATTTTTCACCAGATTTTAACCCATAGTTTTATGATCTTTTAAGTAGCTGCATTTGTGCACAAATATCTCATTCAAATGCAGACTGGATGTTTTACAAGTGAAGCTGATAGACCTATAAAAAAAGCCTAGCCTGGCCTTTCTTTCTAGAGAAAAACAGGCCAGCCCAGCATTATTTGTTACTTTGTGAGACTGTGATATCAAACAGAGATAAGGGAGGAGGTAAACAGACAATGTTCACTCCTTCCTCTCCTCCACTTCTGAAATACTCCATCAGTCAATAGAAGATTAAATTAGCCATATTACTCCACCTAAGTGTACATACAGTATTTGCCCTTTCCAAACAGAAACGTCAAGACTCTACTATGACTAAAGATGACTCACAACCAAAATCCCAGTTCTTAACACTCAAATGAAATCAAGGTTGGAATTTTGAATGTAAACATTTGCTTTCAAAAGTACATAAACATATACTTTCAAAAGTACATAAACATATACTTTCAAAAGTACATTTACATATCAATGTGTTACCATAAACATTAAAATGTAAGCATTCTAAATAATTTTCCCCTCATATTTAGTCATGTTTAACTCATTCCCTATCCTTATTTGTATACTTAGTAGTTCAAAACTTTTTAACGTGTCACAGGAGGTGATTCTTCCCCTCAGCACTAGTGTGGCCACATCTACAGTGCTGTGCCCCATTCCAAGCTCCTCAGTACAAGTCTGACATGAGCTTACTGGAGAGAATCAAGTTGAAGCCCAGCAAGACAACGAAGGGATGGAAGCATGTAGCATTCTATACATCAAATGCCATCTGAACCTAAGAAGGTACGTTTTCAGTGTGACTGTAATTGAACACAGGCACAAGTTGCCCCGGAGGTTGTCAAACCTCCATCTGTGGAGATTTTCAAATCTGAGTGAACAGAGTCCAGGACAATTGGCTCCAGGTGACTCAGCTTCACAGGGTGTTGCACGAGACGATTTCAAGAGGTCCCTCAAACTCAGCTGTTCTGTGATTCTACAATTCTATGACTTTTTCTAGTTAAAACATGCTATATGTAAATTCCAGGCATAAAGAAATGCAGAGGTTCCCTCATCATTAAAGAAAGAGAAGTGAAGAGTTATGCAAAACCTGAATCTTTCTTTCATAAGTAAAAGAAAATAAGACTCCAAGACAAAGCTACCTGCATGGCAGGTTCCATTCCTCGTTAAAAGCAATTGATCATTTACTACTAGGGGAAAGGGGAAAGTAAAGCTTCTCATAATTTAATCTGAAATTAATATTCCAGCAATGGTGTTTAAAACATTCCGCATTTTACAGAAGAGCGTGATGTGCATGTATCGGTATTCCTAGATACAGACAAATGTCACAAATACAATACTGTGCACAAAAAAACCCCAAACAGACTACGCTTTGATTAATATCTCGGATGCCATTAGGTTTCATGAAAGTCAACATATTCAATATTATTAATAGATTTATTCTTGTTTGAATGAAGACATTGTTCGAGGTCACTGAAACTCAGCATTTCTGTTCCAAAACAAAATTGCAAAGTTTCCAGACCAGTGTCAGAATCAAGCCTTTATTTAAAAATGTGTTTAGTACATTTTCTATTATTTCACGTTGTTTCAATTGTAGCAGTCCGCAGTGGCATGTCTTATAATTTCAAGTCATGTAGAAAAATGAAATACTCAGTGAACTCATTAGAGGAACAGATGTTTTTAACACCCATGTGTTAGACTGTGATAACATTTCTAGACTACTGAAAATAGTTACTCCTCCAATTTACTCCCAAGGTGTCTAATATTTTCTGATTCAAAATGTCAAGCTGTTTGATTATAACATAAACAGGAGAAACTTTGACCAAGAAAACAAGGCAAAATGTATCAATTTATCTGTAGTGGTTTATAAAATAAAATGAAGATTAATACTTTGGCTTTCATATCCATGACAATCATTTGTTATGTCAAATAATCTCTGATGATATCAGGTGTTATTATGAACTTGCAGTGACAAATAATGAACTGAAACAAAACCCAATATATTTCACAGAAAAAAATTAATTAAAATCTGACATTTCCCAATAACATAGGAAAATACTTTCCTTTCCGAATTAGCTGTTCATATTCAAATTTTGACAACAATTTCCTCAAAATATATATGCAATTCTACTTTCTTTCACACAGACTGAGAGGTCTTGATCAGGAAGGGATCCAAGCACTACTGTGAGGCAGCAAAAGTGGTGGTGATTAGTTCACTTTCATATGGTGGAAATGCTCTTATTAATGCGTTAGGTGATGGGCTTTGTGCTCATTGATCTCAAGGCACAGACCTGAAATCCCTTACCACTTTCCAGAAAGATGAATGAGCATTTTTAAGTAGACCCAAATGAAGCTTTCTTAAGTACCTACACACTAACTCCAGTGAGGACAAATCTATCTGGTCCTAGCAAGATTTTCTTGTGTCTCTACAATAGGAAGAAAAAAGAAGTTGGAGCCTAAACCAGAATCTACCATATATGGTGGTGCCGTGAAATAAACCACGACATATCAGAAGATGAAGTCCTCTGCTTTCACTGTGTCTCATCATGGGGAAGAACCAGAAAACGTACGAGTCAGCAGCACCAACACATTAACTATGGACTTTCCAATAGTGAGCATTCAGTCTGCAAGTAACGGTAAAACACATCCCTGGAATCCAATTCAAAATGCTCCAGCTTTAGGAAACTCAACAAATACCAATTTCTTAACTTCCGAGCATTGCTGTACATCAAGTTTATGGTACGGTTCTGTGATTCTGGCTCCATATGTGTTGTATGAGACACGGACAATGCTTCTTGTAGAGAAAGTAACTTTTTTAGGGAACATATTTAAAATCACTTAGCCAATTAATGGCACGATTTAAAAGGCATTATCAGTAGCATCGAGACAAATAATCTATATGAATCTACATAAAAAATATAATTGAAATTTGCAACTCACCTCCTAACACTAAAATAATGTAGAATAACATTTGTTTGAAGGAACACATTTCTGCTTTTTTAATGCATCTAGTGCTGTCAAAACTAGACAAGATCAATCAAGGGGCTTGCTTAAAAATTCCATGAGCGCTTCAATATATTTGGATTATTGTCAAATCAACCAACACAGAAGCCCTTAGATTTTAATTACCATTGGCAGTTCATAGAATCATAGAATCACCAGGTTGGAAAAGACCCATCGGATCATCAAGTCCAACCATTCCTATCAAGTACTAAACCATGCCCCTCAGCACCTTGTCCACCTGTCATGCTAGAACATTATCTTATTGCTTAGCAGTTTCATACCTCCTGATTACAAGTTTCTTTACTACATATTTTTAACCTAGGAAAGTATAACTGTCATTCCTACATTCATAGCCAAATCCAGAGGAGTGGAGTAGCTGAAAGAAGTCAGAATCACTGAGCAGTTGAGGTTGGTAGGGACCTCTGAACATTACTTGGTTCACTCCCTGCAGGGCATCCAGCAGGGACAGCTGGAGGAGGTTACCCAGAACCGTGTCCAGTCAGGTCTGCATATTTCCACAGATGAGACTTGACAACCTCTCTGGGCAACCTGTTCCTGTGTTCAGCTGCCCTCACAGCAAAAAAAAATTGTTTTCTTATGTTCAGAGGGAATTTCATGTGTTTCAGTTTGTGCTCATTGCCTCTGGTCCCATCTCTGATGTCCAACTTCTTCACTCCCTCCCATTAGGTATTTATATATTTATTTTGACCCCCTCTGAGCCTTCACGTTTCCAGAGAAAACAGCCCCAGCTCTCTCAGCCTCTCCTCACACAAAAGAAGCTCCAGGCTCTTAATTGTCTTAGTGGTAGTTCTCCAGACTTGCTCCAATAAGTTTCTATATTCAAACAATGTCTTTGGAATAAAAATGACCAGGCTACTAGCAGCCCTAAATTGACATCACTATATTGATTTCAGTGAGAGCTCTGATCTCTTTGAATAGAAGATGGCTCAATTTAACAATAGTAAAGGCAAACAGTGTGATGGCAGGAGTAAACAGGAAAATATTGACAGTAAAGATAAGTATTACATATCCAGTGGTAAAAGTTTACGCTAATTAAATAGCATCATGAGTGCTGAGTAAATGGTAGTTGCTAGAAAAAAATCTCTGTATCTTTGATTCAAATTACTTATAATAAAAAAGATTCTATAGTAGAGAGGATCCCCTGCAGCAGCAGATGCTTTGTAGCTGTTTGTGGTCTGTAATGCAATTTTTCCCTTTTGACCTGATTAATGCAATAGACATTGTCTCAGAGAAGGAGGATTTTATATTCCATCCTGCTTATTGCCAAAATTTGCTTTCTCAGCATGATTCAAGGAAAAAAAAAATCCAACCCTGGCAGCCTAAGAACCGTTTTAGTCTTAAAATATTACATCAAATGCCTCATTCTGCAAGTATTAGAGAGCCTTAGTTTAATCTCGGTCATAATGTGAGTTTCCTCCCTTCCGTAAAAGAGTAAAAAACAAAGAGTAAACATTCCCTAACTGAAGACAACATATTAGTGTCCACCATGGGAGAATCTACTCTGTTGCTTTAATATGTTAATAAATCCATGCTAAAAATTATTTTATTAGAAGTATTAGCATCAGGAAACAAGTTTTGACTCTTGAAGAAAAGTCCCCAGAAAACCAATTATATTTTCCCAATGAGAAAAATGACGTTATAAAACAGATTCCAGACCTGCATTTTGCTATGACACATTCTTTCATTCACTGCCCTCATACCAAAGTATAGGCAGAAGTTCAGAGCATTCCAAGTGCTACTCCCATCATGCTTGCCCTGACATAGTTTGTTACCTGTTATTGGTTCTTGTCCTTTATCAATTTTTTACACCACTATAAAATCAAACTGGATTTTCTCAAATTACTCCCTTTGCCAGGCTCTTTGGAGACCTGGACTACAGACATTAACCAAACTCATTTATACTGAATTTCACAAATAGTAAAAACTGGGAAAACTGAAAATCTTTCAAAACAAAGTGAAAAGAACTTCAAAGCAAGCCTCCTATTTCTACTGATATAACCCTACCAGTAGACAGTGTATGTTTTAAAATAAATGTTTCTCACGAGAAAGAAACAGAGACTACTGAAAGGTTGCTACAACACTGCTACATGCTGCTTATTGTTCCTGTTGTACTTTCCTAATTCACTTTTGTTTGAATGCCTGCTTTGCAAATGATTTCTTATTTTACTTCACTTCAAACTACCTTTTGACAGATATAGATTTGTTAATTGTTTGCTTACATTTTAATTAATTGCAATATAACCTTTTTGAGTAGATTTAAAGTCTATTAAACAAGACGGACCCTTTATTTTCAATATGGAAAAAATTCAATGAAAAGCAAGTTTTCATCGACATTTAAAAGCTGATCCAGTGCACTTACGACCTCAAAGACGCTGGTATTTCTCTCATGCCTGGAGCATGCATCATAGTCTCTGAGCTGTTAGATGGTAATCAGTGGGGAGCAGCAGCCTGCACTGAGCTCTACTTGTGTACACCTGTAATAGCGCCATCAATGCCAATGGGTTTCATCTGACACAACCCAGAGGAATATTTGTTTTTAGATGAACAGAGAAGTCTTAAAAGTACTTGAAATTTGTGCCTCTCCAGACTACACACACTGTATGCTACTAAGCGCTACACCATCAGTTATTTCATTCAAGTGATTCTTGACTGTTTTCCTCCTTTTTATTGAGCCACGAGAATGGAAATCTAGTGAGTGCAGCCGAGCACCCTTTCAAGATCACAAATGTACCCATGTGCATCAACTAAACAGTTCTGATTACAAGAATATAAATATTTATTGAGGAAAAAAGGAGTATCTACTTAGTAGCTATTCCTGTAGCTGCAAATTTCTAGAAAGTGACTGCTTTGATTCACAACTCTTTTTCATGTAGTGGGTTCCTTAAAAAAAAAAAAGAGAATAAATTTTAATTAACAATGGTTAAAGAGGACCCAATTTAGAGCAAGTAGGTCAGCACTTGCTTTGAAAGGACTGCTTTGAATGAAGTCATTACAGCAGTACTTGTGCTGAGAGCTGTGCACCTTTTAAATTACACTTTCTGCTTTAACGTACGCCCAGCCCAAGGAGTTAACTTTAAAATGAATACAGCAAAATGAAAATAACTTTAAGATGAAAAAAAAGGGTTGTATCTCCAAAATGGGAGTTTTCAGCTGTCAGTCAGCTAACACAATCACACACTTTTTATGAAATGCTGATAATCTCATAAAATCAAATTTATCTTTATAGTCGGCCAGTTCTGGTGTCTTGACACTTACCATGAATCACAATGGGGAGCAGTTACTATAATGGACCTTTAAGACTGAGAGATAAATTTCATTTTTTTCCTTTTAGCAGTGCGATAGAAATATAAAAATAAAAACTGCCATGTGTATATGTCAATAACACAATTAAGGATGAAGCTAAATTACTGAGAAAGGGTGGAAAAGGAGTCACTCTGCATCTTACGAAATGTTCTCCAGTAATTAGTTTTCAGAAACTCTATATATACTCTTCGTCACAATTTAATATTAGAACCAGCAGAATGTCAAAGCAGTGCCAAACATCAATCTACATCTCCTTCACTCAAGCTTGGAAGCAGATTAAAAAAAAAAAAAAAAAAAAAGCAGATCATGAGGCTCAAGGAAAAAAAAGGAAAATGTCCCTTGCATCAGGTCCATCTCAAGCTCAACAGAGCGCGTCTTCTGATATTTTGATCCAGCTACTGTAAATATGCCAGTATATAAAGACTTTCAGCGCGGCTGAAAGTATCACCTCAGAGCAGACTTGGGAACAACCTTGAAAAGCAGGGCAGATGCATCTACATGCAGCAGACGCATCAGCAGAACAGTAAGATTTCCTACGCCAGTTGCAAAGTTTGTTTAATGCCACACCACATTGCTTTGTGTCACCAGGAGGGTGACAGTCTTGGGAGCTCCCTACCACATGCTGGAACCGCAGCTTTTGTAGATACCCTGGAGCATTTACAAGGAATGAAGTCTTCCCCAGGCCCCAGCAGCAGGCTGTCTGACACCATCATGGAATGCATTCCTCTCTCTCAAATGCTTGCTTTCATCTTCTCCATATGGCAGCTGACAGGATGGAGTATTTCTTAAATCACAGACATTAAAGAAAGAGGGGAAAAATATGCAGTGCCCCTGAGTTCAAAAAATAATGGGCAAGGATTAAAAAGTCACTGGACTAGCTTAAGCCTGAAGAGAAAGCCAAAAGCTGGACTTAGGAGAAACAAGTAGAAATCCCTACCAAATTTCCAACTCAATGTTTTTCCTGTTGAAACAAATATTTTGCCAAAAATGAAACTTGTAATATGAACATTTTCCTACAAGAGCTTTGTTTTTCAAATAGGAGGCATAAAAGTGTTTTGATAAGCTCGAGATGATGCATTTCCTAGAACAGAATACCAAAATAGTGCTTCATGTAAATGTTCTGCATCCTCTACCA
This sequence comes from Clamator glandarius, assembly GCA_033459285.1. Classification (NCBI taxonomy): domain Eukaryota; kingdom Metazoa; phylum Chordata; class Aves; order Cuculiformes; family Cuculidae; genus Clamator; species Clamator glandarius. The sequence continues at coordinate 2,176,497 of JAUNZM010000110.1, read as the reverse complement.
GACTCTAAACTAAGCATCTGGAATATATTGCAATGGAATGTCTCAATTGACCTTTTCTTGCTGATTTTATAAGAAATTTTTCAGAATTCCCAAAAGAAAAGAAAGAATTGTGAAAATTCCCTCTTGAACTCAAATTCCACAGTTTGATCAGCTGTAGTTTCTAGGCAACCAAATCTATCCTCAAAGTAGGATGCTTAAAGCAGGCTGTGGCTTGAATGCAGCCTCTCCAGAGAAATACAGTATACTAAGCTCTACCTGTGATGGGTACCCACACTCTTTTGGAGGAGAAAGAGGCATATGGGACTGAGAAGGTGTCTTGAGCAGCCACAAACACAATCTGGATGCTCAAAATACAGATGGAATTGCAAGAAAAATATACACACACTAAGCTACTCACGAATTAGGGAGACCTGTTCTTTTATTGTCTTGCATGATTTAATCTTATCACTTGACAGCTGCATGACATGTAGCTAGGCAATATCAGTCACCCACATCCACAGTTAGACATGATTCAGGACAGAAAGGTTTTTATTCAGTATTTTTAGAATGAAGACATGAGGAAAGTAACAATATTTAAAAGGCTTGTATTAAGGCTGTCTACATTCTCCTACAGAACATCTTTGCTTTGTACAGCACCACTAGGGGAAAACTGCTTTCATAAAGGCTTTTAAACAATATTTATAGGCCCAGTAACAATAATATTTGAAAGCCTTTGAAAGCCAGCCTTATAGCTCTTGGCTAGTCTCCTGCGTTATCTTCCCATTGTGCATGGCAGAATGGCAGCATGCAATTCTACTTCAATAAAGTTCCCCACAAAAACTATTTCAAAAGAAACCAGAAAATCAAGTACTTCAAAGTTAAGAAACGCCTCAAATGGTCTGCCCTTACAACCTTAATTTTACCCAATTTTATGACTGTACTGTGACCCAGTCTTTGATTTCACAGTATTGTCAATTTGGCTGGAGGTGTCTTTGATATGGGAGTATTCTGAAAATGAAGGTGAACATGTAATACAAGTCTACCAAATATACAAACGAGCTGTACATTACACAGATATGAATTCTTACTCATAAACCTGAATTTCCATTCATTTCAGAATTACTCAGTGCCAAATTTCAACATTTTGCACCTGATACTTGAAGCATGAGAACATCCAAAACTACAATAACCATGTTTAAGAACTGTGAGTTATTGATGTTTCCCTGGTCCTCAGAAGCTGTTCTGACAGCTATTACAACTTGAAACTGTAAGGAAAAAAAGGTAAATCAAGAACAAAAAAAGTTTTAGCCAGAAACAAGCCTGGAAAACATCAATCAAATGCTTCATTCAGCCAACTGTTAAGCAACTGAAAGTGTGTGGCTATCCAGAAAATTATTCAGCCTGGTTAATTATGCATATTGATAATGTTCTGTCTATAAACCAGAGAGGAACAGATGTAGCATTAGAAATGCAGCCTCAGATGAGTAAACACCAGTTTCACTATAACAGTAAAGGAGTTCTCTTTTGCATTTAACTTTTTATTAAATTTTCATGAGAAGGATAAAACAAGAAAACAGCTGAATAAATTTGTCCACTAAAAGTGGTATAAATGATTGAGAACCTGTTTGTGCAAGTAATGACTATATTTCAACATAAAAGCCTGATTTCTGGATATTCTCAGTTATAAATATGCCTGACCATGGTCTAAGACTAGCAATAGTGCCTGCCAAATATACAGTGTTTATCCCTTTTCCCAGTTGAGTCTACACCTAGCTAGCACAGGAATACTTCACTGATCTCCACTTTATAAGTCTGCTTAGAGATGAACTTATTAAGAACACTCTTATTAGGTAGAATCCATCCTCTGGATGTCATAAATGCATATTTGGAGAGAATAATTCCAATGGCATCATAAGTAAATTTTTGCTCTTCTTCAGAACATGTAATACCTGGAGGCACAAACAACCTGAAAACACAGCATGGCACCATCATTTTCATAAGAAAAGCATGGATTTTCTTATAAAGCATGCATTTTGTTCAAAAAGCTGTTTCAAAGGGCCACTTAAAATATTTTTCCTTCAGAATAATTGTTTGCTTTTTAATATCTAGCCTTGATTAAAGCCTTTAAAATAAGAAGAGAGCCAGACTATGGGCATGACAGCAATCTGCCTGTGATGCTCTGCCTGTCCTAAACAGAATGCAGTAGGAGTGGCTTTGTTTGCACTTAACTGGTTAGAGTACAAGTATTTCCAATGCACTTACAAAATGTTTTATAGTGTATAATGACCTCTTATGGATTAAGTGAGAAACGGTTGAGTATCACTTGAGAGCATCATAAATGGCTTCATATTTGTGAATGTGGCAGGGTCTTGTTCTTTCACAACCAAGTACTTCTTACACCACAGGATCACTAATAATCGTGAAATGCTTTTTTCCTCACTTCTTGAGATGGATGACTTGTAAATCATTTCTCCATCCCAGAACAATGGCTCAGCAAGAAAACAAGGAAAGACTCTAGCACTAAGCATTCTGTGCCATGGATTTGACACTCCTAGAAGCAGCCTTCTATGACTGAATCTCACCACCTGAACAGGCTGACTAGAAGAGCTTCAGCTATAGCCACTTTTGAGTGTAGAGCTGTACAGAACTGGCAAGCAGCATAGAGGGGAAGTATATTTCCAACTGACTTCCAGTGGCTAAGCCCTAATGGCCTGCCAGGAACTCACATGTACACAGTGAAGAGCAACTCATACTGCAGCCTTACTGTCTCTGATTATCAATGAAACTGTTAAAATATTCCTGAACAACCTGCAGAAGAGTAGGGATGTGCATTTATGGCCCAGATACTTTAGTTATCATAAAATCATAGAATGGTTTGAGTTGGAAGGGACCTTAAAGATCATCCAGTCCCAACCTGCCTGCCATGGGCAGGGACATCTTCCACTAGACCAGGTTGCTCAACACCCTGTCCATTCTGGCCTTGAACACTTCCTGGGTCATCCACAACTTCCCTGGGCAACCCATGCCAGTGCCTCACCACTCTTAAAATGTTGATTATTTTTAAAAATTCAAATGGAAATTTTTAAAGACAAACTTTAAAATAGGCAAGTGAAACCAGGATTCTTGTTAATGTGCATCTCTTTCTTCACAGGATTCAGACTTGGAAAAATATGTAATTACACAATAGTTAGTAGTAGCAAAGCCTGCTTTCCTATGGATATATGCTTTTTTAAAAATCCACTACTCATCAACTGAAGCCTTCTGTCCCCACGTGTGTAAATATCTAAGTACACTAGAGAATCTACCCTGTAAAATATGACTGAAATCAGTCAATGGGACCAAAGGTTCACAGAGCAAGACAGAAGGAAACATATACACCTTCCTTCACAACGTACAACCTGATGAAACAAAGGTTAGTTGAGTAATAAGATCAGCTAACCTGATGCCGCAGCTCACCCAGTTGTACAGCAGTAAGAGTTCTGCTCCAGAGATAACAGAATCCAGGAGGTCACTCATGGCACCATGCAGACCTCTGTGCCTCCAGGTTCTTCTGACCAATACCTTACTTCCAGGTACTTGGAAGTCTTGAAAAGTTTGCAAAACTAGAGCCCATATGAAAACTCACACAAGAAGCAGTGCCACATCTTTTCAGACACTTCAGTTCTCTTACCACAACCTTCAAACTGGATACTCCTGAGATTATCTTCCTAAAACTAATTTATGGCCTTACTAGGTTTGCACTGCAAGAGTATAATCATGGTAAGCAATCTATATATATATATTTCCTATGAATCATACCAGTATGAGTTCATTTCAAGCAAAAGTAAGCAAGTGCTATATATCCTGCAAAAGGGGATTGGAAGCCAGTTCATCCAGCCATTCTTATGCAATATTAGTAGGAGCTTAAGTTCTATGAGAACCAAACAGAAACGTAGCAAGCCACAAAATGTTAAATCATCCTTAATTAGGGCAAATAATAATACCTCTTGCTGTACTGACTTATATGCAAGCATCAACAAAATTAAAGTAACCATAAGCATTTGTAATACCAAAGAGGTCTCAAACGTCAGAGCATGATACCAACTTAATTTTCATGTAATCTGAATTATTTAAGCACCTGGAAATATCCATCCTCTTCTAACATCACAGAAGGCAGTTTGGAAAAAAGTGAACGCAACATGAATGATACATGCCTAATTCAGGGCTGTATTTTGTCATCCACTACACTGTAAATCAGCTTTACAGCTAACTCAGCTGACTCTTAGAGCCTTTCTTTTCAACAGGAAAATCCTCCAGAGCACACTTCTCCCTTAGCTGTACCTGCCCCTTTATTTTCAGCTGGCTTTCAATATTAGCGCTGTGGTGACAAAAAGGAATAAAGGTTTCCTTAAATGCAGGAAGCACTCTCTCTAAGGGCAACTAAGCATGCAAGCATGAGGTGGGTGAATTGTTCATGTTTAAGCACAGGGGACATTGCCAACAGCACAAAAAAATGAAGACTACATATCCCAGGGCTGATATGTATTTCAGATAAAAATCATAGAATCATAGAATAACCAGGTTGGAAGAGACCCACTGGATCATCGAGTCCAACCATTCCCACAAATCTCTAAACCATGTCCCTAAGCACCTCATCCACCCTCACCTTAAACACCTCCAGGGAAGGCGAGTCAGCCACCTCCCTGGGCAGGCTGTTCCAATGCCTAACCACCCTTTCCATGAAGAATTTTTCCCTTACCTCAAGCCTGAACCTCCCCTGGCGGAGCTTGAGGCCATTCCCTCTTGTCCTGTCCCCTGGCACTTGAGGCCAGCTCCTTCCTCTTCTTTGAATTAATCTTTTTTTTTAGTATGAAATAAAACCCATACCAACAGAAGCTACTAACTTCTACTGCAAAATTTGCCCAATTGATGTTCTGTACATTCTTTTCTTGGTTTAGGTTTCTAGAATCAGTAACAGCTGTGACAGGCAATTTATTCCTCAGTTCTTATACTACAGTCAATGCTCTAGATATATTATTATATAATAATAATATATCATGCTTGACTTGCTGTCAACCAGAACCCCAGATCACTTTCTGCAGGGCTACTTTCCAGCCTCTCACTCCGCAGTCTTTATGGACACCTGGTCTGCCATGTCCCAGATGCAAAATCTGACACTTGGCCTTGTTGAACTTCACGCAGTTTGTGATTGCCCAGCTCTTCAATTTGTCCAGATCCCTCTGCAGGGCTGCTCAAGAGTGTAAATAACTCCCCTTAGTTTCACATCATCCACAAATGAAACTTCCCTCGTTGTCTTAGCTTGCCACTGAAAATCTGCAGGGAATGTGAGGGATAATTAAAAATGGGAACCTTTCATTCATTGGTTAGTACAGCTGGCTTTATCCCCTGGTCATATTTCTGAACTAAGATGAAGTCGCTTTTATTTAGACTGATCTTTTACAAGCTTCAGGTCAGTATAAGTTTTATGTACGATCCTGTAAACAAAACAACGTTGGCCACTTTTTAGGCAAAATTTTCAACATCTTTGAAAGCCTCACATGCTGTTCCTTGGATACAATGAATGATGAGTTAATGTAAATTAATGTAATCTATAAATCCAGTAGTTTAATACTGCCATGAGATATTAAGTGGCTCACAAGTCCCCAGTAGAAAGATAAGTCCATTGTCTAAGTCCTGGAAGTACTCCCATTCAATCCGAATCTGTGAGTGCCTTTCACTGAAAAGATCAGAAGATAGGGAGTTTATATCAGTGATATTTCCAGCAACTGAAGTAACTCAGTTATAAGTTTGAGAGCTTAAAACCAGCACATCATTTCCAGAGAAATGGATTAGCTAGGAAATGCCTATCAAATGCTGGACAGATCTGTAGTGCATAAACCAAGGCCATATCTGCTTTCTCCAGCTTGGCTCCTTCTCTTCTAGATATCTGGCAAAACATGTTTTCAAGGCATTTACCATCCATTGGTTTTTAACATAAACAAGTCATTTCAGACTCTATGTTAACTTTGCAAATAGCTGTCTAGAATGAACCCTCTAAACTTTGCTTCTTTTTCTGTGCAGAAAACATTATTTTCACTTGAGAAAGGGTGATTAAATGCTTAATTTTCCAACTTGCACATAAAAATGTCTTTCAGTAGAAGTAAATGTGTTTTTTACGTGGAGAGGTTAAAGCCCAGTTTGAAAATATGTCCCTCAGTGTCTATTCAATAACTACCAAGCTGCTAAAAACTTGGAAAAGTGTACATATATACTTAAATAATGTCAGAGACTCCCTCTGGACATTCACTGAAGTGCATCACATCTCTGTATTTGCCGGCAAATGCAGAGGATCTCTACCCTGTGGTCAGAACGCAGAACGGAGCACTGCACCCTGCAAACAGCCCTTGGGCCCTGAGGAAATTCAGGGCTCTTTGCTAACACCAGAGGCATATTTAAGTGCACTGTAAAGATAAGACATAAAATAGTTTAAATTTTACTTAGGAAAACAACTTCAGCAAGTGTAAATGCGATTGTACTTTATAACATTCTAATTCTGTGGTGCCTCTCCTAAAAGAAAATTTTAAAAGGGTTTTTATGTTAGATAACTCATTGGCATGGTACTTTCAGTCAAAGGATGCTTGCTGCAAGAGGCAGCAGATATCCCGATAAAACATTCAATTACATTTCAAACAAATTTTGAATACTCTAGAAAAAATACTTGTATGCATTGCTTTGAGAACTGTAAGAAAGACGAATAAATGACTAATCACAAAATTTAATGGTTAAAGGTGATCACATCTTTATTATTAAATATTAGTCAGTGTCACATAGTTTCTATAATTTTGTATCTCATTCAAAGACTTATTTCTCAGTACAGCTAATTTCAAGTGTTGAAAAACTACACAAGGATACATTGATTTCATCCCGTGCACGAGGGCAACATGGGAAAGACATTGGGATGAGTCACTTTCTCTTCAGCTCCTTGCAACAGAATATGTTTATGATGAGAGACTTAAACACCAGTAGACCCACTCTAGTTTCTACTTCTTCTTGCCATTAAGAGCCCGCAGACAAACAAGCTACCACACGCCACAGGAACCACACCATCGTCAAACCTCTCCTGAAAAATAACAGAGCAGGAAAGGGCAAGACTGGAATTCACAGTAAGAAATTATTTACTTGCACTGTTTGTATGAGAAGGGAAAAATAAAGCTTCTCTGAGAACTTGCAGTAAAATACTCTGGCTTTTGGAGACTCAGAATTCTCCTCTCCCTGCACACTCCTTCCCTGGGTTGTCGCAACCCACAGTCTCTGACTTGCTTGTCCTCAGACATGTCCCATGGTGAGCAGCAGTAGGCCTGTCCAAGGAGCAGCACAGATATATTTGCCTTTATTTGATGCCCTGTTCAGCGGCTTTTCAGTTGATTTTGCTACTCTTTTCCTAACAGTGAGATTAGCTACAATCCATTACCTTGTTTATGAAAAACATAGGAGTTCTACTGAAATCAATATAATTTTGTTCAGGTAGTGAGGTCTGCTCATAAAAAGAGAAAAAAAAAAAAACATCTCACAGGATAATGGAGGGGATTCTTCTCCTTTACTCTGCTCTGGTGAGACCTCACCTGGAGCACTGTGTTCAATTCTGGAGTGCTCAGGCTAGGAAGAACACAGATCTGTTGGGGCAAGTACAGAGAAAGGCCATGAAGGTGGTCTAAGGGCTGGAGCACCTCTCATTTATGAGGACAGGCTGAGAGAGTTGGGCTTGTTTAGCCTGGAGAAGGCTCCAAGGAGAACTTAGAGTAGCCTTCGATTTCTTAAAGGGGATACAGGAAAGATAGGGAGGAGCTCTTCATCAGGGAGCACAGTGTTAGGGTGAGAGGTAATGGTTTTAAGCTGAAAGAGAGGAGATTTAGATTAGATATCAGGAAGACCTTTTTTTACTGTGAGGGTAGTGAGGCACTGGCACAGGTTGCCCAGAGCAGTAGTGGATGTGCCATCCCTTGAGGTGTCCAAGGCTAGGTCGGATGAGGCCTTGAGCAACCTCATCTAATGGAAGGTGTCCCTGCCCAGGGGGAACTGCATGATCTTTAAGGTCCCTTCCAACCCAAACCATTCTATGATTTGATGAGATCCAGAGTCCAATGCCACAAAGAGTGCCTCTGTGAGGCATTCTAGGAGGAATAGCCTTTAGCTAATCCTATCTTATAATAAACATTTGAAAACTTCGGTCCTAAAAGGTGACAACTAACAAAACCAAACTCAAAGAAACAAACCCACAAAATCCTCAGAGGTTAGTGCCACAGCAAGGAGAGAAAAATAAATTGTAAAAGCTTGTTGGTTTTTAAATAGGTTTTAAAAGTATATCTAGGGGGTTTCTTCATGGCATTGCACGGAGAGAACAAAAGGAGGTAAGTCAGACATTTAGGTGCTGAGTCAGGAATTATTTTTCTTTTCCATACAAATGACAACTGACAAAAACAGCTGATCAGGGGAATACCAAGTCCAAGTGGAAAAAGGAGGAAATTATTTCCAAATGTGTAAGATGTGTGAAATGCATGAAAAAAAGCTGCAGTGCACATGAAAGAAAACTAAAAACGACAATGGGATGACTGCTCACCATACACATGAAAACAACACAAGAGTAATAAGGATGAATAAGTACCTGGAGAGTAAAGAGATAAAGTAAGTCATGAAACCAAGTACCTGCTTTGAGCAAGGGAAGGCAACTTTTTCCGTTATCCCTAGAGCAACGCATTGCAGGGACTGTAACAAACTCCACAGCTTAGTACCTACTGCAGCGTCTTTGCTCATGGGAGGAGGAAGCAAATTTCCTGCTGAAAATGCTGCAGCCCAGGTCTGTGTATATACATAAGCCTCTTCGCTGCCAAGAAATGAATGAACTTTCTTCTTTTTCACTCCCCACCAGCTTGCAGAAAGATAAAGACAGTAGCGGCAAAAATTGCCTCTAAAAGAGCTGAGAATCATTCATGTTAAATATTGAAGGAGTGAAAGGGACTCAAGAAAGAGGAAAAGTGAGGTGAGAAACTTCCCTCATTAACACTGAAGAAAAATGCAATCATAAATAGAGGAAAAAAGCTTCCTCCTAAAATTAACAGTTAAGCAGAAGTCTAATGTAAGAGAAAATTACTAGAAAAAAACCTGAGTTGTAAGAGATCGTACCAAGTTATGATTCTCTCCACATTAAAGGGAGAGAGAAGAGATGAACAGAAAAAAAGCCTAGCCTAAATCTCTAGGAAACGCTCTTACTCTGGGAAAATAGGGAACTTAGAGAAATATGTACTAAGCAAAATTAATCAGCCCTTTTTCCAGATGAAAGATGATACCTAAACTGTCTGATGATAAGAGTACAAAAAATGCATGAAAAAGGAAAGAAGCATGAATGAAAGGAAAATTTGTTGTGACTGCAAATCTCAACGGGGACTATAGACAAAGCACAGAAGTCAGGAAAAACCACATTTATTGACTATGACAAATGCACTGTTAAAACCATCCTGCCACTTTCATGATGACATAATTCATCAATAAATTTTAGAAATAGAGGAAATCACAGACAATTACATTGGGATAATTCATGAACAGAAGGTAACATGAAAATGAAATCTACTTTTGTATAAGTGATGTTGATGTAAAAAGATGATGACAAAAAAACAAATAAACAACAATGGGTTATTTTAAAGAGTAAATGGTACCTAAACAAAGCTTATACGGCATTGGCAAGGCCCCTATGATAAGATGGTACTCTGCCTGCCTTGGATTTTCAAACTTCCTCCTAAAGAAATTGGGTTTAGCATCCAGCAGTGTGGTAACAGTGAAGACTCAGAATGCCCTACATGCTTCCCCAAAAAAGTCTGCAGGTCATATCAAGACCATAAGTACTACGTCCTGTGAGAACACAGTGAAGCAAAGATATGACCAAGTGCTATACAAGACAAGAAAAACAAGAGAGAGACAACAATTTTGAGAGACTCTACATTAAAAGATAAGGTAATGACACAATTGAGAACACTGAATTTTCACTTCACCCATTATATTGATATATATAAAGCTTTTGATACAGTTTCTCACAGCATTCTGCTTCGGAAACTGTCGGCCTCTGGCCTGGACAGGCACACACTCTCCTGGGTGAAAAACTGGTTGAATGACCGGGCCCAGAGAGTGGTGGGAAATGGAGTTAAATCCAGCTGGAGGCCAGTGACAAGTGGGGTTCCCCAGGGCTCAGTGCTGGGTCCAGTCCTGTTAAATGTCTTTTTCAACGACCTGGATGAAGGCATCGAGTGCTCCCTTAGCAAGTTTGCAGATGACACCAAGCTGGGTGGAAATGTGGATCTGCTGGAGGGTCGGGAGGCTCTGCAAAGGGATCTGAACAGGCTGGACTGCTGGGCTGAGACCAACAGCATGAGGTCTAACATGGCCAAATGCCGGGTCCTGCACTTGGGGCACAACAACCCTAAGCAGAGGTACAAACTAGGAGAAACCTGGCTGGAAAGCTGCCAGGAGGAGAAGGATCTGGGGGTGTTGGTTGACAGCGACTGAACATGAGCCAGCAGTGTGCCCAGGTGGCCAAGAAGGCCAATGGCATCTTGGCCTGTATCAGAAACACTGGTGAGACCGCACCTTGAGTACTGTGTTCAGTTCTGGGCCCCTCACCGCAAGAGGGATGTTGAGGCTCTGGAGCGAGTCCAGAGAAGAGCAACAAAGCTGGTGAAGGGGCTGGAGAACAAATCTTATGAGGAGCAGCTGAGAGAGCTGGGGTTGTTTAGCCTGGAGAAGAGGAGGCTGAGGGGAGACCTTATTACTCTCTACAACTACCTGAAGGGAGGTTGAGGAGAGGAGGGTGCTGGCCTCTTCTCCCAAGTGACAGGGGACAGGACGAGAGGGAATGGCCTCAAGCTCCGCCAGGGGAGATTTAGGCTTGAGATTAGGAAAAAATTCTTCATGGAGAGGGTGGTTAGGCATTGGAACAGTCTGCCCAGGGAGGTGGTTGAGTCACCGTCCCTGGAGGTGTTTAAGGTGAGGGTGGATGAGGTACTTGGGAGCATGATTTAGGGATTGCTGGGAATGGCTGGACTCGACGATCCAGTGGGTCTCTTCCAACCTGGTTATTCTGTGATTCTGTGATATTGTCTCCAAAAAAATCCTCTAGTTTTACTCGCAGAAGTTTTGAGCAAATGCATTGTAACATCTAGTCTGCAAAAGCAAAAGTCTAAACTGTTAATTATGTGAGCTATCAGCCTTTTCCTAAATCACTGATTAACTACATCAGGAATTTGTATTTGTGTTTTAAGGCCATAAATAATGATTTCTAAATTAGGAAAAACTAGACATGATATCTGGAGAAGATGCCTAAAATGACAAAGTTTCAAAGGGCTGTAATTATGTGAGCCCACAGGTGACACGGGTGCATGGGTTACATGTTCCCAAGACAGAAAACTAAAAGCAAGAGGTACTGAGACAATGGGAACTATCAAAGCTGTAACATGTAATAAATGATGGCTTCAACTGTAGAGATGACTATATAGATATAGGAATATTTGCTAGCAACACAGAGCAGCAAACTCCATTCTCAATAATACTCAAGCCACATCACTTCAGTAACTTGAAAAATTACTCAAATAGAGCTAGACCTTAAGAAAAGACACAGTTCAAGCTTCTACCATACCTGTCACCTAGTGTTTGGCTTCAGTTGTATGTTTAAGAATATTTAAAAAATTTAAAGGACATTTAGGGTGTTATTTTCACATTTCTTAAATTTAAAAGTATTTAAAAGTATTTACACCAAGCTGTAGATGCCAGTATGTTAAGAGCACGCATCATAAGGAAGCATCCTGTTTAAATCCTGTGCATATTAAAAAAAAAAGTAAAAGCAAGAGGTAAGAAAGTGAAAGGAACAGATTATAAAATGGGTTTGGGACCATAAAGTAAGTTCCTCTGAAGCTCATGGAAACATACTGGGAAAACACAGATAAACACTTGGCAGCCCACTAATAGAAATTCTGCCCACTGCTGTATTTACTGTATTAAGCACAGAGAGCCACAAAGGAATTCTCTGGTTTTAGACTACCATCTTAGCAGCAGTATGAATGTGTAAGCCATGACTTTACCTTTCATTCTCAACTCAGAAATCCAAGAAGTAACTCTGCTAAATATGCTCACTGCTTTGCAAATCCCTGCCTGACTGAATCAGCTGTCCCCTGCAGCACCTCTGGGACCGGGTGAGGCAGGGATGGGGGAAGGAGATGTAAGCAGCCTTTTTATTCTACATCCAGTTGGCTTCTTTTTAGTTTTACATATGAGTGAACAGAAAGAAAAGAATAGTACATATAATGTTAAAAGAATCCCAAATCATTGTAGGATTAGTAATTAAGTTATTTTATATTGGCATCTCGGCATGCTACATTTCTATTTGTCTTCACCTCAAGGTACCCTCACAGGGACTTATTCTGTGTTAAGTAATGTAACTTAAAAACCTTTGAAGTAGAAATGCCCATAGAAAATCATAACTTGCTAAATGGCACTGAAGAAGTGAAAGAATGGGGGAAACACAGATCTCGGGTCATTACTAAACAGTTCCCTCTTTCCTCTCTCTTTTTTCCATTCTCCTTTTTTTTTGCCCTCCACCAGAAAGCAAGAAGCATGCACCTCTGCTATGACCAGCTCGGTTTCTTTTATTATTCAAGTGTTGTTCCCAAGGCAGCAGCTTGGTGCCTCTCCAGCTAAGCAGCAGTGAACACCCCACTGCCACTCTGGCCAGTCCTCCAGCTGGACCTGCAGGGAGGCATTCATTGCTGCAGAGATGGATGAGGCTTTTGCAGGAATCACTCATGTTTCAGCTTGGCAATTTCATTTCATTAGCTCCCGTTTCCAAAGCGCATACATTTCTTCCCAGTGTACAGATGTTTGTACTGACACAGGCAATGCATCACTCTAAGTTTAACAACGTCCCATTGCTTCTGCTACCAAGCCCTTCTATGGGTTAATGAAACCTCAGGAAACCACTTGTGTATACAGCTAAAACTTACAGCTTAGCTTTCAAAAGCATAGGGAGAAGTCTAAGAAAAATATATTTAATAAAATCTGCCTTCCTTGTACACTCTGAGGCTAATTAGCCTGAACAGAAGTTACACATTACCACACTTATGGTGCACAAAATCTTTTGACTCCACTTCAACCCTAAATTTCACATGCTATTGCCCAGAAAAAACAATAAACTGCTTTCCTCTGAAGAAGCTATTTCTGAGCCCACTTCCCAGTGAGATGCTCTAAATTTGTTTGTGCCTTTATTCCAGGGCTGGCCCATCAGTCCTGTCTGCTACCAAGTCAAACACTGGTCTGCCACTCAGAGTTCCCAACCAAGCGAGGGACAATCTGCAGACTCCCACAGCCAAGGACTTAAGTCACAGGCTACAGCTTCAACGCTCCATATAACACTGTCTTTCTGATGCACCAGATGCTCTTGCTCTCCTCCAAATATAACAGCAATTTAGAAGAAAAATACAGACATACAAGCAGACACATTCAGGCAGTCATATTCACACATTCAAATAAGCCCTGTGGGTATCTGTGCTGGAAGCAAACCAAGGACAGATTTAGCCTTCCAGTTTTGCCCATTAGATTTTGATTCCAGTATTTTCTTCACCAGGAATACCAATGCCCCTGCTGCCTTCACTCAAGAGTACACACAGCAACATCTTGACTGTCCAGCATCAGAACAGTCTCATGCACTATTTCCAACATGAATGTATTTGCTGTATTTCCAATGTTCACAGGACTGCATGTGTACATGTACCTGATTACACACTTCCATCACAAACTTGGTCAGACCAAAAGAGAAAGGGGATTGTAAAAGAAAGCTACTGCTCCACTGTTGCTTCAGCACTGCATCTTGTCAGCAATCCTGCATTGCTGAGGACTTTACAACAAAGCATTTCACCAGCTTCCCACCTCCAACCTTCCCAACATCAGCGAGGTCACACTGAAGGCTTGGGCAGGTTCTCTTACAGCTGATATGATCATGTCAGATAATGACAGATCAGAAAAACATCATCAATTTGTAGTACGCAGCTGTAAGATTAAACTTTTTGCTATGAAAAGACTAAATGTCCGCCCAAACTTTCATTTTTATCAGAAGTCTATTACTTTTTAGAAGAATAAGCTACCCAGCTTCATAATCACACAGACAGCCTTTTTTTTTTCATGTATATAATTATCCTCTGGTCCTTTTCATCTCTGGCATAATGACAAAAGAGCAATCCTTTTACATTAAGAGGTTATTTATTGAAGCAAACCAGACCTGAATAGCTTAAATCAGATTAGGAGAGGAAACACAACCTCATGACCAAAGCATCTGGTTGAGCACCTGGAGATGTGCATTTTTTTTGGCTCTGCCACAGGCGGCACATGACAGCAGGCAGCTGATGCTCCCGGTGTGGCTGCCCAGCACAATCCCCCAGCACATCCCACTCAAGGCACACACCACTGGCTTTCCTCATTTGCTCATGCCATTCTAAGCCCATTAGAGCAGCTCCTACAGAGATGTGCACCATTGCCTGCTCTGCTCACAGCCTCGCTAGTCTGCACTTTGGCTGTGGGACAGTCTGACTGTAAAGAACTGCTCACAGGGAAACAAACCAGTGTTTGATCCCTAAGCCTTTGTCTTTAGCTCACATGAGGAAAATACTGATGTGAGCACACTTCTGGGTTCACCCATGATATTTGATATATATTTATTTATTATCTTGTATGGTCTACAACATTTGGAAAAAGACCAGTTTGGTCCGTAGTTGATTTCTTTTGCTGCAATTACTCACAGGCTGCCTACAGAGGGCTGGAGCAATCCCAAATGACCACAGTTAACCAGCAAACACACTAACTGCAGAGCATAGGATGCCTGGGGAGCAAAGGTGTGCAATACTGTGAGGACCCTTGAGGACAGCTCCTGACTCTCCAGGACTGATCCTGCTTATAGAGAGTAAATAGAAGCCTAAATTCACCCTAACGATGACCTGCATTCCAATAAAATCCCAAGTAATGTTAATTCCTTTGACAAAGAGCTGTTCTCCTGCTACCAGTTCTGGATAGTTAGACTAACTGTCTCAAACTCTGAAAGTCATGAGTCAGCTCCACCACAACACAACTGCTTTAAAAATGTTGATAGGAGTACTAAATTTTGCATTCTTCTTGATTCAGTTCTGACATTTGAGTCCTTATGGACCATCCCTTCAAGCTGTTCTCTTCAACAATAAAGGCAACAGGATCTCACATCTCCAGGGCCTGGTGTTCTGATCCAGCACCAGGCAGCAAGGAGTAACCACTTTCCTCAGGGAGACTGGTTGCAACAGGCTGTGCATCAGCCCAAAGTGGCTCCAACATAGCCTCCTCCTGCCAAAATGTGTTGGTCAGAGCGCCCTGCACCACCCACCACCCAAGTGTTGGAGAGGGAGGCTGGATGTTTGCACCATCAGAGGTTTGTGGGAGTTGGCAGTAAGGAATAGTCAGCCAAGTGGAGGCTTTCTGCCCCACGCTGAAACCAAATAAACAGTCCTTTCCTCTCGCACAGCTTGCGCTATCTCTGCACGCAGAGCCAACACAACCATGTTTAAAGAGAGAGGCTACACACACCTTTCTCACATGCAAACATCCCAAACAGTCAACAGCACTCGTTTGACAAAATGAAAGCCTTCTGGAAGGTCAAAGTCTCTCACCACTGACTGTATGTAGCACGCATTATAGAATTACGTAATCATTTTGGTTGGAAAAGACTTTTAAGATCATCAAGTCCAACCCTTAACCTGTACCTACATGACACTTTAACATGTCTTTTGAATACCTCCAGGGACAGTGACTCCACCACTTCCCCAGGCAAATAATTCCAATGCCTGACAACCCTTTCAGTGAAGTAATGTTTCCTAATAACTGATCTAAACCTGCCCTAGTGCAATTTGAGGCCACTTCCTCTCACCCTATCACTCTTCACTTGGGAGACCAACACCTGCCTTGCTACAATCTCCTTTCAGGGAGCTGTAGAGAGCAATGAGGTCTCCCTTCAACCTCCTCTTCTCCAGACTACACAGCCTCAGTTCCCTCAGCCACTCCCCATAACCCTGTGCTCCAGATCCTTTCTCAGCTCCGTTCCCCTTCTCTGGATGTGCTCCAGCCCCTCAATGTCTTTCTTGTGATGGAGGACCCAAAACTGAACACAGCATGTGAGGTGTGGCCTCACCAGCACCAAGTACATGGGGACAATCCCTTCTGTACTCCTGCTGGCCACACCATTTTTGATACAAGCCAAGATGCTGTTGGCCTTCTTGGCCACCTGGGCACTCTGCTGGCTCATGTTCAGCCGCTGTTGATCAACATCCCCAGGTCCTTCTCCACAGGGCAGCTTTCCAGCCTTTCATCCCCAAGCAGCCCACAGTGTCTCAGCATGGTAGCCAGGAATTCTGCAAGGAGCACTTCAGGAGAGGTATAAAATAATATTTACCAGGGGGAAGGGGGAATTCAGCTTGGTGCAGCTATTTCTCATGGTCTCACACATGCACTCGTGACTCTGTCACACCCGGAGCACACTGCTCCAATGGACTCCTCTGCCCTCTTCCAACTGATCTGCAGCCAGGATGGAGCAGACCATTTCTCGGGGCAGGAGAAAGAGCAGAGCGGCACTTATGCCCCCATGACTCCTTCCTGCTTCCAGCGGATCAAAGAGAAAACTTGTGTATCACAGTATTGGAAATTGGGCAAATATTTGTAAAGAAAGCACACTACAAAATATTAGCAGAAGATTTATATTTACGTTTGCATGTTTACATATTCAGTTTTCTGTTTATATGTTCTATATTTATGTATGTTTGCATGTTTATACCTTTAAATTTCTGTGCTTATATTTTATATATTTAGGTATGGATTGGATATTTACGTATTTATATGTGTATTTATATTTATAAATATATGTTTGTGTTTATATAATCGAATAGTGTGTATTTATATTTACGTATCTAAATATAAACATTTAAAGGGATTCACATTGTAACCAGAGAACCATTGGAAAGAACAGACATTATTTTTGCATCTGAATATGGCCACTCTTTGTTGCTTAGGAATTAAAACCAAATACCTTTATATTAATTTTCATATTAAAAATGCTATTTTTCTTACATTCTAGAATTTATTCCCTGTGTATCCTCTATACATAACTGCAAGTGACAGTAATGGAAATTACAGGAAACATTTTTAAAGAACAGAATGAACCTTTTAGCTGTAAAACCTTTAGGTTTATTTGGTGGGGTTTAGCCTCTAGTGATACCTGAAGGTAACAGTGCTCATGTCAAAAAGGAGATCTATATTATACAAAGTGCAGGGGAAAAAAAAACTGTCTGCCACTTGAGGCAGTGATTTTCCCTGTTAAAGCTCAAACTTGTGTTGCTGTAAAGTCAGTTTAGTCCTTTAACTTGGACAAAGTTCCTCCAGTTCTGAGCAGCTGGAGACTGGGCTACTTGTGTCAAGGTCCACATTCTATCACCACTGAAGTTCTACAACACATTTTGCGGTGTGCCAAATACACGATGCAGCGTAGTGGCATTGCAATGTTTTACACACAGTATTCCTGAAACTCCCTGTGGCTTCTCCCTGTCTACTTCCAAGCTACTGAGTATCTTCTTACTTAAATACAGAAAGATTGGGAAAGTTATGGTGAGATAACTTAACAACCTGTTAATTGTTACTACAGACAAGGATGCTTTAATGTGAGAAATAAGAGGCCAATTCAATATGCAATTTGCTTGTCATCTGTTTAAACTATATTGAAAACGTATGTCACAATCAACAGCCACCATTAGAGAATTGCTTTTAGAAATGTTTCAGCGTGTCCTCAGTTTTCCTCCTCTGAGTGGCACTGTCAGATCTGACCGTCTCTCTTCCAGATGGCTACTGAAGGCAAACTTTTACAGGAATGAGATGTACAGTATGCTCAGTTCAACAGACTGAAGTCACCCCTGACAGGTACAGCAGAGAGATTTTCAGCACACTGTGGTATACTCCACATTTCTAAAGGAAATTAAAGGGCATTGTACCAACCCTGCACAGTCCGCTTTTACTCAGTGATGCAAAATACCACCTCACCATTAGTTACTGCCTGAGGCTAAGTATGTCTGCACCACTGCTTCTGTTCATCAGCTTCATTCAAACACTCCTCCGATATGGAATAATGACAGGTTCATTCTGCAAGTGCTCATCTTTGGTTTCTCCTTTCTCCTGCCATCCCAGCAACAGACCACAGAATTGAAAAACTGCACATATTTATTCTTTGTTACAAATGCATTGGCCAATATTCACTAACTGGCTATAAAAAAAGAAACAAAACAAAAAAAACCAAACAAACAAACCAAAACCAAACTTTAATTTTTTAAATTCCAACAGTCAGCCAAAAAAAGATCAGGCTCAATGTTAAATATTAATGATTCATTTTGTTTCCATTACAGGACAGCTAAGCAGCAGCAGTTCAAGACTGTTTCAGAGCTCTCCATAGCTTTAAACACGCTAAGGCTGGGGGTGCACACGTGTATCTGTCACAAGCGATTTTGCTCCAACTTGCTGACGTTATCCTTATGTATATCACAAGGCACCAACTAGAATTTTTGGGTCAGATCCAAAAAAAGAATTACTTTACTCTCCCAGATGCACATGGTTTCTAAGGTTATTTAACATTCACAGCTGCTAGCAATAATTAAACACTCAGTGGATCTGTAAAGGGTGTTCCTGGTACTGAAAGAGGAGGACAGGGCATGGAACAGAGACAGAGTAACCACCTCAGGACTGATGGAGTGACAGGGATGGGTGACAACCTCAAGGCTGGCTGTCTTCAGTCACTCTGAAGAATGAGGACTTCTTCGAAAGAGTTCATCTCAGCTTCCCATCTCGAGCACATTTACTAGACTGCAGCCTGCCCAGCACGCAGCCCTGACCCGCGTATCTCAGCGGCTGGTGCATGCCAGCAAGCTCGCCAGGCCCCGCAGAGAAGGGCTGTGCCTGCCAGTGGCTGTCTGGCACTGCAGGGCTGCCAGCAACACAGGGCAGATGGCACAAGGGCCCTCCTGGAGTCATCTAAGGCAGCTCCACATCATCGCCGTCCCTGTGCCACTGCAGGTGCTCTCCTTGCAATGCAAAGACATTCCTACACTGCAGTCTTACATACAGAGTTGCTGTGAGTTACCTTGTGCTACCTTGTACCTTCTGAGATACCACTGCAGAAAGGGCTGCGAGACCCCCGAGGTTTGGGGTTTACCCTCAGTGTGGTAGAAAAACACACAGCCTGTGATCCAGAAATAAAACTAAAGAGTCTAATCTCTTCATGAGGAGGAACTAGCATTTCTGATAAGAAATCAAAATGCAGAAGGTACAGGTATAAAGAAAATCTGCCCTTCTCCCAGCAGACAGCAGAGTGGTGTTGAGCACATGCTTTGAGACCACAAACCAAGCCAGGAGGAGGTGGACATAGACCACTAGTGAAATGGTGGTATTTAACAGACATCTAAGTTACCTCACTGAGCCACAACTCACTGGCCTTGAGTGGCCTTTTTGTTTCCTTTCTACTAGTTTTGTGTAATTGTCTTTTTTATTGTTGATATAGCAACATCACTTTTAAGTCACTGTCCAATGAGCAAGGCAAGTCACTTCATTCGCAGAAGAACCCAAAGGATGGTAGACTTTCTGAATATATGAAAATCATTAATACAACATAACAAAAGATTGCAAATAAATCTGAATTTTTGAGACACTAGGAAGTCTGGAATAGAAATTTGGTCTTTCAGATGAAAGTCACATGGACATTAAAACTTTTTGTTGGCCCTTCAATCAGAGGACATACAGGAATGATTTAACAACTTACCAGTTCATCTTCATACCTCAGAGTGCCTAGCACAAAAGTATTGAGTATCCCAAATGTTTGATAAATCAGAATTCCACTTAAAACGTAGCTCACATTGTCAGCTTCATTAATATTTACTTAAGCAGAGCTGAACAGCAAAATTTGAAGCAAAGGAGAAAAAAATAAAATAAGCCAGACAAAATAAGCCAGTCCATGTAGAACATCATGTTAAACCAAAATATTTACCCTTAGTTATTCTAGTTAATCACCTCTGAGTTGACCAAGGAAACCAAGGGTCCAGCCCTTCCCTCAGGTCTGTATAACTTGTAGGAACAGTCTGATGTTCGCATCTCTTTGGGTAAGGGAATAAAGAAATATATCAATCTTTCTATTCGCTCTTACTTTGCTTCCTCTAGGTATCTCTTCCCTCTTTTATCTTACAGAAAGGCCAGCAATGAGCTTTCATTTCCAAACATGACGGCAATCAGAGACTGGTTTTCTCTTGTGTGCTGTCTGCGATTGAGTTTCTTCCTCTCTTCCCTTGTTCTCAGATACACATTACAAAATGCAAAGGCAAGAAGAACACATTTCCCTTTCCCTGGAGCTTCTCTTGAGATGTTGTTCCTATCATAGACTTTAATTAGCAAACTTTTCTGTAGCTGAAAGTGTTCTTGCTCCCCTCAGTACTGTAAGACTCTTGGAGCACAACTGAAATATGCCATGAGAAGAAGCCCCAAACACTCAGTTTGATAAACTTCTAAGAGGTAGGCCTCCAAAGACATCATTCATGATGACTGGCAGATGACAGCTCTGGAAATCAGAGTGACTTCTCTACCTCCACTGGCTTCTGTCAATTTAGATGTTCTTAAAATCACAGAATGGTTTGGGTTGGAAGGGAATTTAAAGATCATCCAATTCCAATTCCCTATCATGGGCAGGAACACCTTCCACTAGATCAAGTTGTTCATTCTGCCACAAAAAGTCTGTTGAGAAACACCCTTATTTTGGAAGCATTCCACTTATCAAGCCTGCACCATGGTGATGCCCATGGCCTCCAGCAAACCGAGAGCAGAGGCACAGCACTGCAAGTCTTCTCACCCTGAGGCTTCAGGAGAGCAGCAACATTACCAGCTCATGTGTCCCTCAAGACCTTTCCACTGCTGCTCAGAACAAGCCATGCTGCACCAATCACAGCATTCAGACTCAACAATATCTGTATGCAAAACAGAAGAGTCTACTGTAAGGCAACTATAAAGCATTTTCCACCACTAAAACAGAATGACCTCCATGCATCGGCATCTTCTGAGCATGTCATAGGGCTGGCAGGTTTCTGCCACCCAGCTTGAAAGAGACAGAGGACAGCTTTGCTAGACTCCTACTTTAGATTCATTCCCAAATAATACAGTTCTTTGCTATTGTCATCTCCAGCTGCATGAAAGGCTTTTTTGAACAAGAGCAGTTGGCATAAGAGTGATGTCCAAAATTAAATTATTCCAGTGGACCAACTAAGAGTGTCAGCTTTACATAATTGTCATAGAATTATAGAATGGTTTGGGTTGGAAGGAACCTTAAAGATCATCCACTTCCAGCCACTCCACATCTTCCACTGGATCACATTGCTCGAAGTGTCATCCACCCTGGCCTTGAACACCTTCAGCGATGGGGCTTCCATGACTTCTCTAGGCAATCTGTGCCAGTGCCTCACTACCCTCGCCGTAACAGATTTCTTCCTGATATCTAATCTAAATATCCCCTCTTTCAGCTTAAAACTGTTACCTTTCATCCTATCGCTGCACTCCCTGATAAAGAGCTCCTTCCCAGCTTTCCTGCAAGCCCCTTCTAAATACTGGAAGACTGCTCTAAGGTGTCCCTGAAGCCTTCTCTTCTCCAGGCTAAATGAGCCCAACTCTCTCAGTCTGTTCTTGTGTGGGAGATGCTCCAGCCCTCTGATCATCTTTGTGGCCTCTGCTTGACTCACTCCAACACATCCATGTCTTCCTGGGCTGAGGACTTGAGAAATTTCTTTCTGAGTTTCACTAGATGTCTGAAGAAAGGTAGAAAATCTTGCTCTAGGGAACCAAGAACACTTCAGCACAGTCCAGCATTAGCTGGGAGACATTTTCATAGTCTCTAAACACCAGTGGGGATTTCTCTTCCTTTCTTAAAATAGATTTCCTTATTTTGCAAATCTGGCAATGGCTCAGTAGATAAGAAAGAGAGCCACAAACAGCTGAGAAGGTAGGTATTCCCCTACAATACAAGGCCAGCATCTACAATCAGTCAAAAAAGCCACTTTATTACCCAATAGTTCATATTAAAAACCCCGATATTTTACAGTATTATTTTCCTTAGTAAATAAATTACGAACCAAAAATATTAAGAATCAAATGCTGGCTCAATAGCTATTACCCGTTCCTTTGCTGCTGATTTTTAATGAATTACTTCTCTTGTAAATAAGCAATCAGACTTACATTGCCTGCCTAAATTCATAAAAAACATCACTTTTTTCTCATATATTGCCATGAGATACCATCCTCTGTTACAACTCATATGTATATCCTGTGAGTGGTCTGTGGCGTGTTAAATCATCCCAAAAAAAGCAGCTTTCTGCAATGAACTGCAAGCCTCAGCAATGAGTGACGGCCATGCAGGAGGTAAGCAGAGTCTGGGGTGGGTTCCAGCCCTTCTGGCTGTGATTATGCACCAGGGAAGTACCATTGTTCACATATTGCAGGAACTAATTTGCTTTCCAATTAAAATTCAGAAGTTCCCAGGCCAAATGGCTGCCCTGCTGCTCACTGCCAATATTTTAGGAAGAAATCTATAAGTAAAATGAACTGCTCACTTACCGAAGCAGTGAATATAGCGATGCCTCTGCAGGCCATTCCAGCATTGCCTTAGCAAGAATTCATAGGAGCCTCTGGGGGGCTTATTTCAGCAAGAACCACCAGGACAGCACAGGCCGGCCCTCCCTGCACATTTCTTCTTTAAAATGGGCCTTCTTTTCTAAAAGCAGTGTATTTAGAGATTTTGTCCATATGTATCTGGAGCCTTTCACTTGTATTCTAAGCATGTCAGTAAGTTGGTCACAAGTATAATTACAATGACCTCTTTTGTGCCATCCTGCATGCCCTTGGCAGGGAGAATTAGGATGGACCAGGCAGCTTCTGTACCAAATGATTAACAGTGAAAACAGGATAATCTGAATAGCAGGCCTGTCAGTTTGACGCTGATCCCGCACAATGTAACGGAATAAGCAATACACAACATTATTTATAAAGAATTACAGCAGCTTAACAAAATTAATGTCAGTACAGACGTGTACAAAAAAAATGCAGTGTCAAACTAGCCTAACAAATGTCTTCTGGTGGGATTATGAGTATGGGGGACAACAGTATCTGTGGTAAAGCCACACAATTCAGTAGGCATTGGATTTAGTACTATATAACTTTTGACTGAGAAATCAGAATGTTATAAATCAGTATATTGCATTAAATAGACTTGAAACTCTCAAAAGAAAAATTTAGATAAGAAGCTTGGTTGTAAATGGGGAATCAACACAGAAGGAATGCTTTCTTAATTGATGTTTCAGTTTGGGGCCTTCTATTGCTTTACCTCTTATCCAATGACTTAAGAAGACATGAAATCATTTCTGTGCAAGTGAATTAAAAACAGCAGAGCTGGAAACAACTAAGAGAGCCAGTGACTGTCCTTGGCTGGAGAAGAGGGACCAAGCAAACAAGCTATGTTACAACATGGCCAAACACTGTCTTATCAGTGGGCAAAAAAATACTCATATTCAACTGGACCTGGTAGAATGCAGGGCTCCAGGGTGGGAAGCAGTGAGAAAGGGCTGCAGACCTGGCAGAGCAGCTCAGTACAGCGCGAGCAGTGAGGGAATGGGCTAACATGGCCAAAGACATCAGAAAAAGTCAAATGGAGGATTCCCAGCTGCCATGTGGATCACTGTGTTGCAGTATGATTCTGGGCAGCAGGAAGCAATATTTGTTTGGGGCATTATACCGTTTGGAGAAAAAAATGGATTATGAAATTATATAAGACACCATCAGCCTGTTCTCCCTGCACTCCCTGCAGCTGACCCATCTTCTGCAGGACAAGGGCTGCTCTTGTGAACCAGGCTGTGCAGGTATATCAATAAGACCCACACTCCGAAGTGCCAGCTGTAACAGCAAGGTTCTGAATTAGGATAAGATCCAACTATCCATTCTCCACAGCTCAGTTCTTGCAGAAGCTAATTTCTTCCTAATAAGGCTGCAAGAGATTAAACCTCAAATGTGCAATGTTAGCAGAAAAAGAAATGTTCAAAGGGCAGGAACTAAAGGAAAGCTGTCCATGGCCATCAAGTCACACTAGATGCCGGATGAGTCAATTAAAAGCAGTGAAAAATGCTCAGATGTGCTGAGCAGGGCTATACGCTTTTTATTAATTGTGACTATATGGAGGATTAGATGCAACCTCTTAAGCTTGAGAGGAAAATTAACAAGAATATTCTAAAAAGCTTCAGTATCACCCCCAGGCTGATTATCACAGTCTTTCTCATGAAGAAGAGTTTCCCTTTCAGTGTGCTTTTTGTCCAGAAGGATGAAGGACATACTTATTGATGTCTTCCCATGTATAATTCTTTGTCACTACTTGTATTTTCCTTTCACAGAACAAGAGGAAATGCTGACACATCTCCAACCTTTTTCTTAGAGATTCATCAGCTAAAATAATCCTACACATGTGAATAGGAAGTTTAATTAATTCACACTCTATGATTAACAAATGTAACAAGTTAAACTAAATTAACTCATAAGACTTAATAACATGTTTTTTATTGTGATTTCAGGAAAGTTTCCTTCTATCAAAACTAGGAAGTATATTTTTAAAAACTATGAAACTGGAAGTAATGTTGTAAATTATCAAAATCAACAGAGCCTGTCAGGGAGAATTACTTCTAATATTTAAATGCTCATATTAACAAATGTTTAAGTTTGTAAGAAGTCCATTATGAAGAACGCAATAGGTATCTTTAAGTAGGAAATTACAGTAGTCCATAAGCTGACATTTCAAATGTGTTTAAGTATTGTACTGCTGATTTTGGATCAGTCCTCCCTCCATTGTTTTGACTGCTGAGCTGGGGTAGAAGGCACAACACTCCTTTAGGTTGAAAGGTCTCAGAATATATAAAGTGACCTGCCTTAGGTTTAATCTTACTGCATCATCCACTTACAAGGACCAATAAAACGCTCTCCTTCAATGGTCAAGCACAAAGAAGCCCACACTCAGCTTACAAGAAACAAAGGTCATTCAGACCAAACTGGAAAGGGTTCAGCTGCGGGAAAGAATCCCAAATGATTTTATAATAAAGTGACCACTAATGCCAATGCACACTCAAAAAAAACCACTCAAACCAAAAAGAAAAAAAAACAAACCAAAAAACACAACCAAAACCCAACTTCTGAAGCACAGGGTCTCAGATTTCTAAAATATTTAGTCATTGCACTGCCAGTTTTGAAATAAGCTCTGACTTATGCAAGACCTTAAAGCATGCTTTTGATAAGTGGCTCCTATGCTTCTCCACCACCAAATCAGACAAGACAGACAGGAGTGCCAGCCTGAGACCAGTGACATAAATAAGCTTGTATCAGAATGAAGAACAGTGGAATGTCAGTCTGAACTACTAAGCAAGAAATTAATAAAACATTTAGAAATACTGAAAAGCTTTAACTATCATCTATTAAAATTTATGGGTTTCCCATGACTGCCAAGTTTTGCATGGCTCACGCACTTCCCCATCGGAGAGGGAAGAGATAAAAAGTCAGGGAAATGGGTACAGCTGCAAACAGTGCAGGCAAAACAACAACTGTCCCTCCACGGCTGCATTCCACAAGAGCCAAGAGAACATCCTAGCTTTGCCTTCTCTTTCTTTCCTCTGAAGTGGGCAGGAACTCCTGCTGGAGCAGGGTCCTGCATCACAAGCAGTCAAACCAGCAGCTGTCTGTCCAGGTCACTCTGCACACACAGCATGGAAACCTCACAGCCTGTACAGGTGAAATCATGCTGGGATGTTCACCTTCCCAGGTTTCAATGCTGCTATAACTTACAGTGAGATACCAAGGTGAGGTCCCTTATTTTCTCAAATGCCATTAATGGCTACACTAGTATTATTTTTTTAAACATCTCCTTGTTTCTAATTAAAGATGGATTTTTATTCTTATAGAAAAATGAAGCAGCTGGCTGAGGGTAAGCATGTTAGTGGCCTCTTCAAAGACCTTTACAGGCATTAGTAACAACATCATTGATGATACTAATTTTAAAATCTGTTTTTCTCCAAATGGAAAATGGCAGATTTGTTTCAAATAAACATTTCTCTTTAAGCTTTTCAAGGGTTATTATGTATAAGGCAAGTATACAGAGAAGACTATTTATAAATAAATAATATATACAAATAGGCAATAAGGTATTTATTAATCAAAATGTATAATTACCCTAACAGAAACAAATTTGGGCTAATGCAGAACAGTGATCATATTGCATAAAATAAGCAGTCACAAAGCTGATAACCTCTGTGAGAAGGCTATAAATTGCAAAGAAAACAAAATCTTGCTACTTTACATTAACTTTGTTTGTTAGATACACAGCTTCATGGGAGACAGGGAATATAGACTGTGCAGGAAAATTAGCAATATTCATTTTCTGCCAAGGTCTCTCCCACCATTTTCTTTCTCGAATGCTGCATCAACTGAACTAAAGAAGTCACATAAACCCACCAGTGTAAAAATGGAAATATTTGTGCTGGATCCGTAGCACTAGGAGCCAGCATACTGAGCACTGGTCTTCTACAGGTGACAGGATGCCCGGCCTTTATGCTGTCTGCTGTTCCCAGTAAAGGAAGTCCTTGGAAACCGCTAGAATTATCTACCCAAGACTGGCAAATGGTAGCAATAAATATTCACATCACAGTGCTCGCTTGCTCAGCCTAGAGACACCGCCTTTATTTAATGGTTTACATAAGTTACTTATTACCTCACCCACAAGTCTCTGGGGCTCCAGGATCCTGCCTGGGGCGGATCAGGCACTCTCCCAGGTGAAATGAAGCTGCAAATTAGAGCAGTATGAACCTTGGTTTGGCCTGAGCTGTTTTCACACCTGAGAAGGGAACTGGCTCCAACACTCAGTGAACCATCTGGCTCTTAATTAGTATTAAAAGGGAAATCAAAAGGAGAAGACAAGCCACCTTATGCAGACAGGCTTATGTCCATCAAACCATAAATATTTGCCATCTGACACTGAGAACCAACATTTGTCATCCAAAGGGAAGAGCGGCAACTGCTAGGGCACTGTGTGTTACTGCACGCAATTGAGTAGATGCCTAAAGGAAGACACTGGTGTGCTGAAGACCATCCAAAGAAGGGCAAGAGAGCTGGGGAAGGGTCTGGAGCACAGAGGGTATGGGAAGCAGCTTAGGGAACTGGGGCTGTTTAGTCTGGAAAAAAGGAGGCTGAGGAGACACCTCATCAATCTCTGCAGGATCCTGAAAAGAGGTTGTACTGAGGCAGGTGTTGGTCTCTTCTCCCACGTAACAAGTGATAGGATGAGAGGAAATGGCCTCAGGCTGCAGCAGAGGAGGTTTAGATTGGATATTAGGAAAAATTACTTCTCTGAAAGAGTGGTGAAGCATTGGAACAGCCTACCCAGGGAAGTAGTGTAGTCCCCATCCCTGGAGGTGTTTAAAAGCCACATGGATGTGATTCTTAGGGACCAGGTTTAGCGGTAGAGTTGGCAGTGTTAGTTTAAAGGTTGGACTTGATGATCTTAAATATCTTTTCCAACCTAAATGATTCTATGATTCTATTTTCCAGGCACGGTCTTAAAGCCAGAGACTGCTCATGCTGACGACTGATCACAACTGATTCCAAGTTTTTACAGATGGTGTCTAATTCAAGCACTTCTATTGACGTGGGTGCTTTTGTATGAGTTTTAAGACATTTCTTCATAATGGCAGATTAGCAAGTACCCCTTTTGGTAGGTAAGGTAGAGTCATTGTTCTAGAGAATTACAAAATTCTTACGCCTAATTCTGAAACTCACTGTGGGTGATACTCTAAGAATGTAATGAGAGTATATACTGCCAACAATAACTAATGTTGGTTTTGTTTGGCTAGTAAATATTCATTGCTTTCAATTTATTTATTTATTAATTCTATATTTTTCCTTTCAATAGTCACAAACCCCCCACGTTACATAGACTTTGGACTTTCAGAGACAGGAACTGTGGCACTGGCTGTAAGACTAAGGATAGCTAAAGCGAGACCAGTGGAATTCATTTATTAAAGCTAAGGTCCTTACCAATACATTCCAGATTCTCTTGCTGCCACAAACAGTTAAAATGCTTTTCACTCTCACAATAAAAATAAATAAATAATTTGATAATACTGAAATAAAACAAATTCCTATTCAGACACACCATATTAGATACTCACTAAAAGTGAGTATTTTGGGTTATCAGGTAAGATAACAAGCAATTATAATGCACTTTTTCCCAGTTTCACCTGACACAGAAGTGCCAGTCAATAATACCGCCCCTCTACAAACACACTGCAGTAAAATCAAATGCAGCCCTGCAGCACTGTGAGCTCCCAGAGTATCAGCCATGTGGATGAGAAGTGCCTCTGTCTAGCTCTAACTGTATTTATCTCTGTGCAAAATAAAACCTCTGACCAAGCTGTGCTAAATACATACGTTTTCACAGACTGATTCATCTCTAATGCAAGTTAATGCAAGTTTTAATGATCTCAGGGAATCTTTAGATCAGGATCTAGGTTGTGTTCATGATTCTGAAAGCATGAAATGACTCATAACTTCTTATCTTTTCCTCAATGATTTTATAAAAAGAATTAAGTTATTTGGAAGTTCTTAAACAACCTTTCAGAACTGAGACATCATAGGCACTTGCAAAAACAAAACAAAAATCTCAGAAAACCAGCAATAACAAAATGGGAGGCATTATTTCTTTTGCATTAGTCTACTGCACATAGCTAATAAAAACTTGACAGAGACTCTCTGATTAGAAAGTCACCTGTGAGTTCTTCACATAACACATCTCAGTGCCTTATATTACCCTCGATCTTAAAAGCTTCACAAAGGTTTGGAGCACTGGATTTATTCCACTGCTGGTATCACAGAATCACAGAATAACCAGGTTGGAAGAGACCCACCAGATCGTCGAGTCCAACCATTCCCACCAATCCCTAAATCATTCTCCTAAGTACCTCATCCACCCTCACCTTAAACACCTCCAGGGATGGTGACTCAACCACCTCCCTGGGCAGACCGTTCCAATGCCTAACCACCCTCTCCATGAAGAATTTGTTCCTAATCCAAGCCTAAATCTCCCCTGACAGAGCTTGAGGCCATTCCCTCTCGTCCTGTCCCCTGGCACTTGGGAGAGGAGGCCAGCTCCCTCCTCTCCGCAACCTCCCTTCAGGTAGTTGTAGAGAGTAATAAGGTCTCCCCTCAGCCTCCTCTTCTCCAGGCTAAACAACCCCAGCTCTCCCAGTCACTCCTCATAAGATTTGTTCTCCAGCCCCTTCACCAGCTTTGTTGCTCTTCTCTGGACTCGCTCCAGAGCCACAACACCCTTCTTATGGTATGTTACAGGCACTGCTACAGACACCAGCTCAGATTAAATCACACAGGACTGCTGCCTGTCCTGTATTGCTGGGTCATTCCTGTGCTTGCATAATAGCTTGAATGCTTGACAGATTTGTGTTCCACTCTCATAACCACATGTGAGGCACTGTGCTTGCTCAAGCTAACAAAGGACAGGCTATAAAACATCTGGACCTGCAGGTCCTTTGTTGGTGCTTCTCAGAGCTGAATCTCAGGCTGGTCCTGGGATTTTCACTATTAGGTCTGCTTGCAAGATGTGAATGCTCAACAGCTTAATATTTGTGAAAGCAGAGGTTCAGTTCCACTTTGTGCCACATCAAGTGAGCAACACTGCTAAGAAAGCAGAGTGGGCTCCTCATTCTGTGCAGCTCACGGGCTGCTGCACATTGCTTTGTGCTTACCATGGATACCCATAAACACCCTTCATCGCCAGTTACACAACTGCAAGTCAGTGGTAACTTCAAAGAAATAATTGGATTTACACCAGTGAAAAGGAAAGGTAAAGGAGCAATGCAGCAGTTCCTAAATACAATTAATCCAACAACAATCAGGACAAAATATAAAAATAAGATATATTCAACAATATGCCCTTACAATACTGAGTCTGTAGAAGACATTACAGCAACTTGACCAAGTACCCGGTATAATTCCATTAATGTTGGACAGTGTAAACTATAGCTGAAGTTACTTTATTATCCACTGCACCTCATTAAATATACACTGTCACAGGACTCTTAGAACTACTATGAATAAACCTGCCTTTTGCTCATCTTGTTGACAAATACATCACAAATATTTAAGACAATAAAGTATCCTAAAATAAAAAATTTTGCTCCAGGACATTAATTTCAAAATCATCACTGACATTGCAAAAGACCTGGATTTCTTTCTTGGCACGCTTTTCTTTAAGGATTGGTGTTCGTAAATTATTTTACCATGTAACCACTGAGGTTACTGCCTTAGTCTGTCCTTGCTTGGCTGCCATTAAGTGTGTGTAGGAGAAGCTGTGAGGATGCAGCACAGCACCCTTAAGCTCCATTTTCTTCCCTGAGAAGAACGCGACACAGATACTGACACAGGATATTTTTGTAGGGCGGGTGTTAAACCAGCCAAACTGAGGCCTTGAATGCTGCCATGCCAGAGCCGGCACATCACAGGCAAAACCAGGGGTGGTTCTGACCACAGTCTGCGAGCCGACTCCGTCATCACACACCGATGTACTTCCCTGGGGTCTGCTGGACCCTCCTGCAGCTCCGCTCCCAGTGGTGCCTACAGCAATATTGATTTTCCAAACCAGGAGTTCTCAGGTGGGGTTTTAAACTGGTACAGCCATGAAGGCCAGCACATCCAATCGTCTCTCTCCTCCCTGCACTCATAATGTGAATTAATAATGTAACACAGTAAATATAAAATAGAGACTAAAATAATGAATATGAGCAAGCAGTGTGCCCAGGTGGCCAAGAAGGCCAACAACATGCTGGCTGTATCCGTATCAGGAATAGTGTGGCCAGCAGGAGTATGGAAGTGATTGTGCTCCTTTACACAGTGCTGGTGAGGCCACACCTCGAATCCTGTGTTACATTTTGGGCCCCTCACCACGAGAAATACATTCAGGGTCTGGAGCACGTCCACAGAAGAGCAAGAGAGCTGGGAATGATTTGGAGCACAATAGTTATAGGGAGCAGCTGAGGGAGCAGGGGCTGTTTAGTCTGGAGAAGCGGAGGCTGAGGGGAGACCTCATCACTCTGCAGCTTCCTGAAAAGAAGGTTGTGGTAAGGTGGCTGTTGGTTCTTCTCCCAAGTAACAAGTGATAAAACAAGAGGAAATGGCCTCAAGTTGCACCAGGGGAGGTCTAAACTGGATATTAGGAAATATTACTTCACTGAAAGGTTTGTCAGGCATTGTAACTGTTTGCCTAGGGAAGTGGTGGAGTCACCATCCCTGGAGGTATTTAAAAGATGTGGCACTAAGGACATGGTTTAATGGTGAGGTTGGCAGTGCTGGGTTTGCAGTTGGACTTGATGATCTCAAATGTCTTTTCCAACCTACACAATTCCATGATTCTGAATTCTAAATGAGCAAGATGGCATAGCTCCATCATTGCTCTCTTCAACTACCTGAAAGGAGGTTGTGGAGAGGAGGGAGCTGGCCTCTTCTCCCAAGTGACAGGGGACAGGACGAGAGAGAATGGCCTCAAGATCCACCAGGGGAGATTTAGGCTTGAGATTAGGAAAAAGTTCTTCACGGAGAGGGTGGTTAGGCATTGGAACGGTCTGCCAAGGGAGGTGGTTGAGTCACCGTCCCTGGAGGTGTTTAAGGTTAGGGTAGACGAGGTGCTTAGGAGCATGATTTAGGGACTGGTGGGAATGGTTGGACTCGACGATCCAGTGGGTCTCTTCCAACCTGGTTATTCTGTGATTCTGTGATAGCTGCACAAAACACACACGAACGTCTTCTAAAAAGGACAAAAGGAAATGTAGGAAAGCTCTGGTCTGGCTAGCAAGTCACAAGTGATACAAGGACTGAGGGTTTCACATGGCAGGCTGGACAAGGTGGCAGCCACAACCCCCTTGGGAGCTGAACATCACATGGCTGATGCCCACGCTGGCACAGGACAAACCTCTGTTTCACGTGCACACACAAACTTAGCACCAACTTACAATGATAATAATTCAAATTTGTCCCATCACAATTGGAAAGATAAGCAAAACGAGCAGAAAACAAGAGAGAGACGAAATGTGGAAGAACAACCTTAAATTACATTTAGAAGCTTCTATGTGGACTCAGTTTTTGAAGTAATTTTAATAACAGAACAGTCATCTCCAGAACAATGTCATGAGGTAGCTTGCTAATAAGCTTTTTTCACTCACTAATTAATAATAAGCATTCATCTTATACTCCCAGTTAAATGGTGTCAGTAGTCACTACGCTGCATTTTAATTCTGTTAAAAATCCCTATTTTAATCCCATTAGCTAAACAGTAGCCACTCCAGTTGGAAGCTTTTTTAAGACAAACATCAGCGGATGGCTTTCTCAATAAACCAGCAGCCAATTCATTCATGCGCTATCACCTTTACTTGAAATTCAGTGCCCTCCCATACTGCACTGGTATCTAATGAGTGCACTTTCATTTACACCTATGGAGCTCTTTTGATTTCAATTAAATTATGAGGATCGAAAGGAGCAGAATTTGACCTTCTGGGTATAGCCAGGTAGAAAGAACAAGCTGCATAGTATCTTGGAGTCAAATCTCATGCATCTGGTCATAAACTTCTCTCCAATGATGGATTAAATTAGCCTGTGTAACAGACATCAGAGCAAAAAGCTTAATGTGTTTTGATGTTGAGATGAGCTACATACAAATTATTAGGAAACAAATAATCATAGTAAATTACAGTTCACAGCCGAAAACAAAAGAAAGTGCCTTAATATTAATAGTTTTTCTCACCAGTAATTTCCAGGAACCCTTTCTGTTCCTCTCTGGCTTAGGTAGTGAAACACAGTCTGCCTTGCCCCCAAAACCTGTGGACAGGCCACCTCTCTTTTGTATGCAGCTCATACCGAAAAGCTTTTCATGCCATAGACTTGAAGCTAGGATGGCAGAGGAGCCTGGAGCCGGTCCCTTCTGCTATTGCTTGGCAAGGGCTTATTACTTCACTCATGCCACACGCTCCACGGCTTGCAGCGTGATGAACAATGCCTGTGCCTGTGCCTCACTGCAAGGTTCTGGGTGATGTTGGCTCTTAGCTTGAAATAAGTAGTCCTCAATAGTTGCTAAATAAAGCAGAGGGTGTCTTCAAAGACACAGTAATAAAACAAAAAAGAGTTCAAATTTTCTCTGTGTTTTCTTGATGGTTGAAATGAAATCAACAAACATAAAAATTATTAAAATATCCTATAGCAAACCTGGTTTGCCCATTAATGCTCAGCTGGCATTTAGAACTCAGGGCCACATGAAGTATTAAATGCATTACAGAACTGCAATATGTGTTTTTAGTAGACAGCAACTGATGCTATATATAAAAAAAAAATACTAAAATTCTACTTTTCTGTACATGAAAGGTCAGTTTAAGAGGATCAGAATGGCACGCCAAGCTTTACAACAGCACAGAAGGAATGCTCCTTTGGCATTAAGGCAGTTTTGCTGTGTGTTTTCATGACATCACCTTTAAACACAGTCTTACACTCACTTCTCCACAGCACAGCTCTTTCAGTGCACACACTGGACAATACTTCAGGGACAGCTATTTGTATCTTTGTTCCTCATCCTTTCTTCATGCTCTTAAGAACAGTTTTATTTACTGCACACTGTTTTAAGCCTCAGAAACAAGGAGGACTCTCCATGTTTCTACCGGTATGAGAGAGCTGCTGCAGCCCTTCCTCTTGGAGATGCCCTGCCAGTCTCTGCTCTCCTGCCTAGAAACATTTGTTCTCACCCCTGGGACACCAAGTAGCTCCATGCTGAGCATTCCAGCCACTCATAGTGAGGTGGCTCCTGAAAGCTGAAGGCATTCCCCACCACAGGATGGGCTGTGTTCTTCCAAAAGCTGATGTGTAGGGTAAATCCACCTGGATTCTCAGGAGGCTGGGAAAAAACCTCCTTGCTGAAAGAATGGCCACTCCACACCGACCCTCAGTGCACTCTTCTTCTGAAAGGGCGAGAATGCTTCAAAATGGAAGGCAATCAGAAGCTACAATCCTAGGCAAAGAATTGAGGATTTCCCCCTCTAGTCCTAATAGTCTTGAGAAGAAAATATGTTTCAGGGAAGCAATGAGAAACCGGAAAAAATCAGTTCAGGACCTAAAGTTTTGTGAATGCACAAGCTTTTTCAGGAGACCAAAGAAGCAAATGGCAGGTCTGGAGAAATCCTTGTGTACCTGAAAAGATCTGTTTTTTTTATGTTGATGTTTCATATTTTGATTCTAGGTAAACTCGAAAAAGATAAAAAATCACCCTTAAGCAGCTTTCCAAAGAGACAGTATCCATCCATGCAGCTCTTCCATAAGGAACAGCTTTGCCCTTCATTCTTCATGAAGCTCACCCATAAGGCATGAGGTCAGGACCTCCACACAGCTGAGCATCCCAGCCAAATGCAGAGATCCCAGCTGCAAGACCAGCCCTGGGGCTGCTCTGGTCCAGTGCAGGTCTGCAGACACTGCTGTCGATGTCAAGCCTGCGCTCCACATGCAAAGCAAACTGAAGGCTGTACCAGGACAGTTATCAGTGCCGGTCACTGTCCCAGGGTGAAGAGACCAGCATGGCACAGCTGAGGAGGAAAAGTACAATTTACAGAACGTGCTGAGGTTCAAAGCTCTGCTTGCCTGAGCTGGGGACTGCTGTGAGTTTCTGATGCAGTGTGATGTGGAACAGGAGCCTGAGCAAGAGCTGGCTAGAGCTATCACCCAGCTGCTGGGCTCCAGGAGCAGCAGGAGCAGTACAGGTCCCTGCAGCAGCCCCTGTGTGCTGAGGGCTTACAGGAAACATCAAGCTGCTTATTAAAAAAAAATCCTGATGTGGCAACCAAGCTGCTATGACAATAGGACTCAATGGGGAGTTAGGTGCAACCTCCCCTTCACAGGGAGTCTGAGGGCACTGTTTGCTGAACCTATTGCCAAGAAGGCCCGCATGCAAGCAGTTTCTGTATTAACAAGAAATACTAATTCTCTTCAGACTCTGAAAAGGAAAAAAAACTAACTGAAAGAGTTCTTCGTTGTGATGTTTGCCTTCATACTGCTTCATAGAGTCCCTGCCTTCACTCACTGCCTCCTGTCAAATACATGAGTATCATGATGCTTCCTAAACACACACATCACTTGAAACATGCTCTGCTCAACCTCATTTCCAGTTTCACCTGCTCCAGCATGAATTATTCCACTACACATCCATCAGAGGGAACCAAGAAGCCACAGGAGGTAAACATGAACCTGGCACCACCATGTGCTGAGAGTTTTTCAAAGTCATAAAACTCCTTAATGCTTTGCATTTTGATTGCTGAAATTTTCCAGTTCTTCTACTACTGTGAGAATGGAGCAATCTTTATGATCAGCATGAATTCAAATTTTTATGCATGTATTAATGCAAATCTGTATTTTTATATATATACACCTATACATTTATACATGCACACACACAAATTATGTGTTAGAGACAAGGGCTGATAATAGGTTTTTGTACTCAATGCTGAAGTGCTTTTTCTTAACCTTAAAGAAAGAATCAGCAAAATTCTCCATTGTAAATTAGATGGAAGAAAAGGATGGATAGAAGCTAAGAGGTAGCTTCTGTAGATGATCTAATACTCAGACTTATGAGCTCATTAGAAATAAAATGATTGTTCTTTCTTGTCAACTATGAACATTTGTCTTAAAAGATGTTGTATTTTAGGTAAGCATTTATTAAGAAGAACAAACTCATTGTATTCTGTTAATCTTACATTTCTGTTAGTGCCAGTTACATTTTTTCATGCTGTTCACCCCATGCAGCCAAAGTCAGTGCATTCAGACTAATGGACTAGAAAAATGCAACATAGTTCCAAAAGGACACAATTTCTTTTGCTTTAAGGTCTCCCAGAGCTCCTCTAAAGCTATATAAAAATAGTCCACTCATTGGAATAAAAGGGAAGGACATACTCGATACAGAAAATGTTCAAAATAGGATGAAAAGGACAGGTAAAGACTTGTCTGTAAAGAGTCACTAAGTAGGTCAGTTTAAAACAGAGATAAAATGTCATAGATATGTACAAAATCCTGGGTGACATGGAGAAGATGGATTGGAAGCAGCTTATCGTCATCTCCAGTGCAAAAAAACGAGAGCTCCAAATAAACCTGGCATCAGAGAATAATTTCTGATAGCACAATATGTTAATCCTGCCTCTCAGTTTCTCCCTATGTGACCCTATAACTTATTAGAATGAGTTTAGTGTGACTAGTCAGAATCAAATCTATCAGAAGTAACTAAGATTTATCTAATCTCAAGCTAATCTGACAGCCATCATTGATAAGTATTTTTTCTGCTTTAACCTTATTTATGAACCATATTCCAACTGCAGGAGCTGTGTAGAAGGAAATGTAAGTCCTAAGAAACACCCATCTCCTGCCTTCTTACACCTGATCTAATTTTGTTCCCTGGGGTAAGGCAGTGCCTGAGATGGCAGAGGAGCTGACGGGCATCAGAGTGGAGAATGAAGATGACCACAGAAAAGTCTTTCTGCTGTGACGCAACACACAATACTGAAAGGTGGAAAAAACAAGAACTACCCAAAACACTGCTTTGTATGGGATTAAAGAAACCTTAGGAGTATTTTAAAGTGCCATATTCTGAATAAGGGATGTAGATCTCAATGTTTCTGAAGACAGCTGTGGACCAGAGCCAAATCCAGTCACGACCAATGTAATCCCATTTAGCTCCATGCACTCTGAATTTCCCACAAATTAAGCAGCCCTTTAAGCTACTGCACAAAACATACACCTTACAAGTAGGGCCGTCACTTAAATGTATCAGAAACTTTTTTCTTTGCTGTATTTCATGCAAAGTCAGTTAAACTGAAGAAAAAGGGCAAGAGGGGCACAGATTATCACCTAGTTTTTGTTTCTTTGGTTCTTCCCCCTACCCTTCACCATGAATAAAGGCTGATGTCCTTGATGAATTTTATACAAAGAATGCCATTATAAAACAAGGATATCTTGGACAAGGACTAAATAGGGTGTGACACTTTGCATCACACCTATTTATGCTAACTCTATGCACATAAAAATAGCAGTGATGATTAAAAAGCACCAGCAGCTCTTAAGCTCTGACTGGTAGTTCCAGGATCTTAATTTTTACCTTGTTGAAGTTAACATATTGTTGCTATTATAAATGGAAATAACCATTCAGCAGCAGAGTCTTAATGACATCCCATTAAAAAGAGTGCCTTTCCCTGGCAAAAAGGAGCAGACACTGGTGAGCCTTGCAAAATGCACAGAAATAATTTAAAGGAGCTTCTGTGCACAGATTTGAAAGCTGATGTGCTAGCAGAGGCAAGCACATCAGTGTTCATTTTGTGTGGCCTCTTTTATAGCTTTTACACTTCTGCAGGAATCCTGAAATGTAGCTTTACCAGGAAAAAAACCTCAGTACTTGGAAAAATACTGCAGCATCTGCAACTATGGAAAAACAACTAAAGAAAACCCTATTTTATGGCACTAAGAAGAAGTCCTACAAATACATGCATATTAAATGAAGTTTGCTTTCAGATTTCACGATGACCACTGTTCCTAGAATGGCACACCAAGCAGAAGCCCCTACTGGGGTCCAAGTCTGTGACGCTCCATGAAGATTGTCTTTGTCCTGGAGACAATTCTGAGTCAAATCCTCTGTTCTAGGATACATTTACATACCATATTGCTATACAGACCACATCAATATGAGGCTACAAACACAATGTATCTATATTTTAGCATTTCTCACCTAAACTGTTATCCTGTTATTTAGTGTTTGGTAAAAAATGCCCCTCAAAAAATAGTTTGTTTCCCATTTCTTCTTCCACTCAAAAACCAAAAGACAGTTCTGCTTAACTGTCATTCCAAGATACTAAAAATCATACTGACTTGCACAGGACTTCTGATCCAATTTGTTTTAATACTTAAACCCTACTTGAAAAATTAAAAGCATTGACCTGTTTAAATAAATAAGTTTTGCTGAGTTGTAGAAGTCTGAAGAAGATTATTAAACCTTGGAATGTTATTAATATTGATCATAACTACATTTCTGTACTATAATGATTCATCTTCCTGCTCACATACAGGATTACATTTTCTTATTTCATGAGACAAAGAATGCATCTGTGAATCAATAGTGGCCTCCCTGCTATGCCCAGAGCTGGGCAAGGCCAAGCAGAGGGCACAGTGTGGCTCCCTTGGCCACCAGAGGCAGGTACAGTCTGGGGCTCTGCATAGGACATATACACATCCTTACCATGGAGCAGGAGGTGGGATTGGGTAGACCCTCCAATCCTAAAACACACAGAATCATTGAGGTTGGAAAAGACCTTTAAGATCATCAAGTCCAACCATCATCCCAACACTACCATGCCTAGTAAACCATGTCCCGAAGTGCCATGTCTACGTGCTTTTTGAACACCTTCAGGGACAGAGACTCTAGGCAGCCAGTTCCAATGCTTCACCATTCTTTCAGTAAAGACTTTTTCTAATACCCTACCCAAATCTCCCCTGGTGCAACTTGAGGCCATTTCCTTTTGTCCTACCGCTTGTTACTCAGCAGAAGAGACCAATATCCACCTCATTACAACCTCCTTTCAGGTAGTTGTAGAGATCTATGAGGTCTCCCCTCGGCCTCCTTTTCTCCAGACTAAACAGTCCCAGGTTCCTCAGATGCTCCTCATAAGATTTGTTCTCCACACCCTTGATCAGCTTTGCTGCCCTTAAACATGAGTTACCGCAGGTGCGCAGGGCTGTCCTACAAGGAGACAGGCATGCAGATCACTCTGCAGGACAAGCCTTTGAAGCAATACTTTCTAATCTGTCACAGGACAAAACAGGGATGAAAGGTGGGAAAAGGTACCTGGGACCACCAAGGAAACTGTGTCCAGTTCTGGGTTCTCCAACTCAAGAAAGACGAGGAACCACTGGAGAGAGTCCTGCGGAGGGCATGGAGATGATGAGGGGACTGGAGCATGTCTCTTATAAGGAGAGGCTGAGAGCCCTGGGGCTGTTCAGCCTGGAGAAGAGAAGGCTGAAAGAAGATCCCATCAGTGCAGATCAATATCTAACAGGGCATGGTGGGCTGAGGGGAAGGATGGGGCCAGATTCTATTTAGTGGTGACCAGCGACAGGATAAGGGGCAATAGGCACAAACAGGAGCATGGGGAGTTCCACCTGAACATGAGGAAAAAACACTCCACTGTATGAGTGATGGAGCACTGGAACAGGCTGCCCAGGGAGGTTGTGAAGCCTCCTTCTCCGGAGATATTCAGAACCTGCCCGAACATGCTTCTGCACAACCTGCTCGAGGTGACCCTGCTTTAGCAGGGGATTGGAGTCCAAGAGGATCCAGGACCCCCTGTTCAGGCTATACCTCCAACACCTGCCCGACCCTCTCCTTTCCCCATGGATCCCTGTGGATCCTCAGAATCCAACAGATTCCCACTCCTCCATGCCTCCTCACTAGGCATCTCTTTCCCTTCTTGCCATGTGCCCATGCAGGCAGGGACCAACATGCGTAGCCCCTCAGAACAAGGCAAATCATGAAAGCTCACGACATGGCATTGTTTACCCATGGATAACAGCATCCATGCCCATGACATTATCTTCCCTTCCTCCTGTGCACACTAGCTGGGTGCTCTCTACATCAAGTGACTGCCCTCCAGAGTGGGTGACCACACAAGCTTTGCATCAAACATCCATACGGCAAGGAGCCTCCAAACACAGGTGACATTGTGCCACACCGCTGAACTATCACAAGGCTCAAGCTGCACCCATCCTCCCCTCCAGCCTCAACTTACAACTTTCCCAACAACTATCACATACTAATCCTTGAACTCCACCTCCTGCATGTGATCATAAGCATTACAAAGCCCGCCTGTTACAAGCCAAAGAGATTATGGGATGTTATGCCACTGAGCAGGAATATCTAAGCAAAAATTATATTCTTCAACAAAATCCATTTTAGGGCAATTTTGCTCTTCCATCACCCTAAAGAACTCTTCACCCTTTGTTTCACATGTTCATGAATTTGTAATCAACCTCTTGCAAGCGTTCATTCAGAACATCATGAAGTACTCATGTATTTCACAAATCTCACTGCATAACGTGGCAAGAACCCTCCTGGCACGTGCCTGGAAAGCATGGCACATTGCCATGCAATATGTCACTGTGCCATGTCACACAGAAATCTTAGCTTCTTCTGCAGCATTTGGCTGTAGGAGACTGCAACTCGTCTGTTGAAATGGCTGAACATGAGGAGGAGCATGTAAACTTACAGCGAAGACAAAGAAAAGTTGTCGATGCCTCATCCCAGGAGGTGTTCAAGGCCAGGTTGGATGAGGCTTTGAGGAACTCGATCCAAGGTGTCCCTGCCCATGGCAGTGGGGGTGGAACTAGATGGTCTTTAAGGTCCCTTCCAACCCAAACCATTCTATAATTCTAAGATGCTATGATTCTAAGAGGTTCACAGCATTAGGCAGAAATAAATGCACTAGCAGCACCCTTGCTGCTCTCAGGTACTTATCTATTAGTTCGGCACCTATACCCTGATTAGCTATGAAAACCATCAGCCATTTCTAGAAAAAAAATTTGGAATGGTTTACAAGACAGAGCAGGTTACACTGCAGGACACTTCTGCGAGGAAAAAAGAAAGACCATTTCATATTTCTAGTTCATAATTAATATCCAGCCTACGAAGCACCAGGAAGATAAAACGACGTTATTCCTACAGGAGAAAGCACTGATGGATTTAGGAAAAAAAAAATCCTTCTCCATATATGGGCTGTGAAAATTTTCCCCACTTAAGACAACGTGTGGGATCATATTCACAGACACAGAAATATGTTCTGTTCCCTGACACCCACAGTCCTAGAACACCGGGCTGAAGTGCTGGCAAGAATAAGAACCATTTGTTAAGCACAAAAAATGTCTCACGTAATTAGAGAACTGCTGAAAGCTACCAATTTAGTACTCAGGCTTTAAAATGTAAGATTTTTTTTTATTGTAACAACAGCTAAAGCTTCAGTATGCCTAGAGGTGGGAACGCCTAACGCACGCACCATACAGTTTGATCAGTGTATCAAATACATGAGGCAAAATTAAACACAAGGTACAAAGAGATTTCAACACCACTCAAACAACACCTTTTGCAGATTTCATGCCCATTACAAAGTGAAGTTGCCCACCAGGCACCAAGAAGCCCCTTCCTGCTGGGGTGACATGTTCCCCTCCCCAGCCTCATCCATTTCCCCCCAGCTCCTCCAGCCTCCAGGCATCGCTCCATAAACATCCCCATGGTTCCCTCTTGACATGGCATTGCTCCAGCTCCTTCTCAAACTGTCTGGTCACCAACAGTATAGAAGACTATAAACGTCCTGCAAACCATCTACCAGGGATGAAGAGCAGCCTCTGCCTAATAGGCCTTTTAATGGTCAAATGCTGAGAAGTGCAATGAAGAGGAGATCCCAGGCTGTTGCTCTGCTCATTCTGGTGTTAGGAAGCAGTGGATGGTGCCAGTGTTACCAGGATGCTCGATCCATTCCTCAGACACAACATCCCTCATCCTCCTGGGGTGCAGGGTGGGTTTATCACATTCATTCCCTTCCACCGGTGCTTGCCATCCCTTTTCTCATTCCTTCACCCTCCTTCCTCCATCCCTGTTCAAGTAAATAACCCACCCTGAATTACTTTTCCCAGTCGGTATTCAGTGTTCATGACTCCTCCACAATAGCTGCAGGCAGGGCTGAGCACAGCCCTTCTGCCTGGTCCTCGTGTCCCTCCCTCCCTGGCACAGTGCATGTGTTTCATCCAAAACCGGAATGCTTGGCCTTGATGATCTAAGAGGTCTTTTCCAACCTAGTGATTCTATGATTCTATGTGCCATTGAAAACAGAGCATACGGCATTTGAATGTGCTTTTTTAATGTATGAGAATAAAGTGATGCAAGAGAGAAGCAAACAGTGGGAGGGACTGGTGGGGTTTGACCCCAGAAGAGGTGGAGCTGGAGCTCCTGGCCCTGTCAGGGCAGCCATTGCTGCCACCCCTTGCTTTGCCACCAGAATCTGCCAGCCGCAGCTCCACACCTTGGCCACCAAAAGGCACCAAGAGATCCTCTCATCTCTTTACAGTGCCTCCTCAGCCTAATGGCTAAGATCCCACGAGGGATTGCTCACCTCCAACAACAATCAAGACCCAACGCTTACCACAGATGAAATAATGCATGCTGAGGAAAGGACAGACAGCACTGATGATGGCCTCTCATGTAGCTTCTGACACGACACAAGTCAGGTGTTAGGACAGCGGGTTCCTCTCAGAGCAGTTTCTGGCATGTAACCTTTCTCTTGGCATGCCATCATCTTTCTTCCACAGTCTTCCCCAAGTAAATTGCAATAAAAAATTTTAAAAGTGCAAAACCACATGACAACAAAGCAGTATTTTAAAATCAGCAGCTGAAAAACAACCCAAGTCAACCAAAGCTTTAAATTCCACTCGATTCTCCGTTTCAGAGCGGCAGTCTCCAGGGAACGGAGCATCAGCTACGTGGCTTGAGGTCAGTGCTGCCAACTCCGACTGTCAGTGAGGAGACGGGCACGCACTGCTCTGCTATGTTGCTCATGACATTGCACAACATTGACTTCTGAGCTCACACATATTTCCGTTTATCAAAATGCTCTTTGAGTGCGTATTTTATACCTGGAAGATTGCTCTATTGACTGCTCTATTTATAATCTGTGTCTCATCTCCCAAGAATCAAACTTCAGTAATAAAGTAAGCATCAAAGATTTCACAAGTGTGCCTTTGCATCTTAAACACATCATTGAAAAAACAGTAATCACTAACAATTTACATGACATAAAGCCGAGTGTTTGTTTGCATCCATGGGAACTTGCACAGCGCACACAGCCCCACAGGAGTCCCACTGACTGTTTCACACATCTTGATTAGTGCATCTGAATAAATGGTATTGCTGTTTGCCACCCAACTGAGAAACATCCAATTTTTTCTGCCCACTGTCTCCTATACTTATAAAAGGCTAAATCCTCAGATTTGCTTTGCACTAGATCTCATTTTCATTTATTTTCACATTTTTATTGGGACGGGTGTGGAGCAAGTAAAAACCATTTTACTCCAATAAGCTCAAACTTCTGTAGCTCTATATTCCTACACTCTGGATACGAGTTAACTAAAGGATGAAGAATGTTCTCCTCCTCATAATAAAAAAGAGCAGCCTTCCTGAGCTTATGCCTTCCTTTCCTTCTCTATTCACCGTAACTTGACCTATTAATATTTTACTTGCTCCATCTCACCAGAGCACCTCTCGAGCTGTACGGATTTTATGCTCCTTTACTTCCCTAATTTTGCACTTAGCTACAAAACTGCCAGTGGCAGCCTCTCCTTAGGGCTGGCAGACCTCTTACACAAAGTTGCAAACCAGCCTAATTTACAGCTCTTTCCATGTGTTCTTCTTCCCAACCATGACATCTCTCCACCCTCCACTTCCCCACAACTTCCAGACAGGTCATGACTAAAGCTGTTACCTACCCAGTGAGGGTGCAAACACCTAGGATTTCTCTGCCATCAACAAACTGCTGCATTCCCAGAAAAAAACCCCAAACAAACAAAACCCCAAGGCTAACAGATCTGAAAGACCTGTCCTAGGATTTGATGCAATCTGCCATGCAGGCAAATGAAAGCCTACAGAAACCATGCTAAAATTAGAGAGAGCTGAGATGAAAACCAAAGA
Source organism: Clamator glandarius (assembly GCA_033459285.1). Classification (NCBI taxonomy): domain Eukaryota; kingdom Metazoa; phylum Chordata; class Aves; order Cuculiformes; family Cuculidae; genus Clamator; species Clamator glandarius. Next base: position 2,132,543 of record JAUNZM010000110.1, on the reverse strand, counting down.
CACATGGTGGCTCTTAGGAATCTTTAAATAGGGCTTAGCACAAAACTTGGGTGCTTGGTCTGTGCTTAGCTTAGGTCTACCACATCATTAATATATGTTACAAAGTGGCGCTTACTGTTTCTGGGATACTTTTCTACGCAGCTCAGGGTAATCCCTGTGGGTTTCTGGATACTGACCTAGTGGACTAGTAGATTTTTAAAGTGCCCATGATTAGTCTGATGGAGTCACACACCCTCATTTAAGGGGAAGCATTTCCTCCTGCATCTGCTTGCAGATGCTCCGACTCTCAGGTCATCAGTCTGAGTTCTGCCCAAGTTTGATGCTTTGCTGTATTCTGCATCACTGGCGTCTACAGAGATCAAGGCACGCAGCCCAAGCTTTGTACAGATGCAAATACCTGTGAGGCTATTAATTCCTCATTAAGCTGAAGTTTTGTGGCTTTAACAGCACGCACACACTGCTGTTTCGAAATATTCCAAAAATAATGTATAACCTTCCTTTTAAAATCCTATATTGTAAGCATCTACGTCTTTAACAGATTTTTTAATGAATGATTAAGAAGCATTTATAAATTCCTGTGGGACCAAGGAGTGAAGCGTTAGCTCATGACCATGTCCCATTCCTCCTTTCAGGAGAGTCCCAGACAGCAGTGAACACAGGTCATGCCATGTCCCAGCAGCTGCCTCAGCCAGGCTCTACACAGGGAGCAGCGTTTGCTTCCCAGCCCCTGCTCCCTACCCGTTAAGCACCCAGGGCACAGAGGGCAGTAGGTGAGGACTGCTGTTACTTGAAGAATGACAAAAACTGGTTTAATGTAAACCCACATTTCCAGTATTCCATATTATTTGTATGAGAGAAGCACACAGAAAAGCTGCTCCTGCCCGAGGTCATTAAAAAATCCACTGGTTTATCACTGAAAAAGTTCTACACATCAGATTCTGGGAAGGGTTCAAGTTCACGTGGACACCAAGCTAAAACAAAATTGAGGTATTGGATACTAAGATCATTAAATTAATACAGTTTTGAAATAAAAGACAGTAATTAATACCGCTTGGCAATGAAGAAACCTCCTTTCACCGCAGTTGCATGAAAAGAGAAATGTGTGACCTGCCCAGGAGGCCGATTCCTTATCCTCCCCTGTACCTATGAATGGAAGCAACGTCAATATTCTTGAAAAAGAGGTCATGTTTTCCAAGAGGCAGAATTTATTTAGAATTATGTGGATTCTGTAATCATCTGTTCCTATTCCTTTAACAAGGCTTGCTACTTCCAAAAAAGTGGCTGCAATCTGCGGGGTGGAGGTTGCCATGGCAAGCACACATCCTCTGCCGAGTCTTGGAGTGAGCAGATGCTAACTGCAAAACCCACCGGATTAAGTCACTGCTCTTGCCTGATGAGGAAAACGCTTTACATTTCAGCTGCTCCTCAGGATTCTAATTCCTCAGAACACCTGAGGTTAAAACCAGGAACGGCACGTGGCCGGAGCTTTTAGCTGAAAATCACAGATGTACAAAAGCAAAATGAAGGGATTTAATCAGAGCGATAGGCATCCCCAAGAACATCCAGCATACGGATCATTTTTATTTTCCGAAAACCGAGGAACTTCCAGCAGTGCTTTCAGAGCCACGAGCATCCCCCGGTCCAGCCTCAGGGGCACCACCTGGCCGCTTCCCCGGGTTCCTCAGCACACGCTCTGCCCTCGGCAGGGAGGCGGAGATGGGTCTGGGGGAGACGCAGCCCCAAGACTCTGTGCCTGCAGCCCAGCCCCTGCCCGGGAGCTTCTCCCGCATCCCCCGGGAACAGCTATGAGCTCATCCCTATCGCTCTGCGGCGCCCCGACCCCCAGGCAAAGAGCTTTGGCACCTTCTCCACGGCGGCCAGGATCGAAAAACGGGACGGTGCTAGGGGCGTGGGTGACAGTACGAAGCCACCCGGGACGCGGGCGCGGGGTGGGGGGGGACCCGAAAGGGGGCGATTTCCCGACCCCGGAGGCGCGGCCGCACCTCGCCCCCTCTGCCGAGCCGCCCGAGGCTCCGGGGGAAAGGCGCGGGCACGGCAAAGGGCGCGGGGCTCTCCAGGAGCCTCCCCGAGCAGGTTGGACACCGGCGGTGCGGGATCCGTGCCCGAGGGCAGCGCCCCGAGGGGAGCCCCGCCGCTCGCCCGCGGGCCTTTGTCCTCGGCGGCAGCTACGAGGACCCGCAGCCCAGGGACGCCGCGCCGGCATCCCGCACCGGGGGAGAGGCGGCAGCATCCCGCACCGGGGAGAGGCGGCAGCATCCCGCACCGGGGAGGGAGGCGGCATCCCGCACCGGGGAGAGGCGGCGGCATCCCGCACCGGGGAGAGGCGGCGGCATCCCGCACCGGGGAGAGGCGGCGGCATCCCGCACCGGGGACGCCGCGCCGGCATCCCGCACCGGGGGAGAGGCGGCGGCATCCCGCACCGGGGGAGAGGCGGCGGCATCCCGCACCGGGGGAGAGGCGGCGGCATCCCGCACCGGGGGAGAGGCGGCGGCATCCCGCACCGGGGAGGGAGGCGGCATCCCGCACCGAGGGGCTGGCAGCATCCCGCACCGGAGAGGGGGGCGGCATCACGCACCGAGGGGCTGGCAGCATCCCGCACCGGGGGGGGCGGCGTCCGCCCGCGTCCTCCCCTCCTCCCCGCGCCCCCTCCGCGGCTCGGCGCTACTCACGGTGCAGGCGGGAGCGCGCGTCCATGTGCGGCGGAGCCGCGGTCCCGGCGGCGCGGAGCCTGCGGGGGCGCCGCCGAGGGCTGCCCGCGCCCGCGGCTCGCCGCCCGCCGGCCCCGCCGCGCAGGGTCCGCCCCCGTGCGCGGGGCGGCGCCCAGACACAAAGACGACGACGGCGGCGGCGGCGGAGCGGGGCGGGGCGGGTCCGCTCCCGGTGCCGGTCCCGCTGCGCGCCCGCGTTGCGCTTCGCGGCAGCGCAGGGGCGGGGCGGAGCGGAGCGGAGGGGGCGTGCCGCGGCCGCGCCTTCGTGCGGAGCGGTGCGGTGCGGAGCGGTGCGGAGAGGAGCCGAGAGGAGCCGAGAGGAGCCGAGCGGTTCCGTGCGCAGCGCAGCGCGCAGGCGGTGCCGCCCGTTCCCGCCCCGACGGGGCGCGTCGCTGCCGGAGCATCCCCGGCGGAGCCGAGGCGTCCGCGGGGGCGGGTGGACACCGCAAAGCCAGCACTCCCGGCCCCGACTGCCGCTCCCCCCCCGGCGCTGCCCGCCGTCTCGCTCCGTCCTGTCCGTAAGGCGGGAGCCGTCGCCGCCACTTTGGAGAAGTTGCGGGGGCCGGTTCCTGCGGGAGCGGCGAGGGAAGCGCCGGGAGGCGGCTCACAGCATCCCCGCCGCCGGCGTGGGCAGCCGCAGGCCGGGAGCCTGGGGAAGACCTTGCGGGGCTGTCCCTGCCCCTGTGTCCCCGGGGCTGCCCTCCCTCCCCGGGGACACCCCGCCGCCGCGAGGGGAAAGGGGCTCAAGCCCTGGTGTGCGACCCGCGCTCCGGTGGCAGCGCAGCCGGCGAGTCGCCGCGCTACCTGGAGCGATGCTGAGCACCTGCCGGTTGTTGCATTTTCTGCAGCTTCTCCTGCGCTTTGCGGAGCAATTGCTGCAGCTGGCAAGTGCGGGCGCTGCTCTGAGTTTTCGTTTTACTCTTTTGTTTCCCCACGCGGCAGAACAGCCCCGGGGTCCCGTTTGGTGGCCACCTCAGCCTCTCCCTTCAGTGTCCGGGTGGCTCCACAGCCAGCCTGCTCTGTGCTGGGTGAGCTTGTCACCTGGCTCTTCCAGCGCCAGAGAAGGAAAACATTTAATAGAGGCTGGAAGAGGATCACTGGAGGGCTTATACCAGCAGTGAGTTCTCCATCCCTGTTGTAAGTGACTAACCCCTTGGTGCACACAACCTCTCCCCATCACTGATGCAGGAACACCTGCTCTGGAGGTGGGCGGGCCAGGCAGCTCCTAGACTCTCCTGCTCTCACCATCTCCAGACTGGGAACTGAAATTGACTCAGATGAGTTTTGCTCCACCAACATGTACTGTTCAAAGTCGGTATTCAATGGTTTGGTTTCAGCAGCGAAATGGGGAGAGATCTTCAGTGTTAGGATCTCCCCATCCGCTCCAGCTAGACAGAGAGCATACGCAGCCCCCTTGGCTTCTGACATGGCACCAGCCTGCAGCACCCTTGGAGTTACCTGCCTCAGGCAGGAAACAACCATGGAATTGAATATTCTTTCAGTAGAAAGACATCAGAGAGGAGAGGAAGCCTTTGCTGTTATAACCAGTTGCACATAAACCCAGTGCCAGCCAAATGTGAACACGCATTGGGTGCTGTGGAGAAGGCAAAGTGCAGTCTGCACAGGAGTGATGGGTACAGCAGCTTCTGGTAGGCAGGTGATGGAAATTTATATCCCAGGAGATCTAGTGTAGCATCAGACAGGAGATCATGTGTGTGTATGTGTTGTAATGGGGAGTTCTTCTCCTTTCCTGAATGTTCCCTGCAGGTCTGATAAACCTCTCCCAGATTTTGCAGGGGAAAAAGACTTGCAACTGTAAAATCCTGCAAGAATCTGGTCCTTACCTGCAAAATACAGATAGATCTTTCTCCCCGGTAAAGATAAGTGTGGAGTGGAACAAATAAACATCTGTGCCATGGGAGAGCTGCACAATGACAGGGGTAGATGGGAACCTTCTTTGGGGTGCAAAGTCCCTGTGAGCTGGAGCCTGGAAAGGAGATGGCCAGGATATGATATGGGAAGAAGGTTCAGCTCCAGGCTGAGGCTTTGTTTCCTGCTTAACATTTCTGAGCTTTCTGCCTGTGTCACCACCCTATCCTCTTACAGATACCTCCATAAATCCCTGTCTTTTTGGCAGTGTGTGTTGGAGATCTTCCTGCACCTCCTGTCAGTGTGGCCTTGGCAGTGGCAGAATTTGGAGTAAAGAGGGTTTTCTCTTCTGTCTCCAACTTTGTCTGTGGCTACTCATTGGTCTCCCATAAATGGGCTGCTGGGTTGGTTTTGTTGAGGTGGAGGTGAGACCACTGGAGGGGAGATGCTGCAGAGGTGGTAGCCAGCATGGGACCCCCGGTGTGCAGGGAGAGGTGGGAGTGAGCCCACCCCTGCCTGTAGTAGCACAGGGGCAGCAGCTCCATTTCAGAAGCCTGGGGCTGCAACGTGGGACCTCCTTATCCCTTCCCACAGCAAAATGGCCCAGGATCAGTGAGGGAGGGCTAGTTTCTAAATGGCAGCACGACCTGTAACTCCAGCCATCCCAGCGCCTTCCCCTGTGTGCTCCTCATACAGAAAAAAAAATATGCAGATACTTTAAAATGGCTGGGAATGGCTTATGGCACAGTTTGCTCTACGAGATGCTGAGATTTGCTCTCTGCACCTCCCTGCATTGCTGTCACTGGCACAATGAGCCACTATAGGCAGCGTATACAAACAAGCAAGAGTCTATTTACTGTGTTTTGTATTTTTCCAAAGTTTTGCTGTATTCCAGCAGTTGCTGCACTGCCTGATGGGGCAAAGTGGCTGTATGAGCAGTGAAACCTGCTCTGGAATGGGGCAATTCTAGTGAGAGAGGCAGCAGCTGATCAGGCTGCTGCTGCCGCAGACCCGTTATCAGTGTGTATGTGCTATTGCTCCTCTTGGTGGATGACATTGAAATGGTTGAATACCATACAAAGAACATCAAAGATCCTGAATCACTGCTGAACTTAAACCTCTAATTCCATTTGTGTGACATACATTTTGTAGTGGTTTCACTTCTGCTAACTCCAGTGGAGACATGAAAAGCAAGGCAAATAAAGAGGAGGGCAAAATACTTGCTTTCTGAAGAAATGTGGTTCCTGGGCATATCCCAAAATGCTGCTTAGTGCAAAACTGAAATTGATCAGTTGAACAAGTCCATAGCCTGATCTTCACCACTCATACTTCAATGGATTTTCACTGATATGCACATATAACCTCCCAACTCCCATACTGATTTTATTCATTTGTAGACCTGGATGAAAAAAAGTTTTAAAATCATGAAATTCCTTCAGCAAATTTTATAGGAAAGCTAGATACGTTCCTTAAGGGGGTTCTGCAGCTTTGGGCTCACTAGTGTCTGTTGGAGTCACGCTAGCTGTGAAGACAGTGTGTTAAATCAGAGCATATCCTTAAGACTGGTAACCCTAAAATAAAGCTATTTTTTATTCACATTTTTTTAAAAAATCTGTAATATGTAGAGAAGGAACAGTTTTTAAGGTCATGGTTCCTTATGTTTAATAAATGGTGGTGCTACACAGCTTTGAACATTTTCCCTGTAGAAGTCCTAATATACTTTTTCTCCTTCTGGTTATACTAAGTCCTCTCAAGTGCTACTTTATATATTCCCAGACAATGACAATTTCCATTTCTAGAGGCTTTAATTTTAAGACTAATCAGAGCAGATGAGTCATAGGCTGTTGTGGTAGAAGTGGATGCTGATTTTTAGGTCACCTTCTAAGTAGGCCACAGTGGACGGTAACTAAAAGTCCAGTTGGATGTTGCGAGATGGTAACAGGACTCAGTCTGGGCATGTGAGGGACCTGTCAGTGCAGTGCCTGGAAAAAAGGTCAATAACTTTGGAAACAACACAAGCTGTCAGTAACTAACCTTCTTATTAGGAGTTTTTTGGGGAAAAGAAAAACTGGGATGGATGGATGGATGGGATGGGATGGGATGGGATGGGATGGGATGGGATGGGATGGGATGGGATGGGATGGGATGGGTGGGTACATTTTTGCCTGGGTCAAGAGTCAGCAAACTGTTGCACTGCCCCCACTGCCACTGCCACTTTTGCCCTTCCTTTGAAAGGGAAGGCAGATGTATAGCTGGGAGGCAGCAGGTGCTTGCTTGCTTTCTGGCATTTTGGAGAAAAAGGCTCTGAGATCTCTCTGTGGCAAAACTGTCAGGAAGAGTGATGGTGCTGTGATACAGGGGAGCAGGCATCACCTCAGCTGTCCTTTGCCCCCTTCTGATCATTGCAGAATTTAGGAGATCGTGTAGAGGTATGAAATGTGTGATTGAAAGAAGAAAATATCTTAATGGAAACCCAAAGAACAGCCTGCTACCAGAGTCCATCCCAAGTTTGGCTTGCCCAGTGCAGCTCCTCCCTCCAAAGGGCAGGCTGCCACCCAGGTACCACCCTCAATCTTGGTCTCCAGTATGCGCTTGGGTTCGGTCATTGTCAATGAGGTACTACAAAGGTTATTGCATCAGAAGGATGCCAAGACCCATGTCAACACTTTGTGAGCTTTCCTCTCTTGCAAAGGGTTCTAAGGGCAGGCTGTGGTCAGGGAGCTTGTGAGGTATGTGAGATTTTGTTAAGGATTGATGTTAAAAATTAGTTGCAAGCAAGAGAGAAGGACTGAGGGATAATTGGTGCTGAGGGGCTAGGGAACTCACTAGAATGATTTGGGATATTTGCATCCCTGCACTCTGTAGCAGGTCAAAAAATTGAAGTTAAACTGGATCAGGTAAGGGAGCAAGTTAACTTTTCTTAAGTGCATGACATTAGCAGGCTATAACGTGAGAAGTAATAACCCTTTTTCAAAATGGAACAACTAATTTTTTCTCCTTACTAGTGAAATTATTTAATCTTTATTATCTGGAAGCACTTTAGAAACCTGTTGTAAAATATAATGACCAGGCATCTTGAAGAGCTCACTCTTCCCTGCTGGCAGAATTAAAACACCTCCACAGGCCCTGGGAGGACCGTACTTCTAGGTACCAAGGTGTTGGCTGTCCGGGAGCTTCTGCCAGGACCTCACAGAGAGGCTTAGCTGATGCAGCCACGAGTTGCACCCTGTGGAATTAACAGCTCTCTGTGCCCTGTGCCTTTTCCCAGGTTATTTTCACTGTGAGCAGCCGAACTTACATCCAACCTGGTATTCGTTAGGAGAGTCCCATCCCACTCCTTCCCCAGACAGGAGGCATAGCTTGAATGAGTTTTCTCATCAGAAAGGCAAACAAAGCTGTGAGAGGAGCTGGGACAAGCCTGCATCTCCTGCTCAGTGATGGGGAGTTACCGTGGGCTTGGGGGCAGAGGTGCTCAGGAGTCTGGGGAGCAATGATTGCTCCCCTGCAGAAGGGGCTGCAGAGGCAGCTACCCTGCAATATCAGAGCTGAGGGGAGCCCTGAACTTATTCATTTCCTGATGTTGCCTCCAGATTATTATTTTTAAAATGTTAATATTGCTAGCAATGGGCAGGGGCTGCCAGGATGTTCAGTGCTGGCCACAGGGGTAAGAGCTGTTGTTGGAAGAATCACCAACCCTCTAATTTCCATTTTGTTTTCCTTCAATCTGTGTACCTGTCTCCCAAGATCTGGTGTTCAGGTGGTGCACTAAAGCCTTTGCTACATTTAAATTCCACCCTGTAGAAAGCTGAGCTGTCTAGGTCGATCCAGCAAAAAGTATTTAAATGTCTGCTTCAAACCTAATTACAGCTGTCTCTCAAATCCGTAATTTCATCTAAATTTGCCACAATTCATGCATGACTTTCCCTGTCAGAGCCGCCTGTATGAAGAGCAGATGAAGGTCATTCCTAACTCCGCTGCTAACATGGGGAAATTAGAATTGCTTTGATGCAGAGGCTTCCCATTAGTGTTTTCTGTCAGTGCTGGCAAAGTTGTTGGCTATTACATTTTTGCTGTACCTCTCATCAAAGCACACATACGGTGCTTTCTGCCGAGCGCGGAGGGAAGAAAATTCGACTTGCCTCCTTTGCTGCAGTGGGCTGCACTCTGCAGCAAGTGTGTGTCAAAAATACATTGCAGATACTGCAGCAGTAACAAATACTCACCATGTGCTCCATTATATTTTCACAGAAACAGTCTGTGTTTATTCCTTATTTCATATCCTTCTGACCTTTAAGATTCTTGAATTCGTTCTGCCTCTGAAATTAAAATATATGCTGTGTAGGCAAGGTGCTCAGGAGGGAGATGTGCCAGGAGGCACCAGTGCCGAGACCCCCCAGCAGCAGCTCTCCCCACCATGGTCAGGCTCCCCGCTCCAAAATGCTGCAGATCCCAATGGGTAAGATAAATTTAGAGATAAATAACAATCTTGAACCAGATACGAACTGACCTGGCAATAGGAGGGGAGATGGTACCAGCTGACAGGGGCACAGCTCACTTCCAGAGCCTGCCGCAGGCTCTGTTTCAGGCTGCCAGGAGGTCTCGTGTCACTCACAAGCGAGTATCTGGAAATGCATAGCCACATGCTGGTGCACAAAATAGCATGTGCACATCTCTGTGGAAGAAAGACCCATCAAAGCTGCAGTGGAAGAAGTGGCACAAAGGAGGACTCAATGGTAAGACCACGAGTGGCAGAACACATCCAAGAGCAAATATTTTTTCATAGCCATGAGCAACATAAGCCATAAACTAGGTGGTCCAGTGTTACTCCTCCATAAGATTCACTGTTATAATCACTCTGACTATAAATGTCTTGGGAAACTGATTTTCATGCTCAGGACTCTGTTTACAACACACCTTTCTTCATTTTTGTAAAAAACACATGTTTTTCTGACATCCTATGATTATTCACAGCTATCAAAAATCCTCTAAATAATTTCTGGGATTCTTGGTATTTGGCGACTCACTCTACTTTTGTATCTGCAGAGAGTGTTTGAGTAGTTGCTGTGCACAGGTTTCCCCTTCCCAGCAGGGCATCACATTTACAGGGAGCCTCTGTGGGCATGGAGGAGCAGAGATGGCAGCAGGAGGCAGCTGCAGCCTGGCAGGGCTCCCAAAACAGCATCACTGGGATATCTCAAAAAATAAAGCAGCCATTTATGTTCAGCTTTATTACTTTCTTACTATGATAATTTTGCAGCAGGAATAATAGTCGTGGCAATCAAATGTGTACCAGTAAATGGCTTTGCAGTTTCCAAAACCTGAGCCTTGTTTTAGCACTTAATCAACCACAAACCAAGTGATTTCTTATTCATATTTAATTCCATTTCCTTTATATAACTATACTAAAAACACAGCAATAGGTGCTAATGGCATGAGTCTCCCAGGACAACCTGTTAGCAGAAATATCAGTTCTTCACTGGTCTTGGGCTCTCCCTTGGCCAAGACGGATTTCAGTGCGTTTATCTGCTGTATACTCAGGAAAGGAAAAGAACTAATAACTACTGATCATTAGACCGGGATGAAGAGACATACACTGTCTCTGCAAATCTTAGTGTAGCGAATTAACTCTCCATGAGTTTCCATGGATCAGGGACAGGGGTTAGTCCAGAATAACTCATCCAATATATCTCAGCATTTTTAAGGAGGGAAGATGACACAGGTGGGATGTGGTCAGGACCATCTCAGTACTGCTGTAGGGCAGCGGGATGGATGGGCTGCACCCCTGTCTCCATGGGAATTGCAAAAGCTGTTTCCCAAATCAGATGCTCAGGATGGTATTTCAGATTTGGATACTCCCGGAAAAGCATTTTAGCAGAAGCTGTCAGAAATTTCTTTCCAAAGGGATGCTGGAGTGGGGGCAGATCACCCAGGGAAGGAGGCAACCAGCAAATGCCCCCCAAAAGCCCCTGCTCCTGCTTCCCAAGCTCCACTGTTGGCATCCAGGCTTTCCTTTCTCATCAGCCCACCTGTAGCTGTACTAGGAAAGTCCATCACTCATTTTGACAGGCATTACCTGCCTGCTCCATGAGCTAACGACATTGCAGAGTGCATGGATTATATCAATGTATTTTTTTAATTCTACTGGAAGACTTGAAGGTTGGTAGAGGCAGTGCTTGGCACCAGCAGCCCCCCAGCACGGGGCTCACTATGTCTGCAGCCCAGTCATGCTCAGGCCAGCTCCCCCAAGGCCAATGGCCACCTCCCCATAGGATGTAATGTGCATTTGATCAGAGATTGAGTAAATTTTCGGATTTTTTTTGTGTAATACCCTCTTAGCATTTAAAAATAGAGCTGTTACTAAGCAATGGCAGTAAGTAAAAAGAAAAGCCTAATGGGGATCATTTCTGTGAACAGGTATTTTTCCCAGCCTAGGTACTGTAAACATCGTGGGTTGACAAATTGTGAATCAGAGTCCTCCCTCCCCAGCCTGCGCTGCATCTCTCCCATTATCCCAGAGAACAATAGCGGCAACCATTAGGAGCTGTGTGTTTTCACTCTGGCCTTGAATGTCTTGGATTGCAGGTCAGTTTTTCAAGCCTTTCAGACATTTTAAAGTCTTTAAACGAATAAACAAACAAGTAGGATGATATTGCAACATAGTGGGATTACCACAGGGTACAAGAGCAGGAGAAATGTCCATAGTGCTCAGGTCTGAAAGTGAAGTATAGCAGTGGGCAGCCACCTCTGTGTGCCCAACGTCTGCTGCCCAGAACATGTCCCTGAGGCCTGGCAGCACCCCACCCATCATCTGGGATGGGCACCCTCTTAGATTATGGCAGAGAGGAGCAGGGAGGTGACTACAGCTTGGTGTAGGCATTGCTGCAGACATTTTACAGTCTGCATTAAAGTTATGGTTGAGGAGAAGAGTGAGAATCTCTTTTCTCAGGATGAGCTTACCAGGATGCAGAGGCAGGAAGACATGGACTGATGTTAAACCCAGTAACCAGTAGCACGACAGGAAGAGAAATCACATTGTGAGGTGGAGAAAAGAAGTCTATTGCTGCCAGGAGTTTCAGGGACTAAGCAGAATATTTTTCATTGCTGTTTTTGACACATTTGTTTCAGCTGCCCTTTCTGTTCTGGCTTTAAGGAGATGAGCTTGATGGGGCTATCCAGCCAGAAGAAAATGCGGTGAGAGGTGAGCAGCTGCACTTTTGCAGCTCTTACTGTCCTTCATGGACCCAAAACTAACTTCAAGATGAAAACTGAATTTTTTAATCCTTAAAATTGCTTACTCATTACTCCTTTATGAGAAGTTCAGTGAGACGGGTCCTTCTCCAATGGTAGCAGGGTGGCTGTGGGCAGCTCCCGCCTGCGATAAGAAACATGCTGCATCCAAAACTGGTGGCAGGGATACTTTTTTTCTACTGGGATGTGTTCAGAGAAATATCTTCTGGGGATAGATTTTGCTTTCAGCTTTAATCTTGGAAACCAAAATTGTCTTTACCAATCTCAGCAGGGCTATTTCAGTTTTAAGCTCTAATTCAGGGATAACTTATGGGTTTACCTTTAGCAGCATGCCAGAGATTACTCACCACTGGAAGGCGTTTGTGGAAGGCTCAGGTGGAGGGAAGCTTGACGTGCCAGTGGTCGGAAGCACAGCTACACCCACCCACCCAGCTCTTCCCAAGGTGTCACCAGTGTGGTGCTAACACTCACCTTCTGCCCAGCCCCACCGGACCGTTTGCTCAGACACCTGCTCCTAAAAGCATCTCAGCTTGCAGGATCTTAAACATAGGAGACCGCCGTTTGCAGTCAGAAACCTGGTCAAATCATCTGTGTCTACTTTAACAACAAAATGCATCCATGTCACTCTTTTGCTCAGGCACCCAAGGATGAGCATTGGCCAAGGAGCAGCTCTGTGCTCCTTCATGGTTTTGTGCTCCTACATTGCTCCTACCATTGCCGGAGTACCTGGGGCTTTGCTGCTGCATCACAAGGGCTGCTACAATCTCCATCTGATGCAAGTAACAGGCTGCATGATCCTCAACACCCAGTGTGGTAGGACCTCTGTGTTCCAGCCTGTGGAGGGCCAGGGGCCCCTCAGCCACCAAACCCACCCTGCACCATCCCCTTTGCTATTCAGGAGAGCGCACGTGGCATTTTCTCACTGCAGTTGCAGAATGAGTAAGGAAAAGATGGCTTTTTTAGACCAATTGTTTCCATGTATGAAATCAGTCTAAATTTCCATCATTCAGATGGTACTATTGAATAAGAAAAATAGGGACAAAAGGGAAAAATCATAAGATGTGAGCTGCTAATGGAAAGGCACCAGTGCCTGCAATTGAATGAACTGATTTTTTGGGTTTTTTGCAGCCCTCCGGCTGCAGTGGGGATGGAGAGGAGAAATGGAACATGACCCTGATGTCAGCACATCTCTCGCCAAATGCTGGTACCTTGGTGATCTTTCTCCTGCTAGGCAACATTGCAGTCAAGAGGATTTAATAACTAACAGTGATGGTTAAATGAAGCAGAAGTGAAACTTTAAACAAGATCTTTATAATTGCTGTGGTTGCCAAGGTAGTGCCTTGCTGTGAGAAGGAGGAAAGTCCTTAGCAGCATGCGGGTGAGCTCTGCTCGTGGACAGGGATCTCCTCACAAGCAGGAGTTACACATATCTCAGCATCACACCACTTCCACCCTGGCAGGCTCCCCGCAGCTGAGCCCACGCTGCTGCCAGCTGTTCCAACGCCCATTTAAAAATTCAACAGAGTTGTGTAACTTTTATCAAATACTGTTATACCAGGATTTCTCCCAACACTAAAATACTGGTTTAATGCATCATGAACTCCTATAAAAACTGCTTTGAAATGAAAATACGTGACCTCCAGCATTAAGATTGAATCATAACCAGAGTGTCTGTCCTGGACAGGGACTTTTAAGCCATTGCTCATAGACAGGTGCTTCAGGAGCTCCCCAGCATTGCAGCGCTGCCAGGAGCTGCAGTTCCTTATGGCAGTTTTTCCATGCTGGAATTGCATTTGCACTTTTACAAGCATTCAAAGGTGGCAAGCATTTTTATCCAGCTTTTGCTGTTCTTATACCTATGTACTCATAGGGCTTTTTGGTGTGAGTGAATTCTTCAATACCTGTGCTCAAACTGAAGGCAACTCCTCCCCAGTTTTCTCAAGAGGAGAATGGCAGATTAAACAAACCAAAGACCGCCCATTGTTACTGTGCCAAGTGCTCTCACCTTATTTAAACAACTTCATGGCAGTGAACCACAGATGGTACCTGCCCTGAAAGAGGGATTGTGAGCAAGGGGGGTCTCTGTGCTGTGGGGCTGAGACAGGCTCTTTTGCCATCAGATGCTGAGTGCCTGGTGTGTCCCTGCACTCACTGCAGAGGGGCAGTGGCCAAGGCCACCACATCTTAGCCACTGGGGCCACGCCTTGCCTGCTGGCTCTGCCTACACTGAGGGGATGGTGTGACTTTTGGCATATGCCAGCCAGCAGCCCTATCCTTGGAGGCTGTTGCATAGAAATAACCTCTTTCTTGCTCCCAAGGACTGGAAAAATCAATAGTTTCAGCACTGGTGGTGCTGCTTCACCTATGTGGATGGAAACACTACAGGCATGCGCTCAGCTGGCTCAGCATGTGGGGAGCAGGGAGGGCAGGGGAGCTCCCTGTGGGGGACTGGGGACCAGCAGCTCCTCCTTGCTGGGTGGGACCAGCAGCTGAATAGGGACAAACTCGATTTAATCACAATGCTGAACAGCGCATTAAAAGCTTGTTGAGTTGTCCAGGTTTTAACAAATTATTTATAATTATATTATTTTATTTCTTACAGTGGGGAAAAATTGTAAGCTCCGTTATTGCATACACTAATTACTTTGATTGTGTCAAACCTGCATAATGCAATGCTGTGTTTTCATATATTAAAGACATTAATTGCCAGGAAACAGTACACAATGACTAATTCTTTTTTTTTAACAAAAGAGGAAGAAATCAATATTAAGTATTTTGACTGTTAGGAGCTGAAGCAGCACAACATATTTGAATTCAATGTCTCCCTACTGAGCTGTAGTGGTTAAGGACTCAGACTTAGCAATTGCGTTATTGCTATCAAAAAATGTTATTGGCTGTGAATCATGTTACTCTCAGGTTATTACATATGAATTAATACAATAATAACACCCAGAGCCCAAGAGAGCACAGCTGGAGCTGCGATGGGCTGGATGCAGGATGCGGCCATGGCAGCAGGCAAGGGGCTGAGCCCTGAGATCCCTGCCCAGGCCCCCGTGCTGCTGTGTTGCCCCTGGGCCAGCAGCAGCCATGCTCACAAACACAGGTGGAAGTGATGCCTTTGCTTCTCCTTTGCTTTTCCTGGCTTCTCAACAAGTCAAATTTTTGAAATTGGTAAGTGGCTGTTAAATGAAAAGCAAAACGACACGTTTGATTGCAATGACCTTTCTTTGTTCCTTTTGATGTACAGATTTCCCTAATTCTCGACTCCTCATACTTCTCTTGGCAACACATTGAAATAAAGCTTAGTTTTGCACCAGTACAGTGGATGTAATTGTGTATTGCAAGTGTCCATAAAATTTCTAACCAACTCAAAAAACTGATGGAAAGGAAACCAGCCTGTCCCTGCAAAGCCTTGGGCTTGGCATACCCAGCCTGGCCAGCCAGAGACAAAGGGAAACCCTGCAGGAATGGAGTTTCCTTTAATAAAGGCACTGCAAACTGGACAGATATTTCTCTGCTACATTAGAATAAGTTATAATGCTTGTTACAAGAAAAGCAGCCACCTGGGTATGAATATCTTAGTAATAAAGTATCTCATTGCATCAAATCTCTTGATAACATTGGATATTTATATTTTACTTAACAATGTTTCTGTGCAAGCTCTACAAACCCTGTGTCCCCTGTGCCACCCTGTCCTGTGGCTGCAGGCAGCAGCTCCCTGCCCGTGCCTGCCCTCCCAGCTCTCAGCACGGTGCTACAGGAGCAAGGTGGCATTTTAATTCTGCTTGTAATAAACACAATATTTCTTCACAAGCAGTCAGCCTGTGGCTGTGCAGAAAACCCCTCTGCACTCCTCTGCGTCAGTCCTGTTTCCAAGCTGAGCCTGGCCTCCCTGTGGGCTGCCTGGGCCTCTCTGCTACAGCTTGAACTAGAATTTCCATTTCTGTCATGGAATACTCTGTGCTCAGCAAGACCCTGCCCTAGGGGTTGCCAAGACGTTTTACTTTATTATCTCAAAGCCTTTCCTGAAACCCTTACGGTGCGCTATGCAGGAGCCACTTTGGAGTAGCATTATGAGTACCCCACACCTTGAGCCCATCCACCCTCTCCCTGACTGCTCGGTCTCCTGACATCCTGCCTGCCCCTTGCTGCCTTGTGTCCATCTGACTGGGCAGCCACCAGCAGGGCTCTTGCAATGGGTCTCACTTCTGCAGAACTTGAGGCAATGCAGGGCATGCATGAATACATCTATTGTTCATAATACTATGTACGAAATTTAATCACAGAGCATCTCCAAATCTGCCGGAGGAGCCCAGGCAGATATGAGGATGCTTTTCCACTCCAGCACCAAAGAGTAGTGAGAGCTCTTTGCTTTCGACTGCTTTTCTCAGGAGTTCCTTCTCTGTGTGTGTTCCCGGGGAGAAGAGCAGGTGCTGCCTGCCAGCAGTGCCTCCCCAAGCAGGAGGAAAGAACCATACATCCAGCTGTCACCCAAACTTCTTCTGCAAATAACTGCTCAATGATCATCTCCATTGAAGGCTGCAGTATGTAAGTAGCATTTCATACCCCATAAAATCAAAGTCTCACTTCATTTAGTAGTGTCAAGAAGAAGAGAAATGTTTATGGGCTCTGGAAGAGGGGACAGGCCTCTTGGGTGGATTACAGGAGGGAAGTGAGATTTTGTAGAGAAAAAATCAGAAGGGATAAGGCTCAACTAGAAATCAGATTGGCAAAGTCGGTGAAAGATAACAAAAAATCTTTCTATAAATATATAAATAATAAAAGGATGACTAGGGAGACCATACAGTTGGTCTATTGGACCTATTGGACACAGAAGGAACAGCAGTGACAGGGGATGAGGGAAAGGCTGAGGTATTTAATGCCTTCTTTGCCTCAGTCTTTAATTGTAAAGAAAGTTGTTCCCTCTGTGTACAAACCCAGGAGCAAGAGGAGCAACATGAGGCTCCCATGATCCAAGAGGAGGTGGTCAGAGCCTCGCTAGCCCAACTAGACACCCACAAGTCTATGGGGCCGAATGGGATTCACCCAAGGGTATTGAAGGAGCTGGCGGATGTGCTGGCCAAACCCCTTTCCATCATCTTCCAACAGTCCTGGAAGACTGGGGAAGTTCCACTGGACTGGAGGCTGATGTTGTGCCCATCTACAAGAAGGGTTGCAGGGAGGATCCAGGGAACTACAGGCCTGTCAGTCTGACCTCAGTGCCAGGGAAAGTCATGGAACAGGTGATCTTGAGCGCGATCATGAAGCGCATGGAAGAGAACTGAGTGATCAGGCCCAGTCAACACGGGTTCACAAAAAGCAGGTCTTGCCAAACTAACCTGATCGCCTTCTATGACCAAGTGACTCGGCTGCTGGATGAGGGAAAGGCTGTGGATGTATCTTCCTGGACCTCAGTAAAGCCTTTGACACAGTTTCTCACAGCATTCTGCTTTGGAAACTGTCGGCCTCTGGCCTGGACAGGCACACACTCTCCTGGGTGGAAAACTGGTTGGATGGCCGGGCCCAGAGAGTGGTGGGAAATGGAGTTAAATCCAACTGGAGGCCAGTTACAAGTGGGGTTCCCCAGGGCTCAGTGCTGGGTCCAGTCCTGTTTAATGTCTTTATCAACGACTTGGATGAAGGCATCTTGTGCACCCTTAGCAAGTTTGCAGACGACACTAAGCTGGGTGGAAGTGTGGATCTGCTGGAGGGTCGGGAGGCTCTGCAAAGGGGTCTGAACAGGCTGGACTGCTGGCCTGAGTCCCATGGCATGAGGTTTAACACGGCCAAATGCCGGGTCCTGCACTTGGGGCACAACAACCCTGTGCGCTACAGACTAGGAGAAGCCAGTCTAGAAAGCTGCCAGGAGGAGAAGGACCTGGGGGTGTTGGTTGACAGCGACTGAACATGAGCCAGCAGTGGCCCAGGTGGCCAAGAAGGCCAATGGCATCCTGGCTTGTATCAGAAACGGCGTGACCAGCAGGTCCAGGGAGGTTCTTCTCCCTCTGTACTCGGCACTGGTGAGACCGCTCCTCGAATCCTGTGTTCAGTTCTGGGCCCCTCACCACAAGAAGGATGTTGAGGCTCTGGAGCGAGTCCAGAGAAGAGCAACAAAGCTGGTGAAGGGGCTGGAGAACAGGCCTTATGAGGAGCGACTGGGAGAGCTGGGGGTGTTTAGCCTGGAGAAGAGGAGGCTGAGAGGAGACCTCATTGCTCTCTATAACTACCTGAAAGGAGGTTGTGGAGAGGAGGGAGCTGGCCTCTTCTCCCAAGTGACAGGGGACAGGATGAGAGGGAATGGCCTCAAGCTCTGTCAGGGGAGATTTAGGCTGGACATTAGGAAAAAATTTTTCACAGAGAGGGTCATTGGGCACTGGCAGAGGCTGCCCAGGGAGGTGGTTGTTTCACCTTCCCTGGAGGTGTTTAAGGTACGGGTGGATGAAGTACTGAGGGGCACGGTTTAGAGATTGGTGGGAATGGTTGACTCGATGATCCGGTGGGTCTCTTCCAACCTGGTGATTCTATGATTCTATGATGAAGAGGATGGCTTAGCCCCTTGCAGTGAATGGCAACAAGTAATGTGCGTTTGGAGTAGTATTCCCACCTGGGAAGTGGCTAGGTTTAAGTCACCGAAGTACTTTTGGAAACTCACGGCTATAGACAATAAAGAGGAGAATCAGCTGATAAAGGGATGTCAGCTGAGAATGGATTTTAGAGAATATTAAATATCACAGGTTGGCTCCAAAAGTCGCTGAGGCTTGAAGGATTCCCTTTCCACAACCAAAGTGGAATTACAGTCTCTGTCTGAGTACAGAGCTGGTCTCCCTGTGCTCAGTCCTCCTCCTTACCCATTTTTCTTTTCTACACACATCCTTTGCTAGTCAGATGGTGAAGGGCAGTCAGATAAATGTAAGAAAATGTGCATATTTGAGGAGAATCTTGTGCCTTGTCAACCTCTTTCATGATGATTGGGAAAGAGCTTTGGACACAAAGTAGAGTGAGCTATGTCTGCAGCTGGAGAATAAAAACGATACCACGAGTAGACTTTTCTTTTGATGATGATGAGAGGGTCATTGTTCTTCCAGCAAAAAGTAGCTCACGGGTCCTTGCTCAAATTCAATTGCACATATTCTTCTGCCTTATAATTTTCTGCTACTGATTAAGCTGAACATTGCCTAAAAGTCTGGAATAGCTAAGAGAGTCTCACACTTGGGGTAACTCCCGCATCTTCCCAGTGCAGCACAGGAAGCAGCAATTTTAGGGGTTTCAGATCTTAGAGAAAGAAAGTAAGCTGCAATTATCATCTTCCCCCCGCACCCTACAGTTTCTCCATACAATCCCTCACATCAGACTTTCAAGAGGATCAGATTTTTATTCTTAATAATAAGAGCCTGGATAATTGACCCAGGCAGCTCTTCCTCTGATTCCTCCATTGCTACAGTCTGCTCCCACTGTGCTGGTTCTTCCCAGCATTCCACTAATTTTCCTAAATTTAGCTGGTAAATTGAAAAATCTGAAAGTTTTTTTTAATCTTAGACTTGAATTTTTAATCTTTGTGTTTGGATTTTTTAGGAAGCTGGGAAGGGACTCACCGTCCCAGAGTTTAACCATCTAGTAGCCAGGCATCCAACAAGCTACCCTCTACAACAGAGGAGCAAACATCTCCAGGGAATTCATCCTGACCTAAACCAAATGTCTATCATCTCCTCAGGACAACCTGCCTGGCTTCAACAACTACATTCAGTGCAGTAGAATCTTCTCCCTGGCTGTTTCCAGACTCCTCTAATACCTTTGAGTCTGGACCTATGGCATTTGCAGCTGTAACACAGCTGTTGCAAGCAAAGCGTGTGCTGTTTCATCAGACTTCTTTAATTTCATGGGTCTCAATATCTCTGTAAGAAGCCAAGAATATCAGTGGTAGGGATGTAGAATATATGAAACTAAAAACAAAACTGAGAGATACTGGAAAAATGTCTGTACTCTTCCTACAAAGTATTAGATACATGAGAACTAGGGTTTAAATCCTTGTTTGCTGAAGTAGCTCTCTTGAATCCCTTATTGATTTATGGCAGCTCAGACTTTTGCATTGTGTCTTTATGAGTACATTTAGGAAAAAGTCTCTTCTCTCAACAATTGCTATCACAGCCAGAGTTAGAATAGGGGAGAAAATATAATCAAATACAATAACTGACATTTTCAATCAACCAAGACTTTGCAGAGGAAGCTTAGAATTGATAGGCCTGCTAGAGAAAATGGGGGAGAAGGTATAGCACAGGGTAATAAAAATTGTAAGATGTAGCTGGAGAAACCCAGGTATTAAAAATAAAAGTCATGGATTGAAATTATTGAAAGGAATGATAGATTTGTCCATACTCCGTGCTCTTTTGTGTCCAAATAATCATGCACTGAAGGAGAAAAGCAGACACATTCCCCAACAAGTAGAGCTTCCTATACTGAAACAGCCACTCACAGTCACAACCTCCGTGATAAAAAATGGTGCAGCTCAGCCCATCTTAATGGCTCTTTGGAAGTGAGTAACACCTCAATCTCTTTTCATTTGTAGCAGTAGGATTTCTGGCATTCAGTTAAATTGAGATATTCAGATTTGTGACCACAATTAGGTAACTTTGGGAACCATATGCGCAAGGCTATATGCCAGCTAAATGTAATTGCTTTACTGTTCTCACAAAGCAATATATGACTTGTATTAGGTTTCCGAATTATGAAATATACTGTACCGAATCAGTTTAGTGCAGGTAAAGGGCTAAAGAAAAATGAAGGGATGAGCAAATGATTCACCTATCAGATTCTCCTTTCTTTGCAAACCAGACAGGTTAGAGGTTTTTTGACATCTAAAAAGTCCCTGAGTTCAACTTCAGCTGCAGAAGTTAGATAGGATAGCCCTAATTCGTTAACACTCTTAACCCATTTTGCTTCATACAAAGAATTTCATAATTTAAGAAAAGGTGAACAGGCTGAAGACACAGAGGGGAATGTGGGGGTGGTCTCTGTCAAAACTCTGTTGCTTCCTGAGCAATGGCTGAGGGGTGAGAGCCAGAGCCATTGCCACCTCCAGCCCTGGGGTGGCCTGGGAGCTCAGGAGTCACCTGGGGGGACTTTGTGGCTGGTGGAATCGAGGAAGGGTCTGCTGGGTCACAGGGAGGGGGCTCACAGGCAGCCATTGGGAATGACAGCTCCCGGCTGGAGACTGCCAGCCTTGGCTTGTGTAAAGAGCAAATTTGAAACAAGCAATGCCTTTAAAGCGGATGGGATTTTTTTGAAAAGTTGCACAGAGCTCTGCTCTCCTTGCAGTTCTTGTTTGATGAATTTCTCTTCAAGTAGAAAACCGAGCAATAAAAGAATTCAAAACTTCCATTAAAGTTTGCTGCCAGATACATAATTTAGCACACCAGCCTGCAGGGTGCACATGTGCCCGCAGTGGATTTAATGTTCCCCTACAAAGCAGACCTTCTTCCTCCCACTCTATAGCTTCCTCATGGCAGGGTAAATTTTTCACAAAGCTGGCCCCAAAGTGTTGAAATACTTTAAGACCATAGTGTGTATCTGTCTGCAGGACCACTGGTAGACCACTCTTCTTTCTTTAATCACAGCCTATGAGGAGTTCACCCTTGTTTGGGATTCGGGGTGCTGCTCTGAATTATGGATTTGGTATGAAATAGCTGAAAGGCAGCTAGCTCAGCACGACACATCCTCTGCTTTCTTAATAAGAGTTTAATGGCAGACAAGTTTTATGCTGCCCGTGATAGGGAAGAGGATGATGAAGGCGATTTTGCTGCAGTCAGCCCTGCCACAGCAGGGCTCCCATTCCCTGTTTCTCTGTATTTTCATATCCTGATTTTCTGTGTTTCCAGAGTCCTGGGCAGCCTGCTGCATGTGACACTGTTTCAAGCCAGGGCTTGGGCTGGACTGTTCACAGAGGTCCTTGCCCCCTCAGCTGCCCAGAAACAACACAGCACCCAATAAGTTTCTTGTGAGAAAGCCATAGGAAGTGTAGGCAGGGGAGTTCTTTCTCCCAAGCAGACCTTTTCACTGAAAGCCTTGTCATTTCAATAAAAAAAAAATCTTTAAAAACAGTTGGATTTTTTCTGACGCTATATGACACAAGGATAAAAAGTCACAGAGCATGAGAAACCACATCCTGAAGAAATCATTAGCTGTCAGGAGACAAACACATTTTAGTTTTCCTTAAAGAAATAATAATGTTGTGATGTAGGTCAACTCAGGCAAGTTAAATGCCCTGGTACAAGATGCTGTGTCAGGCAAAGATATCAAAATTGGTCACTTAGAAGTAAGCAGAGTGTAATACACATCTTCTGTTGCAGAGCATTGTGCATCATCACAAACACCAAACCACCACCTTGCAATTGTGTTTATTTGTATGGAAACCAACAGCCCAACCCAACCACCCCACAGTCCAAAAATTCCTGGAAGATGCTTTGCTGGGGACCTAACCCTCTGCCAGTCTGTGGTGTCCAAGCAGAAGAGGGATGTGGTGTGGGCAATGGAGGACTGAATAGAGCTGGACCTCCATAGGAGGTGAAATGGAAGAGAGAGGGTATTGCAAGGAGCCCCTGCCAGGCCTTCTGCAGCAGCTCCCTTCATGAATAACAAGCTTTAAACATGTAGCAAGGAGGTGCTGCCATCTCTTTGATCATAAAAGTGTCTTCTGACAAGCTGTTGAAGGTTTCAGTAGATTACTTGGGAATTCTGTGTTCATTTTCTGTGTAACTTCATGAACACCATGAAGTGTTAATACTCAGTATATAATTAAAGAACAACAGTTTCCATCAATAAACTATTTGTGATTTCCCAACTCTGGTATCAGCCCAGCATTGCAGACTGGCTTGGCTGCCCAGGGGGCAAACTCAGCCCTGCCCTTCAGCAGGGAGGGATGAGCAGCCTCACCTCTATGCCTCGGCATGGAGAGGAGCCACTTCAATGTTTGTCAAAGAAAATAAAATAAATTCTTGAGTGATTTTTTCCTCAGAAGTTTCTACTGAAAAATTAAAATTAAATCCTCTTGACCTGTAAAATAAAGCATATTTTGCTATTAGTGAATTTGCACATCACTTTCCCTTTTTTTTTTCTGTCTAGGTCTGTTGGTTTTGTATTTGTCCAAGCAAAAGCTGTCTAATTTCCCACACAAAATGACAAACATGTATTAATGCTTACAGCTTCCTTTACATAAAAACTAAAACTTTTTTTCACCAAAAGCCATTTCACCCTCAGCATTGGAAAAAATAACTTGGCCAGCCTTAATTGTAAAGGTGATGGCTCTCAAGAACATGCATTGGATTTCATCTTCTCATCCCAGGACAGGTGACTTTCCCAATGCGCAGCTGCTCCATCCTGAGAGCCTGCAGCCCTCCTCACTGCTGGTCCCGATGGAGAGCAGTTTTCGGGGCTGCAGCTGTGCTTGTGCCGAAAGCAGGAGGCAGGCCCTGACTGGGCTGCCAGAGACATCACTGCTTCCTAATTTTCCACCTTACTCTGTTTCCCCATGGTCCTTTCAAACCCATACTCCATGCAACTTCTGCAGCAGTTTTCTTCCTCCCCTGCACTCTTTCCTACATGAAGCTCGTCCCACAGCCCATCACTGAAAGCTCATTTTCTCCATCAGTGACTCATTGTCCCTCTCACGCTGCATGTGGAGCAATCGACTTTCTGCATGGGGTGGGGGGGACAAAAGGACAAAAGAAATCAAAAAAACCTGGGCAGGTGTGGAAGGCTGCAGTGTCAGGGCTCCTGTGTGGCTTGCACTTGAGTGCCCAGCCATGAATTAGCAAGTGCAGTCTATTGTCAGCCTCCCCAAAGTGAGGACATTGCATTGCCAGGCTCTCCTGAGGTGGGAGTGCAGTGGGATGATGTTTCATCCCTGGGCAGAGCTGTTACCAGTGCATTCATGCAGGGTGTTGATCCCAGTGTGTCGATGCAGCGTGATCACCTGGGCAGCACATGTATGTGGCGTGGACCTGGGGGTGATGCACTGCACCAGACAGATAGCAGCTATGTCAGTTTTCTACCACACACACAATAATTGGCTGAACTGATTAAAAAGCTGGGTGGAAGGTGACACCTTCCTCTTTGGACTCATCTTCCAGCAGTTTCCAGAGCACAGCCCAATTAAGTGTTTCTGTGCTCAGATGCTGCTTTGATCCAACTGCCTTTGCTGCATTTTTCATTGCCCTGACAAGCTTCTGGAGCTGCTGTCAGGACTGGCTTGTACAGATGTGACTGCTTGCTGCTTGGCCAGAGGTCCGTGGGCAGCTCTCCCTATGGGCACTAGAAGGGCTGTGGTGGCCTGGCAGGATTTCTGTTTCCCTTGGCTCATCCCCATCTGCTGAGGGTGCTGCTGTGTTTCTGTTTACAAGGCTCCCTGTATTTGCCTTCCCTGCATCAGGGGATGCAGGTGTACATTATTTATAAATAACCTTTCTTGTCCATGCTCTAGGACAGACACAGTGCAAAACTTAACTTAAAAAATTTATTTTCTTCAGTAAAAAAAAAAGTGAATGAATATGAAAAAAGATCATCTCTTGCATTAGCTGCTCCGTGTTCCCAGCCTGTCAGGGGAGACACACTAGGCATGTATCCCAGCCAAGGCGGGGGGACCTGGCCACAGAGTGCATTGAGTGAAAAGCCTCATATATCATCTGCTTTTATATTTAAACAGTCCTTCTTACATTAGTTCAGTCCTGGGGCACTACAACCTCTGTAAGTAAGGGACTGAAACCTCCAGTGCTCTGGCAAAGCTTTCCTCATCCTGCCTGGGAAGGAGGGAGGCTCAAGCCCTGTCCCTTTGGGGTGATGCTTCCATCACAGAAGCAAAATACTGGTTTGGGGAGAGTTGGTCCATCCTTACCTGTGGTGCCCGTCCATGAGACTTGGGGTTCACATAGAAGGTCCTGGTTGCTCACAGCATGTCCAAACACCACATTCCATGTGCACACACCCATTGGGACACAGGAGTGGTTTCTGAAGCTCAAGGTTTTGCAAGGAGGTTGCAAGTGTATAGCTGCCTATCCCTGCAGCAGATTTTTTTGCTTGCTGTCAACAGTTTTTAGTATGGTGGCACAGAGTTTTCCATCTCCTTCCTGCCCCTCAGCTTCTCTTGTGCTCTCCTTCCCTCCCACTCCAGCAGAGGGGTGCTGCATAAGCTTAACCTTCCTCAACAGTAAAGTGGGTTCCTGAAGTTTCACGTTCACATAGATGTGATGGGTAGCTCTGCTGCATGCAGTGCTGACTACAGCAGATAGACATCCATTCTATAGCTTTTCCAAATGCAACTCCGTTTCGCAAGGCAAAATGAATACAAGCTTGTTCCCGCAGGCCAGGCAGCTGACCAGAGTGTATCAGTGTATTTTGGACCCTTGGGACCATGACTCTTCTGCGAGGAACTGCTGGTGCAGTCAGACATGTGTCTTGCCTGGAGGATGTGAGCAGTGCCTTCCTAGGCTGTTGCAGCAGATGTAAGATCCCATGCCACCTGCAGGTGAGAAGCCACAAGTCCTGTTAATACAACTTCTCATGTTCAGCAGCCCTTCACTGTCCTCTTCTCAGCAGAGATGAGAGTGGTGGCAGCTCTTTGGTGCTCCCGTGAACACCTGCTACATACAATGCCTTCCTCTCAGGTAGGGGGAACATTAAAGGGCTGTTTGGAGAGGCATATCTCTAGAACCTCTCCTGGTTACATTGGCTTTGGTGATCGTCTTTCTGGTCAGCCTTGACAAGAGAAATGTCATCTTTAGCTCCAGAACCATTCCTGAATGTCTTCAAATTCACCCCCTCCCCCTTAATTTAGGACACAAAATGCTTGTTCTTCATCTCCAAGGTGATCTCTTTTCCTCTGTACTCATATGAGCACAGCCTGGGAGGTTCCCCTGCGGTAAAGCTGAGCTTTCTTACACAAGGGGTAAAATCCTACTGCAGTTTATAGAGCAAAACAATGCAACCAGCAAATACATAAGGCAGTAATTCCAACATCTCAGAATATTTACGTGTCAACTAGTAACCCTTCTACCCTCCTAGCTGCTTACCCAGTGCTCCTCTGCCTGGCTTTGGCCAGGCTGGGATGGCAGGTGGAATGGATTAAATCTCGCAGCAGGAAAAATGCAGCCGGATTGCCCAAAGAGACACCCAAAGCAGCACAAAGGAAAGACGACTTCACAAGACCCCCTCTAAGCAAGAGTTCTCCTCAGTGAAGTTCTGGAGATCTGTGGTGGACACACAGTTAGCACATGCTGTGGAGCTGGAGGAGATGCTCAGAGCAGCATAGGCAGAGCTCAAGGCTGGCACAAGCAGTAGAAAAGAGAAATACAAAAATGTCTAAGCAAAATACATCATTTCTGGACCTGCCACTTACTTCAATAACAAGTCTACAAAGGGAGAGTGCATGCACACTTAATGCTTTTGTGTATTTGCAATCCAAGATCGTACTCCTAGGAATTTCTGAAGTCTTATGTACAGAGTGAGCAGCAAGATATGGCTAGAACTAGGCCATATCTCTCAGAATGAACCTATGAATAGGACATCATGATCCTACATTTTCAGCACATCAAAGCAGCAAGGTTTTGGCTAGAACTAGGCTATATCTCCCAGAATGAAACTATGAATAGGACATCACTGAGACTATGTTCTCATCACATCAAAGCAGCACTCCCTCCACATCTGTGTGAGAAAGAACCTCTAGAACAGCCACAGCAGGACTATGCTGTAGGAATAGGGCAATTACCTTCTCACCTAGTGCATGCTGTGAGACCTTTGGCTGAGCTAAATGGGAGCAACCAGCAAGGTATTATAGTTTGCTGTATGAGATCGTCTTTTGTCCTTATGTTGTTTCCAGTAACAGGAAATTGAAACTTAATGTATTACTTCAATCCTTCTGTAAATTACTAGAGGTTTCACTTTTATAATAAAGAATAAGACAAATTCAGAGAAAGCAGCCATGCCCTGAGCACAGTGCTCAGGGGATGGTGGTTGGTGAAAAGCAGGGTACACTAGCAGTCAGGGAGCTAACATGGGTGGCATGTCTGCTCCTGAGTCTGAGAGACCTGGAGACATCCTCAGGTCTGCAGGTGCCTGTGGCAGCACTCGCCTTGCTGCCTCATGGAGCAGAAGGACCAAACAGTCAAAGGTTTCTAACTTACATTTGCTTATTGTACATAAACACTTTGCGGGAAAACCTATACTGGGTTTCAAACTACTCAAATTCCCAACTCAACAACCCTAGGAGCATCCAGGAGCAGCAAGTAGGCTCCTTTTCTCCTCTCTTTTCCCAGGGAACAGCCTTTGGTGACCTGGCAAAGGGGTTTTCACATTTACTGTAGCCTTTGTAATATCAGTGGATTAACCATACATCTTCTGTTGCCCAGACTTGAAGCAGCAAATGAAACAGCTTTGCTAAGTCAAGCTTCTGAGAAGGCAAACATTGTTGTGGAGAGCGGAGAGTGGATGAGACTCCCTTGGACAGGGAGATGGCTCTAGGGGCTAGGTACTTAACACAATTGGGACGGAAACCTAAGCCCAGAAGTACAGATTGAAAGATGCAGCACACATTAACTGGAAAAATATTATTTGCTTCTTGCTGAAACACTGTGCTTCTCCCTCACACCAGCTGAACAGGATTTCCTGGACTAAAGTGAGGTTATTCCTAGTGTGTACAATGTCACACAGCAGCTTCATCTTTCTGCAGCCTGTTTGTAAAAATAATGTGAAGCCATTGCTGACTCAAATTGTAAACTGCATATTCTGTAGCAGGGCAAAAGCATTTAGATAAGAACATGAAAAATAAAACTGATGTGGAACATCAGCAACAAAACTGTACTGGATCATATCTGACCGCATTTACAGTATTTGATATTTACTGCATTTACTACTGCAAAATAACCACATTGTCAGTAGCATACAACCAGCAGTGAAGTAATAGCCACAAGGGCAACAAACGAGAGCATTAAGGTTTCAGCAGCAGTGCCAGGCAAGCACCAGTGCACTCAGTAACTGTTTATTTACATTGAAATGAACTGTTCACAAGCCACAGGATTGTGCAGTTAGTGATGGAAATGGGCATAGAGCCAAGCTGGGTGCTGGAGAACTGGTGATTGGCCCCATGTTTCCCAGGAAATTCTACAGCTCCTAGACCTCAAACAGCTGGAGGTCTGTGTAAGGAGCTGCTCTCCTGCCTTTCACTCAGGGTGTAAAAGCTTGCAGGTGATAAAAAAATGCAAAGTACTGCCAGAGTTCTAGGAAAGCAATGACAGAGTCTTGTTTCACAATGAAAGAGCCTGAAGGCACTGCCATGCACATGCAACTGCAATTACACTCTGCTCTCCACTGAGGAAGCTCAGGGGCTTCTTTTCTCACTTACTGACAACAAGTTTCCTGAAGCACCTTGTGTAATCTCTCTTTTTTTTTTTTTCATCAGCTGGGCTTGTACTAACTTCTTATATGTCTGATCAAGGAAGGAAGATCTTGAAAATACTCTGCTTGGACATACCAGGGACCTCAGAGTATGTGTTCTTGGCTTTGCGTTAGGGCCTCTGGGGATCCATATTCTTTTGCAATCTCTAAGTCTTTAATTGAAAAGTAAAACAAAGGCTGTTTTCAAGGGAAGCAGATCCAGTGCCTCTCTCCCCATCTCTGTAGCTCTGTAATGTGGTGTTACCAACATGTCATTTCCAGGCGTCCTGGGTAGCTCCCAACAGCCTGAAAATCAAAATGTCCCAGCAAAACAAGACAATCCCAAAACCCAGACCCAAAGACTTGCACAGAAAAGGCCTTACATTTGTTTCTGCCTCTTACATCCCAGATGTGAGGGCTGGTTCCATCAGCAGAGTATCAGGGCAGAGCATTTGCAGACTGAGCATCTGCCGACACTTCTTATGACTTGCTGACCCCTTTGGGGTGATTCTGGGAGAACAGAAAGGACCCAGCCTCTTTCACTCTGCTCGTCCATGGTACCAAACCAAGGCAGTGAGCTGCTCCTTTCCCCTTCCCCTGGGGCGGGCACCCACCAACTGCACCTCTGTCCTCTTGCATGCTCTGGCAAGAGCCACAGTAACACTAGGGCTCTCTAAACCTCTCACACCCTTGGTGTGAGATGACCTGGTGCTGGCATTTGGCTTACAGCAGGCAGAAAGCGCATCTCTTCCTTCCCAAGAAGCCCCTCCTCTCTTTAGGGCAACATGACCAGCAGTAGAGCATCCTTCAGGCAGCAGCTCCCCCAGTGCACTGTTCAGCGACCGCAAGCTGTCACACCCCCGTTTCGGTGTGCAAACCGGCTTTCGGGGAGATGGAAGACTTAGAGACAGCCTCTGCTGCTGGCTGGACTGGAGCAGGGCTTGCAGAATGCCTCCAACAAGCAAAACTCCTCCAGCTGCCCAGAAGTGAGAGCGGCTTGAAAAGCTGCCTGGAAATGATTGTGATACATGAAATGTTTCAATAAGGACTGCAAAAGCCTGGCACCGTATCTCCTGCCCTCCGCCGGGAATGCATGACAGATTTTAACATAAGCCAGCATACAAAAATAAGCAGACGACAACACTCCAGAGATCTCTAGTCTCCCTTAATTACAGATATAAAGGTAAACTCAAGTAGTCATTGAGCTCATGCTTGATTTAAACATAACATCAAAAGTGGAGAACAAAGGGAAATTCTCTCTTAGTTTACTGCATTTAGCTGTTCATTGACAGCTTTAATGCCTTCCTATATTTGCTTTGCCTTTGTGCCAGTGGTGATGCGTGCCCACACCTCTGGGATTGCTTTTGCCCTATGGACATAACCAAGAGGTTGTCAAGGAGTTTTGCTCCAAAGCCAGGGGTGGCACCTACACTGGTGTCCCATGCCAGGGTGTCCCCATTGTTTGGGCTCAAGTCAGGGCATCCCCCGAGTATGCATTCACAAGGGCCCGAGGAAGCACATCCTGGGAACAAATGCTGCTTTATCCCTGTGGGATGGTTGAGGTGAGGGGTGAGTGGGGACTCCAGCCCTGCAATGGGGCTGAGGGCAGCTGTGAACCACAGACTGGGATGTGCTGGGTTGCACTACCCTGGTTGCTCTGTGGAACATGGTAGCCATGGGAACACATTGGGTTTAGATGCTGTCTGGGCTTTGCTTTATTACCACCCCAGTCCTCTGCTGCCGCTGGAGGAACTGCTCTTCCCTGCTTCAAGCAGCTTATCATAACACCAGTAGAATGTCAGGCAGGAGGATGTTGTAGCTCTGTGTGACATGAGGGACACACAGATGTAACAGGATGGGCAGGCAGACATGGTGGGATGGACATGTAAAGTTTAACTCCTCTGTCTGTGCACCTATGGTGTCCACTGCCTGTAGCTGCCTTCACGGACCCTTGGGAGCCTACACCTGCCAGCCTTTGGCAGGCAGAAGCACAATGTCTCTGAGGAAAGGAGGGTCCCTGAG
The DNA here is from genome assembly GCA_033459285.1 of Clamator glandarius. Lineage (NCBI taxonomy): Eukaryota > Metazoa > Chordata > Aves > Cuculiformes > Cuculidae > Clamator > Clamator glandarius. The sequence goes on along the minus strand of JAUNZM010000110.1, from coordinate 2,102,259 downwards.
ATAATGGGAAGAATAAGCAAAGTGGAAAGCAGACAGACAGACACAAACCAAAGCTGAAAACAGAGCACCCATCAGCATCTCCTAGCAGAGCCTGAACTGCTGGGACGTGCTGCTTGACACACATTTGGCGCCTTAATGTGGTCCACAACAGAAGCGTTAGCATGAAGATAAGGTGAGAAAAAGTAAAGCCAGAGAAGGTGAAAGGTAAATCACAGGGAAATATAAATAGAGAAGTACTTAAGGAGATGTGCAGCTGGAATGCTTCAGGGGACACAGGAGTTGATAACTAAGGTCTGTATAGAAACTCTTGAGGGAGCTGGTTTATGATTTCTGGGCAGTGTCCTTCACCACAATGTGTCCTGGAGCTTTATCATTCCTAAACTCAGACAGGCATGGATGGCCTCTTGAACAGGATCAGTTCTGAGCAGCACCTAGTGCTGTGCAGGCCCTTGCCCTGAAGGGATGGGGTTAAGACCTGTGTCTTCCCAAGGACACAGAAAAGCTCTTTTATAGGATGAGCCCCTGCTAAGTCAAATGAACCTTTACATCTCCTACAGAAAAGGCCTTTGGAGTGGCTGACCCAACCCTGCAAAGAGATGGGAGTGGGATGGGGCAGGCAGCTCTCCCCAGTCCTGGGGGTCACCATCCTCGGAGGATTACAATTGCAAAGAAGTTCCCTGCAAGGAAAGGAAGCTTTTCTTCACCTCTACCTAAACTTGACTGCAGGTTTTAAAGGCAATAAATAGCCACAACAGAGCCTTAATTTGTTATTTTGATGAGCAATCTTGATGCAGTTTTCCCCGAGACAGTCTACCAGCTGGTGGATTCTTGTGCTCAAGATTCAGAATGCTCTGGGTGTGGAATTCCTGTCCTATGAAGCTAAGTCTACTCATTCACAGCAAATGTGGGTACTGCCTCAAAAAACAGCTTTTCACCTTGACAATCCTGAAAAACAAGATGTGAGCTCAGGTACGAGGTGTAGCAAACTTATTCCTTAGGAATCTCACATCTGGAGAGATGGTAGTGTCCTTCAAAACTTACTCCCTACCACGGGGGCTAACATTTGATAACATTTGAACCCCTCTGTTTTGTTTGATTTTTGGCTTTGGGAGGTTTTTGTTTGTTTGTTTGTTTTAATGAAAATCTTATTTGGTTCCCTCTTAGACTGCCAAATGACAGCCAGTGCCTTCCTGCAGCACAGGCAGACCTTTAAGTTTCTGGAAGAACAAAAAAGCCCCAAAGCAAAGGGATCCAGAACACATTTGGATGGGAGGAGGGAATGCTTCTGAACACATGAAAAGATGCCTTTTTTAACCTCTTTTTTTCACAATGGAGAGCAGGGATTATTCACTCTTGGTTGACCTGCGGACCATCTCTGTCAACAGCTGAAGACCAGAAGGTCCATAACAGCAGCATCTCCTTTATGAGATTATGTGCTGCGAGGTGTAATTTTTATTCAGGCTGTTTCAAATTCTCCATTTATATTTTGCTTCTGATACTGAAGGAGCTGGCAGGAAAGCAAGTTTGTTAAAATTCACCTCAGACCATCGTCCCTGACAACTGAGGGAGAAAAGTTAGGCTGGAAAACCTCCACGCCACTGAATCATTCGCCTCCCTGCATCACAGAAGGGGCTCTCGTGCAGGAGAAACGTCTTTCCTTTAAGTGAGCAGAGAACAAGCAGAAAAAAAATCACAGACGTCCTTCTTAATAAATATCATAACAAGATGACAAAGGCTTGTACTCCTTCCTTTTCCCTTTATAGGTCTCATTAAAGCATATGGGCGTGCAAGTTTCCTCCCGCTTCAGAAGGTGCTCAGTATTAGGAGAGGGCAGGTGCACAGGCTTGGCTCCAAATCCCACAGAACTAATTGTAACACTAATTCCCTTCAACAGATCAGGGATAAGGTGCATGGAAAAGTCAGTGGTGGAACATACACAGTGCACACACAAGCAGAGATAGAAATGTATCGCTGCCCTTGGGTATGGGGGTTTGCTCCAGTGCAGAGGCCTCGAATTCTCCCTCCCACTGGCATGAGCTCCCTAGTAGTGGGGATGAGGATGCCTTGCATGTCCTCCTCCTTGAATGTCCTTGCATTCTGCTTGAGTCACGTTGCAGGCTCTGTCTGCCCTTGCTAGGCTGCTCTTCTCTCTTAGATTTATTAGTATTAGTATTAGTATTAGTATTAGTATTAGTATTAGTATTAGTATTAGTATTAGTATTAGTATTAGTATTAGTATTAGTATTAGTATTAGTGCTGCACATTCACTCTAAGTCCTATTTTTTTTCTCACAACTCCCCAGGGAAATTATTCAGGGGACTGGAATGTTTTGTGTTTTGAGAGCTGAATATGTGAAGAGTGTATTAATTTGAGCTGGTTTTGTTTGTGTGTGCACATTTAAAGAAATGCCGTGGATTTGCAAACAAACATATAAAGAAGGTTTTGGAGAGGTTTTTCATGTTAAATTATATTTACTACTTTTACTTTACAGACTATCTGGTTTCATTATAAGTTCAAAAGGATGCTGATGGAGCAGAAAGCCTCAGTAAAGGAGAAGTGGAAAGTATACAGGCTCTTGTTGTTCTTTCTTATAATGAAGGAATGACAAAGCCCCGGGTAGTGTGGTCCAGGGACCCACCAGTGACAAAGGGCACTGGGGCTGCTTTGCAACCTGTGGCCATTAAAAGCTGGGAATAAGATTAAGTATCTGGCCCTTGGCTCTGTTGCGCTGTTAACAGCTCTGTGTAAATCAATTATCTCATGCTGGCCTAAAAATAAGCATTCAAAATTATCCGGAGCACTGAACAGGATTTTACTTCCTCCTCACACTTAGTCATAAAATTCTTTAATCAATATTAATGTTATAAACCCAGTCACGTTTCTCCCTAGTGCAAAGAAGGAAAGCATGGCCCTATTCCATACAGGGAATGTGGCTCTCAGTGGATACATGCTATGAGGTGGAGGACATGCACTGCTATATGTTGTGTTAGTTGCCATGGTAAGAGTTCCTTTTTTTTTTATTTCAATTGCAGGGTAAGTTTTTTTCTAAACCGCACATTACTTGTTGCCATCCACTGCAAGGGGCTGAGCCATCCTCTTGATCATAGAATCATAGAATCACCAGGTTGGAAGAGACCTACTGGATCATCGAGTCCAAACATTCCCACCAATCTCTAAACCATGCCCCTCAGTATCTCATCCACCTGCACCTTAAACACCTCCACGGAAGGCGAGTCAACCACCTCCCTGGACATACCTTTCCATTGCCTAATGACTCTTTCAGTGAAGAATTTTTTCCTTATGTCGAGCCTGAACCTCCCCTGGAGGAGCTTGAGGCCATTTGCTCTTGTCCTGTCCCCTGTCACTTGGGAGAAGAGCCCAGCTCCCTCCTCTCTACAATCTCCTTTTAGGTAGTTGTAGAGAGTAATAAGGTCTCCCCTCAGACTCCTCTTCTCCAGGCTAAACACCCCCAGCTCTCTCAGTCGTACCTCATAAGGCCTGTTCTCCAGCCCCTTCACCAGCTTCGTTGCTCTTCTCTGGACTCACTCCAGAGCCTCAACATCCTTCTTGTGGTGAGGAGCCCAGAACTGAACACAGGATTCGAGGAGCGGTCTCACCAGTGCTGAGTACAGAGGGAGAATAACCTCCCTGGACCTGCTGGTCACGCTATTTCTGATACAAGCCAAGATGTCGTTGACCTTCTTGGCCACCTGGGCACACTGCTGGCTCATGTTCAGTTGGCTCATGTGGAGCTGCTCTGGCTGCTGGCCCTGAACTTGTGCAAGCAGGGAGAAATGCTAGCATGTTTGCTTCCATATCAGACCAACTTGTTAAGAGTTTGCTTAGGTTTTTGGAAAAGTTTGAGGCTCCTCTCTATAAAGTACAATACAGCAGCTGTATCTTGCCATGTAGATGTTAGGTCAGACTTACAATGCATGCTTGCTCTGTGCCATAAACAGTTTTTATATCTATTTATTCTTAATGTTCATGGCTTCCCAGATATAAATAAAAAATTGTTACCTGTTCTACAATACTGATACACCAGCCATAGTTGAATTCCACTACAAATCATTATTAATTATTCATTGACTGGCTGTGCACTTAAAAAAAATTATGACCCAGAACTCTCTGACTGGCAGTGTTGGATTTACAGCAATTAATTGGAAGATGCTTTCAGTGCAGAAAAGCACAGACTGTATCACATTAATTTTTGATGGAGAAAAAATTCCACAGATCAATTTATCATTAGTATTAAACTTGCTGTGAATAAACATTTCATTAAAATGAAACTTGATTTTTCATGTTAGGGCATCTATTTACTTTTCTGCCAGTCTATTATAATAAATACATGGAAATCCATTCATCAGGGAACAGTATTTTACTAAGAACTTGCTACAGAGCTGTCCTCCTGCATGCCAGTCGGACCCTTCTAAATCCCTGCTTCAGTGAGGCTGCAGGAACACAGTTTATTCTGCTGTGGATACTCAAATGGAATGTGAAATGAACAGCTTTTTGGTCACATCCAGGCTTCCTGTGGGCTTGGCAATCCCCAGTATCTGACAGGCCTGTCGCAACTGAAAAAGCTTCTGTATCTTTTCAGCGCTGGATGTAGTGAGCACATCTGGGGAAGTGCACAAGGACGGAATGCCACCTCCAAGTGCTCAGCAGGGCTGGGACTGTGCCAAAGGCTCACTGCTCATCTATTCATCATGAAGTGGGAAACCGCTGCTGTCCTTCAGCTGTAGAGAAATGAGATTTTTTTTTGACCTCCTGAAGACTCAAGCTGGTACAAAACATGTTTACTCACCTGCAAAGATGTGCTGAGTCAGCTTCAGATAATGTGCATCCATGCAGATGCAGGGATGTATTCTCAAATCTTACCTGTTATCCATCACTCGCTATGTCGCAGAGCATGCCGAGGTGGACAGAAGAAAGGATAGAGGACCCAGCCTGGAGCAATGAGGCTGCTGGCTGTGCGTGGCTCAGTCCTGTGCTCCCTGTCACTCTCCAAAAATCCTTCAGGTTTCCACGTGGCATTAACTTCTGCTGGGCAGAGCCCACAAGCATCAATTGCTTGCTCCTGGCCTTCAGCTCATACCATTTATTATGGGAAATATTAATGTGAGAAATGAAACCAAGAAAAGAGAGCACGCTTAAAACACAGGCTCAGCAACAGTCAGTTTCAACACAGAAATGCAAAAAGAATAAAAAATACAACTTCTTGATGCAAGCACAGCTATTAACTGGAGAAAAATGAGAACACTGAAAGTGTATGTATGTAGCAAAATTTTCAGGCATCCATACACCAATGTCCTTGAATCTGTGTGTGTGCAGAGGGCTGTCTGACCCTGGCGGTGCTGCCCCAGGCTGTCAGCACGTGCTTGCCAGGGCTGCAAGTTTTGCCCCACTGGTGCTCACAGAGGTGCCACAAGGACAGGTTTAGGTACAAGCCACGTACAAGAAATTTTCCTGTGGAAACACACTGCATTATTCATAAAATTAGAAATAGGTTCTCAATTTAACATCATCAGTGCTTCAGCCTTGTGTTTTCACCTCTAGTTTCTGTATAAATATAGAAGCTGTTTTCCTCCGGTTTTTCCAGTTTAATTTAACTTTCATTGAATTGAGTAAGGCAGTAGCCTCATTCCCTCTAATAAGGAATGTAGATCATGAAATGAGTTCCAAGGGCCTTCCAGATGGAGAGAGGAAAAAATATCTATATTAGGAAAAAAAAATTAGGTGGTTCCCACATTTTAAAAATAAAGCCTGGTAAATACATGTAGTGTAAAAAAAGGGGAAAATCAGAATCTGTCAGTGACTATTGCCTCTAAAAAGGGGCAATAAGGGTGAGATTTTGTATTTTAGCAGTAACTGCATCCGAGGCACTGGGGAATACTGCTTGGTTTTCACACTCTGGGAGAAAAGCAGGGAAAACTGAGCTGCAGGCACAGGAGGAGGGGGCTGGACTTTTTGCAGGTGCAGTGCAGGACACTTCAGTTTGAGGGTCCCCCAGCATCCTATTAACCTCCCAAGGGTTGATTGCTTTCCCTTGAGCTACCCAGAATCACACTGCATTTTCTCAGTTCATAGAATTATAGAATGGTTTGGCTTGAAAGGGACCTTGAACATCATTCAATCCCAACCCCCCTGCCAAGGGCAGGGACACCTCCCACAGACCAGGCTGCTCAACACCCCATCCAACCTGGCCTTGAACACCACCAGGGATGGGGTATCCACATTGTCCCTGGGCAATGTGTTCCAGTGCCTCACCACCCTCATTGTGAAGAATTTCTTCCTAATGTCTGATTTAAATCTTTCTACTTCCAATTTAAAGCCTCCTATTACTACATGCCCTTGTAAAAAGTCCCTCCCCAGCTTTCTTGTTTGCCCCCTTCAGGTTCTGGAAGTCCTCTATGAGGTCTCCTTGGAGCCTTCTCTTCTCCAGGCTAAACAACCCCAAGTCTCTCAGCCTGTACTTGTAGCAGAGGTGCTCCAGCCCTCTGATCATTTTTGTAGCCCTCCTCCGGACCCATTCCAACAGTTCTATATTCTTCTTATGCTGTGGGTTCCAGAACTGGACACAATACTCCAGGTATGGTCTCATGAGAGCAGAGTAGAGGAGAAGAACCCTGCTGGCCACCCTTCTTTTGATGCAGCCCAGGATACAGTTGGCTTTCTGGACTGCGAATGCACATTGCCAGCTCAGTAGACACAGCTTTCTGCATCTTATCTTATTTTAGACAAGGTAACTGGATTTTCTGGTGTTTTTTTTATTTCTTTCCTTCAGAAGCATGGTGTCTGGGGGTCCCAGAGAGGCCTGCTTGCCTGGGTGGCTTATTAGAAGTCCTAACCCACTTTCAAAAGCTTCCACACATCAAAAGTTCAGCCAAACCACCTGAATGTCCTATCATCTCTCCATCCCTCCAAACTCCTTTGGTAATGCTGTGCTTACAGCAGCGACAGCAGAAATGCCCTGAACTCAGCCCCAGGGGGGTCAGTGACACCATGGCCTTTGCTCCCTTGCCTCATTCACACAGTTCTATACCCATGCATAGTTGCAGAAAGGTATTTTTTATTTCTACAGCGTTGTGAAGCACTTTCTCTATTTCTGTCTATAACATCATGTTTCAATCCAGGTCCCCATTTTCTATTTAATACTGTTAATTTTTGGTTTCCAGCCCCTGCCATTACTGCTACTTTTTTAGTTCTCCACCTCATCTTGCACATAGTGAATAAATACATATCTGCTTACATTGAATGTCTGATGTTATTTTTATTTTAATTTTGCACATTTATTCAAAACAACTTGCTGTAGCGTAATACAAAAGATGAGTGTTGGTTTCCCTGCTTCAACCCGGGTTCAGCCATGAGCACTCAGCTTGGGATACAGCGAGAGGGATGCTGTGGATATGAATTCCTTACTTAGTGCCTGGCCTCAGCACCACTCGCAATGTGGGGCTCTCTGAGGTCACCAGTAACCCTCAGTTTTGTCAGGCTTCAGATCATCACCCCATTGATGCTGCTGCCCCTGCTTTTAAATTTCTTCTTGTTTGTTATTGAGGTTGGGGTGGGTGATATACATTAGTCCAACGCTCCCTGCCTGATAAAGCCAGTATTTCAGGCTATTCCTGGCTTCACATGAAATTTTTTTCCACATCCATATTGTAATGACCTCATGGACTGTCTCCTTTACAGGCTTCAGCCCAGCACTTCAGCTTCTCACTCATCATCATGATTTAGACATATTTCAGCTGCTCGATGATCTGTCTCTGCACTCCTGACACCCTGCTGCTTATCCATCCTGACTTGGCAAAGAAGGACAAGTAGGAGCTTCACTATCTTATTATTTAGCTTTTTCTAGACTAACAGTATTTCCCCTTCACCTCCTTCTCTCTCCTGCCTTCCCATTTATCATTTCTGGTCAGCTTTCACCTGCAGCAACTTTCCGATTACCTGTTGTCTCCTGCATCCTCCTGCACTACTCTTTATTGCTTAATTATTTTGGAGATGTTTAATGGTGGTAGGTTTTGTCTCTAATTTTCTTATTATTATGCATAACATCATATACAGTTCATCTGAAAAATGCCAAGGGAACAGAACAGATGCTAATTGCATCTTTTCTGTTTGTACTCCTGATTGCAATGGTTTTCAGCAAATAAGACCAGCCCCAAAGTCAAAAAACTGTGGATGTTCAGCCATGAAAAAAGAGAGCTGAGGCTGAGATTGAGTGGTGGCACTTATGCCCAGCTGCACCCCAGGTCACATGTGGGTGCTGGCTACTGATGTTCCTTCCCCAATGAGCCCCAGCCTTCAAATTCCTGCCTGGCCGCAATCAGCAATGGCAATTGCAGGGCCAGGTGACTATCAGAGAAACTATCCTGCTAAAGAGGAAAGAAAAATGACCACAAAATTATAAATTTCAAGTGGCAGCACTTATGAGTGCTACAGATGCGTAGTCTCTCCCTGCTTGCAGGGTGAGCTGACCTCCTGCAGCAGACAGCAGTGCATGATCCTCTCCTCATCATCTCCAAAAGCCATTCCTACACCACATTTCTATGCTGCCACCACTAAAACATTTCCTCTTGCTAAAGGAGGAGCTTGGTGCCTTTGGGCAGGGTCCTCAGGCCAGACTACAAAGCTGCTTGAAATTCTTTTGGGAGAACATTTTTTAGAAAATAGAGTGGCATCTCACATTGAAAACAGTCCTTTTTCCCCAGTTGCAACCCATAGCACAACACGCAGAGTCCTAAATGTCACTGGGTTTCCCTTGCATCTGCCTCCATTCTTAAAATCAGTAGCTGCACATGTGTGGGTCCTGCTGGTGGGACAGCTCTGCTTGGGGCCCCTGGGGCTCCTCTGCTTGTCCCACACACCAATGCAGGAAAGACACTCTGGTCTCCTCTGCCTGCTTCCTTCCTCTGGCTCTGCCATCACCAAGCCCAGCCAATATACTCTCCTGCCTGTGTACTTTTGGAGATACTCCTTGGTGCCTTCAGACCCTCCACTCCCTGGTGGCCAAGCTCTGAGAACAGGGAAATTTGCCCAGCCTTACCCACCTTGCAGCAGCAAGAACAGGGCAGGGTGAAGAGGGAGGAGATGACACGCTGTAAAAAAGCATCCATGGAGAATGAAAGTACATTTGCTTATCTGAGAGATAAGGAAGCTTTTGCCATTGAAATTTCTTATCAGAACATGACTTGTTGTGCAGTAGCACACAGCCGCCTCTTATGCCAAGGATAAATATGGTGTTAAATGGAATGCTATGACCTACATTTTATGTATATTATGTCTCTTAGGCTGATAATGAGCAGAGAAACCTTGATATATTATCACTTACTAGGCAATATTTTTCCCTGCTTCTATCCTTACACAGTTACATAGCATTTCTGGAACAAGATGTATTTTCTCTAATTTATGTGAAATACTGAGCCTTCTGCAAACATTATCACTTAAAAAACTACCAAGGAACATTCTTTGATAAGAATCTTTCCCTTTTTATGTTTGAAAGTGCTCATGAATTTACAAACAAAAGTACAGATTGCAAAAATAAGAACGACAGTCACATTGTTCTTCCTTACACTCTTTGTGATACAGCCCTGGGAAGCCTGAGGACCTACAATGCCGAGCCCCACACAAGCTCTGAGCTGCAGTGTGAACAGATGTGGAAATCTGGAGGAATCCCAGATGAGTGCTCCAAAACCCTCATACTTTCTCCTGAATCGCCTATTTTTTTTACCTGATGTCCAGGGCTCACAATCCCCTCCATGAGGAGCACCAAGCCAGAGAGCTGAGCAGCAGAATACCCATTTGAAAGTTGAGATTGAGCATGGTGTGCCCAGTCCTTGACAGTGGGATCACCTGCCACTGCTCACCAGGACAAGTCTCACAGCATGGTGATGCCACGGAGAACACACATGCTGCCCACATGGATGGGACTCAAGCTGGGTGAGAGCGAAGTTGCAGGAGAGGAAGGAGAGCAGACACATGAGCATTGCTGTTGTTGACCTGGTGTCCTCTCTGGCATGTGCCAGCATCTGGGCAGGGCTCCCTTGTGTCAGCTGGAACACCCTGTTTCCACCACGAGGCTCCCTGATCCCCATACAAATTGACACAGCACGTCACAGCTATTCTCCAGCTTGAACTCCTTTAACTGGGACTTAGCTAAGACTATTGATATGTTTTGATTTATGTTGTGCCTCTGTTCTCATTCCAGCACTTGAATAGTTGTCCTCCATACACAGATGAATCTACTTGACACTGAGATCTAAGCCATGCCCATCCACATTCTGCAGGATGGCAGTAGGATGAAACAAATGACCACAACTCTTGAAGCAATTACTTATGATCCTACATATGCATGACTGTGTGAACATGGAAGTACCTTCTTTTGTGCAATAGCCAGTGCTGATAAGAGATGGGCTAGGGAACAGAGGCATATCAGCACCCATCCGGCATGTGTGAAGGGAAAGGAGGGAAGGGTGAGTCTGTGCAAGAGGCAGGCTTGCAGCCTGCAAGGGAAGCACCTTTGCATCCCTCATTGTACACAAACTGGGCTGTGTTAGAAGCACTCCAGAAGGCCCCCACCACACAGTTTTTGCTATGATACTCTGTCTCTGGGGCACTGGGACAGGAGCTGCAAGGGGTACATCTGGAGGACAAAGCCTCCTTCCCCACAGCCTCTTCAAAGTGACATGTTCCCATACCTATTTGAACAACAGAAGCCACCTGTGGAGCATTTTATAAAGTCTATTCACTGTAAGAAGCATTCCTGATCAATAAACTGGTTTATATTACTTTTTCACTGCTCCATCTCTGTTCCTTTCCCCAGAACTTACAAACTCCCACCCAGCAGTCTATTATCCCTTGCAATTACACCCACATTTTCCTGAATATTTCACCTGAACCTTTGGTGCTGTCCTCATTTCATTCCTGCTTAGTATTTATCCCCTGATTTCATGTGATATAATCCATTACAGTTCTTGTGTTTTCTTGCAGACCCTAAGCATTTCTCTGATGTGACCAGTTTCACACAATACATGGTTCTTTTCAATGTAACTCCCCATTCCTTTCCACCTGCCTTGTTTTAACATTTTTTATTCCATATCGCATACAAAGCACTGTGTGACTTCCAAAACTCCATAGCTCCTATTGCCTGGCACATGGTATTTGCCATCAAGGTTGTTCTTTGCGATCCCCCAGGGTCTGTCCCCAGTGTTGCTGTCACAACGTGTTCAGCTACTTGAGGCCCCATCAGCCCTTCAGGATGACAGTAATGCTCTTAGCTGGGACAGCTACAGATTCATTTTCCTATCAGATCCTTGACTGTCATACCCATCTGAGTGCAATACCTCTCAAGTTCCCCCCCGTACCGTTGCACAGTTTGGTGCATCTGGAGGAAAGAATAGAAAACTCTTGAAGCCCAGAGCTGCAGAGGGGCTGGCAGATGCAGCTGCCTACCCCTGTCCTTGGCTCCTTGCCGAAGGAAAGCACTGCTCCAGCACCAGCCAGGCTTTTTCCTCCTGTTTCTGCTTAAGCACTTGGCTTCTGCCTCCTTTCACTAGAGATTTTTAGTTCATCTGCTGTTAACTACTTGCACAGTGGTCAGCCGGGATGGGGGGAGGTGCTGGCAGGTTCCCAGCAGCCCAAGCTGCAGTTCTGATTCTTTCATGGTTGAACAATGTCTCCCCCAAACTGCCTTTACCCAGGACGTAAGGCATTTGCAGGACAAGTTCCAGCATCAGAGGACTGAGTGCAAAAGAAGTGGATTTGTACACTGCAGATGTCTATTCCTGTCCCTTTTCACTCCTTTGCAATTTTGACTGGTGTATAATTAATACCAGCAGTGCCCCAAACAACAACTCCTTATTCATTTCTAGATAGACCAAAACTGACAGCTCGGCATAAAAGCATGAATGTCCTAATGAAATGCTCCTTTTTTTTCTGTTAATCACTTGTCAGAGTCCCACAGATGTTTTCAGTGGAGAATTTTTATATCTGCCACATTACTGAAACACCAACCATGCTAAACCAAAGCAATATATTCCTCAGAGATGAGAAGTTTCTATGTCTGGTGAAGCCCAATGCTGCAGGCACTTTCTGTTGAAAATATTCAGTGCTATGAACAGCCTTTGCATTTGAATCAGAAACAACTGTAATCTGACCATCCTCCTTTCTCTTTTTCAATCCACTCTTGATAAGGGAACAGGAGAATATTTTTCAATGGATAAAACAGTATTCACATGCTAGAATAATGATATCTTTTTCCCAGAAGACTGATCATAAGAACTCTATTATTCTCCCCACCACACCTATGCCTGCACAGATGAATGTTAATTAATGCAATAGGTTACGTAAAATGAGCAGTACATTTTAGAACAGCACCTTGGTGACTGCGTTTCTTTCCCTGACAAAAGGAAAGAGAAAATACTTCAAGGAGTCAGAGATGAGTATAAGTAGGCAATTCACAGGAGCAGAATTTGAAAGTTCCTCCTGAAACACTGGTGATTGCTACCTTGTCTGTAGCTCTCAGCATAAATGGCTTCACCATGAGATATCACATCATCTTCCATACTAAAAATAAGGTGTATGAACACTAAGTCCCTTAAGTGCCTGGAAAGGTCCAACAAGCTTGGAGCAGAGACTAGACAGATCATGATGTGTAACAAAGAACCACAGGCCCTAGTATTTAGCTGGTAAGGGGGCAGGACCAGTGCAAAGCTGGTAGTGTGGACATGCACTTCAAGGATAAAAAAAGCAGCATCATGGAAAAGGGATGATTGGCTGCAGAGGGATCACCAATAAGGCTCCTCAAATACCTCAAGTCTTGGCTTGCTTTTAACTCAGAATTGCAATGCAATTTTTGGCCCTGTCACAAAAAGAAGAGTGTGTGAATAGCTGAACACTAGCAGGCTCCATCCACTGAAAGGATGGAAGATTTAGGAATGCCCTTTAAGACTGTCTAAAGCATGCACTTCAGGATTAAACCAAAAAAAAAAAAAATACAGAAGTAATTCTGCTGTAAACACTGAATTTTGCATTTGGAAAGGCATGAGGGTTGCCTCCCAGCTCCTCCATTCCCTGCACCCTAGACTGGGAATAGCTGTCTCCAGCTAGCCTTCAACAGAGCCAGGCAGGAAGGGCACCCGTTACCTGTACTGCTACATGCAATACCAGGAACAGCCTTTTAAATTCATCATTTAAAACTGTCAGTGACTCAGGTCTTTCAAGAATGGAAGATAAAGCCTGTTGCAATTGCTCTTTAAATATGATTTTTTTTATTACAAGTAAGTTTTTTCTTTTTAAAAATAAATCATTTATTAAAATTTATAAAGAATAATTGGGATTTATTTAAAGTCTTTTCAAGTCTCACATGTCTGATTGTTTGTGGCCAGCTTTAACTAACTCACCATTCCTTTGGAGTGTCCTGTGTCTTGGTTTGAGGATAATGAACCATCTTAACAGGAGTTGGTGCTTTGCTTGTTACCTACTCAAATTTAACAAGACCATAGCATAGGTGCAAGGCTAACATAAATGTATGAGGGTTGTTGTTTGGTTGGGTTTTTTCTTCTTTATGAAAGGATGTTTGAGTCAAAGTGGGGCTGTGCATCCTCTGCCACCCTTCTCCCTCACAGCTCACTAGGCAGACCCACTTTTGCATTTTACAGCAAGGCAAGACCTGTCACAGAAGGCTCATTCTCAAGAAACCTCAGATACTTCAAGTGACTCTAAAGCTATGCAAAAAACATTTGATGTTTACTGAAATTTCTGAGCTCTTATCTCTTCCTCTTCTTGAATGTTCCAAGCATCTACAACAAGTATTCAAGACGTTTTTTGATCATGGGTGTAATCCAAGAGCAAGAGACAAAAAAGAGATTTGGGTCAAGGCCTGCAATTATGCTTATTCAATCAGAACACAAAAATCAGTATCAAGACGTAGTTCAGCTAATTCATCCCTAACTGAAGCAGGCAAGGTTTTCTGAAAATTAGGTACCAGATATATAAACTATATACAATCAATCCAAAAAATAGACCTGGGATTCAAAGCTTCACTCAGCTTAATTGAACAAATTCAAACAACAAACACAGCTGAAGTAATCTTTTCCATTTTACAGACAAGAAACTACATTTTCTGCATAAATTATTGGCCATGAATTATTCACTCGTTTTCATCTTGGATCTTTTCCAGGGGTTGGTTTTACTTCTCATTGATGCCAAAGAGAGCCTTTCCTCTCCTTCAATGGGAGCAGGCTCCAGCCCGGACTCAGTAAAAAGAGTTGTGAAGAGCAGCATTCACAGTTCAAGCAGTGAAGCCAAATCTGGACCCTGGCAGGGGCAGCGGGTTTGGTGTCAGGGGAGCCCTGTGCAGTACTGCTATTTGTCTTCAGGTTTCCTGAAAAGAAAATCCATTTTGACCAGCTCTACCTGGACAGGCTTTTGCTTGCTTCCAGGAAAATTGTAGTTTTCGGTAGAAGCATTCCATCTTTAATCACCGGTGGCTGTATTGTCTGTGCTGCCTATATCCTTGGAATCTTAGAAAACAGATTGTTGTTTCCATGCTTACCCTTTGCTCAGGGAGGCAGGAAGGATGGCAGTGTATGCCCTTGCTGAACCCTTCACATCAGGTCTTCCCTGCCAGTGGAAGTGATGTTCTGTGCATTAGTTAAAAGCATCAGCCAGACCCAAGGATTTATTTGGGATCCTATTTTTAGACCATATTTTGGTCTGTGCCACTTGGTTCTGCCTTTGGAAAACTCTCAGATGCTCTAAGGAAAGGTGCTAATGGAGCTTGAAGGAATGTGGTGGTGTCAGCCCAGAGGAGAGGCTTGCACCTGCCTGGCTGCTGCATGCAACCTGAAGACACCTGCATGATTTTCCTGTATCCAGCAAACACAACTATACAGAATCCAGATGGTGTTAGTAACTTTTATGTATCTCTTGCTCTGACATAGCTCTTTCTTTTCCCTGGGAAATCAGAGATACTTGGCCCTCCTTGTACAAACAAAACCAGGGAGCTCTAGCATTTAACTGGGGTTTCTGAAACACACCTGATATTCTCACCCTGGCACAACTCAGGATGAGGTCTGGCACCCAGTGCCCCAATGCAGCCTCAGCCTCTTACAGACAATTTCAGAATACAGTCCTCCATCAACATGTTATACCCCTTGAGCAGGGAACTACATGTACACACACACACACGTGCACATACACTTTTACATGTGCATCTGGACACAGAAAATCTGAAGCTAGACACCTGCAGTTGTACCTGCACACTGTGTTATCTAATTCTGACATATGAAAATACCAGGAAGCACTGGTCCCAGTTATCCACACTGCCTGGAGCCAAATCCACCCTATAAAATATCACAGCATCTTTAGGAACACTTGATTCATTTAATGTGCTTAGGACTCAGGTTTGGATCCACAAGCCTGGGGTGATGGGCTGCACGCTCTGTCAAACTTACAAAGTAAATGGCAGTCATTGCCATCTGATAGTTCCTCTGATGATTTTGGTCTACTCATCAAGGGCCTTTTCCCTGCTAACCCAGGAATTGATCCATGTCTTGGGGCTAAAGCAATTAACTAATTTCAGCACAAGAGATTCCACTTGTTGCAGCACCATTTCTGATTGGCTTTTAGTGTCCCAAAATTACTGCTGGGCAAGTAAAAGATCCTAATGGCCCAATCAGATAAATAAAAAGCAACACCTAAAAGCAGAATCTGACCAGTCTACATGTAAGAAACCCTAAACCAAACTGTGGGAGATACTGAATCCAACCAAGTCCAAGTGCTGCAGCTGTTATGCTCATGGTGTCTTCAGCTGTCACACTGTTACCCCGGGTTGCTGACAAGCTTTGCTTGAAGTTCTTGTCTCTCCTCTGTATTTCATGAGACTGGGTAACCCAGCCAGAATTATCTTTTCTTCTGTTTGTTTCCTCCTGCAGCTTGGTCCCATCACCGCAGCACCACCCTCCCCTCTCCCTCAGCACTCAGGGCCATGTGCCCATTTTCCTACTTTATTCTTTGCGGGTGTATTTTTGGCTACTTCTTTTTCTCTTTTTATCAGCTCCTGCTCCCATAGATCTATGAGTGCTCTTCTACACTGTTATTTACCATTATGAAGAGAAGCAGAAGTAAAGGAATTTTCAGTTACTAATAGCTTTTCCCTGTCATGAACAAAAGTCCTGACTCCTTTTTGAAGTTTAAGAACCAAATTATCAGTTGAAGTAGGATTGCAAATGTCCACAGACTTCAGAGAAGTTGCAGCAATTCACACTGGCTGAAAATCCACCTAGATGATGAGTGACTTGACACGCTGCATGCTGCTGGGCAACTCACTGCACAGTCATGTGCTTCTTCAGGGAATTTTCTAGCAAGCACAAAGCACACCCTCTTTCCCAATTTCATAAACAAACTAACCCAAACAAAGCCATACTTTGCTTATTATATCTGGATTGTTGTGAGTAACCTCTAAGACAATTCAGAAAATAACCCATTAACAGAGGATTTGATTACATGTAACAGACAATTCGATCTCCTTGTGTTAAACACATAACTAAACATGAGCACTCAGGAAAGCTCAAAGGGATCCTTAAGTAGGGACACAAAGAAAAGGGGACAGAGAACAAAAGTTTCACTTTCTGCTCCTGACCTGCTGAGCAGAAGCAGCAAAGAAGGTGTTAGCGCTTCAGGAAGTGCTGGGGTCACCAGATCTCACTTGAGCACCTG
The DNA here is from genome assembly GCA_033459285.1 of Clamator glandarius. NCBI lineage: Eukaryota > Metazoa > Chordata > Aves > Cuculiformes > Cuculidae > Clamator > Clamator glandarius. The sequence goes on along the minus strand of JAUNZM010000110.1, from coordinate 2,085,534 downwards.
TGCAGTGAACAGCTTCGTACCATCCAGCTCCCCTTGCTGATGTTTCTAATATCTGACTCTGTATCCTTGGTATATTTACAGCACGAGTGAAAAAGACAATATATGAGTGACAGCTTTGCACTTAACGCAATCATGTTCTGGTGCACGTTGGACCTCATAATTATGACAACATGATGCTCAGCAGTAGCTTTTGAGGCTGGTGAAAGGCAGATCAGACTCTGTTGCGGTTCACACCTTGCTAAGGGGTTGCATGTGCTGTCCTTAATTAAGCTGTCTGCAGAGTCCCAGCAGAAGCTGGGGGTGGGAAGGTGGAAAGGCAGGAAAGAAACAGCTTCTTTGCTTCTGTACTTGTCATGGTGCATGAGTCACATCAGCCTCTCCTAGGGAGCAAACTGAGTTTCCATGGCTGGCAGCTAGAAATAAATGCCTTTTTAACTGATGAACTAAACAAATGCGTGCAGCAGTTACTTGGGACAAATGTGGGCCTGCAGTATTAGCCTGCAAAGCCTTTCCTGGTTCTCAGAGTATGTCAAGAAATAACTCCAGAAGCCAGAATTCTGAGCTTCTGTCATTGTTTCTTATTACCAAGAATTCAAATCACTTTAAAACTGCTGGCAGGGAACTAAGACCAATGACTCATCAGCAGCCGCTCAGCGGTCAATCTATTTGTCTGGGAGGTGAGAGGCTATTCAAGTCCCTCCTGATTGGAGAGCTTCAAGATCCAGTCCAGAGATGCACTGTGCCTATCATCTACCGGTTCAGCATATCCATCAGCCTTCAGCCCCACACATCACGATCGCTGTCCTGAGATGGGCTGACCTGCATGCCCAGAATCAACCAGCCCCCGGCAGGAAAGAGTTAAAGCAGCCAGTCAACTTGAGTGGGCCCCAAGGACACCTGCAAGCCCTTTGTTCCCAGTCTGGGGCAGAGCAGAGGTGACCAGGCTGCACACTCCCAAATAATGTCCCAGTCTGCACCATGGTTTGTTTAAAAAAAATGTATCAATGTGAGCCCTGCTGTAAAACAGCAGCTGGATTTGCACAGAGCAGAACATTAAAATATAAGCATCTTGCTGTGGAGGTCTGAAATGATTAAATAGATCTTAATGCCTAACATGTATTAGCTAAGAGAGGGAGCACAAAGTCTTCCTCTCACAATCCATCAGGTCAAATTCTGACTTTCCATAGAAAAACAAAGTTCCTTTATGCTGTTTTTCTAAGTAACAATCAATAAGTCTATTATTATCTGGACAAGGAGAAGGCTGACAAGTCAGACTTAGAAACATTGATGTTCTTGCTTCAAAGTAAGGGAACTGCCAGTTTAACCCCATGGAAATATTGATGTTTGCAAAAAAAAAGCATGTATTTATTCTGTCTCATTTTGTGAAAATGTAATTACTATGAAATGATAATAGCAGGCTGAACAGGGGAAAAAAGGCAGATGCTTTGCACCAAACCACACAGCAATCTCAGAAACATCATCAAATGGCCAGAAGTCAGGCGTTCAGTCTGCCCTGGGGAAGAAAATTAAGTGCTGCTGTGTAGTTGCTGCAGCTTTTGCCTTAGTGTAATACCTTAATCTTCTTTTCTGAAGACCAGCTCCTAATTTTTAATTATAGCTCCATTTTTTGACCTGATTTTCGCTGCCCCAAGGTCTTGCCAAAGAGCCCCTTCTTTGGGAGCTTTTGAGCTGTGATTTCAGCAGGAGGGTCACAGAGAGCAGCAGCTCTTCTCCCATGACTGCTATTGTGCAGAGGAAAGCATTGTCAGACCCTTCAGCTACACTATTCCTTGGGCTCTCTGGGCTCTAACTCCAGTCTTCCCAGTCTGTGCAAATAAAAGTTGGTTCTCACGTAAAACATCAGCAGGTGTCTCACACTTGCTGCTTTCCAGAGTTGTCTGTAGCACCTCAACAAACCCTGCTCAAAATCCATGAGTGCCTCGATGATGCTAGAACCTCTGTTCTTCAGAGTGCAATCTGCAATAAAAAAGAGCGACCTTAACCCTTAAGCATTGAATTGACTCCAGTCCATTTACAATACTGCTGTTTACAAGAGTAAAGCCAGAAAGCCAAATAAACCAATAAAGGAACAGTCCCAAACAAGCAGTTCTCTGAGCTGACACCTGGTTTCACCCAGGCTGGTCCCACACAAACCAAACTGCATCGGCGGCTCCACCTTGGCCTGAGGTGATAGGGATCTCTCAATAGATGTTTCTTCAGAGCCCCTGAAACAGCTTCTCTGTTCCAAAATTTCATAAAAACGAACAGTCTGTGTCTTCCATGATAGCTTTATGAGAAAGGAAAGAGAAAATCAGAAAGACCCACAGGCCCATGTACCATATATAAAACCCAGTAGCATATACAGCCCCATATGCTCCCGGAAGAACACTTAGAGCCCTGTGTGACGTGCACTTGCTGCCTCCGCGAGGCTGTTAGACAGCAGGGTCTTTCCTGACCTTGCAGGGACCTGTGAAGGGGCAGCTGAAGGTGTTTTGCCTGTGTCCTGCTCCACTTGGGACTGGCCGCAGGGACTGGTGCTGCTGGCAGCAGCGCGGTACACAGCTCTCATCACCAGCATCTCACAGGATGTGGGTCTCCCAGCCAACATCGGGACCAAAGCTGCTGTTTGGCTCAAAGGGTGGGCGTGTTTCTCCATGCTCTGACACCAGCTTTGTAATCACAGAAGAATTCATATTGGTAGCAGCTATTGCAGCAGAGTCAAGTGGGTCCACAGGCAGCTCTCAACCGCATCCTTCTTCCGGGAAGACAGGCAAAACCAGGCAGGTTGTGCCTACACGGCCCAGTTCACACACAAACTGGTGGGTGGCTGGGGAGCTGCAAGGCTCCGCCACAGGTGGGACCGGAGCATTCAGCACAATACGAGCCGTGAAGCAACTCCATCACCAACTAACACTTATGAACTACCTTCAGATGGTACTTACAGGCTTTTTGGGCTGCACACAATTCCTTCTTTGAGTTTTTTTGATAATGAAAGACCAGCACACAAACTATTTTTAGTGTATGGAATATACAGTATGTTTCCATCCACCTATAGAGCAAATTAAGTATTTGATTACAAATTCACCAATTAACTGGGAGCAAGTTTACTGATTTCAGTGGAGTTCCACAGACTTACTCCTGCTAATTCAATTAAGCATGCTTTAGATGACAGACAGACTTTGGCCTCCTTTCCTTAATCAAATAGTAAATAGTCCCAAGAAGCCAGTGGATCATTTCTGGTGGAAAATACCTGTAGCACTGTGACCAGCTCTGGAGCCCTCAGCACAAGAAAGACATGGACCCGATGAAGTGGATCCAGAGGATCCCATAAAAAAGATCAGACATGTGGACCAGCTCTCCTATTAAAAAAGACCAAGGGAGTTGAGGGTGTTCCTCCTTGTCTTCCGAGAAGGCTCAGAGGAGACCTTATAGCAGTCTTCCAGTAGTTACAGGAAGCCTGTAAGAATGATGAAAACGTACAGGAAGCCTGTAAGAATGATAAGAACGTAGTTCTTGTGATAGAACAAGAGCTAATGGTTTTAAATTAAAAGAAAGGGGATTTAGACTAGAGATAAGGAAGTAATTTTTCACACTGAGGGTGGTAAGACACTGGTACAGGTTGCCTGGAAAGGTGGTGTTTCCATGCCTGGAAACATTTGAGGTCAGGTTGGACAGGACTGAGCAACCTGATTGAGTTGAAGATGTCTCTGTTCAATGCAGAGGCATTTGAATAGATGGTCTTTAAGTGACCCTTCCAACCCAAAGCATTCTATGACCTATGAAAATACTGCTGGCTTTCTCTCCTGAGCAAACTTGGAACCTTATAAAGGTGACTGCTATGTTGGAGGGTGAAATGTAGCAGTCAGTTCTACTGCTTAGTTTGGACAGATTGTTTAAGAACAGAATGTAGGAACTTTGAGCTAACCATCTATTTCTTAAAAAAAGTAGTAAAGAAGAAGATGGGAATACAGCTATTGCATTTTAAAGTAGACCTTTCAAGCCATAAGGCTGAGACATTACAAGTCACAAGTTGTTATATTTTCACTTTAACACTGAGTAACTCTGCTAGCAAGAGCAACTACTTGGGGCAGTGTCACAATGCCAGGTGCCCAAGTACATGCAGCAAGTTGAGGGAAAGCCAAGTCTGGTCTGACCTTGCACTTGACAGCAACGAAAGCCCCACACTGCATTTTTCTGGTTTTCTGTACTGCTTTTCTCACTGTGGCACAGAGACTCAATGCCTTCTTCAGTTAAACCTCTGAGGCTTAGCAGGTGGTTTTTCCCTGCTGGAGATGGGTAAATTGAGTTGCTCTCCCAGACAGACAGCTCACAGCCCTGCTCACCTGCCACCCTCCTCAGCCTGCAGGGCAGCAAGATGGTAGTTAGAGGCACAGTGAGTATTCATAATGAAATGGTGCAAGGGGAAGGTTCACCAGAACTGGACGTGTTGACTCCCTGTGACTGTCTGGGACTCCAAAGTGCATGAGAAATGCACAAGGCCACAGAGGCACTTGTGGCTCTGCTGCCACAGCTGCTGCTGCTGAGGGTTCAAAGGAGCTTTTGATGTTATTGTTGGAGCATGGCAGATGATTCCTCACTTGACTCAGTTATTTACACACACTTTTTAGGCACAAATGCCCTCTGGGCAGTCCCCAGGGCATGAGCAGCACTGCAGGGGCTCTTGAAGTTGGCACACGAGGCACAAGGACTCATTGCATTTCTGTAATATTTCTTGTACATATATTGTACAATGCTTACATCTGTATTTATAAATGTACTTCACAGCTGGATTTGCCTCACCTCATGCCAGGACAGCAAAGTCCCAGCATAGTTGGAGCTGCCTCTTCCTAGCACAACACACAACTTAAACACATTTTTCTCCCTTCTTCACTCCCGTGCCGGTACTGCTGGTGCTGGAGTTCACAGCCCTCCCCATCACAGACCACCCAAACACCTTGCTGTGGGCTAACAGAGCCCTCCACATTCCTGATGTGCATCCCTGGAGCCAGCAGTGGGCACTTTCTCCATTTCAGAAAGAAGAAGTTGTGAGCAGGTCCAGCAGCCACCAAACTCGGCCCCAGTGGCCTTGCCCACAGAACTCAGCCCAGTGGCTGCTGGAAAGAAAAAGCCAAGAACAGGTCCCTACAGCCCTCCAGGCCCCCTTCCCTGGTCACTTTCCCATTGGAGCCCCTTTAACTGCAGAACCTTTTTTTCCTAGTAAACTCCAAAATAGAATAAAAGGATCTTTTACTAATTTGCAGTAAGACTTTATAACTTCATTAAGTAGAAACAAAATTACATGGGTTTCATTTGAAATCAACTGGAACATATGAGGCTGCAGTATAAACCATTACTGATTTATCCTAAAAATTATATTGCTAGCTCTCTAAATTCAGTGATGACCTAAAATAAACAAATGCATTGCATACCTCATCCTGCTGTCTCATGGTCTTGGGAGGCAAAACCAGTACAACCTCTAAAATAAGACTGTATCTGGAAGCTGGACATCTCATAGATCAGAGACTCCAACTTGAATGCAGCTGGCATAAAGGGCACGTTCAAGGATGATTTAATCTCTTACCAGTTTCACATCCTTGAGATCAAGAGTAAAGAAGCAAATCCATGGCCAGTCACAGCAGCTGCTGGCAGCCCAGCAAACGATCCAGCTGTCTGTGTGGCTAGCTGGGGTCACTGGCACTGAATGCCTGGGCTTGCTGGAGTTTGCTTCTGCTGTTCTGAAATCACAATGTGGGCTTCTGCTGTCCCTTCTGTGAAAATCCACAGTGCTCACAAGCAGTATGGGAAGGATGTCTCTGCTGCAGGTAAGTATTTCTCATGCATCTTAAAGGAACTACTGCTCTAGGGAAAAAAAATCAAATTTCTTCACCCATAAGCCTAATTCAGTTCATGGTTCTGCTCCCATTGGCTTCTCAGTCTACCTTCTGCCAAGCCTCCTTTGTCTGCACATGAATCACCTCACTCTAACAACAAACATAATCTAGCTTGAGCAGCAAAGCTTTTCCAGGTCTGTTCTTCAAAGACTAATAAAATATCTACACCATCCATCAGAGCCAGTGGCTGTGCCTGCAGAGCTGGTTTGGATGCTTCAGTTGAGCCGCTTGGTACAGCCACCTCCAATAAGTACAACAGATATATTTCCATGGAGGCCTTTTTCAGCTGGCCTGCTGCCTGCAGGAGTTCCTCTCTCCTGAGACTTAAAATGAAAGAAGTGGATGAGAAGCAAGCCAAACAGTAAGTTCATCCCAAAGTCTGTAAAGAAAGCTTTCAACTTCCCATGATGGGAAAAGCAAAGCTGCGCATTACCAATTATAAACCACTTAGAGCAGAAAGAAAGCCAGATCATGGAAGAAAAGTTCAGCTTTTCTAGCTTTGGTCAGCCAACATGATAAATAGGTATTAGCATGAATGAACTAATTTTATTGCTTTTCTTTAACACTGGTTCAAACAACAGACCACAGAGAGCAGAATCTGAAGGTCAGCACAGGCAGTGCTGTAGTCAGCTACAACAATTTGTAAGAATCTAGAAGAGCCCCAAAACGTACAGATATTCCCATGAAAAGCAGCAAACCCATGCTGACCAGCCTGCAGGTTTTGCAGTCTGCAGGCACACAGACATCAGAAATCAAAACAATTATCAGTACCAACAAGAAAGTGTTTCTGTGGCCTCATACGTAGGCAGAGCCGAGGAACTGCCTGTGGCCATGGTGGATCCCAGCGACAACACTCCTGATCACCAGCAACTTTGTCTGCTATTAATGCAAGCTTGAATTTAGGGCAAGCAAAATACCTGGCCAATTTATCTCTTAACCTGGCATCATTCAAATGAAAGAACATATAAAAGAAATCCCATAGTTATTAATAAGTTTTTTAGCATATCGATGTGAAGATGTGTTGTCACCACAGAAACTAGAGGCACTGGCAGGGACTGGAGGTACAATTCTCCCAAGCACTGGCACTACCTCAGGCAGCTTCATTGAGAGACATGAGATGAAAAGGTGGCCTAAAACCAACTTATCTTATCCTTTTATATTGATAAACAAAAATAAGTTTATATCAGTTGAAGGAGGAAGATGAAAAAGGCAAAAAAAAGACTGAAAAAAAGCCTTACATGTTCTCAGCGTGTGTTTAAATACAGAGATGACAGCTTCTAGAAACTCCCGCCCGAAAAAAACTGATACCTGTGGAGCTGCACACAAATACATTGCTGGAAAGCAAACCTGGTACCCTGCTCTGGTGACTGGAGAGACAAGAAGGAAGGGGCATCATGACCCTCTTCCTTGGGGAGCCGAGAGGCATGGTTCAGCTCTTCCCTGCACCCCTACTGCCATTTTTTCAGTCCAAGCAACACTCCAGATCTATCACATGAAGCATAATAAAACGGTTTTTACCTTTCTTCTATGGTATTGAGGTTTTGCTTTGCTTTTCATCATCCAGCTGCATGATCCCCTGTGTATTGGACTCAAGCAGCTCCCAGTCTCTGCAGTTTGCAAATACTTCAAAAGGAAAAGCAAGGCAGTTACCTCCAGCAATGATGCTAAGGGAATAAACATAAGTGTACCAGATAGAAACAGCAGGTATTATTGGCTGTTTGTGAGAACAAGCATCTTACTAACTTCATTTTTAATGCTTTAGTTGTTATGTGCTCTATGCTTTTTTCTATACGTATGTATAAATTCCATGGCGGTGAGTAGCAACCATTCCTGGGAGTGGGTAGATCTGTAGGTCTGAGGTGATGCCCAGCTGCTTTCCCACCTGACCTCTCATCTGAACAGCATGGCAGGTGCGACACCTCAGGATGCTGAAGAGTTTGGGGAAACGACAGGTATCTGCACAAAGGAGCTCTTCTCCCTAGAAGAAAACCCTTCTGCAGTTACCAACTGGAGAGGATAAAGCCCTGTTGGAAACCTCACACTGCTGGGCTGATGTCTGTGCTCTCCCGAGCAGTGAGACAGGGATGGCCACTGCAGGGGAGACACATGCATGAAACCTTTACAGAGGACAGGAGAATTAGCCCTTGGGCATTAATTTATTCAGGGAATGCACTCGTGGAGCTGCCTGGTATATTGAAATATGGCACAGTAAATTATTAGCAATATTGCTTATCACTTCCACCAGGAATTTAATTTTCTACTGAGCAGAGAAAATCTCATTTTCAACGCTCGGCACAGGCCACACTTGTTACCATTTTTTGGTTTCAAATGTTTTTTCACTTCCATTATTTCCAAACTGTACAGTGAGAGACAGACAGAGGTGGTCTGCTGCTCTCTAGCAGGCAGGGATCTCCCCAAAAGCTGCCAAGGGAGCCCTGCTGCTGGGGTGGAAACACAGCGAGGGGAAAGACAGTAGCAGGATCAGGATGCTGCCCCAAATCCCCACTCCCTGCTCCCAAACCACACCACTCAGCACATGTACACTGAAGGAAGAACATGTAATATTGATTTCCATCTACATATCATAGAATCATAGAATCACTAGGTTGGAAAGGACCCACAGGATCATCAAGGCAAACAATTCCTATCAATCTCTAAACCATGCCCCTAGGCACCTCATCCACCCATCTTTTAAACACCTCCAGGGAAGATGACACAACCACCTCCCTGAGCAGCCTGTTCCAGTGCCCAATGACCCTTTCTGTGAAATATTTTTTCCTTAATGTCCAGCCTGAACCTCCCCTGGTGGAGCTTGAGGCCATTCCCTCTTGTCCTGTCCCCTGTCACTTGGGAGAAGAGGCCAGCTCCCTCCTCTCTACAACCTCCTTTCAGGTAGTTGAAGAGAGCAATGAGGTCTCCCCTCAGCCTCCTCAAGTCTAAACAACCCCAGCTTTCTCAGTGGTACCTCATAAGGCCTGTTCTCCAGCCCCTTCACCAGCTTTGTTGCTCTTCTCTGGACTCGCTCCAGAGCCACAACATCCTTCTTGTGGTGAGGAGCCCAGAACTGAACAGAGTGTTCGAGGTGTGGTCTCACCAGTGCCGAGTATAGAGGGAGAATAACCTCCCTAGACCTGCTGGTCACGCAGTTTCTGATGCAAGACAAGATGCTGTTGGCATCTTCCACATTACCGGAACATTAAGTTTTACTAACAATTCTGGAAGCTACAAGTCTCTTTTACATCTTGCAGCAGAAGGCGCTTATTCTATTTTAACTGCATGCAAAGAGACAACAGAAGATTAAAAAAACCCCAGTGGCTGAAGAACCTCATGACTGGGGTTGATTGTGTTTCCTTAGGGTAAATACCTGTCTGAATCCCACAGAACCTGGAAGTTACAGCTTGCAAGGGAAGATGCCTATGCATTCCCAATGGATTCCTAGAACAAACACGAAGGTGTCACCCATACACCAACCACTCTCTTCACCCCTTATTGCTGGATTACCGTGGTGACACTGGCACAGCTCACCTGCCAAACACCCAGCCTGGCACAGCCCTCTGACAAAGCTTAACAACTCCTGCCCATCCAGGAGGTGTCAGTGCTGGCCCCATCCATGCCGAGGGCCTCATCCTGCATCACTGTCTCCTGCAGCACCCACGCCAGCACCAGGCTCGGGCACCATGGCCGCATGAGCCATCCACAGCTCTTAACACATAAACAGCTTCTCGGCAATGTAATTACACAAATTAAGGTTTTTATCAGGGCACAGGAGTAAGAAAGTTTTAGACAGGCATATAACTTTTTATAATAGGGCCTGCTGAGGTTACCCAAAACATCAAATCCCACCAGTCCCATTGTTACACTGGTTACACAAGTTCAACTCTGACACGTGGATTTTTTGTGCTACCAAACAGAAACAACCCCACTCTGCAGCCCACAGAGAGAACAGCCATGCCTGAGCCAAGGGATGAGGAAATTCCTCCTTCCTACCTGCTTAGGATAGCAGCTCTCTCCAGAAGTGCTGAGGACGAACGGGGCCCAGTAGATTTCATGAATCATGGGGGTAAAGCAATGCTTACTAGCACCCAGGAGCCAGATAGAACTCCCAGAGATGGAGTCCCTGGTCTTAGAACAGGCAGGCACCAAGGGTTTGGTGCCCTGGGCTGGTGAGAGGAGATCTGTGTCTCCAGGTGCTCGTCTCCTCCAGCAGAGCTTAACTGGGAAGCAAGTGGGGGATGCAATGTACTGGAGGGATGCACTGGGGTGAATGCCTTCCTTCCAGCCATGGGATACTGCGGAGGTTGTAGGGGAGGAAGGAGAAACTGCTCAAAGAGGATCCCACAAAATCTGACAGGTAAACATACACAGGTCCGTTTTCCTAATGCTGTTCATGTTGAGTGGGATCTTCCTCCGCAGACAGGCTGGCATCAGCCAGACAATGGGGATGCAACCTGCATGGAGTCCCCCAAGCCTGAGGAGGGGACCGAGGAATCTGGGCCACTGCTGCTGGGAATGTCAGTGGGAACAGGAAGGTTGTATTTGCTATGTTTGTATGGGTTATATGAAGGGCACAGAGAAGATGTAATCACTCCATTGATTCAGGTCAATATTCTATATAAGGCTATGCCTCGGTATGCAATAGCAGTGAAAACCAATCCACTTACAATATGACATCTCCTGACGTATGTTTCCTGATGGAAGGGAGAATCCAACATAAAAGGAGGTTGGCTTGCTGCAGAAGAAGCCTTGTTTTTCCCACTGCACATCTCCTGTTGAGGAGCCCATGAAAGACAAATGTTGGACTTCAGGAGTGAAGAGACTGTCATGCAGCGGAAGTATGACACTCCCTTCTTAATTTGTTGAAGCAGTGTCTGGAATCTCACATTTTGCTGGTTTTGTTTGGCTCTTTTCCTGTTTTTCTTCACACAATTTTAACCATTCATGAAAAGAGCCTGGGAAGAGGAAAAGCAGCTTAGGAACTGACTACTTGACGAGCAGGAGACGTGAAAACTATAGCTAGTAAAGCCCAAGCAATGATACTTCAATTTTCAAAATGGACTACAGTCATCACTCTTGCTAGAAAGAGAGAGGAAAAACATACCTGACCCACATTTACACAGGACAGCTGCTCCCACATGCTGCTGCACTGTCTCCTGGGTATAAATGAGCATCCTCCTGGCCTGACTCTGCAACCCCCTCCCACGTTTCCCACTTGATGCAAAGTCATTGGATGCTTTCTGTTAAACTAATGACTTCTTTAGTAGAAAAGTGTAATCTGTAAGACTGTTTAAGCACATACCTAGAAGAATTTATTCAATGGAGAAGGAACGCTTCTGCAATGTTGGTAAGGCACACTGAAGCACGTGGCACACTGCAGCACCTACAGGCAGCCCGCTGGGATGCAGCTTGATTTGCAGGAACATATGTTTTTCTGCATTGTATTATATTAGTAAAATTAACACAGTCAAATTCACTTAAGAGAAATACTCAAAAATAATGGTGCCTTGAAGTGAGGTTTTGGCTGCAAAACAGCTTTCTCATTAAAGCAGTATCACAGAAAGCCTTGCTGCTCACAGAGTGGCTGCAGTTGGCATCTATTGTGGTAAAATTTCCCTCAAACTCTGGAATACATTTTGTGGGGAAAAGACCATTTTGGGAAAAAAATGGAGTAAAAAATATTGGTAAATCCTTTCTGGGTCTTCAGAGTCCTTGCGAGGAGCAGGGCAAGACTACAAGGGGCCACCCTCTGCACCCCAATGTCCTTTTGGAAAAACTGATTTTGCTGCTGTCACTAATTGATCCTGCTGGGCAGCCCCTCATCTGGCAGCTTGTATGTCTTTTATTTCAAATCCAGCTGGAAATACTTACCAGCTCCTATAAGCCAAATGTAAAGGGTGTTTGTCACACATTTAATTTCTCCATCTATATGTTGGCCAGAACCTTCATGACATATTTTTATGAACAGATTATATGTTGCTTTTGGGGATGGAAGGGTTCAAAATGTAAATCACTGCAAATTATCCAGGTGGCTGAATTGAAGAGGAACATTCCTATGATCGGGACACCGACAGAGGCAAGAGTGTTTGCATTTCACAATTAACTCCATCGTAGATGAATACAGAGCAGGACCAGATCACAGAACCACAGAACTATTTAGGTTGGAAAAGACTTTTAAGATCACTGAGTTTGATCATAAACTTAGCACTGCCAAGTCCGCCAGTAAAAAAACACATCACTTCCCCATGACTGTCAAACAGGGCTGGACATATGTCTTCATCAGATCACAGTCTCACAAGGACAGACCTCTCTCCACACAGATATTTACGTTTCAAACTCGTTCTTATTCACGTTTACAGTGCTAGTGACTAAGTCGATGTAATATCACACCAAGGCAGCTTAGCTCAGCTGGTCTGTGTGACTGGGCAGTTAGAGCAGTGCCAGACCTGGGCTGCTCCCCCAGCAAACCATTGGTGACAGGAATGGAGAAGCTAGTGCAAAACCAGATCTTGGTTCTCCTGGGGAGCACCCCAGAAGCCATTTGCCAGTCCAGGCCCCTGCAGATTATAGGCAAATTTCATCTAAACTTTTATTACAGCAGGATGAATCTTTCTGCACAAAATTGGCACCGATTATGCTAATTAAATTTGAAGAGTTCATTAGGTAAATGGTAATTGCAATAATGTGCTTTAAAGAAATGACAGAACACTAAACCTGCTTTCAGGAAAACCACTTACCCTCTTCTCAGATAACCTTCAAGCAGCTGTGTCAAGATTAATAAAACAGCATTTTTTAAATACTAGCTTTCCATACCAAGTGCTAATTAGTCCATTGCGGCTTCCTTTTCCAATTCGTATGCTTTACTTTCGCACTTTCTTTGACTGACCGGCTCCTCTTTTGGGGCTGCAGGTTGCTCCCTGACGTGCGTTGCTGGCACCAGGGCCAGGAGATGCACTCTGACCCCACGCTGACCAAGACCTGCCACCAGTCGTTACCCACAATGGGAGGTCTCTGCCTCAGCCCTACTGAGCCCCAGCCCCTCTCCTGGCAGCATCGCTGTTGGACTGACACCGGCCAGCTTTGGGTTTATTTTGCTTCTTTTTAAAAAGCAGTAAATCAGCAGCAGAAGTGGATGCCTGATTCCAGATACCATTGTAGCAGGAATCACCTGCCAGTGCACAAGCTTTCCCATGTTTTCTTGGGAGATAAGCGCCTTTTTCTCTTGTAAGCCCCACAGCTGTGGCGAAGATGTTTATTTGTACTGCAGTGGCACTACAAACGTCAGCAACGTACTGGGATCCAATTATGTCAAGTACTTGCTGATTTTAAGATGCCTTATGGAGCAGGGGGGAGAGCAGACATCTTCAGAAAGCTGCTGTGCTCTTCGCAGAGGATCCCATTCTTGGGGGGTTCATGCTGGCTTGAGCTGGGGAATGGAAAGGATTGCAATTTGTCCTGCAAGTCAGGCAGGTGCCTCCCTCCTGCCTCCTCTGGAAAGCGGCCTGGAAAGCCTCCTGCGTGCTGGTGCTCTCTCAGCTAAGGGCAGCATATTAAGCAGCTAACAATGTTTCTTCTTTCCTACTAGCAATCTCACAGCGATTGGGAAGGGAGGTCTGGTTGCTGGAAAGGTCTGTGAATATTTAACAAGAATTGATGCATATAGGAGCTGCTTCAGGAAAGAACCTTTAAAAATAATTAAGCAAATTCTCAAACTTGCAACTGTTTTCAAACTTGCTTTTCTTGGGGGTTTTGGGTTTTTATTTGTTTTTTTTTTAATAAGAAAGCCATACTCCATGCACCTCCCCTGGCTCATTCTGCATTGCATGCCTTCGCAAACATCAACAACTTCAGTCATTGCAGAGCAGGCTGCAGAAATGCATTTACTGACAGCAACTATCAGGAAGCTGAACTAAGGACAAGTGCCACTGGCGTCACCACAGTTTCTGCTGCTGCTTCTGATGTTTGATGAGAAGGTCCCTTTAAGCTCAGCGACGGAACCTGCAGCACCATTCGTTATTCAGCTGCACAGAGAGAATGCTGCTCGGGTGTGCAGGATATAGCCTCCAACCCTTCCTGCTGCAGGAACCTCAGGTATGTACAGCCAAATGTTTGTCATCAGACTTTCTGCATTGTTCTCCTCCAGAAGATGCCGATGATCTGCAAAAGAGCAAAGTTGTTCCTTGGCAGTGTCTCTGTTAAGCACAGGTCAGGTTTTATCCAAGGAGTCTATTTGCCCAGAAGTTGAAGCTACCATTAGATTGTGGTCAAATAAGTTCTGGAGCTCTTGTGCTCCTGTGCTCCTACCACTGCTGGTGGTTTTCATAAAGCCTCCTCTAACAGCTGTCAGCACACATATGAAAACTACACCAGCTGAAAGAGTTTAGAATTAGCACAAGAACATGAGAAACACAGTGTGTATGCCAGGTAGGTGGAGGAATACAGGCATTGGTGGCATTGTTAGGCAGAAGGCAGGCATACAAAGCTATAAAATCAATTATTAAAATATAAGGTCTTGAAACAAAAACTAATATTCTAAGAAAGAACAAAAACTTGAGACAAGTTACAATAAAAAAACTCAGGGGAAAAGATGTCTTTGAAACAAAGTCCTGCATATTAAGGCCTTAGCAAGCATTAAGAATATTCACCTTATTTTCAGCAATTATTTGTGAGTTTAGAAATGGGCTTTCTTACTGTGAGCTCATCTCTCCTTCAGGGCTTAATAAGATAATTCTAAGCTCTAAAAGCTGGCATTAATGATTTTCTTTGGCTCACTAATACTCACAAAGGCATGAAACTGTTTTTATAGGAGCTGCTATATATCATTTCCCATTGCAAATGGCTGTGCATTCAGGGTTAATTAAATTATGAATGGTAGCATCCCATAACCGGTGCTCTGCTATAAAACTCAGGTATATCTCTAAGTACTTAGCAGCTTAGATTATTGTCCATGAAGATGACACCTTTGTAAGTTCAGTCAAAATACAGTTGTGAGAAAAAAACTTTTTAGATTACTTCAACTTCTCATTTGTAAGCACTCATTTGCTGCCGCTGCACTTATGCGAAATTGTTTCTTCTGATTAATGTAATAGTTGTGTCAAGAATGAGTTGAATGTCCTGTAATGAGCTTCCTGCTTTTCCAATAGATCTGAAATGTGTGGGGTGGAAACACTCCTGATTGTGATGAAGTCCTCTTGAGCAGCTATGACAAGGAGCCTGCTCCTCATCCTGTTGCTGCAAATGCAAATTTCTTTGCATAGCTGAGGGTTGAAGACAAATAAAAGAATAAATAAGAGCAATTTTCTGATCAAGTCAATCTGGAGTTATCTGGCTCTATGTGAATGTGATAGAAAGCAACCCACTGAATTAAAAACCTGCTTACAAGATGCAGCACAGCATGCATAAGATTTCCAGGAAAATTTATACACATGCACATAAATAGGAAATCCATCCTGTCCCCAGCTCTGGTCTGGCTGCACAGGATTGATGGAGAATTCTGACAAGAAAGCTGCCTGGAGGAGAACCTGGGTGTGTTGATTGACAGCTGACTGAACATGAGCCAGCAGTGTGCCCAGGTGGCCAAGAAGGCCAATGGCATCTTGGCTTGTATCAGAAATGGCGTGACCAGCAGGTCCAGGGAGGTTGAGAGAGCTGGGGGGTGTTTAGCCTGGAGAAGAGGAGGCTGAGGGGAGACCTCATTGCTCTCTATAACTACCTGAAAGGAGGTTGTTGAGAGGATGGTGCTGGCCTCCTCTCCCAAGTGACAGGGGACAGGATAAGAGGGAATGGCCTCAAGCTCCACCAGGGGAGGTTTAGGCTGGACATCAGGAAAAAAATTTTCACGGAAAGGGTCACTGGGCACTGGAACAGGCTGCCCAGGGAGGTGATTGAGTTACTATCCCTGGAGGTGTCTAAGGGAGGGGTGAACGAGGCACTGAGGGGCATGGTTTAGTATTTGATAGGAATAGTTGGACTCGATGATCCAGTGGGTCTTTCTGGTGTTTCTATAATTCTAGGTGATGCTGACTGAAGCCCCCTCTCCACATGTCCATGCTCACTGCCAGTCTCAGCTAAACACAGTGGTGCCTCGGCTGCTCCGATCAGGAGCTGACACACTGCCGAAGGCGGTTATCCAGGGGTGGCCAAGGCAGATTGTTTGGTTGAGGCACCTCACCTGGGATGCCATAAGTGACTGGGACTTGGCTCTTGGTTGGGACAAGATCTGGATGCAGTCTCTCTGCCTTGGACACGCTGTGGCAGAGCGCACAGATGGGGACATCTATATCTCTTCATGTTGCTGCTTTCCCCCCCCACTGGATACAGACTTTGCTGTGAATCTATCCCTGTTCCTCAGTACAACAACGTCTTCAGACAGTGTTGGATCCTGCAGCCTCAGGGCTTGTCTGCTGCCAGCCCCTGACCCAGCCCCACAGGTACCAGGGGTCTCAGCTGGGAACCTGGGAGCATTGCATATCAGCTCATGTATTAAAAGTCAATGCGGTTGAGACAATGGATCCCTGCATCAGCTACAGAAAGCTTTGGATTCAGCCTTAGTTCATCCCCTAACTGCAGCCGAAGTCCACAGCTATTTTATACCGTGGAAAGGAAAGCAGACAAGAAAAACAGTCATGGTCAGTAAAGACAACACAAAGACAACTTGCTGGAGGGGTTTTCCCCTTCACACACTCCTGTAAAGTTGCCTCTTCTTCTGAAGCCCCAGGAAGTACATGTCTGAGCCTGCTCCTGGGAGAATTTCGACTATTCTTAGCTAAGAGGAAGGAACAGCACTGTCACAACATGGAACAAGGAATAAAAGAGCTAAAAAAGGAACTGTGGCTGACTTCACTCGCATTTTGCCTAACGAGTTCATATTAATCTTACAAAAATATTTGTTTTCCATCTGTGATGATCATTGTCTGGCTTTCAAAAGAATTAAATCAATAATAAAAAGAAATTGAACGTAATCAAATACCTGCAATCCAGGAAAATGGTATTTCAGTAAATATGGATTAAATCTGTAGTTATTGGATTTTGCAGACTCAACATCCTACTGCAAACAGAAATTTGCAAATCTGGGAACACAAAGACATTTCTGTGTCTTTTCCAGGAGAAGCAGCATCACAAAACGTGAGGATGAGTGACCACTGGGGCCACCAGCTCCATCCATCTCCCTTCAGACAAGACACCTGCCTCTGCCCTGCCTCATCGGCATCAGCCCAAATGAGAATGCAGCTTTTTGTTTTTACATCCCAGGCTGACTCTTGCCGATGTTTGTGACAAAACACAGAGAAAAGGCTTTCCTCGGTGTTCCCTAGAGCTGTGTCCTGCATGGTCGGCAGACCCCATGCATTAGACCTGGCACCCCCTGTTCTGGCCTTCTACCAAAGCTGGAGATAAAGATAAAAGCCCTTGAAGTTTTGCTGGAGGCAGGACATCACCTACCATGGCCAGAGGCTTGCAGCCAGCTCAGGGCAGTGCACGTGTATGAAGCCATGAGCAAACATGTGTTGTTCTCGTGACTGATAGCTGTTACTTCCCACTGGCATCCCCAGGCAGAAAGGCAGAAGGTGAATGGGATGCCAGCTGTCATTCATTTATTAGTGCTACAGCCCAGTCAATAGTTGCTGTAGCTTAAGCCATACTTCAACGGGAAGTCATTTAACATGTCTGTTGATTTCCTCAAGATTTTCAACAATATTTAAATCTTTCATTAACTAGGGGATGGATATCTTCAGCTGCAAACACCTCCATGCACCTGATTTCAGTAGCTTAGTGCAGTGTGCACATCTACTGTTGGACTTCCCAGCTTTGCCACAACTTTTGAGCAGAGGAGAGCAGGACTAGTGTTGGGGAAGAGGTAGCACTGATCAGGGCAGCTGCTTACCTCTGCCCTACTCAAGGGGCAAAGCACCCAAAGGGCTCTGTGAGGCATGGGACCCACTGTGCATGATCCCCTCCTGCCACAGGCTGCTCAAGGCCCTTCCCCTTCTAAGAGAAAATGCTGGAACTAAAATAATACTATCAAAATCTGGAGCATTTGAGTCTCACTGACCTGAGTCTGAGCACTGTTAACATAGATATTGAGAGGATTCTGGTCTTACAATGGTAGCATGCATTGACCCCACCAGTACCAAACCACAGGTGTGTCCCCCAGCCGTCTCTAGGACAGCCTTGGCCAACCCCTCCCCAACACATGAGCCCCAGCTCCATTGCAGGTCTGGTTCCCATATTTTCCCATGTTTTCTTTTTTCAGTCCCAGATGAAGGTGCTGGTATGTATTTGTCCTCCTGGCTACACTGTTAGTGCATAAAGTTTCCAGAACTGCAGCTGTCCTCAAGCCGTTTGCATCAACCAATGTGATCAGCCAGATCTCAGAAGGGGACAGTGGGAGGCTTTCTGCATACCATTGATATGGGACCTTTGGTCACATATCAGGCCCAGGTAGTCCTTCGTGTGGGTAGGAAGGGGTGGGTCAAGGACATTTTCAAGGTTTACAAAAGGAATTTTGGGTCAGATTATGCTCGGCTAAATGGATGAAGGGTAACGATTCTATATCTTTCAAAACACAGTGACATATTGATACGTGCGAAGTCAAGTTCATCCTATACCTGTGAGTTGCATAGGTAATTTGCTTTAATAAACACACCATTGCAACTGAGTTGCCACAATCCTGCAAAATTACCTCAGTCATGGCACATTTGTGCCTGTTTGGGAGAGTATGCAAGGGCCACATGCAGTGGCTGCAATCATATCAGCAACAGCTTGGAGCAGATGCAGCAGTGCACGAGGTGGCACACACGACAGAGCTCGCAGCAGTGCATCTCAAGAGCACCGTGTATGCAGGTCTCAAAGGCATCCACACGGCAGCAAGATGCCAGTAAGTTCAATCACTGAAGCCTCCTGCCTGCTTGCACGCCTGTGATAGCACTGGAAGATCATTAGAGGTGCCCGTGGGATGAACTCTCTCTCTGGCAATCTGCATCACTGAGACTCCCACCCATGGTCCAGTCCTTCCCGAGAACATCACTGCCCCAAAATGGGAAAAATGTCTTTGCACCAAAACCTGCCTGACCTGACAAGCCTTCCCCTACATTTTGAAACGCAAGGCACTTTGTGGTGGGACAATCGTCCTCTCCGCGCCAGGGGTCCAAGCCTCACTCCTCTGCCTCACTTTGCAGCTGACCAGCTGCTCACCCTGAAAGCCAAAGTCCTGATGCCATGAACACTGTGTAAACTTTAAAACCATTGGCATTCTGCTACTGGACTCGTGCAACAACTCTGACCACTGCAATGGGAAAAACTGGCAGCAATGCAACAGTGGGTAAGAGCTGGTGAGCTTGTCTGCACAGCTTTAACAGAGCTGTGTGCAAGCGCCAGCAGTGGCCCCAGGCCCAGGTACCGCTGCTGTTCCATGAATTGTCAGGATTTACTAGGCAGACACAAGTGCAGGAAACAAACCCAAAAGAAATCTCTGAAACACACCTCTTAGAAACAGATTTCCAGAATTAAAATTGAAATGCTGAGACATAATAAACCCATACCCCCTGACTCTGAGAATGCATGGCCTTGCACGCTGGGGACTTAGAGGCTGCCTGACTGTGCAGAGCTGCCAGGCTGTACGCCTCTGCCAGCCTAACAGCCTCTCCCACCACAAACTGCATAAGCTGTTGCCTTTATTCGGTTCTTCACAGCTTTGCTTGGATGTTTGTATGACATTGCTGCTCCATGCATCACCCCAAAAGCCTCACCTGGGCTATCTCTGCAGGGTAGCCATTCCAGCCCATGCACTGGTCTTTTCCAAATCCCACTGGGTTTGCGCCAAGGAAATTTTTTGACTTATTGGCTTTTCTCTGCTTCCTTCCACAGAACCCTCACTGTTCATACCTCAGTTGTGAGCAAAACACACTCCTCATTTAAGCACTTGAAAATGTCAGCTGTCTCATCCCCTTAAACCACAAAATCCTCCTGGTTTTGTTTTTATTTTGCTAATTCCACAGGCTCTTGCACTTTCTGGGGAGATCATCTGAACCTTTTCCACAGCAGATCATTGCTCGACCACCACCAGCAGTCTGCCTCTGAGCAGAAGAACAAAAAAATTCAGTACAACTATTAATAAACTTACAAAACTATCACCATGAGCAGCAGCTAAAAATACTTGCTGCTTAAACAGAATCGGATAGACTGAGATTAATTAATGCTTTCATATCTGTTCTTAACTAATTTGCACCCTGATTTTGAAACAGAGGAATTGAATAAGGGTTATTTAATGTGCAATGTCCCAAGTGCAGCACAGCTGAGGTGCCTTGTGGTTTGCTCTGTAGGACTTGTACAGCACTGCATGGCTGTGGAGCTCATGGATGGAGCCAGGACAGCTTTAGCTCCTTGCTAACATGAATTGCTCAGTTTATTTGAGCAAGGTAGTGATGTGCAAGTCTTGTGGTCCTTCATCCTCTAACAGCTCTCAGGTAACCAAAAGGGTTTTTACTCTTTACCCAATAAGGTCAAATTAAGATACTGAGCTCTCTATTGCTGATTTACTTTGTTCTCTTCCAGATTTCCCATCTCCAGCTCCTACAGCAAAATTAACCCCTTGGACAACTCCTGAGCATGATATAAACATTGAAAGAATAGACATGACAAGACACTAGAAAGAAGATCATGCCTGTGGCAGCACAAGGCTAATTCGTCAGGACATCCCTGCCAGGATCTAATAATGTGCTACCCACCCTGCTTATACTTCCTACTCTCTGCTGAGAGTGACCTTTTTGTGCACCAGCATATCTGACTGAGCTGTGGTGTGGATACTCTTTGCTTTCTGATTTCTGATTCCGGATCTCCTCTTTGGAGCTCACATTCCCTCTGCAGGTTGCAGATAATCTGCTCTGAGAGCAGTGGCTGCGTGCAAACTGAGATGCCATAAGCATGTTACAGTTGGTTCTGCCCCTGAACTTCACTGACAATCTTAGTCTTGGAAAATAATTATTAGTCTAATGTGAGTAATTAACAGAAAAGTAACAAATGGAAAAGAAATTCTCATTAATAACAACAGAAAAAAAGGCAAAATAATAAAGCATCAGTCCATTCATTAAACAGTTGTTTAAAAACTACTGTAGCAAAAAATGCTGCAGTATCAGCTGAGGTGACCATGCTCTTTTCAAAGAGCAGGTAAGCTGTAATCTTAATACGTATCATCAGATATTCAAACCAGGGTCTGAATTCAGTTTGTTGTAACAAATGAACACTTGCCCCTAGTAAAGTCTGAGTTTAGGCAGTACATTTTTCCCAACTGATGCCACAGAGTCCATCTTGTCCCAATACCATGAGCAAAAGTGAGAAAATTCATGGGTTGAGATAAAGACAGTTTAATAGGTAAAGTAAAAGCCATGCACACAACCAAAGTAAAATAAGGGGATTCATTCACTTCTTCTCATTAGCCAGCAAGGTGTTCAGCTGTCTCCAGGGAAGCAAAGCTCCATCACACATAATGGTGACTTGGGAAGACAAATGCCACCACTCTGAATGTCTGCCCCTTCTTTCTTCCCTCAGCTGTGACTGCTGAGCATGTTGCCATATGGTGTGGAATATCTCTTTGGTGACTGGGGTCAGCTGTCCCATTTGGGTCCTTTTCCAGCTCCTTGTGCCTCCTCAGCCTGCTCAGCAGGGAGGGTGTTGGGTTGTGAGGAGCAGAAGATGACTTGGTGCTGTGTAAGCACTGCTGAGCAGTGACTAAAACATCCCTATTTTGTCAACACCATTTCCAGCACAAATTCAACCCCCCATACTAGCTACTGTGAAGAAAATTAACTCTACTCAAGCCAAAACCAGCACATCTGCTCAGTGAGATGTGTTAGAGGCTGTTATATCCTGCTATTACAACAAAACCAATGCAAAGAAAACCCATGTTTCCCAGGCTACTTACCCCTTTATTTAATAAGGCACAAACTGGTTTCAGTGAAAAGGGTTATAGGAATCTGCATTCAAAAGTTGAAATTAAAGCAAATGAAATATCGGGGATAATAAAATAGCCTTTTTTAACATTTCCTACCTCTTCATATGTCATACATTCCCTCTCATGTTGGTGACAGCTCAGCTGATAACAGCAACTTATAAATGAGCAAAAATAAGCCACACTTGAAAATGTATTAGTTAATAGCAATTTAAATGTGATTTTGCTCTTAGTGCAAATGTAATTTAGTACTTTGAAAAATATGTTAACTAGTCATGAGTGACTCTGGGGAAGAGCTAACATTTTCAAATGTAACCTATTTTCCCAGTCTAGACATGCCAGATGTGTCCCGCCTTTAATTCTTTGTTGATTTATTTTATGCTATTCAGACAACGTAATGATGTATTACAGCATTTGCGACAAGCTACAATATATGAGATCAGTGAAATTTCTGGACACTTCACATGATTTATACATATTAGCAAGGGCCTGTTAAACTATTTACTCTCATCCAACCTGCTGCTACAGAGCTAGTCTCTGCAATCCCAAAGATCTGTTTTTGAGGGAAAAGGCTGTTTTCGCATCCCGGGTGTGGGGTGGCCTCACAGCATACCCTGACACAAAGGGAATAAAAACAAAAGTAACATTCTGGGTGCACAAGACCTTTGAATTTCTTCATAGAGAAATGTGAGAGAGAAAGAGAAGAGGAAGATGTGCATACAGTTATCAAGCGCAGTGATGGTTTTGAATATTCCAAACGGTTTTCCCCACGGAGTACTATTAGAAACCAGAACTACCATAAAACTACACTAAGTTTGATGAAATCCCAACTCAAATATGTTTAATTATCAAGATGGGTAGGAAAAACCTATGCTGCGTTCTTTGCCTTTTGCTTTTTTTGGGACTACTTTTTTTCATAGGCTGTACAGCACAGCCTCCTCCCACCCGAGCCCAGCCCTGGGTCACACAGGTGCTACCCTGAGAGAACGTTTGTGCTGTGCTCAACACACAAACTTGTCCCTCTCTCAGAGATATAAGAGGTCCAAAAATAGGTTTGACAAAAAGAATAACTCTGCACAAGCTTGGAAAGCAGGGATGATCCTCCAGTGGCTCCTAGCCCTACACCACCCTTGGGCATTGGGTACGGTGGGGACCGCCAGCTCTAACCAGCATCTCCTCATCCCTGTGTCCTCAGCTCCTGAGTTTGGGAAGCTTCCATCCAGCCTCACATGTAAGAGGGAGCCCAACACAGCAAATAAGTTGAGCCCTTCCAGGGGAGGCTACAAAGCAAGGTCAGGACCACTCCAGAGTTCAAGGCTGTTATATTCTGCTATTGCAACAAAACCAACCCAAAACACTCCAGGAAGAGTCAGCAATAGAGCCCAGAGAAATGCAGCTGTAAATGGGCAGACTCCTACCATCCATCACTGAGTATCTTGCTGGCAGCGTACAAAATACCAGCCTCATTGCTGCTAGCTGAATCTGCACCTCAGCACTGAGCAGTTCAACGTGATGAAGCCTGAAATCAGCACATTCTGCTTCCAGGTCAGAAAAGGAGTATCTGGGTCTATAAGCCACCTGACAGATAAGGAAGTGTTTGGTTCCGATCACTGCCGTTATCTCCTCAGAATTCCCTCAGAAGCTGGGTTCTCATAATGACGCGAGAAGGCAACAACTGAAGAAGGGTTCAAAGGCATTTCACACACAAAAGGATCTGGCATAAATGCAGCCAGATGCGTGGAGCAGGCGCTGCCTCTGCCCAGTCCTGCTCCCACGTACTCACAGTGGCAGACTGGAACAACAACCAGCTGCAGCTGCCTCTCAGCCCATCCCATTGATCCCAAGGCAGCCAGATTTCACGTGTGTCTCTCTCTAACATCAATTTGAGTTTCTATTTTCTTGGCAGTCATAATAATTAGGAATTGCATACTTGTCTAGTCTTTCAGGACTAAATGAGAAAAGTGAACTATATTGCTAAGGGAAGGCAGCACAAAAAGGGGGCATGTAGCTCCATCACTGCCTGCAAATGGGATGTGGCAAAAAACCCCCATTTCTCTGCTTGCTTCACTGCAGCCTTGTCATGCCTGGAGATTCTCACCCAATATCCATCAATCAATTATTCCTAATGAAAAATTATTTAATAGACTGAACAGAATTTATAAGCGTGAAATGCTGAAGAGAAAAACAGCACAGAGGCTGCATATTAGCTTAAATGCATTTAGATAATGCCCTTAACATGCTTTAACTTTTGGCGAGCCATGAAGTGGTCAGGCACTTGGACTAGATGATCTTTGTGGGTCCCTTCCAACTGAAATAGTCTGTTCTGTTCTGTTCTAGTACATTAGAGCACCAAACTTGCCGATAGCTCCCTGGGGACTCCTGCAGCCCTACAAATGCTCGCAGGCGGCCATGGGTGCCTGCACTTTGCAGAGCACCGGGAAAAGGGCTCTTTGCTCTGCCCCCTGGCTGGGGGGTGCCACAGGGTGAGCAATGAGAGGTGATGCATGCAGGAAAAGCGCTATCACAGGGTGTTTTCTTGCCTTTTTCCCTCCCAAGGAGTCTTACCTATTTCCCTACAGTCTGTGCACAGACTCTCATGGGCATGGCACATTGGTATCCCAGCAGACCCCATCAATGCAGCACTTCAGGGTTTCAGATACTGTGCTGGTGCTGCCCAGGGTCTCCCTATCTTTATCTTCCCCACCCACCTTTTCTCTAACAGCACCCATAAGGATTTGAACAGGTTTGGGAGATCAGGAAGAACAGCAAGAATTTGCTCATAATATGGGCAATACAGACAAAAGTATTGACTTGTGTGTTATAATTATACCTTTTTATGTATTTCTTCTAACAAACTAATTGCAAGTGAAGTCCTCCAGCACTCTCCTCATGTGCTGCAGGACAGGGCATGGGCTCAGGCTCCACTTAATGCATTCAGAGGCAAAAATTATTTTGCCTGCATTTGCTTCAAACACATACGAGAAAAATAGTGATGAGTTATATGATTATTCCCTTTAGAAATTATTTTCCAACTAAAACACCAAAAATAGAATAAAAAGCTGTTCTTGTACAAAGGTAAGAAGGATAAATATGAGACACCCTGGAAGTTATGGTACAAAAAGACAAGGGTATTTCCATCTTTCTAGTGCAAGGGTTTGATTATTTTTTAATATTTTTATTAAGGAAGGTCAAAATAATAATGACTTTCTTTTTTTTTTTTCTTTTTCCTTAGGATAATTTAAGTCTTTCAATTTATTGTTGTGTACAGGGCTTATCCCAAAGCTTGACCTTATATAGGGAGTTCAGAGTCTCCCCAGGGTCTGTCCCTGGTGTACCCTGAGACCTCATACAGCACTTAGGGATGTTCTCAGTGTACCTTGATCCCACCAGCACCTTGCACAGTTGTGAAGTTAACCAAACATGAGAAATAATAAAATACAGACACTTGAGTTTTATTTGCTAATAACTTGGTGTCATATTTTAACACAGTATAAGCAGGCAGATACATTCTGCCCAGATAAACTTGTATTCAATTACAGATTGTGAAGATCATAAATGAGTCAGGATCTAGCTCAAGGCCCTAATGTGACTCTCCTGCTTTGCAGCACAGTAGGTTAGGACCTCATTTTCCTCTTTCTGTGATTACAAATAAATCCCCTTTTAAAAGATTAACAGATCTGTTTTCATTCTTATTTTTTAATCATCCTTTTAATCTCCCCAAGTACCTTGGAGCCTCTTTGGATCTGTGAGCCATGAATGGAGGAAGAGATCACAAAAACCATGGCAGCAGCAGAGCACGTGATACAGCAGCTTAACGCACAAAAGAAAAACACAGCCCCAGCTGCAATTTGGGTTCAGATTCGCATTATCGCATCTGGAGATTTGTGTAAAGGACAGACCCCTAGATACAAGTAACGCTTTCTCCACTGAATTCCTACTTAGCAGCTGTAACTCCACCTCCACAACCCAGCTGTGCAAGCCCAGCTGCCAGGGGTGTTCAGCCAAAAAGCATGGAGCTTGACGTACACTTTTCTGCTCTGAACAATGCCTTGTTGATGGACCCAAGACTTCTGCACACTCTGCACTGCCCGGGCATTTAGGATCCAAGTCAAAAGCTAAACACTGCTGAGCAGTAGGAAGGCAGATTTCTATCTACATCTGCTGCAAGGAGCCTGGTGTCATCCTTAAAGCGAAGTATGAACAACAGAAGGCATGAAGGAAACAAGAAAACTACACTAGAGCCGGAGAGTATAAAAAGAAATACTTGCCCCACCATTACCCTTTTCAGAGCTAAGACAGAAATCCTTCTGTTTGGTTTTTTCCTGCCTGTTCTGTAATCAAGAGCAGTGAGTGACAGCTTTCAGCAGGGAAGGTTACGAAAAGCATGATTGGGTCCACCAATTACTTCTGCTGGGTGCCAAGCAGGGGATCTCCTGAGGAAAGACCAAGCAGAAGAGCAGCCAGGGCTGAAGCTGAGCTGCAAAATGCTACCAGGGACAGGAACTGGGAGACATCAACCCAATGGGACAAAACATTTCTCCCACTGTAGTCATTTGCCGTACTGTGTGGCCATGCGTGGCTCTGCAACACACTGAGCCTGACTGTCGCGAGGCAATTGTTACAGGATCCACTCCAGGAAGGAAACGATTTCCCAAATTTACAATTTACCAGTAAAATCCATAACAAGAGTTATATGTCAGCTGAGATTCCCAGTGCTGCCTGTGGTACAACAGTGAGCCTGTCCTCAGTACTCGTCTAGCATTAATATTTCAGGACGACACGGATTTGGTAAAATATTTTCTGTGATGCTGTCAAATAGTCCCTACTTGGAGCTTCTCAGAATAAAATCCTATTTGCTTATAAATTTCTGATGTGATGGAATTACAAAGCAGGTCAGCTAGAAAGTTTGAAGATTCTGCCTAACATCTCCCTTCAAAAGGTAACTGAGCATATAAGTAAACACCTTACTGGCTCACGTTGCTTCTTACTGTGCTGAGAAGAAACAGAGAATACAAGAGAACATTGCGCTCTGATGGAGCAGTGAGTCTGACCAAAGTGTCCCAGGAAAGTTGTCATCAGAAATCATTAATCTTACTGCTTGTGTTTTTATTTCCCTTAGCTGTGAAGTACAGATAGATTAGGTATCTTTCTCACAAAACAGTATTGCTGAATATTCAGAACAACGTCAAAGTCAGAAAATACAACAGCTTATGCTATTCTAAGAGCTACATTTTCTAAGAAGTCAGAGCTAGATCCTAAATTTGTGCTAGGGATTACATCAAGTTACAGCATTAAAAGTAAACAGAGATGACAAAATTTGCACATTCAGGTGACGCCAGACTGTGCATGCAAACATGTTTTGCATCCCTCAGTGTGATCTACAGGAAGAGAAAGCAATCCTGCCTGTACAGATCTGCAGCACAAAAAAGACCAGGCGTGGATAATTACTGCCAGTGAGACAGAAGCCCACGTACTTTTATTTTTATAAACCTGTAGGGGAACTGAAAGCCTTTGCACAACTGGAAGAAATCTAAAATACAGGTGACACTTGTTTTTGGTCTAAAGCTACAATCCAAATGCTCTCCATTAGGATTAAAAGCCACTGGCTGTTTTTTCCAGGGACTCCACCACGCAGGCAGCTCGTAGAAGCTTTGCAGACTGAGCATCATCTCTGAAGGGGGAAGATCAAACAATTCCTGGACTTATTATCCACACCCTTTTCAACGTCCTTTGCAAAAACCAGATGTCAGAATTTAATTATGGCACAAGAACTAATATGCTGACAGTAAACAGAGAATAGGGAGCAATTTTGATATCCAAAAAGCATCTGAATGAAGCACATTGTCTGAGAGTCATCTTCTCCAGCTGTCATGTTGCAAATGCCACACATGGTTCATATCAACTATTGAATGTCCTGGAGAGATGACTGCAGGCTGCAGGCAAAATTAATGCTTTTCACTACATAGATGTGCAATACTGTGAACAAGAGCAGGGCTGAGGCTGACAGTGCCTGCAGTGGGGCAAGGAGCAGAGCTGGCACAGCAGTGGAGCAGGATGAGCCCTCAGAGAAGCAGACCAGAAAGCTCTGAAGAAAGAGGGTAGGACAAACACTCATTCAGATTGGAGAGATTGGAGGCTGCATGTGAAAAACCAAGACCGTAAATTCCAGAGCACTTTATTCTGAGGAAGAACGCTAAAACAGCTGTGATTAGGAACTGCATTTTACAGGCATCTTAGAATCATAGAATGGTTTGGGTTGCAAGGGACCTTTATGATCACCCAGGTCCAACTCCCCTGCCATGGACAGGGACACCTTCCACTGGATCGTGTTGCTAAAAGCCTAACGCAACATAGATTTTAATATCTCCAAGGATGGGGCTTCCACAACTTCCAGGCAGGCTGGACTGGGATAACCACCCTGCTCATCATACTCTCACTCTCTCCTGAGCTGGTAATGAGGTGTTTCCACAAAGGTACCTTCCAAACTCCTATATTCTGAGTCTTACTAGGAGGTTAAAGCTTCATATCATATAACTCTAAGTTAAAAAATCAGTTACAGAATCATGTCCTATGGCAGAGGCCAGATCTGCAGCACACACAAAGTGGCATTGAGGGGAAAAAACCCTCATTCAAAAGTTTAACACTTACACATAGTGTACTTCATACAAAACATTTTTCTAATCATAAAATGGAATATTTCACCAAAATGTTAAGAGTTTCCTGCTTCTCCTTGCCAGCAGATATCAATCATTTTTTCCATAGAAAAAACAGTTTCCTACAAAGATGGTAAAAAGGTATTTTTTTTTTTATAAACAGCAGCCCTATACCTGCAACAACGGTCCTTTGACTGCCACACTATGAAAAAACATTAATAAACAGACAAAATTGAATTTTAGGTGAGCTAAATATAAAATAAAACAAAAACCAAAAAAAAAAAACCCATAGAAATTGGACAGTGACAGCCAGAGCTCCTGCTCTCCCTAAAATCAACTGAAGCCTCACACAAAAGTGTGTATGTGAGAAAAATCAGGGTCCAGTAATTCATGACTTTGTAGCAAACCCTATTATCTACAAAGGGAGGAAAATACTTCCAATTCACTCTCTTTTCATTTAATAAATGGCTTCACGCACGACATGTATTTAACTGAGGAAAGGTCTGTGTCAGGCAGCAGACACAGAGCGGGCAGAGCTGCAAACCAGGGGTGTGATGTGGAGCGAGACCAAGCAAGAGCTGCCAGATTGAAATATGAAGCATTTATCCCAGGGGGAATTTGGTTTTCTGGGACAAATTCAGCATTGAATTGCGTTTAGCACAGAGTAATTATACGTAAGAAGTTTTTGTTCTTTTCTTCCTTCCTTCTAGAGGCTGCTATTGACCCACTGCAGTTTATTCATAGGAGTGTAAAACAGGGGCAGGACATGTAGGGACACTTATAGGAGATGTAACCTTCCCAACCAAGAGAGGGGATCAGATGGGTACCTGCCTCAGACACATGCCCAAAGCCACTGCTCTGGGTTGCTCTTTCCTCCTCTATATTTTTCCAGGACTCAAAGCCTGGGAAAAAAAGGGAATAAATTTGTTCAAAATCCCTGATTGCTTTTGTGTGAAGATGTTAAACATGTTTTTCAGCAAGCCTGGGCAAAACAAGGACTGTTCCTGTGCCACAGGGCTCTGTGCTGAGCTGGGGGTGGTTCTGCCACAGATTCTGGTCCCTGTCTTCATTCTCAGATAAGTCTCTTGGGCATCTAAATGCTGAAAGTGGTAATTAAATACCACAAGATGAAACAGCAGCTGGCTGAAGAATGGGTCTGAAGGTGACTGATAGCTGGGAAATAATACATCAAGAGGTAATGGCTCTTTTTTTCAGCTTTTAGAGGCTAATCCTGTATGAAAAGGTACTTAATTACTCACTACACTTCTCTTGTCCAGGATTTCCTAGGCATCTGCTCTCTGCAGGAGAACATGCAAGGGGACAGATGACCATCCAAACAACCTCCACTCAAATTATTTTGGGGAAGTCAGATCATGTTGAGGGGCACAAGGCCCTGGCCACGTCCCACAGTACGTGGACTTGGAGCAGCAGCCACCATACATTATATGCTGACGAAGACAGAGTTGCCTTGTCACTTCAGATTAACATACTCATCAAATCCATTTAGAAAGTAATCAAGAATGTCTTAATTTTAATTAGATGTTGGTTTTCTGTTGCTGAACTAAACAAGATTACTGCTTTCTAGAGATATTTTCATTGAATTCAAATGCTAATTACAGTGTCTCCAGGTATCCCAGTTTTACAGTACTGTAAACCAATACCACTGCAGCTGATACCCCGCTGCAAGGAATACCCCACTGACTGATTAAGTAGCAGCATAAATTGCATTTTATTATAGCACTAGAACTCTTCTGATATGTCAAAATATACCAGCACCGAATTCAAATGTGTGTATTTGATTCTGTAAATATTTAAAACTGTCTGGTTTATTAGTAGGTACATTTTATAAGTTAGGTGTCCAGAGGAAATACAGTGGAAATAAGGAAAATATAGTGGAATATATTGCACTTGCATGCAATAATACTGAGCGCTGTATTGAGCAGCCTCGTGCCATTACCAGATTATATTTAAAAGCTTCTGTCAGAAGAGCTTTGCTTAAAGCTCTCTATTACCTTCTATTCTCTGGCTTGCATTCACAGCATCCTGAAAATACTTAGCTGAATGACATGAAAGAAAAGAGCTGATGGGGCAACTCCTCCTCCAAGACAGAAGCAGGGAAGCAGCTACAGAGGCTGCACATGGAACATGAGGAGCCAAGCATACAGTGAGTGCAAGGACGGCTTTCCTACCTGGGACATCAGCCTGCTCGTGAAGCCCTTGGTTTTCCACGTCCAACCAAGCAGCACTGCATTGCACAACGCTGTTGAAAGCTTTGACAAGTTGCATACTTCCAAGATAGATTATAGAAAAATAATGTTCTACAGTGGGAACATGCTGCAGACCCTACAAGGAGCAGCCACGGCTCCCTGGCATCATCTCTTTGGCTTCCTTCATGTCACTAGAAAAGAGTCTACTATGGGTTTGTTTGCTGCTGCAAAAGAATCGTTTCTCATTTACCATAGTGGCCAATGAAAAAGGAATAGAATATAATAAACACCCAAATTTTCAGGTGTGATGATGCACCCAATGAAGATGCACAGCAACAGTTTTTTGTTATTCTAAGCAGAACTAAAATCTGTGCTGAGCTACCTAAGACTGCACAGCTCACTTATCTAAGACGGAGCTTCTGAATGCATTGGCTGCTTAACAGAGATGGCACAGCCAGCCTCAAAAAAATCCTCCTCAACAGTGGAGATATCCTAATTCGTATCAGTGACCACCAAAGTTCCCACTAATAAAGGAAATATGTGAGGAAGAGGTGATTTTGCTGCAATTTGCTCTGGAGAAAAGCCTGCGCAGAGTCAAGCTGAGTGCAGTCACATCCCAGTTATTTACCCAACATCACAGGATTTGAGTTCATAGCCAGGCTAACACAATGCTGGCGGGACAGGCTCATGTCCACTTGCAGTGCACCCAGGCAGGTTTTGGAAGGTGTTGGACAGCTGGGTTCCCCAGATGGCACCAGACCCACTCACTCACTCACCAGCACCTTCAATTGCAACCTAATTTCGAAGTTCATTTCACTCTTGTTTCTTGAAGGAGAAAGGATGTCCTCTCGTGTGGAAGGGGATAATTTTGGCATCGTTATTACGTTATTATCTACCCAAACTCTGGACTGCTATAGAGGATGAACTTTCTGAGCAGTTCGTGCTGAAGCAGTATTCGTTAATTTATAATGCTACCATCTAGTGCACTGAGGAAGCAGGGTGATGTCTCTTTGATTAATTGAAATAATTGGATTTCTCCTCTCTGCAGAAGGTCGAGCTAAACAAATGGCATCTGTGCCTGACCAGCTTCCTGCAAAGAGCTGGTGCACCCACGGACCTTATTGTGGGGGCTCTTCCTCCCACTGCTGCCCAAATTCAACCACATCCCCCGAGTCCCTGCGGCTGCACTCCTGCTGCACTTCCCTCCCAGGGCCCACCTCCTTACAAAGGGCTTCCAAGGTATTTTACTCTTCCCATCACTAAACTGGTTTCATTACAGGGATGCTCATTTGCTATACCTGAAAGCCCCACCTGTAGCTGCATGAAGAGATGAGCCAAAATGCTCTGAACCCCCTGGAAGAGGTAACCCAGGGGAGAAGAAGGGGGGGCGGGGGGAGGAGTATTCAGAGTCATATTTTAGCAAAGCAAATTACTCAGAAAATTCAGATCTACATCATATTTTAGGTTAAAAGTATCAACTATAAAGACTTGCCTAAGAAGCTGCCATCCCTCTTCTGTATTTCTTTGCCGTAGATATTCTTATTTACCTCCTTTTCCCCAATGACAGCACTGAAGGGCAAACATTACCCTTACGCAATAAGCTACTACAGAGAGAGGAAACTATATTAAATTTCTTCTTGAGGTCTCTGGAAAACGGAGGAGGAAGAGGGAGGAGATGGGCTGGTTCACAGCCCTTCTCCAATGGCCTGCAGGGAGCAAACTCCACTGCCCAGGACATGGGCATGGCCAGAGGTGCAGTGATCTAGCCCTGTGCAGAAA
The DNA here is from genome assembly GCA_033459285.1 of Clamator glandarius. Lineage (NCBI taxonomy): Eukaryota > Metazoa > Chordata > Aves > Cuculiformes > Cuculidae > Clamator > Clamator glandarius. The sequence continues at coordinate 2,053,067 of JAUNZM010000110.1, read as the reverse complement.
GTGGAGCCGAGGCTGATAATACCATCTCAGTATAAGCTGCTACATAAGCTTTCCTTTAGCCTGATTTAAAGTTTATTTGTTTTCTTACCTGTAACTCAACTGTAAAGCAAGTAGAAACTCATAACGCAGGTTATTAGAAGTTTGGTGTTAAATAATATTATTCAAGGCAATATTTTCAGAGCATCTGCAAGCCGAGCCCCTTACAGAAACTGAAAACTCACACCTCTCAGCAAAAGTGTGAGTTTCACCTCATGTGAAATCCAGCTGTAGCAGGTCTCTGCTCTCCAGGTGGCAGCTCTGCTGGTTCATGAGGAAAGGGATGCACAGTTTTGACATCCCCATGCCCCAGTGCAGCATGTTTGCTGCCATCTGGACAGACTCATTTCCAGAATCCAAATCACCTCTGCTGGGATAAGACATCTCTGGGGGAGAGACTGTAACTAGACAAATCTACCCAAAGGACTTCCAACAAGCTCAGTCTTACACGGAAAGTGCTACCGGTGCATCTGTGTGAGGTTGGAACAGTCTCACACTGAGCCTCAGCACAGCAAACAACAAACCAAACTGGAATTGCCTGCATCCTGGAGTATGGAGCGAGCCCAACTGCTCTGACATTGCTTTCCCTGTGGGAACCTCACAGCAGGGGCATGCCAGGCTCAGCCAGCCCCTCCTGCCTCCCATGCAGGCAGGGACGTGCCAGTGGCCAGGGAGTAAAATGTGGATATTGGGATTTCTGTCAAAACAAATGGTCCAACACTGACAAGGGATGCAATCTCTGCCTTCATTTTTCTGTCCAAGATACCATCAAATTGAGCTCAGTTTTACAGCCTTCTCAATAAGCAAACAGGACCAGCCACCTGCACAAAAACCTAAATGACTTTAAATCATGTGTGTGCCTAGGATGGCCCCCCACAAAGCTCAGACAATTTCATTTTTAAGGCCATTGTAGTGTCACAAAGCAGCCACAAATTGTTCATCTCTACCCTGATCCAGGGAACGGTGTCCTGGGATCACTCCAATTGCCACGTTCATCATCCCAGGGGCTGCAGAGAGGGAGGGACTCTGGCTGGGAGCACAGGGACCCTTCACCTGGGAGAGGTCTGCAGCCAGATTATATAGGAGGAGTATACCAAACTACAGTTAGCATGTAATAACAGTACCTGCCCCATCTACAGTGCCCCAGATGCTGTGGGAACATTTGAACTGATCACTAAAGGAAAGGCAAAGAGAGAGCACAACTTGCTCCAGAGTAATTCTTTCTAATGGGTCAGCTTCTCTGAGGCACATGCAATTAATTTTTGAGGATTCTCTCCAGAATCGTACAAAACTGGTTTATATACTCTTTCTTTTGCCCATAATATAGAACTATTTCTGGACAGAGCACTGTGAGACAGCCAAGAGTGCTAATCCAAACCACCACCGTACCTTCCAAACCATCATAAATATTTTCTGTTTATTTACACAGAACTATTCACTTATTTGATTTTACAATTCAAAGCTCAGTAAAGCTTCTCCCACCTTCCACACAAGGGCTGCAGCATCCAGATTTCCACTAGAGAGAGGTGGGAAGCACCACAGCTGGGAGGGCACCAGGACAGAGCACTACTGCAGTGAGCACAAATATCGATTTGCAGCTGAAATATTCAAACTAAGACAGAGAATTATACATTTACCTTTTTTTCCTAGGAAAGTAATGCTTTTCCCTGTCTCCTGTGACACCAAGGGAGCTAATTATAACAGCTCATTGACAGACTCATGGATACCCTAGGTTTTGTCTATAGGCTGTCCTGCTCTCAGGCTTCCCCAGGGGCTGAGCAGCCCCTAAGTGCTACCACAGGATCCACAGCTGTAGGATCTTACACTGCTTGGTAACCACATGCAACAAGCAGAGACCACAGACATACTCCATGGAGCAGTCACTTGTGGGGTTTGGTGAGAGATTTTTGCTCCTTGGCAAGGGTGCTTTGCACAGGCACAGTAGTAACTCAGTGCTGGTGTTACCCTGGCACTCGGACATGTCCCTGCTGAGCCCTGCTCCCTGGTCTCATGCACAAAAAATAAATGCCAGAAGCAGGAGGCCAAAGAGGCTCCCAATGTAAACAGGAGGAACATGTCTTCTCTTTTTGCCCTCTGGCAGCATGTCTAAATTTGGCTCATTGACATTTCTGCTGAATGCCTCTGATGCAGTGAGTGTGCTCCTTTGCAGTAGAGGATACAGATATTTATTCCAGCCCAGAATGGGGCAACAGCTTGCAGGTGTCACTGGCACACACAGCTCTGTGGTCATTGCCACCCGCTGCCACCCACTGTCTGTGCAAGGTGTAATACAAGATGCATTCAGGTGCAGCAAAGGAAAAAGGACTTGATAGTATAAAGCAGTTTGTGAGGCACCACATCTCCCCCTGGGAAAACACTGGCTGGTCTGTAACACATTAACAATAAAGGTTTTTAATATTCCCAACTATAAATAAAGTCAAGATGTGGACAGAAGGCATTTGAACAGAGACATTAAAAACATGGAAGACAGGAGAGATGACAAAAACATTAGCCCAAGATCTCAGCAGGGTAGACTCAGAGAACTGACAGCAGGACAGGTACAAGGCTGGGGCCTTTGGAACAAAAGTGCATCCTGTGAAAGAAGGTCTGCAGGACATGTAGCCTAATGCCAAGCAGGTCTCAGACCCCACTGCTCCCAGCTTGAGAACTGAAATCTGGGCTCAAGTCTCTAATCTCAATGTTTTGTCTTTTGTTTTGACTTCAATGACTTCTGGTGGTTCAGATCAGATCATGAGTATCTTTCCAAGCATTTCTAGTGCAAGACTATTGTTCCTCCCACAAGCTGCTAGACACCAACTCAGCCTTTTAAAATCTGAAGCACATACCCTGAAACTAAAAAGTGTTTCTGTGTGGGATGAGATGCAGTGCACAGGGAGTGAGATGCCACGCACTTGGCTGTACTATATTTTTTTTAATCTTCATTTCTTGCTGAAAGTGATCAGCAGTGGCACAAGACAGGAAGAGGACAGTGGTTTTCACCTCTAGCCTTGATATCAAAGCCACCCCAGGACCATAAGTTGGGCTCATTTTTGACCGTAGCCCTTGGTACCCCATTTGCTCTCACTGTATAACTTGCGCTTGCACTGGCATTCAGGCAAAAGCTCTGCCCAGAAAGCATTAATCATCTCCAACATGGAGAGGTCTCCCCCGTGCCGCACTCAAACATGGTTTCTCAGGATGAAGCATCATGTAGATGGGGCAGAAGCTGAAGCAGAAAACATGCTTGGAATGAGAAAGGAGAATGTTAACTGGGAAATGGTGCGGGATTTCACATGAATGTACTGATTAATGACCCTCTTAAATAAAAAAAGCAGATGTTATCCAAAATGTCATAGGTCTGTCACTCTCTGGCAACTTGTCCTCCCCCAGATATCCACAATTATTTTCACTTTCCCTCCTGGGACACTGGCAGCAGAGCTGGAGCAGCTCCGTACAGGTGGGAGCGGGACTAAGGGCACAAGGATGCTGCCTGCCAGAGGAGGCTGAAAGCAGCAGCAGATCAAGAGACAATGCAAGGCAAGTCCAGAGCCGGCAAAAGCACCGCGGCACCTCAGCTGGAGAGGGGCATGTGCTGGCCTCATTCAGCATCAGTCCTTACAGAAACAGCAAAGGAGGCTGCACAAAACTGGAGGAAAAAAAGGAAACAAAATGATTAGAAGAACTTTCTTTTAACATCTTATAGGCTGTTAGCCAGGGGACCTTGCTGATATTTCTGGAGATGAGCATCCCAAAAGGTTTTCCTCTGAGCAGTCCGAAGCCCAAGCAAAGCCCCTCCAGCACCTGTGGGGCAGCCAAGGCAGAGGCACACTGCAAACCTGGGCATGTAAGGCTTTCCCCTTTTTTTGCTTTGTCCTGATTAAAATGACAAGCCTCCCCTACAGCAATATAGAATCACAGAATAACCAGGTTGGAAGAGACCCACCGGATCATTGAGTCCAACCACTCCTATCAAACACTAAACCATGTCCCTTAGCACCTCGTCCACCTGTACCTTAAACACCTCCTGGGAAGGTGAATCAACCACCTCCCTGGGCAGCCTGTTCCAGTGCCCAATGACCTTTCCTGTGAAAAATTTTTTCCTAATGTCCAGCCTAAACCTCCCCTGGTGGAGCTTGTGGCCGTTCCCTCTCATCCTGTCTCCTGTCACTTGGGAGCAATACATTGCCGCACATAGCAGTTGGGACTTAAATTTTTAAGGAGGCCTTCAGGAGGTAAATCTGGGTGATTACCTGCTAGAAAATGGGTTGCTGGGTATCTTCTTGGACACTTCTTTTCACGAGATAAAATCTGCCACTCTTAGTTCCGCAGAGACAAACATGGTTTCAGGTTTTGATCTTGCTCGCTGCTGAAAAAAAATCTTTGGGGGCTGCGTTACACTGACTGAGGCTGTTATTTCTGACTGACAATGCTATGAGATGGGGAATAGATTCAGGACCTGTATCTGCAAAATGAAGTCCATGCTGGGGCTTTCCTGCATTTGCAACAAAATTGTCACTTAGCTGGCTCCTACCACATATCTGGCTGGTGAAGAGGTGTAAGTGTGAATAAGATATCTTGATTTTTCAGGGCCAGGTTAAAATGCAGAAAGCAAACTGTTAGAAAAATATACTTTGCCTTGCAAAGCAGTCAGATTGGATGCAGAAATCACCGGCAGAATAATTACAAGGCCCTGAGATGTCACCTTTACCATCACTTCTTTCCTACAGCTTCAGTCAGGCAGCAGTTTGAATTTCATGGTATTTATGGATTTGAACTGGATTTTTTTCTATTTGATAGTTAGAAGCAGGGGCTCCAACTGCTCTGTGTGCCCTCCTGCCCACACAGCAGCAGCCCCATGGGTCCAGGAACCTGGGAGGATTACCCCTCTGCTTTGTTCTCCACACCCCAGCATGGAAGGTACTAGGAAGCTGGAGCCACTGGTACACAAGAGGTAGCTGGAAGAGTTCAAGCACGTTCAGATCTCCTGGATCTATTGCTGGTTTGATGCCTGCTGCAGCTCAGGCTTTGAGCAGTGGGGATGTGCTAAGAGATCTGTGTGTCCAGCAGCTGCAGCCTCCTCCATGCAGCAGCCTACACAGTCCAAGCATTCCTTGCAGCACCCAGCTCCACCATCACTTATTCCAAGGTCCTTTCAAAGTACAGCACAGATGCATATTTTGTCATTGGTATCTTCCAAGAAATGGCACCTTCTCATGCCCCGAGCTAGGACCGGCCGCCCCTCCCAGGCTTCTCCCCAACTCCCCAGACGTACCTTGTACCCTGCAAACACTCCTGTGGATGCTGAGGATGCAGTTCACAGCTGTGCTGCAGATGGACCACCCAAAAGATCAAAGCTCTTTTGCCATGCAATGCATATAACTAATGTATCAAAGAGAATAAAATACAGACCTTTAAAAGCAAAATTTTGCAAGTTCTCTACGGGGGAGTTTTCAAAGTGAAGCAGCTTTCTTTCAAATTTCTTTTGCATGGAAGATTTAGCAAATATTTTTGCTGTGTTCAGAACAAAATGTTCTCTCAGATATTAGATCTATTTCCTTTAGGAAAGTACTAGAAAAAAATTGAGATGGCTGGGCCACAGCCCCTGGCCAGAGGAGGAGAGGTCTCTTCTGGTCCCATAGATATGTCATTGCTGAGATGAAGCAGGCGTGGATGCTTTAATGCTGGGCTGCAGTGCTGCTGCCAGAAACAAAAACATCTTTTCCCCAAGGAACCCCTCCCTGCCCCACCTTGAGAAGCAGCTTTGTGCAGCCCCACAATATTGTATATTGTGTACCCACACCAGGGGTGCAAATGGGTTATAACACACATCCTCCACTCCAAAACCAGTACAGCTTCATGTCAGGGAAGACTAGTTCCAGTTTCCTTAAAGACAACCTGAATAAACCACCTCTGTCTCACCTTGGGGCATCAGCATGGTATAGTCTTTTATGTCCCAGCCTAATAGGTGGAAAATGGGAAGAATCAGTTAACCTGAAGTAAAGGCAGTGCTGCCTGTGGAACCATGAGCCCCAGCAAAACTGGAAGTTACAGGCAGCAAATACCCAGGTGCTGGGACTACAAGGAGTCCTCATGCAATGCAACAGTAGCCTGATACTAATTATCACACTCCATGCTTAATCATCAGCTTTTCTCATTTGGCTACCAGTGCAAAATTGTTATTTTAATAGGAATGGAAAGTACTCAGCACATTTCATACATAAATATCAGCCCATTTTGTACCAAAAGCAGCACCAAAGCAGGAGGGTGAGCACAAGTCTGGGGAGCTGAGGAAAGGCATGTACAGCTCCTTCTGCCCAGACCACAGCCAGAACTGTTTTACAGCAGGCAATAAACATTTCTAATTAAAATAGTTTATAATAGTCTCTAAGAGGCTAAAAATACTAGAACACAGAATTTGGACTTTTCATGAATAAACTGTACTTTTCTTCCCCGGCTCCTCAGTCCGTCTCCATAGCTACCGAGAGACTTGCTGGGTTGCCTTTGCCAGCTAATTGATTTTCAGAAAGAAATGACTAATGAAAAAAAAAAAACAGAGTCTCCCTCTTTGGCAGGGCAGATCTTTGCAGTAGCCTTTTGCTTTTCCTTTGTGAGAGCCTAGTCTCCAGAGACAGGTCGGAGAAGTGGCATAAATCCCACCACAAGCACACACTGAAGTTCCCACAGCCTGAAGTGACAAAATGGACGTGCATCCTTGAATCAGGATGGCCACTGCATTTTATAAGGGAATTATGGCTCATACAAAAAAAAATTGGATCCATGCCACGCGCTCTTCCCATTAATCTGACACGCTTGCCTTTCAGCAGATTAAATTGCATTCCTGGAAAGCAGATAGCTGGGTGTCAAAGCACCTCTGAGAGCACTGGGACAGTGAAAACAATTGCTCTCTGGTTCCTTGCTGGTAACTTGGAGACAGGCAGTCAGGTACTGAGGGACAGCTACACCTTCATCCCGTTACTGCTTTTCCACCATAGCCTATTTGGTAGTGCCCCCTGTGTGCAGCAGTCCTGCAGTCGGAGCCATGTCGCACCTCTCCTGCATTTGGTGGAAGAGTCATTTTCCTCATCTGATGGTTATTTGTGTGCACGTGTGTGTGGTGCACAACACCACCTGGCCCTGCTGTGCCCTGCCTGTGCCGGGAGGTAGCCGTAGGCGGCGGGTAGGTTGCCCTTCCCCAGCTGCCTCTGCTACCCATAAAGAAGATATATTTCAGTATCCATATATTTTCAGAGCCTTTCCCCTTGATCCTGCACTCGGGATGGAACGCTCCATGTCCCAGTTTTTTTATGTGGCAGCTTTTTTGTTACTCCAGTTTACGATGCTTGAGATAACATTTTAATCTGCATTTCAGGATCCAGTCCCTGTATATCTTACATAGAAATGCAAAGAAAAATTTTGATGAGGAGTCCATTAATGCCTGAGCATTTCATGCAAAATTTAAAGCATTCATGAAAAGTTCTAAGAAAAATTAATTTATGTCAGTGTAATTGCACGCACTATTGCTTCATCTTTGCCCAGAGCTCCCAGATGTAACTGTGTCTGTCTTGTGCCAGGCATCGCAAACACAAATTGCAGAAAGTTTAAAAATGGAAGAACTGAGCTTTTCTGTACCCAAAACATCTCAGGCATAACTTCACATTTTTATCCTCATGCCCTTCTGCGTTCAATGCAGGCAAATCCCAACTCTTCTGCCCCAGTGACCAGTTCGCAGCAGTGTGTCCACAGGGTAAGAGAGAGGACAGGCAAGGACTCACCGCAGTGAAGGGGCTCTAGGTGGCACAGCTCCCCCATGCAATCTCAGTGCCTGTGGGAACACCACAGGAGGATTCTTACAGGTTCCATGTGTCTTGGTTTCTTTTTCTGGGGCTCCCTAGGTCTTTTGGTGGTTTGGAGCTGTAATCCCTTCCCACACCCTGCAAGATGAGAGACAGCAAGCTGTGCTGCAGCTCTTCCCATGGCTGGCAACTGAGATCCTGGGAGGTGTTGAGTGGCAGCAGCAAAGCACAAGGGTGCAGCCTGATGCAGGCATGGAAGGGATGGGAAAAGCCCATTTCCATAAAGCAAATCAGAAGCAACCAGGAAGTTATTATCCCTCAGCACTTTCAAGGGCACATTTTCAAAACACTGTACAGGGAATTTTTTTTTCTTTTTCCCTCCAAGCCATCAGCAGACCCTAGCCTCAGGCCCTTGGGCTCAGCTCTTGCCTTGTTCAAGACCACATGGACCAAGCAGGATGGTCCGGCAGCATGTGGAGTCTCCCTGCTGGGGGTGTGGAATCCTGTGACATCCCACCAGCTCACCTGCACCACCTTGAGATCACCAGTTCAGGAGGGTTTTCAATATCTCATCAGGGATGTGGGCGCTGTTCTGCATTGCGAGTAATGATTGAAGCCAAAGCTGGAGAATGACTGACTTGGGCTCATTCTCCAAAACTGAGCATACTTACCCTTCTAACCACATTTTGCTCAGTATGGAAGGGGCAGACACAAGGGCTTGACCCTCTTCCAAGAGTGCTCGGAGGAACCAAGGTGGCATTGAAAGGCATTTGTGAACAGGAAATTCTGTTAGGAGCACCCATGTGCCTGCTAAACAAACACTAAATTTCCATCTCATACATCATACCTTGGTGTAATTCTGCTTTTTTATTTTATTGAATAAAATTCTTTTCTTTGTTTATATCAGGGATGCTACAGAGAACAGCCTGTATTTGAGGCGAGCAGTGCCACCACCAAGAGTGCAAGTGTCAGTGTGTGCGTGTACACACATAAGGTAAAAGCTCACAGATACATGACTCAGTAAAATATTGTTTGTTAGAGCAAGTGGAAATATAAAATTACCTTTGGTTTCCTTTCCAGATTGCTTTAGTGTTACTAGGAAATATGTACTCAGTTCAATCAGAATAAAAGATGAAGGAGATCTGACGCGTTGTATTGTGCCTCACCCAGGAAGAAAACAGCTAGCCAGGGAAAAGAGATAGAAATGTAGCATTATTTATGATGCATCCTAAGTGCTATTTCAGTGATTAAATAATTAGGGAGATAGATTAAAAATTACTCTAAATGAGCTGAAATTTCAAACATTCCTTCCTTCCCTGTCTACAGTTGCAAAGATTTTAAAATCATACGTATTTTAAAACAACTGGCAAAATGAAATATGACAGCATGATAAACATGTACATTTGCAATAGTATTAGAAGGAAAACACATTCCATATGTTGCTGAGTGAATAGGAGTGGTTGTGTCTGCTCCTTGAAAGGAGGTAGTACCTCAACATGACTGGAAAGCAGATTGCATAACACTACATCCAAGGCAGATTTTAATTCCTGGTCAGCAGGCAGTGTAAGAGCGTTTGCAGCCCAGTGGAGCAGAGTCCCACCAGGGCTTTCGGTGGGACAGGCATGGTTCCCGGACAGTCTCCCGGGCAAGCAGTGTCAGGGTCCCCTTTGCTGGGCAGGTCTGGATGTCCCGACACGGGCACATCCCATGGGTAGCAAGTGGCAATCTGCTTTGCTCCTCAATATAAATCCACCCAGACCTGCAAAAGTAAAAGGGAAATAAAAAGATACTTTTCATCAGCCCAGCAATGGTCAAACTCTTATGGAGTTTCCACCTCTTCCGCACATGGATTTTGTGAGGAACATGGAGACAGAGGCATTGCAAAAAGGCAGTCTGCTGGAGGCAACTCAAGCAGTGAGGTCCTGGCTGGCGCCTGCTGAGCTGATGCACGTTGCTCGCTCAATATCGCTGCTCCACCAGAGCCTCCATGAAAATTCAGCTGCCAGAAAATGCCCAGGGCAGCATGAGGAGCTACTGCCTTCCAGAGCTGCTGCCTTCCAGAGCTGCTCCAGCAGCCTTACCTCCCATGTGGGGATCGTCAGCATCTGAGGAAATGTGCTCCAGTAGATAATAGCACAGGGGTCAGCTATTAAAAGGTTAGCACAGTGATACCCTTAATAAGACAAAAAATAGCCCTCATGCAAACAATACTCTATCCATGAAAGGAAAAGGACAAGTCCATCTCTAAGGAGCTTACTGTGTGCTTCCTGCTTTTTCCTTTCTACCTTAGCATCATATTTCATCCAGGAGCACTATCTGCTGACAGGTGCTCTTACGTGGATGTCCATAAAGTCAAACAGGTGAAACACAGCAGGCTTACCTTGAGACAACCTGCATTACTTGCAAACAGATTATTTCCCCCTACTTAGAGAAGTCTTCATAGACAAATCACTTTAAATAGCTAAAATAAGATAGTAAAGGGAAAATGTGGGAGATAAAAATGTGGAAGCCCTGCAGATGGGAACTGTCTTTGAGAGCCGTGTGCTGGGAACCTCCAGCAAACGCTCCAGTTCTGCAGGTAGCACGCACCCAGGCACCAGGGAGCAGGGCTCACCTGGCCACAGTGCTAACACAGCCTGAGAGCCCTTGGACGGCTGCAGCACCTGGAGGAGACACGGAACCCTAAAGAGGTCACCTGCTCCTTGGGATAACACAGAAAAAAACCCCACTGAAAGGGCTCGGAGCCCAGAGGGAGGTACCCACACAGCTCAGTTCCACAACCGCTAGCCAGCCCCGTGCTCACCTGCTCCACATTGGCCAGAAATACTTGCAGCCTTTGCACCTCAGCACAGTCTGGGATTCAGCTCTTGGAGGTGCCCACCATTCTGTCTACATGCACAATCCAGAGAGAACAGCAGAAATAGCCACAGGGCTGGCCAAGACACCCTCTTTCCCCTATGAAAGACCAAACAAATTTTGTAGTTAAACAAAAAGTGTTTAGTTAGACAAAGCACCAGTCATTTAAGTAAAAGGCTGGAAATCACACATCTCAAAGAAATCTGCCATTGCTTAGTGTCTCCTACTAACCCATAACCCACCCCATAAGCTGGACTCCAAAACATCTGTGCACTGTGGGCGTCTCCCTTCCCCAGCCAGCCAAGGGAAAACTCAAGGATGGCCCCTGGGACGAGTTCTGGGGCAAACAAACACAATGTATTTACAATGGAGCACAATAAATATGCAAGCAGGTATTTGTAACAGAGGTGCAGGTGGTTCCTCTTAGCTCTGCCTTCAAAGTGCTCCCACGTCTGTGCCCATACTGTATCTCCTCAGTGTGGCAGGAATGAAAATGATGCTAAAATTCAGATATCATTATTTGTCTTCCCAGGAAAGACACTATGAGGTCCTGCCATGGAGTATGAGGATAACTTTCTGGGTATAGTACAGACAGGCATAAATGCAAGTAAAAAAGCAAATAAAACACAATTAGGCATATCTGGTTTTATAAACAAGCCAAGGTATGTACCCAGAGCCAAGTCTTGCCCAAATGATTCCATTGCATCATCCTCTTTTCCTTTTTGCACATGCACACATTTTCCTCACTTTGGGTCCTGTCGATTTGTGTTTCTACTCCTTTCAGCTGCCAAACGAACTGAACTGTTTTGGCAAATGGACTTGAATGCTTCTGAGCAACATGTATTTTATTAAAATGAATGCCTTTTGTCCCTCTCTTTAAACACATATACCAGGCTCAAAGGCTTGTAAAGACAGTACCAATTTTGTGCTAAGTGGCTAATTCAGGGTAAACCGTAATGATTCATCAAATGAATAAGTGGCTACGGCTGGCAGAGAAGCGGCTCTCCATATCCAACCAAGCATTTTTTAAAAGCAAGCTTGCCACTTCTTAGTACCTTTTGGAACTTAATTATTCCATAAAGTTTTTTAAAATACAGTTTTAAACACCAGTGATTCCAAAAATCCAGAACATCCTGCAATGAGAGACAAACTTCTTGACAAAATAGCAAATATCTCTCTAAAATAGCTGATTTCCAACACCTACAAGGGAGATAGGGCCCATGGGGAGGGTTTTGGGCTTCCAGGGCATATATAGTTTGAAGATTATTAATAAATGTCTCATTACTAATAAAGAACTTCCGAAGAAGTGCTGGGTTGTGACAGAGCATTCCCAAAGCAGAACCACACAGCACTTCCCTTCTCCCAAGCCATACCACTGCTCATGCCCTGCATATGGTAGAAATTGACACTTTTATTAGTTTTTCATTAAAAAGACCTTTTAGACCTTCTCCAAATATAATTCTTTTGCAGCTGGGCAATGCTTTTCCACAATATTTTTATGCATGACTTCATCTGTGGACTGCAAAAGCAACTCAAAGAAGGAGAGCATATTTGTATGGGGGCAAACCAACCATTTGTTTACACTCATATGGACCAACCAGACTGGTATAAAGCAAGAACATGTGCATATCAACTCAAACTAAAATCCGAAAAGGGAATTTAGGAACAAATTTTCAACTAACTGAAGCTGTTGATAACTCATACTTCTTGCACAAGCACAAAGGAGGAAAAAGTGAAATGCTTTACACTCTTCACTTACTCAGTTAAACTTGTTCTCTTTACGTGGACAGTCTCTATTGAATTCACTGGCAGAAAAATTCACCAAAACAAGGTTTATTACACTGTTCCTGCAAAAGGATTAGGTCTTTTCCCTGCCCAGGTATACCTGTGAGAATCAAGTTTAGGAAGTTATTGATGGTCTCACAATTAGTATCTTCAAAGATTTCCACGTAACCTGTGCAGAGCAGATTTATCAGACTCTGACAGTGACCCAGTGGCACCAGGGTGTGGAGCCAAGTGCAGCAGGATTTACTCTCAGTGGCCATGGCACCACTGCTGGGGAAGAAGCATGAGCAAGACACAACAGCATGTGCGATACAGCCTCAGTCTTACGGTGAAGTCTCTATTCATCTTCCCTCATATTCTCTCTCTATTCATACTCTCTCACTTCAGACAACTCTTTGCTTGAGCACTTGTTCTATCACAAACACACAGAAGCCGAAAAACGTTTTCTTTGTTATGTATGGGATGAAGGTGAAAACACTGCTTGAAGTAGAGTATGTCCCTCCTTCAGACTGTTTCAGGCGCAGCTAGCGTATTACTCACCCCAAAGCACTTTCTCTATATACACTTACTCCAAATATACACAAAATGCAATTTTCTACAGCAATTCCAGTTATAATTCACACCAGTTACATCTGATGAACTCAGCAACCCGCTATCCATTGCCCACGCTCCATAAATTGGAAGCATCATTCTGCCTCTGGGTCATAAAGTTTCTGTGCATCTCTGCTTTGTCCTCCTCAGAAAAATAAATCCTGCAGTTAGAATCTACTCTCTAAGTTTAAGACAGCTTCTACTAACAGTTTTTCACATGATACCTAGTAAGAACCACAACATCTCCATTCCCGATGGACACAGTTGCCTGTAGTGGAAAGCCATATGCCTGAAAGGTGTGAGCTGCTCAGATGCTTCCTTCACCACAAGAATGAAAAAGAACATTAGCAGAAAGGGCAAGGCACTGAGTGCAAGTACCCCCACAGCACTCTAAATCTTCAGGCATACAACAGGAATAAATTCATTATTATCTGAGAATACTGATGTAAAACTGGAAAATATAATCAATTCCTGTGAATTTGATAAATTGAACTGTAGTAGCAAGGAGATGCCCTCTATATAGGGGCATGGATTCCTAGAGGCAGCTGAAAAAGACATGTCACTAAAGGCAGGGGCTCAGCAGTGGAAGCACTGGTTGAAATGGATGTCTTTTCACGGTGAGGCATGGCTCACCAATGAGAAAAGCAAAGCAGAAACATTCAGGAGAGCTCTGATTGAATGAAGGAGATATGCAGCTGGCCATTTCATTACCCTGGAGGACATGGTGGCCAGGCTAGCGCTACAAGGGGAATGGAAGCAGGAATGAAAACCTATAGAGCTCAATTAATCCACCTAGCAAGTTTACTGCTGCCATTCTGTAGCCCCTCTGCTGGCGATGTGCTGTGCTCTCGTCTGAACAACTCCTCAGCAGGACTGGCTGCACTTTTCAGAGCTTCCAGTGTAGGTTCAACCTTCAATTAGGATTAGTCCTTCCCAGACCTCCCAGTCCCAACCATTCCTCTCAAGACAGTGAATTTTATTAATTTTAAAATGTAAGATATGTCCATTCAAAATGCCATCTCGGGGTGGGAAACAATAAAATTGAAGTCAGAATAACAAACATCGCTTTCCCAGTACACGTCTGGAGCTACCCAAACCCCTGCCAGCAGAAACTCTGAGCCTGGTCCCACGTTCTACCTCTCACACTTTTGTGAGCTCTAGCTCACAAATACGCATCATACGCACGTTGTCAGCTTGACTTACAGAGAAATCTTTTGAACAAAACAAAACAAAAAAAAGAAATGCAATTGATGCTAGGAGCTGAGTGCCAGGACAATGGGCAGCAGAGATGGGTGGCAGAGAGCACGGATCTGGGGATGGCGTGCATTCAGGTAAGCAATGTGCAAAGGTGCGTTCTAGAAAAAAACTGAAACTCAATATTTTTCATGCAAAGCAGTAAGTACAAGGAAGCCTTATTCTTATTTCATGAAAGATAAATAGAGCTAATCATGGTACTTTGATTTATTCTGCACACTTCAGGTCCTAAGTATTCCTAGACACAAGCAAACAATGTTTAGAACAGCATTGTTACTACAAGGTAAACCTATGTTTATGATGTGATAGCATCTGCTCTGCAATAGCTTTAAATTAAGATGTTGGCATGGCAACAGATGCTCCCACACTGCTGTGTCTGCCTCATGCTGCCATTTTGCCCAGGATCCCTGGTGGGTTTAGGATTAACCGCCTACAGTATTTCATTTTGACTAACGAAGTTGGTTTAGGCTGAAGCGTCAAAGAAGCAGCTGAAGCCTAGTATGGACTGTGTACTTTTTGTTGCCTAGCTGCTCTGTAATTTTAAAACACATCTTTCTGAATTCATACTATTTTTGGTACTCCAAGCTCCTCCTTGATGCGCTGCCAAGCAATGGTGACAAAGCGTGCTGAGGACCAGATCCTGGAGAACAACTTGTTCAACAAGTGTCACTGTTCCTTGTTTCCAAGTTGGCACAGCACAGAGACCAGATCTCACATCTGTGCTACCCATGGGCATTTGCCCAGGACCTGAGGAGCGATGGCATCCTGCAGATGACATTTTGCACTATTTTGCTGCACCCAGCATCCTTGCCACTCCTTGTGCTTGGGCTGATTTCACCATGACTGAACAACAGCATTGCAGAGTCTGCAAGTGGTTTGTTCTGTTTGATATCTGTAATTTAAAATACAGAGGCTTTCACGGACTTCTCCAGGTACACATCCATACCTACCTAAGAGACAACAAAAATCCAGTTTCTTCTGAAAGAAAATGGTGAGGATCTGTCAGCAAGGAGACAGAAAAGGGCCCCTTTATGCCATTAGACAGACCACCAGACATAACGAGGTAGTGTTGCATCACTCCACTGCTGCTTGGATGACACCTATGGAAATACCGGGTCCAGAGAGGAGGATAGCCCCAAGTACCCTCCCAGCAAGCTGAGGTGGGCAAAAGATGCCCACAGTTAATTCCACCCGGTACTGCCACCGAGGACCCTCACCGCCACGTTTCCTAGCTCCAACATCTGACCTTAAAATACTACCCAATTCTGTTCTTTTTATTGAAATGCTAATGCCTGTATTAATATAAGCCACCCAAACTTCTTCTAATATCTACTTTTCTTAAGCATTTTCTCTATCTCTCCAAGGTACATGCACATACAGCAGCACATACAGCGACATTGCTCTGACTCCACCCAATGCACTAACCAGGCAAAGAAAAACTTCCCCAAACTGCTGCAGGTTAGCTGTGTAACGTCAGCCCAGCTCACTATTGCTACAGCAGAGGCAGACACTATACTTTATGAGATTTGTTTTAAAGTAACAAACAAACAAACATACAAACATACACACATGTATATGTGTTTGTGTCTGTTTGAAGAAACAGATCACATTCTGCATCTTCTGGGGGATGCTACGCACAAATAGCAGCAGTTCCTGCATCTCAAGATTTTTAGTTCTGTTTCACCAAACTCACATTTTCCTGGGAATGCATCCCTCACTTCCAGTCATTTTAGGGTAGAACACACATACGGGGCACATCTGCTTTGTGAAGACAATTAGTTAACCTGCAAGTAAAGGTGGAGTAAGCATCTCATAACAATTGCTGCTGAACTGGTATTTCCATAAGCCAACTGGCTTTTTCTCAAGGCAATGCCGGTGGCCAGGTTGGTAGAGGACCAGAGAGAGACCCGCTTCCCAGGGCAAGAAAGTCGAAGTGAAACAAAATGTATGCAAACTGCCACGAGCCTGCTTGCTCCAGCACACTGGGAGCAGGACATCTTAGTAACTACGAAGTGCTCAGAGAAGGGGAGGTTCATATGCAATGAACTGAGTGGGCTGGGAAAAAGAGTCTTGCTGAAGGCAGGGGAGAAGGTGCAATAAGCAGAAGACCATTAAAAGCAGAGAGGGGAAAACCAACCCGTTTCACGCTCTTACACTTCTTTTTGTTAAAGAGGAGATTCTTTCATGGTTTGGTTGATTCCTGAGACATTTCTCAGCAAGGTGCGTCTCTCTGTTGGCAGCCTTTCCAAAACCAGTGCTCACCAGCCACCTTGCCAGAACTCAAGCCACGCCTCTAGGCTAAGCTTCAGAGCACTGCCTTCAATAAGTCAGCAGATAGCAATAGTATCACAAACATGAAATCAGGGATGCTCAGCCATGTGATAGTTTCAGTTCAGGAGAAAAATATTGCTCAGTGCAAAGTTATGAGGTTTATTCATAAAATTCATTCTTATTTTTTGTCACATAAGTTATCCACAAGTAGCAGCATGATAAAGCAGCAAAAAAAAGGCATGGTTAAGAATGCGGCCAAATTTTTCAAAACAACTTTTGCAAAGTACTCTATGGTTGTTAGATGTTGATATCAAAACCGAGTTCTATTAATAGCCTTAAGTTTTCCCAAAGAAGATCAGCTCTTCCTGTTGCAAACTCCTTAATATGCAAAATCTCTTTTTTCTCACAACACCTCCTAACACCCATATAAAATCCCTCCATCACAAGGTACACTGGCTTGTATCAGCTTTCTTGTGCTGTTCCAAACCTCTGTTTTTACAGTATCCTTCTGCTCTGACATCTTTACCTTCCTTTTAGTTGCCCACTCCTTCTGGGGCTGCAAGGATATTGCTACGTCTTCCCTTCTCTAGGGATCTTCTTTTTCCATTCTGACCCTTTGCCCTGCTGAGCAGCTTCACCATGGCAGCCCTAGACACTGCTTGCTAAGAATTATCCACAATGCTGTGCACAGCTGGAAATGACTGAAAATACACAGCAGCACTAAACCCATGGGTTTGAGGTCCTTTTCCCTGCAAAACAATAACAACAACATTGAAAAAAAATCAGTGAAGAGCTGAGTGCTACTTGTTGTAAGCAATGTTTAGTATAAAAAGGCATGGGCTAATGAGGATTGTCTTGTGGGCATGCGATATTGGTGTTGAGAAGATTTTGTCTAGATCACCATGTGGCTGGGATAAGTCCCGAGCAAATAAAAACTGAGCGCCAATAGATGAGGTGCTTCTTATCCACAGCAAACCCAAAGCCAACATGGAATGGTCTCTGGGTGACTTCTAGACCAGCAGAAAGAGGGGAGGAGAATTTAAGAAAACTCATTTTATTCCAAAGATAGCATTCCTGCTGATCAACAAAACCAGCACCTGATCTGAAGCTATGAGACACACCAACTACCTCCCATGCAAATGCTGCACAGGTAAATTTTAACTGACTTATTTTCAAAGAGAAATCTTTAGCAGTGAAATTTTATATCAGCTGTGAAACATTGGCTGTAATTCTGGGAGTTGTAGGAAAGCCAGGGTAGAAACAAAACTTGAATGAGATGCTTTCAAATGTATCAAAATTGAGAAAGAGAAAAGTAATCATTACATGGTTAATTAGGAAACTAAAAGCCTCATTTAAAAATAGTGCCATCTTGAAAGGAATAGAATTAGGGAAGATAAATACTATACAGCAGAAAACTGAATTGCAGACAGTATTCTACTTGCAGAAAGGAAGTATCCAAATCCATTTTCCAGAGACATAGTACTACTCAGGGCTTAACGTATCTTCAAAGCACCACACGAGCAGAAGTTTAGCTTCACACTTCGTTCTTAAATTTAGTCCATTTTAAAACCCTGTGTGTGGCACAGCTCTTCCCAGATTTAACCTAGCTCTGGCTCTTTGTTTCTCTGCAATTATCCATCATATGTATTTTACTTGCACTGAGACCTAAAGCAAGTCCAAAATGCCTAGGCTGGTACCAGGGAGGCTGCAGCCACATCCCCAGCCCCAGGGGACAGGGTGGCGAATGTGGGCTCTCCAGAACAGGTACCAGGGAGGAAGCATGATGCAGAGCATCATATAGTGAAAGATGGACCCTTCAGTCTGTACAGTGCTGGTTTTACTGGTACAGGCACAGATAGATATGTCTCTAGAGATCAGATGTCCCAAGACATCATGATCTACAGTTTTCACATCTACAACACCCATGGAGACAAGTTGGTACCAACAGGTTTTCCAGCAAGATATCTCAAGTTCTCTCTATAGGCTCCTCACAAGAAGCTACAGGTTAAAGACAAGCATTTTACATTAATTAAATTCCTTCAAATATTTTTGTGGCTGAATCAAGTCATGATATGAGAAAACACTGCAGTCCCATGGTGCTGCTCTGTAGCACCATGGACCTTAATGATCAGCTATTAAATCAGCTCAGCTGAGCTGTAGTTACAGACATTGCAGTATCAGTCTCATTCATACAAATAAACATACTACTGCTCTTACTTAACCCATAGTTATACTTCTACACTGTTCATTTATTAGTAATAGTAATTCTAATTAGCTATAAAATTCAGCACTTGCACTTCAAACCACAAGTTCAAACTTAAACTTTAGGTTTTAACGTTTTTCAAACTGATGGCTACTACCCACACCTAAGACTTTCTCATCACGAGTGGAAAACATGCAGTTGTCCTGACCCCCCTCTTCCCACAGACACAGGTCACATTTCTTGGACATCACCTCTACTAGACCTTTTCTTAAGACCACCTAGCTGTTTTACTGGGATATTAAAGCCATGGATTTTGTGCAGGTGCCTCTCTCCCTGCAGGAGGAGACATGGCACTGCTGCTGGAGGCCTGAGAAGAAGTAGTTCTGGGCATGTCACACGACCTACAGCCAAGGTGGTTAGACTCAGCATATGGTGAGTGTGTCTGATATGTACTCAATCTATTCTGTAGATGCACTGATTATATATGAACAGTGTACTCCGGACAGATTTATACATCAAAACCTGCTCATCTCACATTTGCTCCCTGCTGCAGGCTGGCAATGTGCTGGTCCAGCCAGGGAGGGACACTGTACAGAGGCACCTTTAATGGCATTTTCAATTCACATATTTTTCCAGGTTTGGGGGGTTAAAATTATTTTTTTCCCCCTCTTTTTCCTGAATCTACAAAGACTTACAACACAATACCAGTGAAATTCTCCAGCCCCACCTGCTTTCCTATGGGACAGCGTTAGAGTGAAGGCTGCTAGTGGCTGAGGCCAAGTGATGAAAACATCACATGGGTGAGCTCCTGCTGTGAGCCCGGGGCAGCTGCAGATAACACCCTATCATCCTGATCATCTCTGGAAGAAGGCGGCACTGTGGATAATATGCTTTAAGTACATTATCAGTTGAGATGTTTCTTTAATTACATCTTTCTAAATATTACACTGCAGCACACAAAAAAAGAAACACTCCCAAGGAAGTTAACTGGAATTAGGTATGGAAGGAGCACCAGCTTTTTGCTCAGAGGGTCTCTGCCTTGCGGATCACCCTGCACAGAGGAGGCAGCAACCCAGCCCTGCCCACCCCTCTACACCTGGAAGGGGGGACAAAGAGTCTGCTAGGGGCAGGGGGGGGCTCTGCCAAGATGGCAAAGGCTCTGACAAGCATCAGAAAAGAAAAAGCTGAACACCAAAGAAATTAAGCAGTTCTTCTGTCATTCTTGTACATGTACAGCAAAGTATTTTCCTTTAATTAGATTTTCTACAGCTCAGAGGACGCTATGGGACCATTACAATCTCTGCTATGATGCAAGAAAACAAAGCTTGCAGTTCCACACTTACATCTGAATAATACAAATGGACCAGTTTACAAAGCAGCAATTTACCCAAACACATTTCATAAAGTCTCAGTAGTGATGCATCAGATAGAAGGGCTGTTAAGCCAGAAGGGCTACTGGTATTCCTAAATTGTCCCAATTTCAGATGTTCCAAAGCTCCACAGATATGTCATAATACATGAGCATCCAGGCAATGGTTCTTCATCATACAAATATTAAATGTGAAAGAGACAGAAATGATAACTTGCAAGGGAGCAAAGAGAAGCTGAATTGAGAAGAAGCTGGCTCCAGAATGCAGCACTGTAGGTGTGAGCTCAAGGGGGTGAGCACTGGATTGTTTGGAAGATGCTGCAGGCAGGGTCCCCCTGTGGGTGCTCTGCCTGAGAGCTGCATGCTGGAATCCTACATAATGACCCTCAAATTTCAAGAGCAAAGTGCTACCTTCAGATGAAGTAGAAGCACATGAAAGAACGGAATTTTTTTATGTTTGTCGCTGTGAGAACATTATTTATTCTCCTGCTCTTCACAGGCCCCATCTCATTGCTAAGCAACCCTGCCTCGCAGCACAGCCACGCTGACACTGCAAGCGCTGGCATCTACTTTCCTTCTCCATTCCCTGTGCTGCCTCTTGTGATGCTGCAGTTTCCTTCTGCACCTTGAGCTCCCCTTTTTTCTTCTCACTGCAGCAAACCTCCATAGCTCCTCCTGCCACCACCTCCAACCCACCACCTTGCCCCGGGGGCTCCTTTCGGGGGAACCCCTGGCATTTTTGGTTTCTTTGAGGGGGGTTGTTTGGTTTTTGTTAAGCTGAATCCATCTGCTGCCCCACAGCCCAGCTGCATAAGCAGTTGTGCTGGCTGGTTGAAGGCCAGGGGAGGAGGCACAGGAGCAAGCAGAGAAAGGCCAGGAGTGCCCCAAGCCAGGACCGCCGTGTACTCTGCAGCACACAGCCCTGGGTTCAAAGAAATCCACAGCGTTACTTG
This sequence comes from Clamator glandarius, assembly GCA_033459285.1. NCBI lineage: Eukaryota > Metazoa > Chordata > Aves > Cuculiformes > Cuculidae > Clamator > Clamator glandarius. Next base: position 2,031,956 of record JAUNZM010000110.1, on the reverse strand, counting down.
CCATATCAAACAACAGACAGGCCCCATCAACTGCTGCATACCCCTTCCAGAGGACTAAGTGTTACTGTAGTACCATTAACACATTGGATTTGGGAGCCCTTCAGTGTTGTTCTTTTTTGCCCTCTTTTATCTTAATCTGTTCTGAAATTCTTTCTTGACACTGAACCCGTAACTGGCCCATTTCAGTCCATATGACCATAACAGTCCATTCACCCAAATGCGTCATAGTTTCATTTTACTGTGCTGGCATGAATATCTGCAGTGGCTTATGGCTGTGGCTTCCAACATTTCACATCTTCTTTATTAGTGTCTCACTCCTCACTCATTATGCTCTAAATTCAACTATGCAAAAATGGGTAACACTAATGCTTTTAGTAGCGTGCATCTCCTCGCATCACACACAAAAGGGGCTTTTCCCGATGAACGTAGCAGTTTGCATGGTAGCAGGGCTCCCCTGCATGCGGAAACAAGCTTCCAAGATCATTCTGCCTCTTGCTTTTTTTGCCTCTAGTCATTCTGGGAGTCCCAGGACATTTTATCTGTCTTCTTTTTAATGCATATTTCACACACTGAAGATGAAATCTTCGCAGAATTCTTATACCTTTTCAAAATGCACTTTCTTCTCTGAAAAGTGATGTTGTAAAAAAGGCTATACCTTACTCAGCACGATAGCTCCCTGCACACATTCAAAGCATGATCTGCTGACGTGAGTGACAAAAAAAAGTTTTTACTGAGTTTTATTTCCACAAACTCTATGGTTTTTACAGTGCCAAGACTAAAAGAAGGTCTGCTCTGCCCTAGAGGTCACCACTAAGCCACCACTACTAAAATTAATAGTTGCCACAAGTTTCATTAATGGTTTGAGTTGGAGCTTGCTTGGAGAGTTCAGCCTGCATTTCCAGGGATGGCAGACTGGAAAATATTTTTGCTGAAAACCACTGATATGCACCACCTTGAATCTCACTCCATCACTATCACAAGGCAATTTTTCAGACCGGAATTGCACTTCAGAGCTGTCAGCCTTATCAGGCATTGCTCGCACTCACTGGTGTCCAACACGATAGACAAATGTCATCCTTTTTTCTTGGGCTTTTACTCTTCCAGTGAAATGATAAGTTTAATATTGTTCCTACTTCCTTTTTTAAATCCTACCTAGTAAAAGTGTCACATCGCTGTGGCACCCAGCACCTGGTTCCTCAGCAGTTATGGTATTTGTATGACCATGTTTTCATACCTAGCCCTCTTACACAGACTATTTTGGTTCACATTGTCAGCAGGTTTATGCATTTACGGCAATATTGTAGGGGACTTAATCAAGCAAAATGCAGAGTGAAGCACAGGACAGGTGACGATGCAGGATGAGCAGCCCTTTTGCACAAATGCTACAGGAAATATTTCACAGCAGAACAGGGCAGTGAAGGGATGAGCATCTTGGGCTTCAAACTTTTTGGTGAACTTTGAGACACTGAGAACCAGGTGAAAACACTTGAGCTCGGAGCCTTTAGACTCCAACCACCCAAATCTTTCCAGGGATATTAAATAATTGATTCAGAGCTGCAAGGAACTTTAAAAATGTGCAGTAATCAGAAATGTTGTCAAGTAGTCTTACGTTCCTCTACAATAAGCAAGAAAATGTTCCCTGCACAGGACATGTCACCAAAGACTGTTTCTCTCGGGATTCCTCAGGCAAGACGTGTCAGTGAATGCAGTAGATATTACTGAAATTATAGAAAGCTCTATGAAAGTCTTCCTGATCTGGGTACAGGCAGTGAGAAGACAGCAGGACTTTGCTATCCCTGCTCTCAGCCCCCTGAGCTGGAGCCCAGGGTGTTGGCCGTGCCCTGACCAGCACGTACAAACTGTCCCAAACCTCTCGCACAGCCTGTTCACGTACTAGGCTGCTTCACACATTCCAATGGCATCACTTCTACAGCAGGGCCTGCCTGTATGAGAGGAAAGCAAGGCTGGGAAGAGAAGTACGGAGCAGAGAAGGAGAGAGAAACAAGCTGCCCTAATTTAATGTTGGTTTTGAAATCTCTCTCTGAAATCTGGGGCTATTGTGTGATACATCAGGCACCTCCACATGCAGAGTGCCAACACATACAACCCACCACTGCCAACATCCCTGACCCTGGACACTGAGAGTATTGTCATTCTTTAAAGCTATAAAAATATCTTCCATCTAGTTCTAATATATTTAATGAGAGATGTAATAAAATTCTCAGAGTATGTCCATTCAAATAATATAAAGTTTTGAAATTCAAAAAGCATTTCTTCCCAAAAATCACTCTGGATACACTAAGTATTAAGTGTCTAACACAATGGCCACATCTATAGTACTTTGCATAGTTTTAGTGGATAATCATAGTTCCTTTTGAATTAAAATCAGTTGTACACACTAAGTCTTATTTTATTGACACATCAACTTAATTTCAATATCAAAATTAAACAAAGGATTTTGTTCAGAATCATTATGAGCAAACTTAAAATAAGGTAGGATTTCTCTTTCCTTTTTGGAGGTGGCAGATACAATTTCTCAAAACCTGAATGGCAAATGAAGAGCATAACCTTGTTTCATGAGGCTCCTTCTATTGTGGGTTTTAAATAGACTGTCACAAATGCAGACCTGCAGCTCCTTCCTGCATACCAATGTAAAGCTCTATGCACACTACTCCACAGGCTGAAGAAAAGACTCAGGACTCTGCAATTACCCATCAGAAATAAAGCAGTTTTAAAGGAAATGCCACAGCAGACTCAAATTTAACCCTGCTAATAATTTTTTTGCCTATTTTCTATTCTGTTACAAAATTAAAGAAATCTGTGGTTGCCCATAATAATTCCAGCAAAAAGGAGCTGCAGGGCAGAGTAACAGCCTGGTAGTAGCACTCTCATTTTCACAGTTTTACCGTTTCCTTGGTATAATTGCTCAGAACAGAGGAGCCTCTTTCATTTGTGCTGAGCTTTGATTGATGGGGAACAAGAAAACCTTTTTTCAGGGAAATTACAATTCACTCTCTCTCTTTTTCTTTTTTTTTTCTTTCTTTTTTCTTTTACTTCATGATTTTTCTCTGCACAACACTCCTCCATTATAGACTGTGCCCAGCCTGGATGCCCCAGTCAATCCAGCCACCAAGAGCACACCATGTGGACATGCCCCCTCCTAGGGAGGGTGCAGGGAGGGGTGCACCCAAACCCCCAGTGCCACAGACCCCGAACCATGACTGTGGCACTTCCAGCATGGAAAGAAACTAAACATTTTGAAACCTACATGGAAAGTGGAGAGATACCTCTCTTTCAGGATGCATAATCCTCTGGTTCACGCTCCAGCTGCCCATCGCACCTGAGCCAGGTTTTCAGATGTGTGCTGTGGTCCCGAACCAAGGCCAAGGATCTTGTTAACACTTCCCTTTTGGTGTTAAGGAATAACAGCTTGATATATTTTACATGAATTAAGGTGTGCTTAATACCTGTTTCTCAAATAAACAAAACCTAACTTTTAGTTCTATACTACAGCACCACAAGTCTCCATTCAAATGCATCTCTGAAAATACAGCCTGTGGGAAAATAAATATTGCTCATATTAGCAGCGTGTCACATGAAGTTTAAACAAAACCATTTCTCACATCCCTGAAAACCAACCACCCCTAAGGATGTGCTTACCAACAGACACTGCACTGCACTATGCTGGTCAAATCAGAACAACAATTTTAGCAATGAAAAAGTAGCAGTAATTCACCTGTTGGTTTTCACCCAGCCAGCCAGCTAAGCCCTCGAGATTTATTCCTTTGGAGATGAGCAAAAGCAACACTTAATCCAAAGCAACTGTTCCATCCTTTACATTTAATCTACCCAGTTTTCTCTTTGCACGCTAGCCCTCCTGTCTTGTCAGTTCGTCCCATTTCCAAAGTGCAAAGCACAGTGCCTCTCCAGACACAGGGCAGTGCTTTTAATGGATGCTTAATATGTCAAAATCATGTATTTTTAATTAACAACACAGAGTTTGACATCATGGGTAATTCACTGCCCACACATCTGACTAATACTCTGTCTCCGGACCAGCTGAAGTGATAAAACCCCAAAACATAATAAAAGCAGCTTTTTTTAAATCCAAGAACAAAAGAGCTTTAGATATAAAGCTAGGCAGTAAGCACACATTATTTTGCTTCCTACTGTGGCTTTTCTGATCAGCAAGGTGGCCTTTTCCAATCACATATTATAGAATAAAGAGGTTTACAAAATCAAAAGTATCAGAAAGCCACTAGGCAGGGAAATCTCAGAGTTTTTCCTTACCTCAGTAGCTTAGCAGCATGCATGTAGTGTAAAATACAATGGTGACGTTCTGCCAGTTAAAACAGTGGGAACTCAAGCATTAGTTTATTTTCTTTTCTCACAGTTTCTGGGCTTCTCAAACAAGAATTTGAAACAGTAGATTAGGTAAGGGTGATTCCCATTGAAACCACCAAGCTACGTACCTGTGCCTTCTTATTCAGGAGATGCAAGAGCCACACTCAGAACCAAGTCTATGTAAGTTTAGGAGAAATATAATTTGGTTCCACAAGCTTCCTTCATATGTGCTTGATAAGAAGCCAGAGCTGCTACAGGAGGAGGGCACTTTCCTACGACACATGCCTGAGCTACAGAAGAGGAAAACTCTGGCCACCTGCAGAACAAAGGTGGGCAGAGAGAACTGAGCCTGTGATGGGGCTTTGCCCACAGCAGGAGGTTGCATGGCTGTGTCTTTGTACCAAGTCCCTGCTGGAAATTATAACAGAGGCAAGCTCACATAGGCTGGAAGGGTGGGTTTTGCTAAAGCATGCGATTAAAGAGTTTATTCTTTGTGGGAGTGGTGACAATTATGGACTTTGCAGCTGGTTTGCCAGGAGACTGGAGGTTTGGATGCAGGGATTCAGGGCAAGAGCACCCCAAACAAGTGCTCACAGAGGATGGAGGTCTAAACTCAGAGGGAGAAAAGAGAGTAGAAGAAGAAGAAATGGAGATAGATCAGAGAATTTCCATTGAAAGTGCAATTAAAAACATGTTGATAATCAATTTTCCTCAATTAAATCAATGGCCCGTAAGCCAGCAGGTACTCAAAAGGCCAGTATCTTCTACATTTAATCTGTAAAGCATCACCTATGTCATGTTTACACCATATGGTATTGTCCTAATATATGATGTTTCAAACTGCAACACAGTATTGAACAGAATATAAAAGAAGTCAGAGAAACACTGGCCTGCATGTGCAAGCGAAAATAAGCCCTAGACCAGCAGTAAAAAGAATTACATGGTCTTTAAACACATATTCTTTATTCAAATTCTGTTAATTATTATAAAGTAATCTTAAACATCAAAATAAGACTCAAATGACCTAAAAATATAGAATTAATAATCCTAATTCAGAGCCAAGATGGTCTGTTTATGGATGAGCTTGGGCAGAATGAAAGCAGTAAGGATAAAACCAAATATACGAAAGGGCCAGAGGGATGCAAAAGGACACATGATCCTAACTGCTTGCTCCCACAACCCACTCCATACTGCAAAAACCCTGCAAAGGAACACGTGGGCTGGGAAGAGTCTCACAGGTCATGATTGCCAGTGAGCAGCATAAAGAGCATGAGGAAGACTCTACATTGCTTGCTTCAACATATTGTAAACATCTTTAAAGATGTATCAGCTTAGTCCAAGATTGCCTTTAAAACTATCCCAAAAATCTCACAATGAAGAACATCTGGAAGCCTTCAAAAACAACAGATACAGACTCACACCATGCCTTCTGAAAATCATATAATCATAGAATCACTAGGTGGGAAAAGACCTATTGGATCATCAAGTCCAGCCATTCCTATCTGCCACTATAAACCAGGACCCTGAACACCTCGTCTACCCATCTTTTAAATACCTCCAGGGATGGTGACTCAATCACCTCCCTGGGCAGCCTCTGCCCGTGCCTGATGACCCTTTCTGTGAAATTTTTTTTCTTCATATCCAATCCTCTGAGAAGCGCAGCCCCTTCCCAGGTGAGGGCTCATGGGCATAGCCAGCCTCTGCTTGGCACACTCCTGCTCCGCAGGAGCATAACAGACCTTGCACCACTGGGATGCTCCACACCAAAACCCTGTCACAGGGGGCATTGACACGATCCATCACAGTTATTTATTTACAGAAAGGAAGCCAAAGGTAAGTCTATGGTTAAAACTGCTAGGGAGGGTGGTAGACAGGCTGAAACATTAATTTCATTCAGTATGAGTGCACAGAGATGCAATACACTCCCAACCCCACAACACACGAAGGCAAGGTATGCTCAGATTTCACTACAATGAACAGGAGATGCTCTAGAGATAAGAAGTAGTTACATGTAAATATGAAACAAACGCTTCCTTGTTTCAACCCTGTTAACTGAGAGTCACTGAGGGCATTTGACTATTAAGATAATATTGAGTAGCCAGCAGGAAGGCCTGGGAAGAGGTACGCAATGTGAGAAGACAAGAAGGCTATGCAGGAGGGAGCCACAGACACCTACACAAGGGAAGGCTTTCAGAAGAGTCTTAGGGAACAGTGGGATGTCAGCAGGTGTTGCTACAGCCACACTTCTTACAACTCCCTGCAAAGCATCCTGTATGGGGAGCCTCTGGATACTTACGACCTTCACTCAAACCACATATGAAGGGTTTTGCTTTTCCAGCCAGGGAGAATATCTGGCTCTGATTATTTAATTTGACTGAACTGCTGCCACTGTTTCTTCCAGGCAGTTAACAAAGCAGGGCCACAGGAGTAAGTCACTGCTGAGCAGCAGCTGGCAGGCACAAAATAATGCAAGTGTTGGATACCTGCATGAATCCACCCCTGCCAGTTCCTCAGCTTGGTGGGAGCCTCTCACAGCTTCTTGCTTCACAAGAGGAAGGCAATGATGAACACAACGTTGCCCCCCAGCCACAGTCCTCCCCATCCTTTTTCACAGTACGCAGGACAAGAGGTAAAGCTAAATAATGGAAATCTCACATATTGTGACCCACACTTGGTGACTTCACTGTGTTGTAATGAGCACTGGAAATAGCTAGCTTGGCCAGGAACCCAAAAAATCAGATTACCTCCAATAAAGTCCAGTAATATCGACATTCTCTGCTTAAGTCAACACCAGTCTCAGGTATGGGCACTGACTGAAAGAGGAGAGAAACTTCACTTTCCCAAAAGTACAGACTTCCAAATTGGCTCCAAGGCCTCTTATCTTTTCAGACTGCCCTGTAAGACAAGTGGTGTCGCTTTGGTATTGACGGCTTCGAAAGTTCACATGAGAAGATGGCAATTCCAGCAAGAAAAATGTGGGTCAATTCTCACAGCCCCTGAACTGAAGCCTTTGTAGAGGTTGAAGACAAAAAGAGAGTCCCAGACAGAGAGCTTCAATAGGTAGGTAGGTGGACTTTGGTTGTAACCCATAACTTCTCCCTGATGAGGGCAAAACTGGAGATGGATAGAGCAAGGAAACAAAAGCACAGCAGGAAACGAGCACAAAAGGGGATGAATGATTGAAATTCATAGAGTATTTGGGTTAACTGAGGTCAGCACATCAGGAATGATCCCCTGAACTCAGCACTGCTTTCAAACTCTACAAAGAGCCAATGGACACCTTGTTTTGCTCTGACCTTGGGAGTGGATTAGTTGGGAGGAAAAAACCCCTAACCCACAGATGAGTTCTTATGGCTAAGACTGTTCAAGTCCTTTTTGAATCTCTGACTTTAGCATAGCAACCATACTCACAGTAATCCTCATCTGTCTGGTCTTCCAGCTCTGTCATGGTCTCCACCAACTGGCAAAGGCAGCTGTCTCCTCAGAAAGCCAAGTTTTCTTCAGTGCATTCTGAAGACCTAGCCAAGCAGCACTGAGCTACAACAGGAGCCAAATAAGAAGATCTGCCCTTAACAGAAAGAGATGGCAATATTAAAGTCTCCATAAAGAAAGCTGGAAGCCAGAAAGAGGGTCAAAAATTAGTAGACCTCACGCTTTGACTTGGAGCAACTAGGAAACTGCAGAGCCCAGATCACGTGAAGCGAAAGACCAAAACATGAAAACTCCTAGCATAAGATCCTAAATACTCAGATCACTATCACCTCCCAGAAGGATGAATTCTTTTCACCAATATGTAGGAAAACTAATTTTACTTCATCAGCAAAATGGTTTTTAGTCCTGATGTGAACCAAAAATTAGGAGACACAGCAAAAGGCAAAACTGTGACTGCAGAATTATAGCAATAACATAATTTGAAATCTCATACAATGATATCTGGTGAGAACTGCTGACAGTGCAGTAATCCTGCTCCTACAACATCGCCACTGCTAGAACGAGGGAAATGCCGCTTGGAGAGGGAATCAGAGTAAATGTACTGCAGGCTCTAATCCCTGAAAAGCACAGCTGGACAGACCTCGTGTGCGGGGACAAGTAGCTGTCAGGTAATGCTTCAGGCTGCAAGCCAACTTAATATCGATGTTCTGGATTACTCCTTAAGCAGTTCAGCATTCAAGCTCCGCAGCACAAATGAGGATCCAAAAAGCAATTCAGTGCCACAGCGGAAACCAGCAGCCTCCTCTCCAGTCTGGGCAGTTCCATCCTGTGGGACAAACCAGTACCCATAACTGGGAATTCGGAGTCTGGCAGTCATCTTCCCTGGAGAGTATGAGCAAGAGCACAGACTTCAAAGGGTTGTAGAGGAAAGCAAGTCCAGCAGGTTGAAATCCAGAACACCACTATGGATCTCTGTGCTGTCACAAGCAAAATTAATTGTGTCGTGTTGGAAGCTTACAACCAGCTGCCATATTAATATATGGCTGAAGGTTTAAAAGGTGTTAAGGTTGAAATAACTTATTAGCAACATGAGAAAAATAGTCTGCAGATAACTGATGAAAAATGGTTTCTGAAAAGTTTCACATAAATAAGCTTAAAATTGCAATTTTTCAGCAGTGCTGTCAGTCTTACCAAGTATGTCAATGAATGTCATATTTGTCTTTTGGAGGCCTTTTCATTAGAGATTTGTTTTGTTTTAGCAGTGAGACATGATGGGGAAAATAATTCTTTGCAGGATTACGTTTCCCATGCTAACAAAAAGCAAATATTCTCATTAAAGCGGGGAAAATGGGAATATTGTATTAGTTAATCCTACTCAAAACAGTTCCTTTAGTCATTGATGTTAATAATTACTTCTATATTCCTCTAGTACGACACAGAAATAAACAAAGATTGATAAATTGTGATGAGATTTTGCTCATGACTAAATCAAGCAAAAGACAATCTGGACAACAAAAAAGCGGGTGTATTTTGTACTGACAAACATTTACCTGATTCTCCCTTATACAGGTATGGGTTGCAATTTTCAAATGCAGCTGGCAGCCATCAGCAGTGAAATAGCCCCCAGCAAACAGCTAGTGTTGAGCAAAACTGGTCATTATGCAATGACTAATGCCATGGGGGCTGCTGGAGAAGCAGCAGGACTATTGATCCATGCTGGACAAAGCAGGAGCTGCGACTGTTATGCAACAAAATTCAGATTTTGAATGTGTTATGCAGTTCTAGTTCCACATGTGTTTGTCCATCCACTGGTCTGTCCTACCAGTCTATATTATACTGGATCCAAGCATCAGAAAGCTGGTTTTTTCCCAATTCAGTCTTTGAAATGGGAGATAGTGCTGAGCTGTTTCCATACTCAGACCCCAAATTCTGCTCTAACCACAACCTGTTTAATTGCGTCTTCTGCCTCCAGACCTACACTCACCTATCCCTGGGTTACCACACACTGCGCTCTGCTCCACCAGCTCACTGCCAGAGGGACAGGGACAAACTGAGGGGTTCAGAGGGAATAAACTGGAATTACTTCAGAGATGGCTGATGTTAGTATATTAAAAAAAACTTAATTTTTGCTGCCACCATTGTGTATATTAACTTAGTTGAAACAGCAAAGAGAAGTCACTCTAAAAATATCTGAAGGGACAAAATACCCAGGATGCACTATTGAGAAAAATAAGGGATGAGTATTGGAATTAATATCAAAGATGAGCAGCCAAGTATTTTCAAAAACACTCTTTTGCCTGAATTTGTTTCTTTATGTGGGCTTGAAAGACTGTTTAGAATGGCTTTGTTGGATTTGTTCTTTTTTCTCATCCTTAAAATATTAGGAGTGCCAATATTAGCCTGTTTTTCTATACAACTCTTTAAGATCCCAAGGACGTATTTTTAAGCTAAGCCTTAAGGAGAGATGCTGATTTTTAGCAAAGCCTCCCTTCCTCTGAAATGTTAATTAGATGCTGAAGTGGAAAAATCAGGAGAAAACCAAAAAAGCATAAATTCACATTATTTCTTTCTCAACCTTTCCCTTTTAAGGACAGAGTTTTCACTTCCTTTCTTCTTGAAACTTTATCTTCACATGTTTTCTCACATTTTTGTAGACTACACACACCTAAGAAGTTTAAAATAAATACCCCTGAGACTCTTAAAGCCTTTTTCCAGCTACTGATATCTAATTCATTACATGGTCTAGCTTAAAGGAGCCATCAGAACCCTATTTTTGAGGTACTTAGAAATCAAACAAGCAATTTTCCTCTGATTTGTCCTCATAAACATCAATTCTCACAGCAATGAATCCTCAATTTTGGGAAGATGGCCTTGGTCTGATGCTATTTCCAGGCAAGCTGTGAGCCTGTCGATTTTAGTACAACACACTTGATAGTGATACAGTTATTCAACTAAGTCATCTTCTAAAAACTGATAATGGGACTTTCCCTTAACAGTTTCCAGCTCACTCTCCCTTTCCAGCAACAATGCGAACAAAACAAAAAGCATGATGTTATAAAGAACAGATGAAAGGAAAACCAAGGGATTGCAACAGTGCTTTTGCCTGCAAGTCTTAAAAAAATATCTGCAGGCCAAATACTGCTGATTCCTCCTGAAGCAACTGAGACCCAGCAGCAGCTCTGTGATATAAACCAATACAGAAACAGAGACCTAGTGGTACCTTAGGCTGGTGTTCGAAAGATCTTGCATCCCACTTGAAAATTTTTGGGGAAAGTTTTCTTCTGAGATGTTTACATCAGTACAGGATTTCTTTTCAAGATAGAAGGTGGCTACCCTTGTGTAATTCATTCCAGCTAGTCCAAATTTATCCTGGCTGCACCTGGACCTCACACTGCCTGCAGAAAGCAAATGGCAAAGACAGGTAGGAACCCAGAAATGCAGAAGCAGGAGCCCTCCCCATGCTACTGGTTCCAGACTCAGCTCTGCAGGGCTTGTGACTGATAAATTCATACTTATAAGATGCTGCTACCAAACATAACTTCCCTCAGCATCCTCAGAGAACTCTGTTGGGCAGTTTTAGTGTCCAGAAATGTTGTTGCTAATTTTAAGCACAGGTTCAGCTCACACCAGAAGTGGACACAGTCAGCCAGAGAGGGCCATGCAGTACAGTGTGAGCACTGGTGCTGATGGAGGAGGCAGGACTCCCCCCAAAATCCACACCATGACATGCAATTCCTCACAACGGACATCGAGACCAGTTTAATTTGTTATCTCTGAGCCATGTAGTAGATTAATTATTCATTGTTTGATGCATCATTTCAAAGTCCCTTTTATTTGGGCTTCACTTGGCCAGTGGATACACACCTTGCAAACTGAGCTTTCTGTGCTCACCTCGGCTGGAGCTGCTCAGCGCAAGCCAGTACTCATCTTACACAATAACTGTGTTGCTAACATAAAAGCATCGTGTTCATATCTACAGTCCTATCTCCACAATAAATAGTCTTTTTTTTTTTTTTTGGCAAATAAAGTCATTGCCAAGTAGTATACTATCTGGCTCTGCTCTATTTAACTGAATAATTTGCTAGGACTGAATTACTATAGCCCGTATTAAATGTTGAGATTATCAAACGTGTGCTTGTACTGAATTAATATTTTATCTCTTCTGGGTCCTGTGTGGGCTGGCTGTTCTCCTGGAGTGCTTTAACACCATGGAAACGCTGGGAGATATTTTCTCTTAATTGCATGAATGGTTGACAGATAACAGTACAGTACCACGGAATTAAGCCCTGCTTGCTGATGACTTCTGATGAGCTGCTACACTGTTCCTGTTGTTTTAATTTTATTTTAAAACCCAGCAACATCTGTCCCTGTCCATTATAATTTCTGAAAGCTTTAATGTCACTAGGCAATGCATCTGTATGACAGGCACCATATAATTACTCTAAATCACAAAGGTGAACCTTTTAAACTCAATGGAGAATTCCAGTTAAGAAAAGAATCAAAACCTTGAGTGATAAAAAAACTCTAATTAAATGTTTCTTTTCCTTTTAATTTGTGTTTTTGTGGTAAGGCTAATTCACTAAATAATAACACCTTGTTTTTAGAATTATCAAGAAAATAATGTTTAAGCACTGATACTCAAAACTCTTGTCAGCAAATACAGGTAGCTAGTTATAAATCTACTTTGTATTTCTCAGGCTAGAATTGTTCAATATCTTGTAAGACAGAGCCCTTGAAATCAGTGAGCATTATTATATAATGACAGAGTTTTGCAGAGTGCTTTTTTTTTTTAAGCCTACTTTGTGCTGCATGATTCACCATGCCGTAACTGTTCAGGGTACATATTATGTCTTAGCAAAAATATTTCATCTGCCCATATAAGTTTGTGACACACACCTTCTCCACGAAACTTGCTCTGCATTACACGGTATTGCTGAAGTATCCCATATTATTGGCTCAAAATCCAGTGTCTGAAAGACAAGAAATTGTAGCAATTTTCCCTAACAATACAAACAAAAGGCAACTGCATTCTGTAAATGAGATGAGACATACAGTGACAAACCCAAGCACAGCCGTAATCCCCTCCAGATGCCACAGTAAGTGTATCGTGCTACAACTTGCTTTACAATGTGCTAAAGGCTGATGACACAGGGAGAGTGAGTTGCCCAAAGCATCTTCCACTCAAATATAGCAGTGTTCTCCTGCAGTGTGCACGCTTCTGCTTGTCACTGATGGGTTCAGGACTAGGTAGTTCAGCCTGCTCATAGTGTTGGTTGGACAGGACTCTCTCAGAGTCACTACCAGAAGGAGCAACTGGGTTTGGATTGGTTTTAACTACTTTTCACAGAAATTTTGTGTAACCAGCAAGTATATTCCTTAAGACATGAGAAATCACGTAATGAATTTCACTGAATTGCATGACATTTTTGCCATTTTACAATAGCAGAGCATTAATTGTTACATTGCTGCATTGGTTATTAGCCTCAAACTAAATACCAGTCTAAATCCAAAATCAGAATCTAATCCATACCCATATACTGCTTCAAGGATCTACTGCTCCTCAGAAGTTTTCTTGCCACTTTAAACATAGTAAGTTCTAAAGTATTTTCAAAATACTTTCCTGATTTTAATCAGATCATGTGGAGAAACTGAACCCTGTCTATGAGTGACAGCCAGTCAGTCTGGAAGGGACTGACAGACTTTTATTCACGCTGCCTATATCCGAGCAGGGAATCGTGATAAAGGGGTAGGTTTGAGAGCTGGGAGATCATTTGGTCATTGTGCTCAGTGGCTTTGTGGTTTCTGCCAGATCTCTCATGGAGTCCTTACATCAGAAATCAAATTATATTAATGCCATTTAATCATTAATATTATTAGTACAATATGCCATTAGAAACTTCCAGTAAAACTTTTCTGGTATTACAGCTTGGGTTTTGTTTCAAATGAGATGGATTTGAGCCAAATGCCATATTTGACGTGATGATAACCTGCTCCATTCCAGTTCAGCATTTGGCTTTAGACAAAATTTTGTCACTGTTCCTTTTTTAAAATATGCAGCGGTAAAGCCTGGGTCTACTCTGGATCTCAGATTTCTAACGTTCAAAATCCAAATTTGAATTATGTGCTCTGAATTCATCTCTGCTACAAGTGAGGACAGTATCTATAAACAAAGCCTTTAGGAAAATGAGACTACTGTTTATCTGTTTCTCCTCTGTTCCCTATGTCACCAGGCAGCTCCTTACAGATTAAAGAAGGAATAACGTCCACTTCTTCATCTGGCAGAGGCAGGACACTGTCCTACAGATGCTGTTGACCTCATTAATAGCAAGGCATAGTCCAGGTTGCCTCTTTTTGTAATACTCCACCTTTTGTGCTGTGATACAAGAGCACAAATAAATAAACTACACTCAGATAGCAACTCAGTGCTGCTGATTCCTCACATGCTTTTAGGGTTGAATTTTCTGCCACAGGTGCTCCATACAGAAATACACACAGGTTTACACAGCCAGGTTTACACATAGCCATACAAACAGCACAGGCTCTCTTGCTCCAGGAAGACAAGAGGAGTCGCAACACGGCCACCCACCTATTGACCAATGCTCTCCAGCTTCCTGCAAGGTTTGTGTGTTCATGCAGCTGGCTCCCACATGCTTTCCTTTAAACATAACAAGACAACAACTACATTTGAAAAAGGTCTAAATTCAGTAAAGTGAGGGCTAAACACGGCCACGATCCTTTCATAATACATCTGTTCATTCTCTACAACTGTTGAGAAAATTACTCCATTATCTATATTTTAAAACACAGTAATCTACCTTCAAAATGTTCATCTGCTGAGGGAAGTTTGATTTTCCATGAGAGTTATGGCCCAAATAGAAAAGCTTTTTATTGGCTGAACAAGCAAGTTCCATAGTTAGTTAAAGTACAATCATTTCTCCTGTGTTTACAGGATTGTAGGTAAACACACATTTAGGAATTGTCACTCTCCTGGGGGAAGCTTTCCCAGAATAATAGTTCCCTGTTTTCTTAAAATTTCATCCATATGAGGATAGAAGAGTCGTGATCTAAAGGCTTCAGAAGCTGAGCTACCCTAAGCCAGCACTTCTAAGAAGAAATGTTCAAAGGGTTGCACAGTGTTTAACTTGCATTGAAATCAAGAGTAGCTGTGAAGCTAAAACCTTGCATGTGCTTTGAAAGTGCAGGATTAATGTAAATACTGTGGGGCTTTGTCTGATCTCCAGTAGAAAAGTGTTTAACACTCTGTGAGCTTCTACCCAGCCTGAATTCAGATTACAGATTTAAGGAGTATTTCTGTCAGCTCCTATGCACAACATCTATTAACAGCAATGTTAATGCCCTGCAAACAATAATGTTAACCTGAATGAAAGGAATTATTGCGCAAATGGAGAAATGGACCCCTTTGGGTGAAAAACAGAGCTCAGTTCAGAGCCTAGCCTATGGACATCTATGATAAATATTGGGGTAAGCAGACATTTGTTCTGCACAGACGAAGCTGAAAATATACCTTACTGGCAATGCAAAAGCATGACTCGTTCAGATTGCTCTTTGACTATATAAACGTGGGTAGTTTGGCACATTTCCATCAGCATCATTCAAGTTTAAATCAAATAAATTTTCAGCATATTGCTACACTGCTTCTGGCACTGCTGAATCTGTGTACATTTATCTAGTCTAAAATTAGAGTTGATCCTAACAGTTGGAAGTGTGTTATCAGGGGGCAAAAAATTTGGCTGAAAAGAGTGGATACCAAGCTAATTATGGATGGGGCTGGTTGTATTTCCTGTTATTGAGCTTGCTCAGCACTGAAGACTGGGTCTTTAAGAAAAAGGTCGCTCATCAGAAAGAGTTTGATATTTCATTACTGTTCCCATTCTACTTCAGGCAAAAAAGAATTTGCCTATAATTTTAAAATACAGGCCTAGAGGAAAAAAACTCACTTTCCCAAAGCAGCATTTAACCTGGTGTTCAGGCACTTATATGACTCAGATGAGAGCTCCTAGATGGAGTAAGGACATGACCTCCATCTACCAGAATCTCTGTGCTACTATTACAGAAAAGATGTCTTCAAGTCATTCCTGTTGGACTATTTCACCACTTGTAAGAACTCATCAGACCAGAAACACAAGCTGAAGAGAAGCCAGGGCATTAATTTTTCAGTCTGGCTGGACATAGAGACCAGAACAGAATTTTGAAGGGAAGATGCACCTGAGGGATATGCCTAAGGTAAAAGGAGTCACATTTCAGAGATGGACACAAAGGTTCATATTTATTGGGATACACCATCAAATGGGATCCATCACGAAATGTGAGATTGCAAGTTCCTTGCTGTCCTCTGGAGCAGTTCCCAGTTCCATCATGTTGGTTTCTTTGCTGACCTGTCCTTCTCCTTCCATCCTTCCTAGGCTCTCTGGTTATTCTTTCTCACCTGATCTTTCACATAGGCAGGGCCAAGCCCTTTGCCTGCTCTTTTCAGCTGCCCAAACAGCTGACTCTGAATCTGGAGCAGCCCCAGAATTTCTTCATGTTCTCAAGCTCATCATCTCAGTTGACAGTCAGGCAATTCTTTCGGTCTCTCAAAATCTGCCCTGCTGAAACAGAGAACTTATATTTAGCCTTCTATTTAAACAAAATAACCTACCATTGCATGAAGGTCATTTTTAACAACAAGCTCTAACAATTTTAGGATAGCATCTTGTCTTTTTGAGTCAGTGAATATTTATTTTAAAAAATCATTGGCTAGGAACCGAATAGGTGCAACCTGATACATAAGATACCAGCTGATAATAGTATACAGTGACCTAGAAAAATTAAAAAGATAGACATTTGTCTATAGCCTACAAGCAAATTAAGTACCAAAATTTGAAAAACTTTAATTCCATATGACTAATTCAAAATCTACTCATAGTAAATTACACTGTAGCATTCCTATGAGTCTATGGCAAGTACACAAGAGTTGCATTGAGAGAATGCTCCTGGAAAAGTACTGTCCATGCTAGAGCCTGCACGCTGAGGATAATGCTGTCCCTGACCCCAAACACTAAAGAAATACAAAAATGCCTTGATTTTGGAATGTATATTGAAATGGACTTTCAATTAAATGCAACAGAGTACATACGACAAGCAGTATCATCAACTGAACAATGCTTTATTTTAGCTTTACAGGAGCTAGCACATATGCTGTGAAGATCAGAATCATTAGGCAATGTAATTAAAGTGCAAGCAAATGGCTTCCTTGGGGTGATGGCACAAGGGAGAGGAGGCAGCAAAAACTTCAACAGCAGTCCTCTCATCAGAAGTAGGGGTAGTGGTATGTTAATTGTGTGAAAGTTTATCAAGCCTCTCACTTCCTCAGTGTATTAATCCTGTCCTTGTTTTGAATGGTCATTTTGTTCCTTCCATCTCCCCTCCAGGACTTTTTTTAGTCTCTGTTGTTTCTAATCAAATCATGGTGATTTTCAGGTGGTTTCCTTTCAGTCTAGAAGATTTCCTTTTTTCTGCATTAGTGCTCCAAGAAAAATACTTGCATAAATAAGGTCTTTCTTCTAGAAAATTTCTGCATACACAACACTTACGGATCAGGAAGAATTACAGTAATAGTGACACCAATCACACAGGAAGGAGATGATCAGACCTGCTGGCTAAAGAACAGAAACTCTTAGTATTGTCCCTTATCTTCTGCTAGCACCACCAGATCAGGCAGCTGCTTGCAAATATGCTCTGGGACTCCCTCCACATGGTCTCCACCTGTCTGGCTGCTCCTTCTTCTTGCCAGGAGGCTTCATAATGGGGGAGAGGATGCAAGGGCTTTCACTGTGGCAACTACTTCCACTGCTTTCTCAAGGAGGTACTGTGTTTGTGAGCAGGACAAAATCTGAGGACTCAGGTTTTACAGCAAAACCCCAATGGAAGTGGCATCTGCCCTCAGCACTGAGCTACAGCACACAAGAAGCTTTCCAAGCAAGACTAACAAGGGATGGAGGAGCGTATTCCATGTCACTTTTACTCTTATTTTCCATTGACTAGAATCAATTGGAGGAGGGGTGGTGGCATAGAATTTGAACTCCTACTTGAGCTCCTGCTCTAAATCTAGGCTGTAAACACTGACAGCTAAGGACAGATGGATTTCAAGGACTTTTCAATTACCTCTTTTTCCTCACAGACTTCTCTGGCTACTTTTCAGACTCTCAGGAAGGCTTTCATATCCTTACAGGGCCTGCAAGATATTTGGCTGAGGAGATCTGGACCATATGATCCTAATTTAGGAGCTCAGAGACCATACACAGCAGCTCCTACTACCTCTGTCCACTACTGAGTATCACTGCATGAATCATTCTCCCAGAGCAAGATGGTTACCAGGCTAACAAACGAGCTACTTTGGCAGACTGCAGCCTGTGCCAACATGAATTTGAACTAATACATTCCTCATAACCTGATGCCTAAACCACCTTTTTACAAACAAAAACTTCAATCATAAAATGATGCCTAATGACCCAAAGTGTTCATAAACTATCTTTGGGGGGGTGGGGGTGAGAAGGAACTCATCTCTTTTTCCTGTGGAACAAAGTGGCAATAGACCATCAAATGCAGTGACAATATTAGAGAATCTCAGAATCACAGAGTATTTGGTTCAAAGGACCGGCGATCATAGCCTTGCTACTGTAAAAGAGATCCGTTGTATGTTGATGACGTAGCACTATTACATCCTGGCTGAAAAAAATAACAGGAAAATTGCATGCACGTTTATTAAGATCAACCTATCATTTAACAAATAAAGCCTTTTACATTGCTTTAGCTGGTCTTAGGAACAACTTTTCAGGATTAGGAAAAAAAAGCACCACCACCACCGTGTGGCAGATATTGATCACATCACAAGAAAGAGATACAGAAGGACAGGACTTGAATCCAGAAAAGCAAGAGCCCGTTCCATTTCCTTTTTAAGGAGTCAGACATCCCACAACAGGTTCCTGAAATAACAAAACCAGTGTTTCATATGGGTATATACAGACTTCTGCTGTTTTCGCTCTATGCAGCACAGGACATTGCACTTTAAATACAACATTATGGATTACTTGTCTGCTCTGACTTTCTAGATTCCATTGCACTCATCTCCAACCCTCATTACACTTTTCAGGTATGCATAGGCACAGGACTATGGTTATCATACAAAGGAGTGCCTGAAACTCTGGGGGAAATGGGAAGCAAACCCTATCAAGTAAACACCGGTGTGATTGTAAGGTTGGAGCAAGGCCTACAGTTCACCAGTTGGTTCTGATATTGACCACATTCTTCTAAGCAGCAGGGTAGAAATAGACTGTTTTCAGAGCCTCACTTCAAATTACAGTACAGCATTCTGTCAACTGAATGGAGGTAACAGCTAACACATGGGGAACATGGGGAATAATTAGGAAACGAGGTTCCCCAGCTGCAGCAGTCAGAGGCAGAAACTGTGCTCTGGTCAACTTCCAGCGAGCTCCAGCTACACCTGGGTGCCCAAGGATGGCAGTTTCCTCTCTGCTTTTCTTGCTCAGCAGACAAAAGGCAGTTGGCTGGCTGGGCACATCTCCCCTCCAGCCAGAGCTCACAGTGAAGCTGGCTGCGTGCAACTCCTTGTGCCCTCACATGCTAGAGTGTACATTTACGTGATCTCAGATCCAGTAAGTGATTATTCACCAGCGTGAAGTGTATCCCGATATGGTTGGATTCAGGAGACTAACCAGTCAGTAAATCCTCTGATTGTCTATCTCATGCATGAACTTCCCAAACATCTCTGCAGAAATTTATAGTATTTGAAAAGACTGGATGATTCCCTAGAACAATTTGTGCTTTGTGTTTTCTTGATCTGTATTCTTATTGTTTTTTTTCAACTTGTCTGGATTTTCTAAGTCTTTTTACTAGGTCAATTGATAACCATATGTCACATTTTTAATTAAAATAGTGCAATCTCAGATGATGGAAGCAGCACAACTTACAGCAGCAGTAACAATCTTCAGGCTGTGCACATGCAAAAGCCACTCACTTTGTGCTGGAGTCCTTTAGACACCACAGAAGATCTAGGAAAACCCTGAAAACAGTCTTCATAAATATTTTGTTATATTTCCTAGTGATCAAGACAGTTTCTTCCTTGGTTCCTGCCAACATCCCCTTTTCCAGACTGTTGTTTAACATGCCTGACAGCTGCCACCCTCCACTTCAGGAACATCTGCATTTCAGAGACTTGTGGAGAATGAGTGAAGCACCAGGAATAGAGATGATTGCCTGAAAACACATACAATACTCATGTTTCCTCACTGCTTTCAAATACCATGACAATGAGGACTCTAGTCTGAGCATTCTCCCCTTTTGATATAAGTACCTGCCTTTCACTGACAGCCATAAGTTGAGAATGCATATGGTAAGACAACCCTACTCCATATGTGATCCCATCCTTCGATCTTTTCAGCAACTGGCTTCCAAATTGCTGCATTATGAAGCATTTTAATGTATATTTCGTACAGATGGTTACAACCAAATGAATGATTTAGTAACAAAATGTTTGGAGTAAACCAATTGAGTAAAACTGCAGAGGGCATGTGCAATCAGGCTGGATTTGAGCAACAGCTGCTACACATTTGTAGAATAATAAATGTGATGAACTAATTTCTGAGATAAACTGGGTGCAGCTGTGATGCATCTCACAAATGAAAAGCAATAAATTGTAAGCAACTGCATAAAAAGATTGGTTTTCAGACCAACTTCACTAAAACGGGATGTAGTTTGTTTTGGGATTTTTTAATTGAATAGTTTGATGGACAAGGGTACCAAGGGAAAATGCCTATATCTGAAGTAACTGTTATTTTAGGGTCTGTAGCAGAGTCAGGAAATTTGTTTTCTTTTAAAGTTCAGGAATTAGTCAACTGAGTTCAATAAAAACTGTGTGAACAAATAGACACTTTGAAGGCAAATCCTGCACTTTTCCAGAGAAACACCATGGATCGAAATCCTTAGCATTCTACGTACAGATATTAAATTATCAGAGCAAACTTTCATTTGCTGTTACACCCAAAAGGAAGCTACAGTTTGCACCTTCCCACCTTGCTTTCTAAAGATCAACTCAAGAATGGATGCCACACAATACAGGAATTGCAATATTTGCATAGCACCATTAGAGAGGCAAGCAACAATGGATTGTTTGTTACAGATTCAGTGCCATATAAACATAACTGTGCCAAAGTTATCAGTAAAATAGCATACAATTAAAACTATCTTTTAAAAAGAGCCAAGCTGAGATAACATAATTTCATCAGTCTGAAAGCGCATTTCCACCAGGCAAAGACAAACCCAAACCACACAGACATACATAATGGTGGATCAATAGAAATGGTAAGAAGAGCTTAAAAATAAACTCCATAGAAAGAGTCCTTGCTGAATTGAAATAGCACTGATCGTTGCTTTATAGTATAACCCCTCATACTATGGATTGCCATACGAATGAGGCCATCTTTCCCATACCAGGAGGCTGCATAGTCTGCACTTCCAGGCTGTACTGATTGATGTACAGGTTCAGCCCATTTCAGGTGCTAGACTCTGCACTATTAACTTCCTTTCTTCATTTCACAATGAGCTACAATTCCCCACTAATAATTCCTTATTCCCTCCCAGGAAAGAAAAAAATGCACATAGTTAGCTAGTTAGCTCTATTTTAATCTGTTTTCTTTCACTTAGAAAGTAAAAGCACGTCCAGCCTTCCTGGAAGAAGTAGTTGAATAATTTGAAGCACTGACATTTTTTCATTTCACCGCATATTTTCAAAGAGCTGATAGATGAGCATAAGAAAGAACAGCAAAAGGCATTGACATTTCCATAAAATATCCAAATAACAAGGGGATTTTTTTAGTATTATAGCTATAACCAAAATTATTTGAGAAACATTTTTCAGAGAGAAGAGCATTTCCTCCTGTTTGGAGGGAAGAGTCCATCCTGACAAATTTATGCTTCAGTGAATGGACTGGATCCCACACCAAGGAATTAGGTACTATCAACAGAGTGGAGACACACCAGCAGCTTCAGTGTTCATCCTGTGTACCTGAGCTAGTAAGAAGCAAGCTCAGTTGAATCTCTTCACTAAGCCATACTTAACATCCACTTTTTAATTAAGTCTTAAGCCAAACGACTACGGGGGGAAAAGTATGTTAATTAACATGTCATGATGCAGTATATAAAAGCAAAGCAAAAGGGCTTTAATTTAGAATTGGTTCAAAAAAACCTGAAGCTTCACACTGTCTGTACTAATTAAGTGTTTTTGAAGTCAGGACATCTCATGTCTATACATGCAGTGGCTTTATTTACAGCTAGAGCTTCAGATATGTAGTTAGCAACAAGACTTAACCATCTCAGGTGTAACAGCTGAAATCGATACTGCTACGTCATTTTTGTGTGCAATAGTTTTCAATCCTAGTAAAAATAAAACAGGCTTTCATTAAAGTGTTAGCCTTCATCTAAGATGGTTGCAAGCCCTAGTTGTTAATTATGTATTAAATATTTTCACAAGACATTGGAACTGTACTTTAAATGAACCCAAATAAACTGAGCTCAAACTCAATATTTCTGAAACACAACTTCACACACATTATAATTATTTCCACATATTTAACTTTACATGTCTAGTTTCTTGCAAAAATAGCTCTTTTTGCGTGTCCCCCTACAGCAGTTCAGTGCTCACCTTACAACTGCTCCTGCTGTAGCTACTTATGCTGTTACATACAACCCTCTCATACACTTTGGAGATTTTTTCTTTTATAGCAATTAGTAATAACAAATATTAACTATGTTATTGTTGTTATTTCTACACTAACAGTGTGCCAAACACACCTTCTTAGCATTTTTATTCAATTTAAGATTAAGCATTATTTATATTCTAAGCAATATTTACATTCTTAAAGTAAAAATAAAAACATAAATTAAACTCCTACAAAAGTAAGGGATTATCTATCCATAAAAACTGATATTATTAAAGACTTTGAGGCTTTTCTTTATGACTTCTACAAAACATCAGTACATATTCACATTTTTACAAACAGCTGCAGAATTGCTACTTAGAATTTTGTGGTGGAAAAACTGAACTAAGACCAATGTAATATTTTCTTACCTAGTATGATGATGGCTTGCAATCTCAGGGATGACTATTAAGCAAACTGGTAGGAAAGCTCTGTAAGGCAACACCTCAAGCAAGTCTATGGGTAGACAGTACACTTTACAGACTGTGCATTACTTCTGTTCACCAACATACTAGCAGGGAAGCGATCTCATCCCTCAGCAGATGGGCTCCTAACGGTACTTAGCAGAGGATGGGGATGAAGGGTAGAGTCCTGAGCAGCTCTCAGGGCTCTTATTGACTCATTAGGAAGTGAAGGGGTAAGGAACAAGGGAAATGCATGGGATGATGTGAAAATTCAGTAAGAAAAAGTGCGGGGTTCTTCTTAGTAACTGCAAGGTGTAAGCAGAACAGGACATCAATCCACCATCATTCAGAGGAAAGAGAACAACACAGTGCTCAGGCTTTTTGCTTCTAGGGGATAATGGTACATAGAATTCCTCAACAATCATGGGAGAGAGGAAAGTCCTCCGGGATCCTGAGTTACCGAGGGATAGACCAGGGGATCTCAAGCAATCATTCAAAGAAGAACAGCAGTAGGATTTATCATACTTGTTTGGCCTGTTTTTTAATACGCTCCTGCTTAAGAACTCCCATTTACATGGCTTTTTGTAAAAGATACTGGCTCTACATGGGATAAAGTTCAGCAGGAGTAGAAAAAGGTACAGTTCCAAACCGAGATTTTTCTCTCAAATTCTCACATGCACATTTTCGTGATAATCTTCACAGGCATTCTCCTCTACTTTTCCCAAGCCAATCCTTCCAAAAAGTAGTCTGCACTGTCTCTATAAAAGTACAGTCATCCCAACTCCAGAAAGAAGCAAAATGGCTGAAATACTGTTATTTGAAAGCTGATAAATTCTACAGAATCACTTTTCTAAGAAGAGAATTTATTGTAATGAAATGATGGTAATTGCTGCCTTTTGTCTTCAATGTGCTTTTTTTTCCCCCAGGCACATCCTGCCTAGATGAGATTCTTTGTGTACAAAATGTTGTTCTGATAAAGCCTGTACTACACATTTTAAAAAACAAAATCCAGCTCTCACTTTAATATCCTCAAAGAATGATGTATAATGTTCTTTGGGGGAAAAAATTGCTTAAATGTTTCATCTGGAAATGTAAACGGTGGAGTTCTTATCTTGTTATCTCAATGACACAATGAGAACCTTGCGTTAAGGATTTGCATCTTTCAACTGTTACATGTTTTTATGCTTCTTGTTTCATTTCACTAAATACCAGGCAATTTGTTTCTCCTACTGTAAGTATAGAAGCTATGCTCCTAGAATAAAAATCTACACAGACATGCATTAGAGAATAGCAGCAGCACATTAGGAAAGCATGGTCCTCAAATCCTCACAGCACTTCACAAACATTGTGGTGGGCCCTACTCTTAGCTCTCCTACTGGCCATGCTTCAACATCAACAAATTCATAACCATCAGTTCATCGTCACTGCTCCTGATTGTCCCAGCAGCCGCACTGTCATGACTGCTATTATAATTGTATACGCTTTACCTTAGCAGAGATCAAACTCAAAACTTGGCTGTGGTAAAGCCATAAACACAGGGGCCAAAGAACAGTCCCACAAGGTCGACTGTTGTGCCTGGTTTGGGTTGTGGGCTTGGTATGTGTGTTATTTTAGACATAGGCTACTGAATTTTCTTTAACTGGAAGCTCGCAATGCCATCCATGCAGGGTCAGCATGCCAAGTCCTACTGAGGCTCCAGGTCTCTTGTCACTGCAGCACTTCCAAGGGGAATAACCCCATTTACAGCAACATCCTCACAAACCAAGTGGAATATGTATTTGTAAAATGCAGGTGTATATCTATTCCGTACAGACAAACACAGAAAGCTTATGTTACCACTAGCAGCCTCCACAAGCTATTCCCTTATGTTTTAAAATCACTTTCTATTTGAACCTAAGGGCAAAACATTAATTCAGCTGCACTAAACATCAGTAGATCAATATTAAGTACTTCCAATTAGCTTTACTGCTATGTCTAAAGCCAGCAAAACAAAGACCTACAGCACACCCAGCTCACACTACTTCTTCTGTTTAGTAACACACAGTGAAAACCAGTCTGGAGGGACAGATTTAAATGAACTCTATTAATCTCTATTTATTTTACCTTCTACTGTTACTAGCAGCAGACATCATTATCAAACAGTTATAAAAGGAAAACAGAAAAATAATGCCTTACTTTTCCCATTGCTTTCCTTCCTGTGTTTTGCAGAATTTTGTATGTGAAGAGTTATTCTGATGCACTCCTATAGCTAAGCTGCATTGATAATGTCTAATGAAAATAAAGAAAAACACTGAAAGATAAGGAAATCTCATTGTGAAGCCACAAAATGGGCTCTAGGAATATTTTTAGCAACCCTAGTACTCTAATAATTTTAAAAGACTGGTTATATTTCCAGTTGATGGCATCTATTCACGACTGTGTAGTGATAAAAAAAACAGAACACCTGCCTCTGTTTAGTCATTTTTCTTTAAGTAGGTAAACCCTCAAGCGAGAGTACACTTGAAATTGAATTGTAAAAGTAGAAAGAACTCTAGTTCTTGTCTCCTAGGAAATTAATTAAAACACCTTAGGCCACAAGAGTATTATACTGCTTACACAAGTATGAAAAAGATGGACTGTGATGTTTCCCAGACTATTCCAATTATCACCTTTACTGAATTTGCCAGACACGTCCCTAAATTCTCTCTACTTCATCTAAGATATGAAGTTTTACCAAATGTATTAGATCAGTTATAGGCACTAGGTTGGATGCAAATATAGACATCATTGTATTTTTTTAAATGAAAGAGGGAGTATGGGAAGTAATCCATAGTGAAACAGTTGTATTCATCACTTTCTGCAGGTTTTACTTGTGGAGAATTCCCTAAGATAATCAGTAAATTGATTTATACTCTTGAACAGGTTTAAAGCCATTGTCACGGGAAAAATCAATACCACTTTCTACCTTGGCAACCACTTATCAAGCAGTTTTGTTAAAAATTTTAAAAGTAGGTGAGTTGTAATATATAAGAAATTAAGAACTTCTCTAAAGTTTATGAATCTAGGGAGAGAACCCACATCTTTCTTCTTCTAACCGGATGCAAAAATGCAGGTGAAATAACTCGGGTTCACTGAATTGTGAATTGTTTGCCACACTGACTCAGTAAGTCTGCAACTGCTGGCTAACCAGCAGGTGCTACAGTTCACAGATGTGGTAGAAGTTATTCGGAGACAACTTTGACTGGCTCCTGCGACTAGTTTCTAAAGCTCCTAAGAGCAGAACAGCTATACCTCCCTTAGCAAGGTATGCAATTGAAAAATTGGTTTCCATACTACTCTACTCCTGGGTGTGCTGGAGGGCGCTTATCTGGGTTCTTGTGTGTTTTGGTGCTTTGACATTCTGTTTCTGTTCTTTTTCTTGGGTTGCAGCTTTGGGTCGTATCACTTAAATCCACTTGTTGTGCGGATGTGTTTTCTCAGAGTAGTGATATTTTTATCCCTTCTTATAAAAGCATTTGAAGCATTTGTGTCTCTTTACTGACTATAAAAGAAGTTTAAACAATGAGCCTAAGATGTCTGAGTAATGAATGGGTGTATCAAGATGAGATAAAACACTCATGGGGTATTTATAGCTCCCAGGTTACAAGTGTAGTGGTTCTACAGGCCTTGAGAAAGAGAACACTAAAAAAAAAAAAAAAAAAAAAAAAAAAGACCAAAGGGAAATACAAAACCTATACTGTTGCAATATTTGTTAGGTAGTTCAGGCTTTTGGGGCAGAGGGAGAAAGCGTCTCTAGTAGACCTGTATGTGCAGGAAATGCAGAGGATCAGGCAGGGCTGCTGACAGAAGCCGCTCCCTTCTGAAAGCAGTTAGTGCGTGTGTTCAGGCAGCTCTGTGTTAGCAACCTGCCGGTACCCCAAAATGTAAGGAATGTGTTTGCCACACCCACCTGTTGAAGTGTTGTCTGTGAAAAGGCTGTGAAAACAGTTAAATCTGGTGATACAAGTCGGCTTTTCCCTTGGTCTTCGCAATAACCCAGGCGAGTGTCTGAGAAGGTGCAAGATGTTCAGGACTGACCTGTGGCTGCTGCATGTGCTTGTTGGTGCTTTCCACCACGCTGCTTCTGGGGTGGCAGCTGGTTGACAGCTGACTGAACACGAGCCAGCAGTGGCCCAGGTGCCCAAGAAGGCCAACGGCATCTTGGCCTGTAGCAGAATGGCGTGACCAGCAGGGGCCAGGGAGGTTCTTCTCCCTCTGTACTCGGTACTGGTGAGACCGCACCTCGAATCCTGTGTTCGGTTCTGGGGCCCCTCACCACAAGAAGGATGTTGAGGCTCTGGAGCGAGTCCAGAGAAGAGCAACAAAGCTGGTGAAGGGGCTGGGAGAACAGGCCTTATGAGGTACGACTGAGAGAGCTGGGGGTGTTCAGCCTGGAGAAGAGGAGGCTGAGGGGAGACCTTTATTACTCTCTACAACTACCTGAAAGGAGGTTGTGGAGAGGAGGGAGCTGGGCTCTTCTCCCACGTGTCAGGGGACAGGAGGAGAGCGAATGGCCTCAAGATCTGCCAGGGGAGATTCAGGCTTGAGATATGGAAAAAATTCTTCACGGAAAGGGTCGTTAGGCATTGGAACAGTCTGCCCAGGGAGGTGGTTGACTCACCTTCCCTGGAGGTGTTTAAAAGACGGGTGGATGAGGTGCTTAGGGACATGGTTTAGAGATTGGTGGGAATGGTTGGACTCTGCGATCCGGTGGGTCTCTTCCAACCTGGTGATTCTATGATTCTATGATTCTGCCCTTAGCTGGGGGCTGCAGCCACCGCTGGGCAGCTCTGGTGCTGTGACACCGCTGCCACCGATGATGACGGGATGGCCAAAGGGCTGGAGCACCTCCTGTAGGAGGACAGGCTGAGAGAGTTGGGGTTGTTCAGCCTGGAGAAGAGAAGGCTCCAGGGAGACCTTATAGCGACCTTCCAGTACTTAAAGGGTCACCAGGAAAGCTGGAAGGGGCTCTTTATTGGAGATTGCAGGGATAGGATGAGGGGTAATGGTTTTAAGCTGAAAGAAGGGAGATTCAGATTAGACATTAGGAAGACATTTTTACAGTGGGGATGGTGAGGCGCTGGCACAGGTTGCCCAGGGAAGCTGTGGGTGCTCCATCCCTGGAGGCGTTCAAGGCCAGATTGGATGGGGCTTTGTGTGACATGACCCAGTGGGAGGTGTCCCTGCCCATCGCAGGGGGCTAGAAACTGGATGGGCTTTAAGGCCCTTCCCAACCCAAACTATTTTGTGATTCTTTGATCTTTAAGGTCCCTTCCAACACAAACCATTCTATGATTCCATTCTATGATCTAGAATCCAAATTAGCAAGGGTTTTGACTGTTGTGAAGTTCATAATAACATTAAAATTAGTCCTTGGAAAGGAACAGAATGTGCATAAGATTTCTGGGAAAATTTATACACTTGCACATAAGTGGGAAATCCATCCTGTCCCCAGCTCCGCTCTGGCTGCACAGGATTGATGGAGATCGCTGCCCTGCTTTGCCCAGCTCTGATAAAGGATGCTTGCTTTCTAAAACTCCAAAATAAGCCTCAGAGAGTTGATTTGTGGCATTGTCAGTATCACTTTCAGCGGGACATAGACTCATAGAATCATAGAACGGTTTGGATTCGAAGGGACCTTAAAGATCACCCGGTTCCAGTCTCCCTGCCAGGGACAGGGACACCTCCCACAGCCCAGGCTGCCCACACCCGCCGACCCGAGAGCGGTGGAAGGGGCGTGCGGGGAGCCCAGCGAATCCAGCCGCCCGCTTGCCTCGTCGGGGGCGGCCCGGGACGCCGCCCCGCCCCTCGCCCGCCCAACCCGCGCCCGCGCCGCGTATTCAAACCGCGGCGGCGCCATGGAGGGACGGCAGCGGGGGGCACGCGCCATACCGAGCCACTAGGCTGGTGAGCGGGGGGAGAAGGAGGGAGGGAGGGGGGGGGGGGATAGGAAGGGGGGGGAAGGAAAGAAAGACAGAAAGACAGAAAGAAAGAAAGAAGAGAGAGAGAGAGAGAGAGAGAGAGAGAGAGAGAGAGAGAGAGAGAGAGAGAGAGAGAGAGAGAGAGAGAGAGAGAGAGAGAGAGAGAGAGAGAGAGAAGGGAAGCGCGTGACGCGAACGGCAGCCGCTGTTCTAAAAAGGGGAATGTTTTCCTTTAAGCTGAAGTAGAGTTAAGTTCGTCCAAGTAACTGTGGTTTTTGAACGTTAGGCGCTTAATGGTCGTGTGTGGGAGGAGATTTAGGCTAGATGTTAGGAAGAAGCTCTCCATGGTGAGGGGGGTGAGGCACTGGCACAGGTTCCCAGAGAAGCTGTGCCTGCCCCATCCCTGGAGGGGTTCAGGGCCGGGCTGGATGGGGCCTTGGGCAGCCTGGTCTGGTGGGAGGTGTCCCTGCCCATGGCAGGGGGGTTGGAACCAGATGATCTTTAAGGCCCTTCCAACCCAAACCATTCTATGTTTCTATGTCACTCTGAAAGTGATACTGAAAATGCCGCAAATCAGTTCTCTAAGGCTCATTTTGAAGTTTTAGAAAGCAAGCATCCTTTATCAGCACTGGGCAAAGTGGGGCAGTGATCTCAGAATCACTAGGTTGGAAAAGACCTGTTCCGATCAATTGCTAAACCATGCCCCTCAGCACCTCATCCACTCATCTTTTAAACATGAATAAATCAACCACCTCCCTGGGCAGCCTGTTCCAGTGCCCAATGCCCTTTTCCATGAAAAATTTTTTCCTGATGTCCAGCCTGAATGTCCCTTGGCAGAGCTTGAGGCCATTCCCTCTTGTCCTGTCCCTTGGGAGAAGAGGCTGGCACCCTCCTCTCTACAACCTCCTTTCAGATAGTTGTAGAGAGCAATGAGGTCTCCCCTTAGCCTCCTCTTCTCCAGGCTAAACAACCCCAGCTCTCTCAGCCGCTCCTCATAAGGCCTGTTCTCCAGCCCCTTCACCAGCTTTGTTGCTCTTCTCTGGACTCGCTCCAGAGCCTCAACATCCTTCTTGTGGTGAGGGGCCCAGAACCGAACACAGGATTCGAGGTGCAGTCTCACCAGTGCTGAGTACAGAGAGAGAAGAACCTCCCTGGACCTGCTGGTCACACCGTTTCTGATACAGGCCAAGATGCCATTGGCCTTTTTGGCCACCTGGGCACACTGATGGCTCATGTTCAGTCGCTGTCAATCAACGCACCCAGGTCCTTCTCCTTCTGGCAGCTTTCTTGCCAGACTTCTCCATCAATCCTGTGCAGCCAGACCAGAGCTGGGGACAGGATGGATTTCGCATTTATATGCATGTGTATAAATTTTCCCGGAAATTTTATGAATGTTCTGTAACTTTCCAAGGACTAATTTTAATGTTGTTGTGAAATTCACAACGGTCAAAACTTTTGCTAATTTGGAGCTGGCTCCAGCTCTGCCTGACCTCGCCTTTGAAATGGGGGAAGACTGCAAACAGAAGGGATCACAGAAGAGACATTTGTTCAGCACAGATTATACTTCAGACAAGATGTTATCATCTCCAAAGAATGGACAGTGTCTAGAAAGACACTGCTATCAGAGGGATATTCTAACTTTCAAACTTCTCTGAAGTAACAAGTGATAGGACAACAGGAAATGGCCTCAAGTTGTGCCAACGGAGGTTTAGACTGGATATTAGGAAAAAATTCTTCACAGAAGGGTTGTCAATCCCTGGAAGAGGCTGCCCAGGGAAGTGGTTGAGTCACCATCTCTGGAGGTGTTTAAAAAGCGTGTGGATGTGACAGGGACATGGTTGAATAGTGGAGTCGGCAGTGTGAGGTTTACAGTTGAACTCAATCTTACAAGGTCTTTTCCAACCTAAACTATTTTATGATAATTTAGTATAAGTATCAGTATTTCTTAATATTGATACTGTGATTTTATTTGTATGTTTATTAATATAATATTGTTTTAATTGATAGTTACAATGATCAACCTCAGATGTTCATTTTACGTTCTTTGCTGTTTTGTTTCCCATGCAGTGGAATGAAATTACGAAATATTTCCGAGCAGGCATGCCATTAAGGAAACACAGGCAACATTTCAAAAAACACGGAAGCTGTTTTACTGCATCAGAAGCTGTAGACTGGCTCCATGAAGTATTAAGGAATAACAGTAACTTTGGTCCTGAAGTTACCAGGCAGCAGACTGTTCAGTTATTAAGAAAGTTCCTCAAGAATCATGTAATTGAAGACATAAAAGGGAGATGGGGATCTGAAAATTTAGAAGACAATGGTGCACTATACAGGTAGTGAAATGGAGACCAGTTAACAGTTCTCCTTGAGAATTTACTTAGAAATATTAGTGCTAAGACTCTCAAAAATCTTGCTCTGGGTTTGAGCAGTTGGAGCAAAAATTAATTGTTAGCACCATTTCACTCACAGTTTCACTTTACTCTGACTTGCCGTACATCCTGTATGTATGGCCAAGGAGCCATCTACTTGGCTCTTCCCATGGTTTTTTTGGCCAAGTTTTTCACTGGCATGTCAGCTGTGCTCAAGTGCTTTGGAGGGGAACTAAAGAGAATTTAATGTAGTAGCTCCATGCTGTGCTACCGATCCTGTTTGCTGTCCTTGCACATTTTACAGAAAGTCTGTGTGGGAAACAGTAATTCCTAAGTTCTTAGATGGATTAATGGCCATCACTGTGCTGTGTAAATATCTGAGTATCTTCAACTTGACTTTGGCATCAGAAAAGTAGCCCAAAACTAATCTGTAGTATGATGATGTTAAATAGTACTTTAAAGAGAAAATGTCAGCATTTTACTTCTTACTTTCCTGAATCTTTTCAGAATCTTATGGAATCGCTGTGATAGTGTACAGTTTTTGTTAAGTGACTTCTTGTGTTTTTAATCTATTTTAAGAGTACTTAACATCTCTCCTGTTCATGACAGATTTCCTTCGACATCTCCAGTTAAATCTCTATCAAGCCCATGTCCACCAAAAGAGAACTTGGAAAACTTGTCTAGAGACAAAGAAAGACTTCTTAAACTGCCACATTTATCCAGAACTGTTAAAAAACATGAGCTGCTACAGTCTCTGGTAATAACTTGTTTCCTACATGATTATAGTTGCCATTTAATTTCTTAAAAAAAACCAAACAAACACACACCTGGAAGGAAAGAATCATCTTTAGTGACGCAATGCTGTTATGTCGTCTTCCCTTCTAGCTGAAAAAATGAATTGGTTTCTTCTCAATGGTGAAATGTAACTTTTATATAGGTGTAATAGAAAGATGCAGCTATCTTTTATAATGAAATGTCTTGTGACACGTGCTGTTTCCTTCTTGCATGTACAAAAAGAAATTTTATTGGATAGCCCATAAGTATCAAACAAAAATGTAACATGGCGTTTTTCAAATGCTGTCAGCAAAAGAAAGAGATGATGTGTTTGGCAGAAATAACTACTATGCTCTTAAACCTAAAAGAAGCTGTTTTCTAAACTTGATACTGGCAATAAGTTTGTTGGGAAGGGGAACGGGGGTGGGTAAAGTTATATTGGTGCAGCCATGTTATCTAAGCAGAAAGTAAGTTCATGTGGCCCCTCATCCATTGCAGTATAGGGCAAGTTTTGCATCAGTATAAACTGGGATTACAGAGACCTTTAATTGTGTATATGCTGGTAAGCAATTGAGCAGCTTTTGTCAACACTATGGAAAGGCTTTTCTTTTCCTTTGGATTGTTTTGGGTTTTCTTTGTCACATTCATTGCAGAATTATCCCTGCTACAGTATTTTAAAGTGTTGGGATGGCTGGAAGGTGGAGGTCTAGAAACTATCTGGTCAATGTGTTCTTGTTGAAACAATACTTTTCATTGACGACAAGTTAAAGACACAAATTATTTAACAGGCTTGCTTTTTTTTTTAAACAAAGAATTGAATGTGAATGTTTGGGCCTTTAATCTTTTGAGATTTGTGGGTATGTACTTTCTGAATTCAGATTGTGATCCTAAAGAGTACTTCTGCTAGTGCAGTTGGGTTTGATGTGTTTCTGTCTTAAATTGCTGGTTCTAAGTTGATTAGGTCTTTCCCATAGCATGTTTTTTTGGTTTTTAGTTGGTTATGCTAGTATTCTCAACACTGGGATGTGACGTTTACTCCCTGGATCATTTTTTGGAATTTAATGTTCTGTGGAATTCCCTAGACTTTTGAGAACAATTATCTCAAGAGGCTTGTTTATCTTATGGTACAAACCACTCATTTTCAGGAAAATCTAGTAAAAAAAGATCCAGATACAACAAAGGAAAGCAAGGAAGACACGCTTCACAGGAAGGAAATAAGCCAGGAATATGTGCAAGAAACTTGGAGAAATATCATTCTAATACAGTAAGTAACGCACTGTAAAAGGTACTATCCTGTATATGTGCTTTTGTTGTGTAATGGCCTGATCAAGCCTTTGGCTTGTCTATGGTTTTGAAATTGTTTAAATAATGTTTTAAGTTGAATATTTTTTCTAAGTATTGTTTTGATGCCATGAAAAGCCAAGCTCAATAATCAATGCCAAGTTGATTATTAAGTAAGGTATTCTTTGATGCGACACTGTGCATGCAGGGGATAGCTCCACCTAGTTGTGGCTCTATGCAGTCAAAGCAAATATATTCATCACTTCTCCTGGAACAAGTGTCTAATTATAGTCAGTTCCCAGAATTTATTTACATAAGTTCCTTCCCCTTGGTGCACATGCCCTGCCATCTGGGGGTCTTGGGCTGGGGGCTTCTGGAGGAAGGCTCATGGTCTTCTTCATGGTGAACTCTTCAGCTCTCCTTCTTGCACGTGCTCTTAGGCTTGTTGGGTACCTCTTCAAGACTGCATCTGGTCCTAGCTGGTTCTTCTTTCGCTTATCATTGCACTAGTCCTTGTTATCTGGCTTAATTAGATACAGTCACATTCTTTCCCATTCTTTCTAACTGCAGCCTTGTTAAAATTCCTTATGTAAGCATAAGTATCCAGGCATGGGCCAGCTAAAGGTTATTATTCAAGCTAATCCCATATTTTACTTCTAAAATCACGAAAACTATACATAATATTCAAATACATAATAGGATCTGTAATTGGCACTGGTGAGACCACACCTCGAATACTGCGTTCAGTTCTGGGCCCCTCACCACAAGAAGGATGTTGTGGCTCTGGAGCGAGTCCAGAGAAGAGCGACAAAACGGGTGAAGGGGCTGGAGAACAGGCCTTATGAGGAGCGGCTGAGAGAGCCGAGGTTGTTTAGCCTGGAGAAGAGGAGGCTGAAGGGAGACCTCATTGCTCTCTATAACTACCTGAAAGGAGGTTGTAGAGAGGAGGGAGCTGACCTCTCCTCCCAAGTGACAGGAGACAGGATGAGAGGGAATGGCCTCAAGTTCCGCCAGGGGAGATTTAGGCTGGACATCAGGAAAAAAAATTTCACAGAAAGGGTCATTGGGTCCTGGCACAGTCTGCCCAGGGAGGTGGTTGATTCACCTTCCTTGGAGGTGTTTAAGGGACGGCTGGATGAGGTGCTAAGGGGCATGGTTTAGTGTTTGATAAGAATGGTTGGACTCGATGATCCAGTGGGTCTCTTCCAACCTAGTTATTCTATGGTTCTATCTCTTCCTTCAGTTTACATATGCTTTCCAATGCGTTTATTGACATTGGATTGTTGCATTGAAGAAATTTATTGCTGCTGGTGTTGAAGTATATTTCAGGTACCATAGATGCTCTTTCTTACTGGTTTTTGGTATTTGTCACAGGGAAAAAGTGTGTCGTTAAATGGCCCTTCTGGAAGTGGGAATATATTAAACAGCAAATTAGCATGTGAAGTAACCAGTGCTTGAATACAAAGAACTTGTTTTCATTCATTGCTAGCAAACCTTTAGAACAACATCTGCTCTTTTCCTCCTGCAGTTTGCAAACTATTTTAGGCCTCCCATCTTTAGAAGAAGTTTTGCAACCAACACAGATAGTTCCCGAGTATGTCATATACAATATGACTAACACAAGCAAACATGGTGTTGTTATCCTGCAGAACAAATCAGGTAAGGAGTTTTATTTATAGTTTAAAGATTTTTAAGCATAAAGATTCTTGCAACTGAAACAAACAATAAAAAATAATTACAGTAATATGTTTCATGGACTGGCTTTTACGCTTTTTCCCAAATTAGAGTATGATACAGTATATTTGTTAGAAGGTGTTGCAGCTGTACTGTGGACACTTTTTAATTACATATGTAGGAATATTATAAAAGGTCAACAATAAAACTGATTTAAATTTATTACGTGTGCTGTTATTTGCATTAGATAAGTCTTTGAAGTCATTTATACATAATGTCCTTGTTTGTTTATTTTAGATGACCTCCCTCACTGGGTGTTGTCAGCTATGAAATGCCTTGCATACTGTAAGTCACTGAATAGCTTTTAAGTTCCAGAAAACTAATTTGTGTTGAAAGCTTAAATATACCTGCATGTTAGGATAAATTGTGATGTTTCATTTTGGAAATTCAAATAATCTAAGTGCCTTGATATGTTGAGAAGCCGTGAAATCACTGCATATCAAATTTTTGTACATAAACATAACCTAAATGAGTTGATATTTGTTAAAGATGTTATATTTCAGGTAATCAAGATATTAGTCCTTTAGTGACCATGCTAGTTACCCTGCTTTTAGGCTACACCATCTGAGTCTGTGTGTGAATTTCTGGCAACATGGACAGATTAAGTTAGTGGGAGAAGAGGGGCTTCAGTGTTCCTTAGTCCATGAAATGTACAGGAGAGTTAATTAAACTCTGTAAGCTTTCAGCAGAAGCGTGCTCTCCAAGGCCATGAAAAAGTTAGAGACTGTTTTTTACAAAAATAATTCCTACTAACAAAAAGTCAGGCAAGGAGAAAACTTGAGTGCATGGGCAAAATTTGTGTGGTTTCTTCTAATGCAGTTTTTCAGAAGTCAAGGGACTTTCCTTTTCCAGTTACTGGGTTTGAGCAGGACTGAGACAGTTCCTATATTTTGTATTAGACTGGGGAAGCAAATTCACAGAAAACCATCTGTCTTATAAGAAATCAAACAAAACTTGGCAAAAGGTTTGAGATAAAAGCATGCTTGTATATTTAGCTTTGTAGTCTACTCAATTGGTCATGAAAACAGAAGGAACAGTTCCACTCATTTGTTCCTGGATCCTGGACTTGCAGTGTAGCTCCTCTGGTACATCCTTATCTGCTTTCCCACATTTTTCTTCAGATGGTCTTTAGAAAAAGCTTACGCTTAAAACCCAGTAAGACACCTTTTATAGTTACAGTTCAGCTGTGGAAGATGAAGGCCTTCAATGTCTTACCAGTCACTGCGTAGTAGTTGAGATGGATTTTTAAAGGCAGGCATTTTAGCTGTTAAGTGTGTTTTGTGACTGATCAGTCATTGTCTGTGGACTGAGAGTTAGTCTGCAGTCATTTCTTGTTTTGGTATTAATTTATGAAATATCAAGCAGCAATACTGAAAGTGGTTATGGCTTACAGAAGACCTAGTGCTTCTGAGTTTGTCTTCTTTTGTGTATTTGCTTAAGTGTGAAATTCAGAAAGGCATGGTGTAACATCTTAAACTTCAGAAAGTTATGTGTACTTGAGCAACTGCCTTACAACTCCTGAGAAAGTATTTACTGTGGAGTAGTAATGATTAACGCAGGTTTTCACACACTAGGCAAAAAAAAAAAAAGCTTTAACAGCACACCTAATGAAGTTCAGTTGCTAATTGCTCAATTTGATGTGGTTTGCCTTAATAAAGGAGTGGGTTTGTTCTTTAGCATGTGCTATAGCAGACTTGTGTGGTATGACCGAAATTCTTTCTGCTTTACAGTGCCATCTAATCTGTCTTTGAGGTTTCCTTTGTCCAATGCGTTTGTAAATTGTTACAAACATTTATACAATCTCAGTCTTTATACTTTGCATCATTATAAAGCAGACTTTGAAAATATTCTGGAGAAGCAGAGGACAACTAGACTGCCAATTAGACTATTTTTAATAAAACTGCCTCTTTAAATGGCTAGCAGGGTATGCTAGAGTCAGATGAGTGCCTCTCAAATGAAATCTGAGGCAATGAGCTCTTATGAGTGTTTGCCCTGCTGTTTAACTCTTGCCTCTGTTACCGGTAGTCTCTGTCCTTCGCTCCCCTCTGAGCTACACGAGCTGTAGTGTGGTTGGGCAGCGTGGGTTTATACATCTGCATTCATCTCTGGCTGCTTAGCTGAACTGTCAGGGTCCTTGCGGGATTAGTGTAGATTCAGAGGTAGAATGTGCTGCACATGGTCTTGTGAAAATTACCCTTTTTATTGTCTTCAACTATGTTCCTAAATTCGTAGAACCTTTTACATGAAAAGCACAATTGGGAAAAGCAGGACAGGGAAGAGGTTGGTGAGTGGATTTAAATCAAAGTGGAAAACATAGCTGAGCACTGGTCTTTGAGTGTTTCAATACCTTAATTTCCACATCAGTCCTGAATTTAGAACAAGTAGGTCTATGTATTCATGAGATGAAAGCTGCAAGCAAGCTTTCTGGTTTTGTGAATTCACAGTTTCTCATTTGGGTGACTTGGTTCAAGTGGAGATTTTATCTCTGCATCTGCTAGCTATACTTGTAACCAAACCATGAAGGCGGTTGTTACTTTGCACCATGAAAGCTGAAAATACTTAAGGCTGGCAGGGGGAATTCTGCTTCACTATATTTTTAGTGTAGTATGTGGTAATGTGAGTGTGATTATAAAGCCTGAGAATATCCAAAGTTACATTTTCCTTGATGTTGTGTGCAATTAAAATGGGCATCTCCTCCTAATTACTTAGAATTGGCTTTTTAAGGTAGCTTGTTTCATTTGTTAGGAGTTTGATGAAGTGTGATAACATTACAGTTAAAAGATCTACACAATGTCGAATTTTATTTGTACCAGGCCCCTTACACTCTTTCTTGTCTGTAGAAGCATGGTCAAGGTTTATTAACCAGATCTCTTGGATTATTGGATTGTTTATGTTCACCTCTGAAGAAAATTAGTTGTGCGTAGCTGTGGTTCACCATGGGAGTAGCAGTGAACAAAGCTTTCTCTTGGGGAACCATTTGAATGGAGGAGCTGGAAAGAGGGGCTTCCCTCAAGGGAAAAGGGCCTCTCTGTTTGACCTGCACATGAAGCAGCACGGATACCTTGACTGGCTCTCAGCACATTCTTCAGAGTTGGCCATTGCATGAGCTTCTTGATTTGGAAGCTAGAGCTTCCTGTGGGAGAACTGGGATTACTGTAGTTTGGAAATGAAGGAAAATGCTATAAGTTTGTAATTATTTTGCTGAGGAGCCTATAATAGGCATAAATGAGGTTTTATTTTCTTGGTGCGTAATAGCTTGTTGAAACTAAACACAATTCCTCAATGGCTATATAGAATATTTTATAGTATTTTTGTGGTATTATGCTGTGCTGAAATATTTGTATGCTGCTGATATGCTTTTTTTCTTGTGAAACAGTCATTTCTACAAAAAAACACTTTGTTGATTTTTCTTTTTTTTTAAATAATGGAATTATGAGAGTAAATACTTTGGTGGATTTTCTTTCTTCGCCTCTTTTTAGGGCCTAGAAATAATGACATGAGCCAACCAACTTACAGTGGGTTCGAACGGGATGTATTCAGAACTGTTGCTGATTACTTTCTCAGTCTTCCTGAACCGTTACTTACTTTTGAATACTATGAACTTTTTGTTAATATTTTAGGTATGTATGAATTCAGAAATCTGTGTAAGCTAGTAAGCTAATATCAGATGTGGAACAAATATGTAATTGAAGGCAAACCATGACCCCCTAATCTGTATGGCAGCTTGAATCTGAGGACGATCGTAAACACTACTGCTCTGTATTACAGAATTAACTGAAATGCAGTTCTGTCTCATCATATCCTATATACATTGCTGCCTGAGCTAACATTCTAAATATGCCATAATTGTAATTTAAAAATATGTGCCTGTTCCTGTGTTTCTCACTATTGCATTGTGATACCTTTCCTTATTCTTGCATGTTGGTTGCAGTTATCTTTTGGACTGAGCTGTTTTTTTTCTTTCTTAGGTTTTACTAACAGCGTCAGCTATAAATTAGTCTCGTATTTGTTGTCTTCTCTGTTCAGTTAGCAACTCTTTCTGAACTTGTTCAATTTCATACCACTTGCATCTTAACTGATATTTCATTTTCTGATAGTCATGTGTGGCTACATCACAATTCCAGATATATGCAATGGAAAACATTCTGTCCAAGATGAGAAATGTGACCCACAACCTTCAAAAATTCTTCACTTGAACTCTTTCAAGTCAACTGAGTGTCTTCTTCTAAGCCTACTTCGCAAGGAGCCTGACAAAAAAAAAAAAGACTATGAAGCTTCCAGGAGGTCCTCCTCAGAAGAGCTAACTATTCAACAACAACGTGCAAAAAAATTGCTGCAATATAAACAGACATGTAAACAAGGTAGTGCTGACAATCTAGTAGGAGGAAGTTGTCAAAATCTTTCAGGTTTCAGGAATGAACAAGATCCACCCAGAAAATTTAGGACAAGGTGTTACTCTTTGGAAAGAATTGGAGATACTACTTCAAGCATATGTAATAAAGGAGAGTCTGATTCCCTGAGGCAAAAACAATCACTACCATACAAACATGAAGCTAGTTCTAAATCGGAGCTCGGTTTTGATAACACGCATCAAAACCAAACCCATAGCATCAAGAAAGCATCCACCTTAGCTCTTCAGGATCAAGAGCTGTTTAATGAAAAACGTGAGTCAAAGCAAATGTGCAGGTCTCAGAGTCTACTTGGCAAGAGGAATTCCAAAAGTTGTGTGAGCATTAATATGCCTGTTGCTGAAATCACAGTAAAGCCAAGATCTCAACTTTATGGGCAAGGAACACCAAATACCTCTGGTGTGGATTCTTCAATGGACATCAGGACTGAGGTTTCTGATATCACCATCAGTAAGAGATTCTGCAAAAGTACCACAGAACTCTCAGAATACACTTTCACACACTCTTCTTCTATGCTGACTGGCACGCAAAGTAAGGTGGCTTTCTAAAGCATGTTGTATTGGCTTATTGTGTTGTCTGACTAATCTCTGCTTCCTTAATCTTTGGCACTGTTGCTCGGTTTTTTGAGATGCATGTTAATGTGATCTGTGGATTTTAAAAGCTGCTGTGTTGCACTGTGGAAAGGCAGCCTTTCATACCTCTTAAAGAGTAGTGTGGAGTATCTTTGGTGCCTTAAACTTGACTTTCTGCTCCGGTAAGTGATAATTCTGATCCTAGACACTTGTCTAAGAGCGAGGCAGGGAGTCTGCACCGACCTGCCTGCTGCAGGAGATGTCTTTTTCTGGTTTTTGAAGCATATTTTCTTGGAAATACTTCCATAGTGTTACTTCTTAAACTGCTGGTGCAATTAAAACCATAATACAGTTATAATAATGAAGCAAGTTAAAGATGACCCCACAAAGAAAGGCCACTTAATGTTATCTACTATGTTACAGCTGAAGTCTATGAAACATAGCTTATCAGTGAAAAACATGAAATTTCTTGTACCAAAATAAAAATATCCTGAAAGATGGTTCAAATCTTAATGATAGCTGTCTTTACAATTAACTTGTAGATCTCCTTCAGCCTCATTTAGAAAGAATTGCTGTTGAAGCACTACAGATATGTTGCTTGTTGCTTCCACCACCAAATCGTAGAAAGATTCAGCTCTTAATGCGTATGATCTCTCGCATCAGTGAAAACGTTGATATGCCACGACTGCATGATGCAATGGGAACACGTTCTTTGGTAAGAGAATCATTAGTGCAGCGTATCTGTTGTTTAAAGAACATAGCTGAAGAAATGCCAAGAATATGAGCAGTATTCTGTACTTCAGGTTTTTGTCTCATTGCAATTATGTAGTGATTAATGGCAGATTTTTAGTCTCCAGAATACTTACAAAAATCTGACTTGAAGCAAGCATTTTCTTATCTCCATCTTCATATACTTAAAATACTGCTGTTGCTTTTCTGTAGTTTGAACTGTGTTGAAGTATCTATAGAAAATCTTTCCCAGGCTAAACATTTGTGTATGTAAAGTTACGGCAAAAACAGTTCTACAGAAGTAAGTTTTCTGCCTAGGGAGTTTTAAGACTATCTTCCATGTCTGAATTTAAACTTTCTTTGCAATGACTTAAAGATTTTTGTCAGACAGATTAGATAGAAAAGCAGATTACCTGCATGTGCTAATTTAATATGAGCCTACTAAAGCTGCAAGTATGAAAGCTGTAAAAATGTGGTTTAAAGCTATTTAAAATTGGATCTCAGGGTGTATAAGGTCTTGTCTAGGTTGGCTCTGCAGGTTTTTTATCATCTCACTTGTTTCAAGTTGGCTAATTGAAGATGTACACTTATCTACAGGGGAAGAGTGTTTCTTAGTATTACCCCTTTAAAATAAGGATTCCTTTGTTGAAAGACTTGTTAGTTTTAAAAAAAGCACAAGTCTAACCTTGTCAGAAGTTAACCTTATTTCAGATGAAGGTAAAGTTATAATCTGTTTTCCTACTCTCTTGACCAGTGGTGCAGGCAAGAGAGGTTGCAATGAAAGTCTGTATTGGAGAACTCATTGTGCCACTGTGTAGGCTGGAAAGAAGGCAAATCTCTCCACTGTGCATACTAATGATCTGCTAAATCATTCTAGATGATACAGACTTTTTCTCGATGTGTACTGTGCTGTGTGGAAGAAGTAGATCTTGATGAGCTGCTTTCTACACGATTAGTTTCATTTCTAATGGACCATCAGCAAGAAATATTTAAAGTACCAACTCACCTGCAAGTTGCAGTGCAAGATCACATAGAATACATGAAAATGGCTCAGGTTGGTGTCATTGATAGAAGCTTAATTTCATTTGCTAATTGTAGAGTATTTGTTACTCCTGAAGGTGGAATGGGAGACCTGCAAATAAAACCAGTATATTTTGATACAAACTTTTGATGCAATCATAGATACTAGCTACATTGTATGTATTGCAGTTTGGGAGGCCACTGTAAGTTAGTGTGCATGAGTGTTTGGTAGCTGCTTACTGAAATCACGCATAATCATTTGAGGATGTGCAGACCCCTTGAACTTCTGTTTTAGTGCAAATATCAAAAGGAAGAAATCTGTGCCATATTGCCAACATATTCCTACTGCAAACAAATTACTCCTCAAGAATTTGAAGAACAGAAGGTTTCTACCTCTCAAGCTGCAGTGGCAGAGCTATTGGAGAACATTATCAAAGATAAAAACTTGTCTGTGAAAGACAAAAAGAAGAAGTTAAAACAGGTAAGAAACTTGGGTGTTTCATCTGCTTCTAAAAGCACCTTTGTTCAGGAAGGATCTTGGATCTTGGTCAGTAAACTGGTGTAGAGCAAGAGCAGATTGTAGAGAGGAATGCTTTTTTTAAAGAGGAGAGCTGTTTAATGTGTCTCAATTGCATGATTTGATTGGGATTTCTAAAGACAATGTCTAATACAACATTTGATACTGTTTGGCAGTAGTGGTGTTCAAACAACAATTTAAAACCAGTATAAAATTATTCTAAGATGCTGCTCTCCGTTGCATAACGTGCAACAGAATTACAGCCTGGTTTCTTGTGCAATTTCAAGTTTACTGCTAAAATGCTGTGGCTGGGCTTAAAATCAGTAAGTGATGAAAGCACTCATTTTTTGCTTTAAGACATCAAGCTGTATCTGTTCACAACTTTAGTTTTGTGTTTTGTAACATGTATATTGCCTAGGATTAGCTGGCATTTCTATGGCCTACCTAACTTGTTGCCCAATACTAGCTAAAATACAGCAATTCTGGCAGGATTTAATACTAGAGGCTTTTTTCTTTTCCAGAAAACCTTTGGCAAGTATTTGTGACCGATTGAATAGTATTGTACTTGTCCTAGAATCTCTTAAGCAAGTCTTGTGACTCAAATTTGAAAAAGCAGCTTTTCAGTGCAAGCACATTTCTCTTTGAAGCCCCACCCCCAGCTTCTGCAGCACCGCCCGTTGTGTGTGGTGTGGAAACTTTCTGGTGCTCTAAAAGTGAGGGCTGGACTTCTGTGCAAGTTCATTGAAACTTCCATTATGTAAGGAAGAATGGTTACTTACTGCTGATTAAAACTTGGAGTAAGAAAGAAGTGATACACAGCGGTACTTTAGGCAGATGAAGTGAGTAGGGGGGAAGTAAACTGAAATTCTCTAGTGGTAAAACTTGAAGTATGTACTTAAAATTGAGTGCCCATCAAAGTCCAGGAGTGGCTTGTACCGTGAGGACCATGTGTCAGCAAGGTTATTTTTGAAATAACACTGAGCTGCATCGTTATAGTCTTGCCATTTGTGCTGAGATAGCTGTTGATGTGATAAAAAACCTTTTGGAGCAATTTTTCAGTATTGATACTGTGAATTGAGGAAAGCCAAATACATGGTGCTTTCTGGAAGGTCAGTCCCAGCTCGTATCAGCACCAAAGGTTACAAGCAGTGTAATTTTCTGTAGGCTGAATCCTTCAGCAGAAAGCTTTGGATGATGCATTCATGTATTTACTCTTCTTCCTTCCTGAGGTCTTAGATAGGAAACAGGCAAAACATCAAAAACACAAAGCTAGATAATTTTATTTGTATATCTGCAGGAGTTGAAAGATAGCTCCTTTGGCCAAATAGTAAGCTTTCCTGAGAAAATCCCTTCAAAATCAGCTGAATCTTAACTTCCATGTAGGTAAAACAGTCATTGTTGTGATTAGTGAAAGACAGCTTTCCAAGCATAAACTGAATAGCTCCTAGTGCTGGCTGGGCAATGCAACTTCCCACAGGCAGCTGCCATCTATGCCTTGCTTGGGGTTGGAGAGCTGGTCCTGCTGTCGAAGAAGGCAGCAGCATCACTGTTCCTCTGCTGAAAAGCAGCTTGGGCAGCAACTGCAGGCTGTCACCACAGGTGGGGAAACAAGCATATACAGCAGGATGGGGTTTGCTCTTCACACCGTTCTGGTCGCCCCAGCTAAAAATCCTTGGGAATAAAATGAGATTAGAAACTTCTTTCACTTCAACAGAAGACGAAGTGACTGGCAAAATTTGACTCATTTATTGGTTGTGAACCACTGAGTGCAGAGGGCTAGAGCTTTGTCCAGGTGTCACAGTGAGTCATTTGACATGCTGAGAACCATCCTTCTGCTGCTGTGCATCTTTAACAAGGTGATTCATGCTCTGGTTTAGTGTTTGATAGGAATGGTTGGACTAGATGATCCGGTGGGTCTTGTCCAACCCGGTGATTCTATGATTCTATGGCCAGTGCAGCTGGAGTTCTTAGCAGACCGATAATTTGTCTAATTTTGCTATCGTGTTTTCCAGTTTCAGAAGGAATACCCTCTAATCTACCAGAAGAGATTTCCGACGACAGAAAATGAAGCAATGCTATTTGAGAACAGACCTACCATCAAACAACCAATGCTCAGCCTAAGAAAACCAAGGTTTCGTAGCCTAAGATATTAATTTCATCACACTTCAGCTGCTTTTTTGGTTGCTGGCTGTATGTGTGGATGGTTTACCAAAGGGCACTTGCTACAGAAACTTGATGGTGGCTGTGTGTGTAGAAGGAAGAAATGTTTACATAGACACTATGTTGAAATGTGCCAAAATAACTTGGGGTTTTGTGCAGATAACTTTTTTGAATAACTGCTAAGAGAGAAGTAAATATTTATCTGTTTACAAATTATTAAAATATATTGTGTTCAGTAAAAAAAATGTGAAAAAAGCATGACGCTATTAGTAACAAAAAAATTATATATGGTTTTCATTTGGGAAACTAACAGTATGCATATTATTGTAACTTTTTGAATGTCTGTTCAGGAATTCATGTCATTTATAACTTGTGTAGGTTTTTAACTCCCTGTATGTTATTAATAAGTGCCTTCCTTCATATTCTCAAATTGTTTGCCTTTTAAAAAGCCCCAATACTCTGAGTTTGGGACTAACTAAAATGTTGGTTCTGTTG
Organism: Clamator glandarius; assembly: GCA_033459285.1. Lineage (NCBI taxonomy): Eukaryota > Metazoa > Chordata > Aves > Cuculiformes > Cuculidae > Clamator > Clamator glandarius. The sequence goes on along the minus strand of JAUNZM010000110.1, from coordinate 1,987,003 downwards.
TTTCCAAGGGAGCTAGAAATCCACCATCAATAAATTATCCGTCTCTGTAAAATACTTCTGTTCATCTCATCTGTAACATTGACATAAACATTTGTGTAATTATATTATAAATCTTAAGTATATTTTTAACATGAATCGCCATCACTGGAGGAATTTAAAAGATGTGTGGATGTGGCATTTGGGGACATGATTTATTGGTGGACTTGGCAGGGTTAGGTTTATGGCTGGACTTGATGATCATAAAAGCCTTTTACAACCCAAAAAATTCTGTGATTCTTTTATGCCTTCATATGCAGACTCTTAAAGTAATTGTCACAAAACCAGTCACTAAAATTAAAACAAACCTCAACTACTCCTCTCTTTATGTAGTTTGGAAGTTTTTTGGCGTCTCAAGGGGAGGCTGCATTAAAGTCTTGTATGTGTTTGTACAATGTGTTAGGTGCTTCGGTCTTAGGAAAGAGGTTCTCAGCTGGGGACTGTGACTTATATTTGGTGTCTTTGTTTATAACTGCTATGGTCTGCAACCATGAGACTGCACTGTACTTCTTTCAGGCTCTTCTCCCTGGAAAAATGAGGCAAAACCACCTTTCCATTTTGCATCTGATACTCAACTGTGCATATGTGTGTGTATGTATGCAATTAACCATATCCCAAATTAGTCTGATGTTGGCTTTATAGGAATGGTGTCTGGCAGAAAGTTACTTTCTGATAACCAGGGCATATCTGGCACAATACTGATTTTGCCACGTGTCACGTTGTTCTTTTCCTTTGGAGGCGGAAGGCTCTAAAAGTGAGAAATCACAATCAGCCCAGTTTTACCTAATGCTGGTAACGCTTGTGTGTCCTGTAGATAACTTTACGCTTGTATAGGAGGTAACAGATGTTTGGCCTCTGTAACTTCTGTAGTCAAGTACTTCTAATAATTCAGTGCCTGCCTAAACTTGCTTCTCATTATTCTCAACCTGTCAAGTGTTGTGTAAATGCTTTATTCATTTATGTGTTCCAGTTAAGCAACTTATGAGACAGGCTCACATTTCTTAGGATTTAGCTTCTAAAGGACTGCCCTCATTACTCAGAGTTCTTGATCCATGTTATTTAATGTTCCCTTCTTAGGTTTTGATGGAACTTAACAAAAATGTGAGTAAATAAACAAATGGACTTGCTATGGGACGATTAAAACATTCCAAATGAATGATAGATACAAATCTACTTTTAATCTAAACCTTTACTTGAGCAATCATTTTTTCTTAAGTTAAAATTTTTACTGGAAGAATTTTATATTTTTTCATATTGCAAAAACTTCCATTGTCAGTGAGAGCAGCTTGTTCACAGTTTTGCCTGTGATTAATCATTTGTGTACAACATAGTGTGGCAGAATTGCCTGCTCCTCACATGCAGTTTTGTTCTGAAAACTGATGCTGTAAGCAGGAGTTGTCATGCCGTATGCTGTCTCAAGATAAGAAAACGTTTTTGTGGCCTAGCACAACCCATACATGCCGCTAGCAAGACTTTGGTGCTGGGGACTTGGGGGAATGGTTTTACTGGGTTCCACTCCCTTTCCCTGCTCGAATGCAGTGGAGAGGTGGGCAAGGGGCCTAGGGGCTGGTACTAAAATTTCAGTAGCATGAAAGACTGTGTGCATGCAGTCACGGGGGTTGTCTGACTTGTATTAGGCTGAAATAAAGCCCATATAAACCGTTCTGACTTTCTTTTAAAACCCACTTAAAATGGACTACGTTTATTTAAAACAATGTTCAACAGAGATGCGATTTCCAGGCTGCTGTTCACTGAACTCACAGCTGATTTAGTGCAGTGCTACAGTTGGCTATTTGGGGGTTGAATATGTTCTTAGTGTTTTTCATGCACAGTTCCAAAGCTCTTTTCTCTTTTGCCTAAGTCTTTCAGAGCCATCTACAGTGCCACCTGGTCAGCTGGCAATCCAGGTAGGTAAATGCATTGCCTCCCTTTACTGCAGAGAAAGACAGGATGAGATGAGCTGCTGCTTGTGCTTAGCAGTCCCTTTTTTTTGCTAATTAGTGCCTATAACTCCTGATTAGTTGTATTAGTTGCAAGGAAGAACAGTTTTATAAAACTTTGGTGGATTATACACTGTTGTTGGTGTTAATGTCAAACCAGATAAGGTGCCTGGTCTAGCGCTGGCTGGTGTGCAGTGACCCTGGGCGATTCCGAGAAGTCAACCAGTGGGAGGTTACATGGATAAAATGGATAATGGCTATTCTCAGCATTGAGTCATGATGCAACTGTGGACTCCAAATTTAACTGTATGTGGGCAGCAGACAGATAGAAGTGGCAAAATTAATTCTTCAAGGGGAGAGGGAGGTAAGACTGATAATCCTAGGATCATAATTTTGGGGGGAAGAAACCTTCAGAGATCATTTATCATAGAATGCTTTGTATTGGAAGGGACCTTTTAAAGCCCATCTCATCCAACTCTCATCAACCAGGTCAGGTTGTTCAGAGCCTCATCCAGCCTTACCTTGAATGTTTCCAGGAATAAGACATCCATCACCACTCTGGGCAACCTATGCCAGTGTCTCACTGCCCTCACAGTAGAAAAATTTCTTCCTTATCTTTAGTCCTATTTATTCCAAACCCTATTTAAAACAGATCTAAGTTGAGTTAGTCAGGGCCACGCTGACTTTTGAATACCTCAGGGCTCTACAGCACAAAGTGTAATAGCAGAGTGCTCTTTGAGTTTTATCTTCCCGTACCAGTATAAGTATCAAGACCAAATATCTGAGCAGCTGATCTAGCTCATCCCATCTAGGGTCCTGGTAGGCGGGTGCCACCTGGGCAGCAGTGAGTGAAAAGAGAAAAATGTAGTGGCTGGAGGCTGCCTGTGATGACCATCCTTCTCTTATGTGCTGGGTTTGGCTAGGATAATTTTCTTTGCAGTGGTTAGTATGGGGCTTTGGATTTGTGCTGGAAACAGTTATGATAACACAGGGATGTTTACTCACTGCTGAGTGACCATTTCAGTCACTCTGTGCTCACATGGAGTCATGGCCTCTTCTGCTTCTCACCCTACCCCACCAGCAAGAAGGCTGGGAGAGCACAAGGAGTTGGGAAGGGATTGTTTTTACTTGCATCGCCTGTCTTTCTTGAGTTTTCTTTATTTTCCTTTTCATTATGTTTTTTTTTATCATTATTTTATTTCATTTCAACTGCTAAACTGTTCTTACCTCAACCCACATGTCTGAATTTTACCCTTCCAGTTCTCTTTCCCTCCATCCTGCTGGGTGTGGAGGTGAGTGAGCAGCTGTGTAGTGCTTAGTTGCTGGCTGGAATAAACCACATTTTGCCACCGGGTCTGTAGTGCCAGGTCGTGCTCAGTGCTGGTAAGATGCAGGAGGAAAACTTGGCTGTTAGTGTATGAGGCCAAGAACATTTTTGGATCTCTTCCTTCTGAGCCTCTGGACGAGGATGGGGCTTGGGAAGATGCTGTCACCATGGAAACACTATTTTTGTCACATCAGTGATTAGGAGACTGTTTTGAGTCCTTATCCTGGGGTTAATTAAAAATCTCAATGTTATTTGTGTTGCTAAGAGGCATTAAGCTTGCACTCAATTTTATGTTGAATGTATTTATTGCTAGAATGCTTTCATAGACACTCATAGACAAATTACCATATAACAGAGGTTGTTTGATATGAAGGGTTCACGGGAAGCCTTAGTCAAAGAGCTTCTGAATTTTCAACTTGGTATCTTGTTTTTCAGTTAGAAGCCATAAACCCTCAGTCGTAAAGGAAATGCTCTGTCTTGTAAAAAAGAAGGAAACAAATACAACACAGAAAAAAGCCAACCTGTCACTTACTGGCTGTAGTACCAGATTGGACTCAGGGGTTGTTCAATGTCTGATTTTCTCCTTTCACCACAGTTTTGATCACTGGAGCCCAGCTTCTGTTTATACAGGAGGAGGACCTGAAGGTACAGGGAGGACCTGGAGGTACATGGATGTCTTCATCCTGATGCATGGGCTACCCATGATGGGAAGAGCAGTAATCTTTCTAATCTCGTTAATCTTTGAAATCACTCCTTACAGTTCTGTTGTTTTCATAAGCATCTGCTCTTACGAGAGGTAGTTCTGTAAAGCAGTCGTCGGACTGGTCCATCACTGCCTGTGCTGCATGTAAAACAAACAGCAATTGGGTTTTATGGCTTTCAGAGTGTGTAGGGCTGTTAACACCTTGTGTAAAACTACTGCTTTATGCACATTAAGCCTTAAGAAGTCTGCTTTAAGCAGCAACAAGTGCTGCTAGCATGTGCCACTGTACTGAAGGGCACTGAAGTAAAGCAAGGGGGAGGAGAGGGAAAGCAATGGACCTAAGCGGAAGGTGATGTACAGCTACAATAAGAGTGGCTGTTGTGGATTGTGATACTGTGATGCTCTCCTGGCTTTACTTGCACCAGCACGTGGAAGCTTGCAAAGATGGCTTTCCACAGAAGGCCAATGGAGGAAAAGATGTTGGCCGAGGTGTATGGGAGCCAGGAATGACAATACTTGATATTTTACTTCTTGGGATCTCTAATGTCAGGTCACCCCTCAGTGAAGCACCAATCCCTGCTTGGCAGGCAGGAGCAGAGGAACACAATGTTATGTGGGATTGAGGTGTCTTGGCAGGAAAGGGCAGTTTGTTTCTGCCCTCGGTCGCTCTCAAAGCTGGGAAGGTCTCCCTGGGGTGCAGGGTGCCGGTGAGCTGAGTAGCCGTGCCAAGTACCCAGCATGTCACCCGGCATGACTCCAGTGTGCTCCATTTCACTCCTTTCTGTTTTTTTTTTTCCTTTGTAATCACTTCTGCTTGGGAAGAATTTAGGTCTGAAAAACATTCAAAGCCCTTTTTTGTGTGAACAGCAAGACAAAACCTCTCAAAGCACAGGGAGGATTTTGGCAGTGAAAGCCCCCTCTGTTCCCAGGGTGCGCTCATTGGTGGGGGCGGGTTTGGGCACAGGGCTCCCCTGGGCAGCGCTCAGCACCCCTTAAGTACCCGATGCACAGCACTTGCTGTGCACTTGGCTGCTGGAGGCTCGGGTCCTTCATTAGGGAGAAAATGTATAGCCAGTGAGTATTCCTGTGGGCTTTCCTGTACTGGAGCAAGTCACCATCGTGGTGCGGCATTGGCTGGGGGGTTGTTATGAGACGGGAGGTCGGTGCAGCCAGGATGGGAGGGAGAGGTGGATATTCCCTATGGGGGTTTGTCCAGGCTGGTACATCCCATGCCAAGCCATGATTCTGGTCCAGGGAGGCCAGGGTCACCTCTGTCCTTTGGAGGGGAAGGACACTGCCTCGCACAGGCTGTGTCTTCATGGGCTCGGCAGTGGATCAAAACTGGAACCTAGCAAAGAATTCTCAGCTACTCACTCCTTATGCTTTGCTCAAAGAAAAAAGAAAAAAAAAATGCTTATTCAAGACCTGGGAGATTCGAATTGGAATTTGCTTTCTGATATTTCAGGATATCCTGAACTTGTCTGTTGGGTGAGGGTGTTTGCCTGCAGGGCTGCAACATAGGTTGTTCTGTTGGTATTCCCTATTCCTCTGTGTGCTCAGGATGGTTCGCAGGTGTCTGCGGTAGCTGGTCAGAGCCTTTGGAGCCTGTGAAGGGTGACACTTCTTCCTCCTGGCCTCTCAAGTTACTTGCAAGTTGCGAATCAGTCCATCCAGAAAATAAACTCCCTCTCTTGGGGTGGAGGGGTTTCTGAAGCTATCCCAAACCCTGGCTAACCCCAGGTCTGCTGGCCCTTCCAGAGTCGAGCATCCCGCTGGAGGCTACAAGAAGCTCTTTGAGACCGTGGAGGAGCTGTCTTCTCCAGTGACTGCCCATGTCACAGGTTGGTGTGAGCTCCCTGATCTCTTCCTGCAGGTCTTAGGGCCACTGTAATTCAAAGGCTTTGCAAGGGCTGGAGTACAAGGGTGGAGGCAAAGAACCGGACAAGGCTGGTGCATTTTGGGATAGAGGGAGGACAGATTGGGTGGGGGATCTTTAGACATTTCACTACTGAATGATTTGGTCTACAGTAGGTGTGTAGGTAAAGAAAATAGCATCATTTAAAGAGATCATGCATAGTTAAAAACCAAGTTTAATAAACATTGAAAGAAAGTAGAGTTTGAAGTTTTGTTCTTTTTGTTGACATAATAAAAATTATTTAGTCTGCTTAGCATGTCCCAACGCTGCATCTTCTGCAGGCAGGATTCCCACCTGGCTGCGAGGAAGTCTCCTGAGATGTGGTCCTGGCTTGTTCGAGGTGGGCGCAGAGCCCTTCTATCACCTCTTTGATGGCCAGGCGCTCCTCCACAAGTTTGACTTCAAGGAGGGTCATGTCACCTACCACCGAAGGTAGGTGGCAGTTTTCCAAGCAAAAAAAATAAATAACGAAGCATTTACTGTCTGTCAGTGTCGGGGACAGGCTCTGCTGCCCAGCTCGAGAGAGGCACTGGTTATTTCAAGTCATTGCGGTTACTGGAATATCTCTAACAATGAGGTCACTTAAACTGGCTGAAAGTAACAGGAACAACTTACTCATAGTTAGCAGAAATGCAACTTTTTATATGGATTACAGAACGTCCTGAAGAAGAGGGGAGGACAGGCTGGATGTAGCTGCAGACAGTGACAGAATTATGACATCTCTGAAAACTGAAATGTGTTTTCAGTTAGAAGCCGATGAGCTATTGGCTTTCAGATGTTTGGTGCAGAACTTTTAGACAAAGTGCTGTATTCCCCAACAGCCTCAGCTCTCCACCAGGCATCCTCTCCCAGTGCTGCAGTGGGGAGGCCGCTACTAGACCCAGATGCAATGTAAAGCTGCAGGAACCTGTGGCTTTCGTATGTCTCACGAGGCTCATCACAAGAATATCCATATCTTAATTGCATAGCCCATTGCAGTTTTACAGCTGTACCTGTAGCACAATTTCTTGCCCTCCCCAGGTTTGTCAGGACTGATGCTTATGTGAGAGCAATGACCGAGAAAAGGATTGTGATAACAGAATTTGGCACCTACGCATACCCAGACCCATGCAAGAACATCTTTTCCAGGTACCTCATGGGTGTAGATTCTGCAGTGATGTCCTGTGATGCTCCCACTTCAAAGAAGCTCCTGACTGCCTGTCCATTTTCTCTGCTCAGGTTTTTTTCGTACTTCAAAGGTGTGGAGGTCACTGACAATGCCCTTGTTAACGTCTACCCTGTTGGTGAAGATTACTATGCCTGTACTGAGACCAACTTCATAACCAAAATTAACCCAGATACATTAGAGACAATTAAGCAGGTGGGGCTTTGTGTTCCATGCTTCTAAATACATGGAGGAGTAAAACGGAAATGAAAATGTTTAATAACAGCCTCTTACAACAAAGCAAGAGTTGGGGTTTGTCAGGGAGGGGATGCAGAGGAGCAGCCAGCTGTGAGGGTGAGTGAGAGCAGAGCAGGAATGAGCTTGTAAACAAACCCACTGCTGCTCTGAGCAGTATTGAATTTGGAGACAGTGGGGGGTCCATGGTCCCTTTGGTTTGGATTGGGGTTGGCAAACTGGAGCTAGATTGGAGCCTGGACAAAGGGGACAACAACCGGAGGGCTCCTACCAGAGCTTCACTGCTGCCTTTGTTTACATCAGAGCTAAGCCACGTTCCATCTGTGGAACCATGTGTCATGCAGAACACATTTTGATGTTTTTCTTTGCCATGTTACCAATATCAAGGCTGTGGAGCCTTTCTTTGGACCCCAGGATCCCAAACCTCTCCCAGTAAATGTATCATCTCACCTGACCCTCTTGAATGACTTGGCTTTGCTGCTCTCCTCCTTTTCATGAAATGGACAGTAATTTGGGCTTTGAGAAGAACTTACCACATCTGAAGCGAGATGGTATTGATCTCCAATGCTTTACAGAGCTGCTAACTTCCCATGTCCTGCCAGGAAGGCTCCTGACTTTCTGCATCTTCTTCCCAGGTGGATCTCTGTAAATACGTGTCTGTCAATGGGGCAACAGCTCATCCCCACATTGAAAATGATGGGACAGTTTACAACATTGGCAATTGCTTTGGAAAAAACTTTGCACTTGCATATAACATCATACGGATTCCTCCGCTTCAAGCAGGTCAGTTAATTCCACCTCTGAGCAAATGGAGAAGATCTTGTCCCATAAATCATATTTTTATCCTTCAAATTAGTTTTGTTGTTGAGTTACATTTTTTCTTCTTCTTTAGATTTTATTAGCTTCAAGTAGCAGAAATGTTACCTTTAAAACACTTCAAAGTAGTTTCTAAATCATGAACCTCTTTATGTTAAAAGCAGAAAAACCTTGCTGAGTAAGCACTATAAGTACAGGCTAGTGAAGTGCAGATAAAAAAACCTCCATAACCCTTCAACTGTCCCGTTCCAGACAAGGAAGACCCGATGAACAAGTCAGAGGTGGTGGTTCAGTTCCCTTGCAGCGACAGGTTCAAGCCCTCTTACGTTCACAGGTAACATTTTGTTGGGTCAGAGACAGACAGTGCAGCTTGACTGGAGAGAGGGATGCTGTGCATACGTGCTGTGCAGTGTGTTTTGGTGGCAGAACAGCTGCTCCGAGCAGCGAGTCCAGGCTCAGAGTCCACTTTTATTTCCACATCGCACAAATGTGACGTACGTGGGTACAGCATCGCTGGCATGGCCTGGTCTACAGGTGTGGTACACAGGGGTTGTTCTTGCAGGTGATCAGCAACTAAGATTAGATGATTTATCAAAACCAGGGTGTTTATATTCCCAACATTTTGAGCAACAATCTGTGTGTCCTGTGTTCAGTGCTGAAGATGAGCTTCTATATGGGTTTTGTCCCAACTAACTACGGTGAGTTTGATGTGCTCCCCATTTGTTTCAAAACAGTTTTGGACTGACCTCGAACTACATAGTGTTTGTTGAAACACCGGTGAAAATCAACCTCCTGAAGTTCCTTTCCTCCTGGAGCCTTTGGGGAGCCAACTACATGGACTGCTTTGAGTCCAACGAAACCATGGGGGTAAGCAGTGGTCCATACCAAACTGGGCTATACTGGGCATCTGTGTGGGCCATTGTATCAGTTTCGCCTTCATTTCTCTAATCCTACACCAAGCATCTGCTTGCTTTTCAGGTCTGGCTTCATGTGGCTGAGAAAAAGAAAGGCAGACTCCTCAACATCAAATACCGCACCTCAGCCTTCAACCTTTTCCACCACATTAACACCTATGAAGACAATGGATTTCTGATTGTTGACCTCTGCACCTGGAAGGGGTGAGTCTTGGTGGTCTTGAGCCTGGAAGTCCCTGTGGCATCATGCCTGCCTTGGCATGAGCTGGTGGGGGCCAGCAGAGTGCCAGCATCAGACACGTGGTCCCTGCCCTGGCACATCCCTTTCCTGTTAGAATCGCCCGTGGCACTTGCACCAACTCCAAATCTATATTCATACACAGGCTGCACAGCATGGAAGTTACCCAGAGGTGCAGAAAGCCTGTTTGAAATTCATTTACCAAGACCTTGTTTACCTTTGCCTTTCATAAACGTTAGCGATTACTGAAGGCCTGTTGCTATTTTGGCTCCTGGGGATGCAATGAGCAGGATCTGGTTGAGGTTTGGATACTACTTTACCTGTTAACAAAGAGAAATGTGGCACCAAAATGGTGATGTCCACCCCTGTGTTGGCTGCTTTGCCAGGATGCCCTGAGCTGAGGGGGTCCTGGCTGCTGCCACAGGGCATGCGGGGAGAAAACCAGCAGTTGCTGAATTTTCCTCACAGTACAAAAAAACATGTATAAGCCAGGACTTGTCTCATTCCATTGAGTTTTAGTAAGAAAATGGCTGCATTTGAATCCCCTCGCTTGCAAATGGCATCTTTGTTTCTGTCTGTGATCCCATTTTTGTGCAGGTTTGAATTTGTTTACAATTACCTCTACTTAGCCAATTTACGGGCAAACTGGGATGAAGTGAAGCGACAGGCAGAGAAAGCTCCACAGCCGGAGGCTCGCAGATACGTGCTGCCCCTCAACATTGACAAGGTACTGGCTGCCACCGGGGCTGGGAGATGCCAGTGTCTGCACTGCTCCCCTGTAGGGCTGATGGCCAAGCATTGCTAGTGCTCTGCCTCACCCGCTTTAATTCAAATTAAACATTTTAAGGGGCGGAGGGAACTTAAAGTATGAATCTTCAGAGAAACTTTTTATTTTCATTACCCAATCAACGTGATTCTATTTTTATTTCCCATATGTTGCTGATCAAAGCAGAGACCATGGGGCAGCAGTTAATTGCAGAGGGTGCCAAGAGCAGACACAGCCCGAGTGCGTGTGGTTAAACCCTCCAGCCCCAACTCACCTGTGAGGTCTGTTCAGTGGCCAGCCTGGGGCTACTGCAAGAGATTTTCCAATGATCCCACTCATGGTCCCTGGTGGTTGTGTCGGGGGCTGCTGGTGGAACAGCAAAGCTCGTGGGCACCCCTGCTTGTGATGGCAATCGAGCAAAGCACACAACTCCACATGGCAGTGCTTAATTAAAACCTCTGACTATCTTAAGCAAGGGAAAAAAGCTATGTGTGTGTTTGTGAGCAGAGGGAAGGGTGACATACAGGCTGCCTTTAGCAGCAGGCGCTCTTACTGCACTATTGCTAACTCAGAACATGGAAGCAGCCACCCTCACCAGGCAGTTCTGGAGCCCAATGGGCTCTGCGGCTCATCCCTGATCAATGCAGTTTGCAAGAGATCTGAGCGAGCAGGCGGAGAAATTTGTGTCTCCATTTCTTTTGGGTATTTGTTTCTTTGTCTCAGGCTGATACGGGCAAGAACTTGGTCACCCTGCCCTACACAACAGCCACGGCAACACTGCGCAGTGACGAGACCATCTGGCTGGAGCCAGAAGTGATCTTCTCAGGGCCACGCCACGGTGAGACAGTGACTTCAAATGAGCACCACCTCTACGCAACAGCCCAATAATTCTCACACACTTTTTTTTTTTTTTTTTAATCGTAGCCTTTGAATTTCCTCAGATCAACTACAAGAAATACGGTGGGAAACCTTACACATATACGTATGGGCTGGGGCTGAACCACTTTGTTCCAGACAGGGTAACTATCAATGACTGGATGAAGCACGTCTTTTCAATGAGCTTTTAGTTTAAGGACAAGAAGGAGTATTTATGAGATATGTGAGGATTGTTTCTTTTCCACCTTTAGCTTTGCAAGCTGAATGTTAAAACAAAGGAGACCTGGGTATGGCAGGAGCCAGATTCGTACCCATCGGAGCCTATCTTCGTTTCCCATCCAGATGCCCTGGAGGAAGATGATGGTAATCCCCATTTTATTTCAGTCTGTCAATGGCATTGTGATTTGGAAAGCTTGTGTCAGCCATCCCTGGGGCTGGCTGTTGCCAGACCAAGATGTGTCTTGATCTCACACCAGTGGGAAGTTTCTGAGGGGAATGTGGGATAGTTAAGATGGAATGAAAACAGAGGAGGAGAAAGACCTCTAGGTGTAGACGATGTGTTGGCCTCATTTTCTAGCATTTTTTTCCATGAGGAACTGCAATATTTAAAGAATTCCAGGCAGCAGAACTTTGTTAAATGTAAAGCTCTCTTAAATTAAGCGTGCTTTCAAGCGCTGCCCCATCCTCCTCATGCAGGAGTGGAATAAGTTCAGGCTTTGTCACTCAAGGACGTGCACTTGTATTCACGCCGGGCTCTGCACACTCCTTTACATATCCCCCAGCTCATGTCTATTTGTGAAGGTGAGCAGCAGCACTCAACCTGAAAAAGTGTCCGCTTATTCCCCAAATTCCCCCTCTTCAAACAGGATTATCTGAGGCTGGAAGAACTACTGGCTCTGCTTTTTCTCATTTATACAGAACCAAATTCCATACTACCCATCAAGATGAAAAGGGTTTAACCTAGTTCTTAAAAGCTTTCCTTAACTGAAGTAGACAATGTGCATTTTAGGAATACACTTCCTGGGAGTTAGGCCCCTGCTTGACTCTTCACGAGCCAAGTTAACAGCAGACTCTGTGCTCACGTTTGTTACCTTCCTCAAGGCTGTGTCAGATGGTCTCTCAGACTCTGGTGTATGGTTGTTCCTGTGTTCTGCAACGACTGACCCAAAGGGTACACAAATGAACAAAACAACCTAAGAGCTAGGACATCCCATCCGTTCCACTCAGGGATGACAGGATCCAGAAATGGGTGTCCTGTTGCGTTAAACCTCAGGAGCAGGATTAGAAAGTAATTTATCAAGTAATTCATAGTGTTGAAAAAATTAAAGGACAACTTTGAGAGATATTCCAGTATCCAGTTTGTCATCATCCCCTGTGATAGCTTCTCATAATTCCTTTTCACAATAAAAACACTTTTCAGTTTTAAAAGAAACTCTATAGGAATTACTGTGCTACTGCACCCCAGGCTGACAAGAACCCAAAACAGTCTGAGAGTCATAGAACCATTAGGTTAGAAAAGGCCTTTGAGAACATCATCTCCAACCATATCTGTCCACTACTAAATCATGTCTCCATGCCTTTTAAACACCTCCAAGGATGTGACTCAACTACCCCCCTCGGCAGCCTGTGCCAGTGCTTGATAACCCTGCCTGTGAAGAAATTTTTCCTAATGTCCAATCTAAACTTCCCCTGATGCAGCTTAAGGCCATTCCCTCTTGTCCTATAACCTGTCACTTGAGAGAAGAGACCAACACCCACCTCTGTGCAACCTCCTTTTAGGTCGGTGGAGAGAGCAATAAGGTCTCCCCACTGGAAAAACAATTTCAGTCTCAGAACTGACGTTCACGCAATAACTGCAGGATTGACTGTGTCCTTTGTGCGAGTAGCTGCTCTTCCCGTGACTGGCCCATGGGAAGGGAGTGGGAAGCAGGGACAGACTCGTTGCTTTTCTCACCTACAGGGGTTGTGCTGAGCATCGTCATCAGCCCGGGGGCAGGGCCGAAGCCTGCTTACCTCCTGATCCTCAATGCCAAAGACATGAGCGAGGTTGCCAGGGCTGAAGTGGAGGTGAACATTCCTGTGACTTTCCATGGACTCTTCAAAAGAGCGTGACTGCTGCCTGCAACACGTTGCATTAGGCTTCTTCCAGCTCTGAAGAGGTGCAGCCTCCGTTTACAAGCACTCGAATGACCTGAATTTCTTCAACATCACTTTTGTTTGTATGGTCACATCATATCAATTGAGCATTTCAGTTTTATTGATGATTCTTCAAAATACTTAAGCAGGTATTTTCAAATGTATCCTTTTGCGTAATTTCCAGACGTACTGTTAAAAAGCAAGAAGTTGAGGGGGGAGGTTTTTTCTACAAAATTAAACTTTTGCCACTGTGGCAGTGACAGATGCATGAAATGACAGGGTGTAACCTGCACACGGTAACAGTATGTAGAACAGCCCCTACTCTGTTCTGTGCTTTGAGAAAAGGTAATTTTTAGCCTATGCTGATTTAAATCCTCTCCTGGTCCCCCTTAGAGCAATCCAAGTGGAGCCTTCCCCTAGATGCTTTGTGAACCCAAAGCGGCAGCCCAAGGCTGGGTGGCAGGAAGCATTTTGTCAGTTACAAAGGTGGAAAACTGCACACACTAGCTTCTGTGTTTACTCTTTCCCATTTCTTTTGTCAAAGTGCAGTTTCTTGAGTTCTGGATTTCATGCTAACTCAGGAATATGAAAAAAAAAAAAAATCAAACAACAGTTACCCCTTGGGATGAATTTGCTCCCTTGGAGCACTACAGACTTTCAGCTTTGTCCTTCCTTTTCACAAAATGAATTTTCAACTAATGTAGTACGAGGCTGCAGTTCAAAATACAAACTTGTTGCTAATAGAATTAAACTCCTGCGTACTTGTTTGTCTGTGATGGTTTCATATTTTTATTAATGGTATCAAAGAATTAGAAAGTCATTTACACTTCAGATTTGCATAGTACATGGTGCAAACTTTTTAACAGGCTGATTGTTTGCGAATGGTTGCAGTTACATCCTAATGATAGGATACGGACGTGGAGAGATGATCTGATACTTCTGCTGCTCTGTAACCTCTAAGCACTGTGCAATTACCTAATTAAAAACAAAAAAGGAATAGAAGCAATAAGACTCTAAACCAGAAAATGAGTAAACCTTACCAGCTCTGCACTAATTCAGTAATGCATTTGTTTGTTCTCTTTTTGTATCAATGAACACTTAAGAAGAACAGTTGTTGGCTCCATTGTTAGGGGAAAGATGCATTACAGCCATGTACTGGGGCAGGGGCAATGTGAAAGAAGCATCCTCAGGATCCCAAAGTTTATGCCTAGCAAACAGAGACCACTCAACCATTTTAAAGTCACTGTAGTAACAAGAGAATTACTTTTGGAGCACTGGGAAGCTGTTTTGCTGTAAAACTCCACTGCAAATATGTTATGTGATAATTAATTTTTGTTATTACCTAGCTACACTTCTAAGATTCCAAATTGTTCATCAAAAGTTAGCAGAACATCTTCCTCTTCCATATCCATCTTTTTCTAAGAAGTCCTCTTTCTTGGTGTCTTGCAACAACAGGGACTGAAAATACCTGGTTTTGGTCTTTAAAAACAAGATAGTTCTCTATATTCCACTGCTGTTGGAGCACACAGTCTTTTAAAAGTCTATCTTAAACGTGCACATTAAGGATCTGAATGAGCACGTACTGTCAGTTCAAAGCTAAACATAAACTCCTTCTATCAGCATGAACTGGGATAAAGTAGTACAATAATGGAAAAAAACAGCTAAGCATGCAAACATGAAATGAAGTGTGCTGGTAAAAGTTACCCAAGAGGAACAATGACTTATTTCAGCTATCTGGTATTTTCTTTTTATGCTCCTAATGAGGCAGTCTTGGGGCTCTGGTATTAGAAGGTACTTCTTGGTGCTCTCCCATAAACTCCACAGAATATATTTAACACCTACATAGTACCATAAATGTGTACCATATTTAACAGGATTAACTGATAGCAGCCTCTATTTGTGATCTTTAAGTAGACAGCTTCAGAAGTGGAACATTTTAAGTATTGCTAATAAATAGTTACAAAGACATATAGAACAAAGGCAGCAGCTTTCAGAAAGAATCTAACAGTGTCTGTCTGCCAACTTAAAGAATAAATAAAAAGGACAGAGAGGGGCGCATCCCAAATCATAGAATCACCAGGTTGGAAGAGACCCACCGGATCACCGAGTCCAACCATTCCTATCAAACATTAAACCATGCCACTCAGTGCCTTGTCCATCCATGCCTTAAACCCCTCAAGGAAGGTGATTGTAAGCAGAAAATGACAAGCAGGAAGAGAAAGTAGGAAAAAAAATGTCCTAGGACAAAAGAATGGAAATGACCTGAAGGGTGAAGAGTCTGAACTTAAGATTGAAGCTACATATAATTATGCAAGACCAGAAAAGAAAGGATTCTGATAGAGAATCAAGTGGTAAAGATAATTAAAAGGTTCAGTAAGGAAAGGTTGTAGTCAAGAAACCAGAAGGTAAGCAGAATTCAACAGAAACTTTTAGGATAAACTAAGGGGGAAAAGAAAAGATGAGAACTGCAAAGCTCAAAGCCACAGAAAGCAGAGTGAGAAGTGGGAGAGCTGGCTCTGGAATCAGCATGCTCCCTGACCTTCAGCAAGTCATTTCCTTGTGCATTTGCTACAAAATCCTATTCAGATCCAAGGATAAAATGTACTGTAAAGAACATATGCAAAAAAAAAACCCCTACCTTTCTAGTATTCTGAGGCAGAATTATACCATCATCCCAGAGCCTAGCAGAGGAGTAAAATGCACTGCTTTCTTCCTCGAGCCTGGAGAATACAAAACATTAATTAAAATTCAATAAAACCACCAGGCCAGTAAAACAAAATCATAGATGAAAAACTCATATACTTGATCTCAAGTGAATGTGCAGATCTACTGTTAAAATTAATTTGGATCCATCAAACAATACACAACAGATCTGATCACTCTGCAGTACGGACCATCCTCCACACTTATCAGATCACCATTGTTTAATATACAGCAAAATATCTTGATTTGGGGTTGTACGGTTTCAGGGCTAGATAGTGTTTTTTAGTTTTGTTTTTTAAGTCAAATAGTTGTGTTTCCTTGGGAAGATCCTAAGAATAGACATGGAACTACATGGGAATCTTAAATATTTTTCATTAGATTCAGGTTTGCTTTAGTTGTTTGGGGTGTGCTGATCTGCAAGATGAACAAAAGTAGGTAATTTAATTATTTAAATCCCAGTGTAACCACAAGGGTTTATATTTCATGTCCTTACTTTTCTTTCAGATGTTTTAGCTCTGATTCATCTCCTGTACAGTCACTGTCCCCAGCTTGTGGGACTGCGGAGAAATGTCTTGAATCCACAAGAGCAACTCTTGCATTAGGCCACAGGAACAAAAAGTTTGGACTGAATGATCTGCCGCACTACAAAAAAAAATGCATAGTACAAACTCATTGAAATTAATCATAAAACTACAGCTGTAGGATGACAGAATCAAGATCAAGGCAGAATGTAATACAGTCTAATTTGTAAAGCATCGGTGATATAGCTCCAGTACCAGTACAGACACACTGCAGTAGCAACCATCGCAATCCCCACTGCCTTCAGTACTGCTGTTTTATGATTTCATTTTTCCTAAAGCGTTTAACCCATCTGTGATTCTACGCAAGAAAAAAGCCCTATTGCCCTTACTGGAAGCACAACCAGCATGCATACATAGTAACCCAACTAAAGGAGACGGGTTCCTTGGTCACTGAAAGCGAATAGCGTGTGCTGGGAAAGAGGCAGGACTGGCTCCCAAGTAAGGACATTTTCAGATAACCTGTTTTTTGAGAATTGACTTTAGATTCTTAGATGCAGAACAGATTTTCTGTGATCACATTTTGTATTGCATTTCTCACTGTAGCAGTTAAAATAGCAAATCGAGCAAAATGTCTGTAACAACAGCTGACATGAAGTGCTAAAAAATCCTGGTAAGGTGTAAAAAGCCCACTATCAAACCCATTAACATTTATGCTACCCATACCATAGCATAACTCTCGCTCCCGTAACAGCCACCGATTACAATGGTGATTTTGGGAACAGCAGCACAAGCAACAGCAGCCATCATGGAGGCCTGGGCTTTTAACTGGTTGGAGTGAGACTCTGCCTGAAATGAAAATAAAGGTTTTATATCATAGAATCATAAAGATTGTAAAAAAACCTCTAAGATCATCAGCCCAATGTCACTGCGTCAACTAAACCATGTTCCATGGTTTACAAAAAATAATTTTCCTAACAACAATTTTCAACTTGTAATCTCAAAACAAGAACTAGGAATTAATTGAATTAAGCATAGTGAACTAAAAATGCCGTACCTGTGAGATGCTTGTTGGCATTGCTGTATGTGGAGCAGTATTTTGGAAAAAGAGGATGGGAATGCTCCGCTGACTACACAGCTGTACAAAATGGCTGCCTTTGAGAGAAGCATCATGAGACAGCTCCCCGTTGTTGGCCACTACCCCCACCAAGTGCCTAAAAACCAGACACATGAGTATTTTTCACCTTTGAACCTCAGAAATCCTGAAACTGTAGCTCATAATGTTCTGAAGGAAGGAAACGTAAATATTCGTGCACACACACAGGTCTGCCCTTTTACAGGAAATTCAGAATGTAAAAGGATGCACTTGTGTCCTCTAATTCAAGGACCCTCACATGCCTAACGAACAAGAAGTCTTACATGATTCCTGATATGTTCACATTAATGTGGATTAATGCCCAGAGGGCAGGTAAGACTTTAGATGACCAGTCAGAGTTTACGCTGCAAGACAACATGCAAGGTGCCAGAACTCTGGGCTCTAAGATTCCTATAACAAACAACATAACAGTCAATCTGAAAAGTATATATCTTACTACCTTTTTTTTTTCCTAACATGATTTCACTGCAATGCTGTATGCTTCAAGAACGTGTTAATAATACAATCTGATCTGAATTGTGCAAAGTTTCATTGTATGGGTATTATTCCATCTCCATCATACGGAAGAAGGGACGATAGCTTTCAACTCCGTTTGGAAAGAAACACTTCCAAAGATGCTGTTTCTTATTTCTTAAGGAATCTGATGAGACTTCACTATCCCAATTGCCTAGCTAATAACTTTTGTGAACGATCAATCATTTCACAAAGTCATGAAAACCACTCATTTATAATGACACTCTGCTGCTATTGCCCTGAGACATGATGAATTCAGAGCTCAGAGACAGAAGATCAGACCTTCCAGAAGTATTTCATTACCAATTCTTAAATGATTCAGAACTTCATAAACTTTGGTACTGAAATGCCATAAAACCTGATGTTGATATGAAAGCTATTTAGACAAATATGTCCCTGCTCTTTGATTGTGAAATGTTACAGCCCTTACCCTTCCACATGGCCAAATCCTGTTACTAATGTTGTTCCATAATTAGCCTTGAATTCCTGGAATCTGCTTCCATCCATCAGACGGCTCAGAATCTGCAAAGAAATACAGTCTTTACTACAGACATTTAAGTGAAAATTAAGATAGTTCTGCTAAAAGACATGCTCTGTTCAAGTAGTAGGGAGACCTATGTTATGCCAGAAGTCAACTTAGAAGAGCATAGAAGGTCCTTCTATGTGTTACACTCCACTAAATCCTCAGTGCTTTCATGAGGCATTTAAGTGACAGGACAGCGTCTTAACTGTTTGGAGATGGAGGAAGCAGGGGGAGGGGAAAACGGGACACTTAAAGGAGTTCACTTCCTCAAGACAGTACAGGACATACTGACATAAGAGCAGATGGGGATCAGACAGCATAGTCTGTAACTATCTCTACCAGGTTTTCAGCTTTAATATCTTCTATAATTCTACAGAACTGTTGCCATTCTGCCTTGTTGCAGCCTCAAGGGAGTCTGGAAACTGATTAGGCGTTAATATAGAACCGTTCGGGTACTTTGAGATTATCCAAGAGAGAACAACCTGTTGCCCGTAATCTGGAGTTGCTCAATTCACGCAAGGCAGAGTGAAAGGAAAAAGGAATGCAGTATCTGTCACCTTACCAGTTTTACAGGAAGGCTACAGCTATAATCTTGTGGTGCCAGTCCCAAGAGTTCATCAGGACTATACAGAGGGCTGTCGTACTCCATGGCCTTCTCTGGCAACGGATCATAATTTAATGTTGAGATAACATTTTGAATATATTCATAGGCTTCCTTTTCTGAAGATGCAAAATGGTCACAACAGCCACTGACTCTAGGAGAGAAAGCAACATTAATTAGTACTGAATTAATGACACATGAATTCTGATAGAAAAAACAAACTAAAGCAAAAGCCTTAACCTGTATGATGACTCCCCAAACTCCCTGAAAATATGATGTGATACTGTTCTTGTATGAATGAGCTGAAAGCAGTAAGTCAGTGGAATTTCTTTGCGATCCAAGCCCAAAACAAATTCACGGTAAGTAATTCCTCCCTATGACTTTTGTGCCTATTATAGAAACACCACTGAATTTATTTTCATGATGACACTGTTGCAAACAATATAATAAAGGGAAAAAACCTCTTCAAATTATTTGAAAATACGCACCTCCAGCCCAGATATAAAGACAGGAACTTGTTATATGTAACCCAGTTAGCTGAGTGTCACAGTAGAGTTTGTTTTTGTAAGAAAAGTGTGGAATCTGGTTACAATACATGCAGCAAAGAATGCCAAGAACAGAGAAGCAAGGCCACCCTTTTCCCCTAGTTAGAAGGGAATAACTATTTGACAATTGCAGAAATTCCTGACACAGAAAAACAGCATTAAAGAAATGGTTCAATAGCTACTAACGGATTTAATTTTTGATTGCTCATCTTCTGCTACGAAGCCCTCACTAACAGCAGCAGTGGCAGGCAGGCTCTCCATTTTTCTTCTTTGCTTTAGGTGCTTTAACAAGCATTCAGATCCTTCTCTGCAGTGAGTGAGCCTAATGTTTTCAGAAGCAAGCAAATGGAAAGAAGCCTTACAACCTCTCTACTCATTAGGGAAAAAAAGGATTTCTTATATATTTTCCCCATCATCACAGTATTTGAACATGCACAAATATTCTTCTTATGTAAGTACTCTGAAAATGTTTGCATTAGAAAAAGAAGTAATACTATCCCTCTTCAAAAGCTGGTCCCCTTCTGAGGCACAGAGCAATTGATTTGTCTGGAGTTCTTCAGAAAGTATGTGGAAAAATGGGGAATCAAAACCAGGTTTGTCCAATCCCACCTTCACCTCGTAACATCACTTAATTTTACTTCCATTTGTCTGATCTAACAAAAATCCCATACCTGAGCAGGAAAGCAAACTGTAATAATTGGTTCTGCTTCTGGCCCTGATCCTGACTTCTGTAGTTACGTGAGATTTCTATCAGAAAGAGCGTGTGTGGACACTTATACACACACTGGGGAAGCGGAGAGTTCCTGTGAGCATCAGTAAAGCTGAAATTACAAAGCCATGTTACTTTTTTCATTTCTAAGGGTTAAACCTAGCCCCATGACACTCCCACATATATAACTGAGTGCCACTGGCCTTTGTAATAGTGCATGTATCATTCCTACTGGGTTTTTTTCACTGCATGTTTTTTCAGTCCTTGAGGACCCTACTGAATCCTGTCACTGAAGTATCTTCGGACACGTTATTTTAAGATAAAATGACAGCTTCTTTAAAGCTAAGTATGCTGAATTCTCTCCTACTTTTGAGACTTCTTTCACATACTCAGAGTGAAGTTTAGCTCCTCCTAGGTCCTCGGCAGAGACATACTCTCCTGTAGCAGCTTTCACCAGAGGTGGACCAGCAAGGAAGAGAGTACCAATTTTATCTACAATCGAAGTTTCTTCTGACATGGTTGGTATGTAGGCACCTCCAGCCACACAGGACCCGCACACCACTGCCAGCTGAAGGACACAGAAACAAAACAAACCAAGATGTTAGGGAGGAGAGAATGGAAAGGCAAAACGATGATGTTCATTTCAGAAATGCTCAAGACACTATATCACAGCTTAGGAAACAATAAGCTGGAGATATAAATGCCAGCAGGAACAACAATGCTGGTTTTGAGAGTTCAATGTTTACTCTGAAATAACCTAGTGATTTGATGCTTCTCAATCCCCATCAGTTAGTAAGCACTTAGAAGATCCTTAAGGCTGAAGTATTTTGTTACGTAATGTACTATTTGAAACTCTCTTCCCACAAATAAAAAGGTGAGCTTTAGGATTTTGGGGGTTTTTGCATGTTTAGGAGCTGTTTCTAGAATCTGTACTAGAACAAAACTTTTTCCAGAACTCTATTATAGATACATACAGTACGCTTACTTGCACTCCAAACGACACTGTACCTGAGGGATTCCCATGGCAGACATTATTGCTTGATTGTAGAAAAGTCTGCCACCGTGTGACTTGTCAGGAAATATCTCTGACTGACAGCACAGAGAAAAGGCAAAGTGAGTTTCAATATTAACTACAAAAGCCAACGCTTCTCTTCACTTCATTCTTTCACAAACACATTGTAACCAACTCTGGGAAAGTCACCACTAACAATCACACTTGATGCTTTATAGACAGCATTCACTATGGAACTTATTCCCCTTACACATTGTGCAACTCCACAAAAATGCCCATGTGTTTCAAAATCAGGGTTAAGTTTCATAATTCTTTGTTACACAATTTATTCTACACAAACTGAGATTGTAAACAGGGAGAAGGGGAAGCTCACATTCACACTTTACCTGTCAAATAACTTCAGCACAGTTTCCCTTTTTACATAGCTTTTGATACAATTCCTTAAGTCAGGTGAGAACCTTTTCTATGCATTTGCTGTCAGTGCAGAAGGAACTACTGTAGTTTCTGCAATAACATGACCTCTGCACCTCTGCACATTGCAAAGCAACCTGTATAAATTCTCCTTTTACAGTAAGGATTTAAAAAAGAACATTTTTTTAAAGGCCATGGAGGTTACTACATCACTTTCACAAATACAATAAAATACAGAGTAATTTGACAGATTTTTCTAAGTTTAAAATAAAGATATGAAATCATCTCAGCACACTGTGGTACACCCACACTTGGTCAGCTTTGTCCCCATACTGATATTCAAGTTACTAAACTTCAATTAGCTGCTAGATGCAGGATGAGCTGAAGTGACCACCACTGTTACAGACCTTCAGATAATCACAGAATCCCACAGAATCACAGAATAACCAGGTTGGAAGAGACCCACTGGATCGTCGAGTCCAACCATTCCCACCAATCCCTAAATCATGCCCCTAAGCACCTCATCCACCCTCACCTTAAACACCTCCAGGGACGGTGACTCAACCACCTCCCTGGGCAGCCTGTTCCAGTGCCTAACCACCCTCTCCGTGAAGATTCCTAATCTCAAGCCTAAATCTCCCCTGGTGGAGCTTGAGGCCATTCCCTCTCGTCCTGTCCCCTGTCACTTGGGAGAAGAGGCCAGCTCCCTCCTCTCCACAACCTCCCTTCAGGTAGTTGTAGAGAGTAATAAGGTCTCCCCTCAGCCTCCTCTTCTCCAGGCTAAACACCCCCAGCTCTCTCAGTCGCTCCTCAAAAGGCCTGTTCTCCAGCCCCTTCACCAGCTTTGTTGCTCTTCTCTGGACTCGCTCCAGAGCCTCAACATCCCTCTTGTGGTGAGTGGCCCAGGACTGAACACAGGATTCGAGGTGCGGTCTCACCAGTGCCGAGTACAGAGGGAGAAGAACCTCCCTGGACCTGCTGGTCACGCCGTTTCTCATACAAGCCAAGATGCCATTGGCCTTCTTGGGCACCTGGGCCACTGCTGGCTCATGTTCAGTCGCTGTCAACCAACACCCCCAGGTCCTTCTCCTCCTGGCAGCTTTCCAGCCAGGTTTCTCCTAGTTTGTACCTCTGCTTAGGGTTGTTGTGCCCCAAGTGCAGGACCCGGTATTTGGCCTTGTTAAACCTCATGCCGTTGGTCTCAGCCCAGCAATCTCCTGGACTCTGATTTGTGGACAAAACGCAATTTAAGTACAACAGACAATAAAAGTCAGCCAGCTTAGACAAGAAAACAGTAATCTGAGGTTTATTGCTAAAAATTAATATGATGAAGATAAACATAGGCATTTTCTCCTGTGAGGTGGTTCAGGTATTACCTGTAGTGGTAGGAATGCTCCCCCACTGTCAACAAGGTACACTGTTACCAGCCTGTTCTGCATGGCTATTTCTTGAGCTCTCAATTGTTTCTTCACTCCAATTGGATACATAGTTCCTCCTTTCACAGTTGCATCAGGTGCCACCACCATACACCAGATCCCACAGATTTTGCCAATTCCTGTAATATGTACCACAGATATTTATCAGGGCTCTCCAGAACAACATAGACAAAGCAAGGGGGGCAAATTACAGCTAGGATGTTCTTTTGGTAACACTACATCAAGAAGCTGTAAATTAAGTTGCAAACACCACACAGGGAAGCAATTCATAGCACTCCCCTGGAATAACAAGCTGAAAGCCAATAACATTTTTTTAAAAATCTAAATGACTGAAGACAGAACATGAAATCAACTACTTGCTCCTGCTGACAATATAAGAGAAAATACATAGTCTGACTGCCAACTCTTGAGATAACAGGAAAGGCAATTGAAAATTATCTGTATAAAACTAAAAAATGTAACAATCTGTGACAAAAGATAGCATTTCCTACTCTATTCTTCTAGTTACTTTTTAAACTGGAACCCTTCTTCACAATGCAATGAGAACGCTTACCAATTTGAAAAATATTACAAAATAAATGTCACGGTTCTTGTGTCTCTCAGTACTTGGTCCTCTTTCCCTTAACACATAATGGCTTATTTGATATATCACCCAACATTTTTTGAGACAAAATCAGTAATTGGTAAGTAGAATAAATTACTAAATCTAGCAGAAATTTAAGTTTTTTTTTTCTTTAAAGGTTTCTCCAAGGCTCCCAACAAAAATCACAGAAGAATAATATGGCAGTGGCTGAACTCTTCCATGCTGAGAGGGTGCTACTAGACAAAGGTGATGTTTACATTTCATAAGAAAATGAGTTCTTAAAAGATATTAAAATAGTCCCTAAATATTATTACATGCATCCCTTTCCCAGCAAGAACAAACACCTTGCCTTCAATGAGCAAGGCTGGTCACTCTGGGGAGGTGTGCAGCACAGACAATACAACTAATGCAAGCTGCCTATCATCACTTACTCACCACTGTGTCCAAACAGCATCTCTTAATTTATATAAAGGACCATATTGGTTCAAAACTCTTCTTCCTTCTGTCTTCAACATGGGCTGCTCAAATCAACACCCTCAACCCACACCCATCTTTAGATCGAATGGCAATCACATTTAAAGCTATAAGCAATGACACAAATGAAGTTCTTCAACTTCCCACAACACTTCATCTTACATTTGCTAGCCATTACCAGTGAAGCACCCAGCAGCAGGGACATCGCCATATGGCATATCGAGGCCTGCCAAGGGAGACAGCTCAAGGAAAGACTCATCATCAAGTAGCAACTTCAGGCGTTCACGAACAAACAGCTTCTTGTTTCTCTGAGTATGACGTAAGATGGCTTTTTCTCCCCCTCCTTTACTGACCATCTCTAGCAATTCTGTATATCTGATTTAAGAAAGGAAGTTTCAGTTAATGAAACCCACCTTCACCTACAAGATATCCCCTAGAAGACTGAACACAGTACTGAAATGTATAGCACAGTTTTCAGATAAATGGTATGAGAATGAAGATTAATTCACATTTTCAGATTATTGTTTCTCACAAATTGTAATAAAGCCCAAGGTATATTATTTAAAGCAAGCATTTTAGTTTCATTATTCAAAAAATTGTCTAATAAAGACACCAAAGAGTGAAACTAATACTTTATCTGTAGTTTATGCTCATAGATAGTAAACATTATTAAACCCTGTTATTAAAACATTACTAAACCCTATTATTAAATCATCATTAACCTCCCCTAGGTGTTGCCCACACACATCCAACACACAGTATTTCATAGAACATGATCATATCTGATCTCTGCCAGCAACCTTGTGAGCAGAGTACTGACAAGGGGCCGTTCACTAGCAGCCAAAGCTAGCTTTGAGATACTGCCCTACAATATTAGCCTATGAACCTGCAGCTATTAATAAGGCTACCATAATTTGCTCGTCCTACTTCAGCATGGACTTTATGTTCTTCCATGTTCCAACTGCTTTAGGGAAGAATCCAGTCAAGGGCTCCCTCTTTCATTTCTCCCCAACAAGTCTTTCTGGTAAAAATCAGTAACTGGTAAGTAGAATAAATTACTACACTTAGAGGCAATGCACACTCTACAGATATACTTTAGAAGTAGCAAACACAGCAACGTTATTAGAATCATCAAGAAAGAAAGTGATTACCAAATGTTATCATCGAGGCAGCATCAAGTACTGATAAAGAACTGAATAAGCTGCAAACAAACACAGTATCTCGAATAATTTGGTCTGAAATAAACCACATTCCTAATTTATTTCAAATAAAACATTTTTCACCAAGATACATCAACTTTAACTAAGAATACTGTTTGACATAACTATTTACGCACCACTCTGCAGAAGACTCCATTATCTTATAGTGTATTCCTGCAGACTGTAGAGATTGAAAAACCTCAGGTGCAAAAAAGCCAAGGATCCTAAATAATGTTGTAAATGCCACCACAGGAGGGCACAGTGTGTTTTCCATAGGTTTGCTTCCAGCTCGTTTTTTTCTCTGAACAAAGGCGTCTGAATTTTTGCCATCTGATCTTTAAGGGCAAACACATAAAATGTGTTTTCCTGCTTTTCTCAGTTACTCACAGTTGATTGCAATAACTGTCTCCTGCTTTTTGAGAAGGGCTTGGTAAATGCAGGCATCACCATCTATGTCTTTTCGTTAAACATCAAACACAGCATAGATTTTATGGAGGTCTAGAAAAAATACTTCTTGGCAACGTATGCAAACCAGTATCACATGGCACTGGTTCAAATGCAGGCTGCTGATTGAAGCATTTCAGGCAACTCATTTGGGATGCTGATATTTTTAAGTGCAGATCTTTGTAATATTCAGTCTGGGGAGTAGCTGCCCAGGAAGAAAGCAGCTAGGGAATTAATGTAAGATTCAACATAGTTGGGTAAGTAAAACAATGTTTTTGGTGAGGCAGTGGAACAGATTGCCCAGAGCAGTTGTGGATGCCCCAACCTTGGAGGTGTTCAGGGCCAGGTTGGATGGGGCTTTGAGCAACCTCATCCAGTGGAATCAAGGGTTCGCTAGTTTGCAAAAGACCTTTGAAATCACCAAGCCCAACTGTACCTGTCCACCACTAAATTATATCCCTAAGCACTTAATTTACTTGTCTTAAATACTTCCAAAGATGGTGACTCAATGACCTCTTTGGGCAGCCTGCTCTAGTGCTTGATAACCCTTTCAGTGAAGAAGTTTTTCCTAGTGTCCAATCTGAATCCCTCCTGGCGCAACTTGAGGCCATTCCCCTTTATCCTAATGGAAGTCATCCCTGCCCATGCTAGGGGGGTTGGAACTGGGTGATCTTTAATGCCCCTTCCAAATCAAACTATTCTATGATTCTAAGATTCTGTGATTCTAAGAGATGCCCAACACCAGGCAGAAATAAATGCACTAGTAGCATTCAATTCCAGATAATCTTCAAGGTCCCTTCCAACCCAACCCATGTTGTGATTCTTTTATAATCTCTGGACTGTTGAATTAGTGTGCTTCCTTTGTTAAAGTTACTAAAAGTGCCCATCAGCAACTCTTGCAGGGTAGCAACATTAGAACACCAGAGTTATAGAATCATAGAATGGTTTAGGGCTGAAAGGGACCTTAAAGATCATCTAGTTCCAAGCCCTCTGCCATGGGCAGAGACACCTCCCATTGGATCAGATTGCTCACAGCCTCATCCAACCTGGCCTCGAATGCCTCCAGGGATGAAGCACTCACAGCTTCCCTGGGCAACCTGTGCCAGCACCTCACCATCTCCACTGTAAAAATGTCTTCCTAGTATCTAATCTGAATCTCCCTTCTTTCAGCTAAGAACCATTACCCCTCATCCTATCCCTGCAAACCCCAATAAAGAGCCCCTTCCCAGCTTTCCTGGTGACCCTTTAAGTACTGGAAGGTCGCTGTAAGGTCTCCCTGGAGCCTTCTCTTCTCCAGGCTGAACAACCCCAACTCTCTCAGCCTGTCCTTCTACAGGAGGTGCTCCAGCCCTTTGGCCATCCCGTCATCATCGGTGGCAGCGGTGTCACAGCACCAGAGCTGCCCAGGCGGTGGCTGCAGCCCCCAGCTAAGGGCAGAGTTACTGCCACCCCAGAAGCAGCGTGGTGGAAAGCACCGACAAGCACATGCAGCAGCCACAGGTCAGTCCCAAATGGAGATGTAACAGCTTGCACGTCCTCAGACTGAAGAGTTTCTTCCAAATGTCTAGTCTAAATCATAGAATCATGGAATAATTTGGGTTGGAAGGGACTTTAAAGATCATCTAGCTCCAACCCCCCTGCCACGGGCAGGGACAATCCACCAGGCCAGGCTGCCCAAGGCCCCATCCAACCTGGCCTGGAACCCCTCCAGGGGTGGGGCAGCCACAGCTTCCCTGGGAACCTGTGCCAGCGCCTCACCGCTCTCATGGGGAAGGAATTCTTCCTTATGTCTAGTCTAAATCAGCCACTCTCAGTTTATACCCATTATGCCTAGGCCTATCACCACAAGCCTTTGTGAACAGTCCCTCCCCAGCTTTCCTGTAGCCCCTTTCAGGCACTGGAAGGTCACCGTAAGGTCTCCCTGGAGCCTTCTCTTCTCCAGGCTGAACAGCCCCATCTCCCAGCCTGCCCTCGTACGGGAGGTGCTCCAGAGCCGCGGTCTGTACCTCCTGAGGGCCGCCTGGCTGTTGCTGAGGTTGTCCCGGAACAGCCGCTGCCGCTCGGGGGGGACGCGGCCCGGCAGCGCGGGGAAAAGGCGGCGCGGGGCGGCCCCGGGCCCGGAGCGCAGCCGGCCGAGCCCCCGCATGACGTCGGCCCCGGCCGGGACTCGGCCGCCCTCTACCCCGGGAGAGGCGGCACCGTGCCCCGCCCCGCCCCGCACGGGCACGGGAGACCGAAAACACCGCCCAGAAACGCTCTGGGGCTCGTTCTCCGGAGTTAGACGCGCCCTCTGTCAGGGCTGGGCAGCAGGAGGGGGCGATACAGACTAGAAGCCTGGCTGGAAAGCTGTCCGGAGGAGCAATTGCCTGGGGTGTTGGTTGACAGCGACTGAACATGAGCCAGCAGTGTGTCCAGGTGGCCAAGAAGGCCAGTGGCATCCTGGCCTGTATCAGAAACGGCGTGACCAGCAGGGCCAGGGAGGTTCTTCTCCCTCTGTACTCGGCACTGGTGAGACCGCACCTCGAATCCTGTGTTCAGTTCTGGGCCCCTCACCACAAGAAGGATTTTGTGGCTCTGGAGCGAGTCCAGAGAAGAGCAACAAAGCTGGTGAAGGGGCTGGAGAACAAAACTTACAAGAAGTGACTGAGAGAGCTGGGGGTGTTTAGCCTGGAGAAGAGGAGGCTGAGGGGAGACCTTATTACTCTCTACAGCTACCTGAAGGGAGGTTGTGGAGAGGAGGGAGCTGGCCTCTTCTCCCAAGTGACAGGGGACAGGACGAGAGGGAATGGCCTCAAGCTCTGCCAGGGGAGGTTCAGGCTGGACATTAGAAAAAAAAATTTCATGGAAAGGGTCATGAGGCTTTGGAACAGTCTGCCCAGGGAGGTGGTTGAGTCACCCTCCCTGGAGGTGTTTAAGGCACGGGTGGACGAGGTGCTGAGGGACATTGTTTAGCGTTTGATAGAGATGGTTGGACTCAATGATCCGTTGGGTCTCTTCCAACCTGGTGATTCTATGATTCTATGAATCCTGGGTGGCCAGACCAGAGCGGGGGGTGGGAAAATCCCTGGAAAGCCAGGATCAATTTCCCACTTACATGCATATGTATAAATTTCCCCAGAAATCTTATGCATGTTCTACTCCTTTCCAAGGTCTAATTACAATGTTATGAAAGTTACAAAACTCTTGGTGATTTGGAGCTGACTCCAGCTCTGCCTGACCTTGCCTTTGTGAGATTCCAAACAGACGCATCTGCTCAGCACAGAATCACAGAGTCACAGAATCAGTCACAGAGTCACAGAATCACAAAATCACTAGGTTGGAAAAGACCTCCAGGATCACCTAGTCCAACCCTCCCTGTCAACCACTAAACCACGTACCTCAACACCTCACCCACCTGTCTTTTAAATACCTCCAGGGATCACACTTATGTTATCATCTCTGGGAGAATTAATTGATAAGTTTTGCTGTGGCTGGCTTGTATGTTTAATTCCCTCATCATATAAATCTGCCTTGTAAGATGTAGCTGGTTTAAGTCAGGAGATAGCCTGAAGGGGGTCTTTAGACAGGGTTGGATGATCTAAAAAGAATGAACGTTCTTTCAGGATTTACACAGTTCTCTGACTAAAACTAATATATATACACCCACTACTTTTGTAAGATGTTATGCCTTTTTTAGAAGGGCATCTGATTCAGTGCTGAGTTTTAAAATAAAAATTTTATTGCCTTTGCTTCAAAGACTCTGTCCATTTCAATATTTTACCAATGAAGGAGTGTTTCTTGCATCTCCAAAGAATGAACAGTGGCTGGAAAAACACTCTTTAAAACAAAACCTGCTACCAAAGGGACATTCTGTCTAACTTTCAAAAAAATACAGTTACATAGATGAAACTTTACTTTAGCTTCAATCAAAAATGTTTCACTTTTTAGTATAGTAGTCACTTCTTGTATCACATACAGGATGACCACAAGATGTCTCATTCTCAACATCCTCCTTCTCTGCGGAACATCCCACGGCCTGCTGGGTGCTCCAGGGGGGTTGGAAGCCGTTTGGAGCAGGAAATACTCAGTCAAAATGCCTAGATGCTTTCTAATTAAGTTTATGTTTAAAATATTAAAAAGATTCTGATTTTCCCCCCACTTCAAACCTCATCCTGTTCCTGAGCTGCCTCAGTTTGCTATTGTCAGTTGTGGCATAACCTTCTAGAAATCACTGCTTGTTGCCTTTCAGCGACTTCATTAAAATGCGTTGCTGCCAGTGAGCTCTGTACCATACATATTAATAAGGCTTTGTAGCGATAATTAAGCAGTGACTAATATGTTGGTGAATGTAAGTATCCAGGATATGCAGGAGAAATAATTTTTAGGTAAATAAGTCATGTACATTATTAAAAAATCTTGGCAGTAGTGACATTTGTTGAGTTATACTAATGTAAAATAATATTTTTTTCCCCTTTAGAGTATGTAGGACTGTTTAGAATCATTGAATCATAAAATCGTTTAGGCTGGAAAAGATATCTAATATCATCAAGTCCAACCATCAGCCCAGCACCCATCAAGACATGTCCCAGAATGACAGCTACACAATTTTTAACACCTCCAGGGATGGTAACTCCACCATTTCCCTGGGCAGCCTGTGCCAGTGTTTCACTACACTTTCAGTAAAAATAATTTTCCCAGTATCCAGTGTAATCCTCCTCTGATGAAACTTGAGGCCATTTCTTCTCCTTGTTATCAAGAAACTCAGGTGGGTCTGTGGGAAGCAGCATCACTGCCCAGAGTGGCTTCAGCTGTCCCGGGATGTTCCAGAGTCTCACCTGCTGTCCTGAAGCCTGTGGCAGGCAGGTGAAGGTCTGTGTTGAACCGAGGGAGAGCCCAGGGAAGAGCAGGCAATGCTGCTCTTGCAGGCAAATGTAGTTCTCAAGGGCAACACAAACACTCTAAGGGAAGAAGAAGGCCATGCTAAATCTGGGGTGGGATGTCCGCACTTGTATAGAACCCCTTTATAAAAACAGAATAGCAGACCTGATTTGTACTTTCCTAAAGTGCTCATTAATTCTACACCAGCCAGAGTCAGGAAAATGGTGGATGTTTGTTATTGATAATGAAACTATTGAACAAAACCCCCCATCCAGACGCATGTGGTGGGTGCTGATGCTGCTGTCGAGAGGTCCTCAGTATAGCTCATGTATGATGTTAGCAGCCTGCTACGCCATTCAGGCTGGTTTGGGACATTCGTGATAATGCTTGTTGTTTAGTTCAGGTCACATCTCGTTCCTTCCATGGGGTAATCAGAGCTCTTCTCTCCTAACAGTTTGAGAAACTTGTAAAGAGCTGAAGATGACAGAAGACACTTTGCAGCTTTTTATAGATGGCTTGCATTTCCAGTGGGATTTCGTGTGAATTTTTATGCTCTCTGTGATGCAAGTGAAGGAAGGAGTGGTGACAGAAATTCCTGTAACACAGGAAAATGCATTTGAAGAGGTCTGAACTTCAAAGAGGTGTTGATGGCAGTGAAAACGCTGGGTGTTCAGCTTGCTGAAGAAGGAATTACTGATGGAAACACTTGAATGTGTATTTAAAGTGAGATTTGGTCTTCCCATTGTTTCTGTTTTGTTTTTTTTTAAGTTGACCCATATAACATTTCCCTGGATTCATAAGATTTTTTATTACTCTATTCTGTGAATGTATCGGAGGGACTACTGTTCAATTATAATTTTCATGCTTATTGTTTCATTTTCCATAATTAAGTGTTAGACTTTCATAAGATAATCTCTAAAATGCTAGCATTGCATCAAAATTTAATTTTATGTGATCTTAATTTGCAGATACATTTAAAAATATCTTTTGCAGTTAATGTATTGGCTTGTATTGTTTTGCAGGTTTTCCAGTAGATAGAATCTGCATTCAAAATCAGAATATGCTGTATGTAATACAGATTGCTTTCACTCAGACTTAAAAGGGGATTAAATGTTCTCATGACAGCTGAACACCGCTTGCTCAGAGTAAAGGAAAAAGCAGCACTCTTCATGGCATTTCAGCTTCCACATATATCTAAGTGAGTGTTTATCACAAAAAGAAGGCATTGGTCACCATTTTTTTCTGCTGGGAGGCAGACTGGGATAAATTACAAATCCTGTAATTAGGAGCCAATAGATTCTAATTGACTTATGTTAGTCCTCAAGCCGAAATCTAGCCTTTCTCTCTTGTCATGGCATGGAGCATCCTTTATTTAATGAATACTGAGGGGAAATGGAATGAGGTACAAAAAAGTAGCTCTTCTGAATTGATGCAGACTTGTGCAAGCATTTGAAGTTGTTATTTTAAGTGCTTATTTTAGTGACTTTCTGAGCTGAGTGTTTAGAATATATAGAGTAGCATTTAGGAAAAATGTTAATGTGGTTGCTTACTTTAACATGAGCTGCAGCTCTGCCAGCAAAGATGCCATTTAAGGAACACTAAAGCTTGGAGTGAAGTTTTTACCCAACTTTATTTAGAAACTTGCTGGAGTGCACCGGATGCCGGGGGAAACCAGAACACACTTCTTGGATTGTCAGACCAAAGGCAGGAAGGTTCCCACAGAGCTCTCCTCCTTATGTAGCTTCTGTTTCTTATTTAGATTTTGTTTTTTAATACCCAAGAGCTTTTAGTGGTGTTCTGACAGTTGTGGCCTGGCAATTTATCTAAATTAAAGCAGGTTTTGTTTGTTTACTTAAAACTGCTAACAGGCTCAGAGGTCCCACAGCATTTTTCAGGGATGACATTGTTCTAAAATAGATACAATTGATTCAAAACAAATTTGATGAAAAAGTAATTTTCTTTGCTCACTTGATATATTTGCATCTATACAAAAGGAACAGCTGATCCTTGGCAGGTATGCTGAACATAGTATCTAGAGTTTGATATGAAATGTTAAGAAGCTTATTTTAGTTGCTGGAAGGTGAAAGAAAACACAAGGAGTTAAATGAACTAGTTTAAAGATGTGAGACTAAATGCAGGAGAAGTTGGAAGCCTCACCTAATGTAAGTAAATGGAAGTTCCATTGAGCATATGTCAGATGAACGGCTGCTCCCATACTATTTACCATCTTCTTTTGAATGATCTGAGGTTTTATTAATGCCTACATAATGAGAGATGTGAAGAGCCACATATGCCTTCACAAACTATGTGAAAAATTGGGGAGGATCAGTAGAGTCATGGAAGTTTTCTTCACATTTGTTCATTACAGCTATATGAGACAGTAGCTGTATTACAGCACCAATAAAAAACACATATTAGCATCAAACTCTTATCCACAGTTATATCTCACAAAATTAAACACAGAGTCACAGTGGTTTTTAACTCCAGTTTACCCTTTCTGGACTCTCAGTCAGTCCTCAGGAGAAGCACATGAAAACTGCTTTGAATGAGTGAAGCTACTCTGTGGTCCAGGAGCACTTGCTGTGCTACTCCTGTCCCTTCACTGATGGTTTTCTGATGACAGATGCCATGAGATACCAACTACCAGCTCAGTGCCGTGAGATACCGGCCGCCACAGCTGTACAGAAAGGAGCGATTGATGAGCAGAGGGTCTAGGAGCTCTGGAGGGTTGACTCCCCACGTACTTTGACAGTGGTAGGACTAACCTCCTCTGTAGTCTCAGGAGAAAGGGGAATAGAAAGGAAGGTAGCCAGTGACAGGTGTATGGAAGTGCTTAGCTTTTTTAGCTTTTGAAGTAAGCCACCTCTCTGTTTCTCAGTCAGAGAAATGCCATCTCCTGTTGGTGGCATGTCCTGTGGAAAAGTGAGAGACTAAAGGATGAAGGTCTGTGGTTTGGGCTCAGAATTTCTGCAGCTGGGAGATATTAGACTTCATAATCTATCTTTCAAATGAGAAGATTGTTATGTAGGCCTATACGTGTGTTGGGAATACTTTAAAAAAGAAATTCCCAAAGGAGTGAATTACTATGCAACTCCCTTCCTACACTGATTCTCTCTGCCTCAGACTCTGCCTCTCTTCTAAAAGTATTGGGAGACCAAATTCCTGGAGAGATTAAAGGGGATGAGGGAGAGATATTAGAGTGACAGTCCAATCCACGGACATTGGATTTGGCATTTGTTTCTTGCCACAAAGAGCTTAAAAAACTGTGAATAATTACATAGTAATTACAATTGTGGGAACACAGCTTATTTGGAGAAGACAAGGAGTGTGTACACTTGCTTGCATTACTGAAAAATGTGAGTTTCTGATTTGTCTTACTCCTGCAAAATATGCACAGAATGAGAAGAGCAGAAATTATATTCTAGTTAAAGCATAATCTAATAGTGTGTACAATTCCCCACTGCAGGACCAGAGTCTGTCCTGAATTGCACTGATATGAGCTAAAGAGAACAGATTTGATTCTGAGAATCCCAGTAGCTGGTGGTGACACCCAAAACAGGAAAAAAAATTACTTTCATGGGTTGAAATGGCAGAACTGGCAAATAATTTATTGACTTCACCTGTACAGATATCTGAAATCACTGAATGTCTTCTGAAAAACTGTTTTACAGTTTCAGTATACAACAACTCTATGAAGATCTGTTGCTTCTCGGGTTTTAAAGGCATAATCAAAAGTCTTCTGAAGTCATCAGAAAGATTTTTAGTGGTTAGAAGAGATATAGATTCAGTTTCAGAGATAGGTTGCTTGCTGTTATATTATTCCAGGGAAGAGCTAATTGATTTATTCTCCTTTGCAAATGTTCAGTGATGAGTGATGACACCAAAGCCTCATGCCGTGTTCAACTGTTTAGAGTCCCTTGAACATGGTTTTATAAAGCCATTTCTATCTAGTAATTGGTAACTGGATGTGGTTAGGGTAGTTAGATAAACATACAGGGGAAGGGGATGAATCACTAAGAAAATATAATATTGATGCTGTAGGAACTGCTGTTACGTACAGCACATTTGTGGCAGATGTGACGTATTTGTTTTCTGTTGTCAGGAAAATGTTACTTGAAAGAAGAATTGAGTCTAAATATGTACTTATATGTAGGCGGATATCTGCATATCCACCACACCTTCTTTTTGCATACGTTGTCTCCATTTAGACACTCAACCTGGTTTTATCTTTTAACATACCCCGCTTCTTTTTACACACTCCCATAGAATTTGACTCCCTATTCCGAGGTCACACCAGAGAAGTTTCTGTTACTGTAAATGTCAGTGTAGATTCATCCTTAAAAGCCCCTAGAGTAAATGGTTTGCATTAATGTAAAGAGACATTTCTGCCAGTGAAACGGCATTATAGTTATTAGTGGAGCACGTTGGCAGTTTCTGTCAGCAATTTTTGCAA
Source organism: Clamator glandarius (assembly GCA_033459285.1). Taxonomy (NCBI): domain Eukaryota; kingdom Metazoa; phylum Chordata; class Aves; order Cuculiformes; family Cuculidae; genus Clamator; species Clamator glandarius. Next base: position 1,951,800 of record JAUNZM010000110.1, on the reverse strand, counting down.
CCATGTAACATAGAAAGGGGCAAAATACCATTTACTGTGATTTGCATGCCACATAAAGAGGACAGAGTGATATAGTACTAAAATCACAAAGAAGAGCCCTGCAAGTAGTTTTCTGTCCTCTCTTTTGTACTTTTCATGTTCTTGGTGGGTGCACTAAATCTGCTTGAAGAGTCTTGTGCTTCTGGTGGGTACTTGGGCCGGGGCTCCTCATTAGGTCAGGGGCTCCAGGTCAGCCTGATGCATCCTTCAGCAGATGTTGGGAGAGAAGAGGAACTGAGGCAGAAGTTTGATGCCAATGTTTGTATGCATCCAGGTAAAGAGTTTATTCATTCCTGTTTGCAGTGTTGAAGGTTTAACTATTTAAAAGGCCTAACTAGAAGACAAATCAGATGTTCGATCACCCTGTTGCAACTGAGATAAAAAGTGTGTGCATGTATGTATATAAGATATATGCATATGTGCTGAAATGAGTTCTTTGATCCCCTAGTGTTTATTTTATTTGTAATGAAAACTTTTGTTCAGAAATGTGGTTAACACCTTCCCTTCATGTACGTGCACCTAATTCATTATTTCCAGTTCATAGTTCCCAAATGCTTCATTCCACTCTGCCATGGCTGAGTCCTCAGTCCTTGGCAAAGCATGTTTTGAAATTATGGAAGTAATTTTTTGAAGACAAAAAACTCATGTCTGTGCTTTGAACTCTATGAAATTTGCTGTGATTTGTAGAGTATCTCTCCTTGAGTTTTGGTGCAAACTGAGCATTGAACAACAATACACAGAAAATTACATGAGCTATTGCCAGACAAGGTACTGCAGTGGTACCATAAAATCCTTCTCCAGTTACTGCTTTCCTGATCTACTTGGCACGAAATGTTATCTTGACTTCTACTTACTATTCTTCTTGCTGCTACTTGTCTTGTCAAGCATCAAATAACCAGTAACATGCGAATTCACATTTTGCAGTAGCAGAAGAACAGAGTGCATAAACAACAATGAGAAGCAGTGTGCTGCAAAGTCACTTTAGCATTTACATCTCTGGCAAGCACCAGGGCTGGAAAACCACAGTCTGTAAGAACCAAGGGACTATCACATCAAGTAGCTTCCATTGTTCCTGCTGGTAACCACCTATGTGAATATTTACAACTGAAATGGAAACATTAAAAAATAATAGTCATCACAGATCCTTTCATCTGAAGCTTACGTTTTGGTAAATCTTTGCAGCAAGTTCTGTTTTATTTTCATTCTGGAATTGTTTCATAATTGGTTTGAATGTAATCCCTTGCAATAGTATATAGCGGTACACTGGTTTGTTATAATTTTAGTTATTGATAATGTTTACCATAGTTTGGTGCACTATAAATTATATATCTGGTTCATGACATTCAGTATGAAACATAACGAACAACTAACAATGTCAGAAAAAAATGAAAAAGAAAAATCAGAGTCAAAACACCCTCTAAAGTATTAAGGTACCTTTTAAAAGATTGATGGAAGAGTTTTGAATTCTTCAGCCTCCTGTGGATTACCTGTACCGTACAGTACAGTGACTACTTGGATCATCTTCCCCCTGATATCCTTGACTTAATTGAGCTGTAGCGTGAGAAACATTTATTCAACAACTGCAGGAGCTGGCTCTGCGGGGCAGCTCTTCAGATGGGCTGAAAAGTGAGGACTGTAAGATTCTCTGAGATTGTGCAACACAGCCGTTAAAATACAGTTAGGGATAAGGCCTTCTTGAAACCTCGAAGTCATTGGATGAACCTTTTGATTCAAAATCTTTTTGAACTAGGGTCACCCATGGTTCTTTTGCAGCTCTCAGCCTCACTGTTGTACAAAAGAGACCTTCAGATTTCACCCATTTTGTCTGACAAGATCCCTTTTTTCAGTGTTCATCCTTCATGACCACAATTTGATCATTTAGGATGACAAAAACCACCTAACAGTGGGTTCTCAGTTCTAATAGAGTCATTTTTAGCTGGTATTGTTAGTGATAAAGTAAAAAAGGAACACAGACTTTCACATTGGAAGCAACCTGATACATTTAAGAAGCTTTTCTGGATAACTGGATGAGCATCGCTAAAGAAATGGAAGGAAATTTAAATTTTGTGCTAGCAAGATACTTTAATCCAATATTTATAGCAACACTGTAAAATCAAGACTGTCAGAGAAAGAGCTCTGTAGCTGGAAGTGGAAACCTGCTGGTTCCAGACCTGGCCTTGCTTTGTGACAGTAAACACATCACTTACTTAGGTTGTCGAGGTTTCCTCTGCTTTTGACACTGGGATGAGGAGTAACTATGAGTTAGAACAGTATTTGAAATTATGTATTTTCATTTCTTTCCTTGCTACAACATGATCACAAGTGATCTGCTGTGAATTTCTTCAGTGCAATATTCAGAACTGTGTTTCATATTTATAATTGGCCAAATAAACCCCATGCCCATTTCTGGTTTGCAATTATTTGTTATGTTTGTTATATTTTTTATATAAATGCAATATCGAAATATTTTCAGAGTTATTGTACTAAATTTTGAAAAATGCACAAAACAATAACAAGACTAAAGTAAAAAAATTACAAAGTCTTCTAGTATTTCCTGATTTATAAGTGACAGAGATAATCAGCTCTGTGTGAATCACACAGGTGGGAAAACTAGATCATCTGTCACATTTCCTTCCTCTGAATCTTAAAAATAGAAAGCGGAGCTGGCTCAAGGGCACACTGCAAGAATATGCATCTCTCTTATAGAAAAACTTGGGGAAACAGAGAAGTGTGCAGCTTTGTGCATTCTTGAAAACTCTTTTTATCTGAATTATGATCATCTGAGACCTCACAATTTCTTCCAGCATCAGGACAGTACCATGATGTTATTCTATAGCAAGGCCTGTGTAACTGTAGTTAGAATTCACATCGTCCCTGGGTAGCTGGTTAATCAGTTGGATCCCACAGTGACTCTGCTAAGATTTGGGTGAGTTTCTAAAGTGTAGCACATCCAGAGCCTTCTCACCATTCAGCCTATGTTAGGTCTCTAATGGCACTTCAATTTGATATCTAATTATTGTCCAGATTGGAAAGAAGAAGGGAGACAGCGTGGAGGGTTTGGGCAGCTGCTGGAGGGCACCCTTGCTCCCTGGCCTGTACCTGTCTTCATCTTCAGTTACCCGTGTCAGGCTGCAACCAAGTTCTCTCTGTGCTCCTGAGGTTTGCACTTAAATTTCACTTATGTGTTTTCTTGTAACTTGGCCGGTCTTCATAGAGCTCAGTTAGGGAAGTTGTGGCAGCGCTATGTTTTCCTCTGCACCCATGCCCTGTCGCATATAGAGAACAGACCAGGAAGGGTGGGTTGAGCAGAGGCAAGGGGCTTTCATGCCCTGGCCCATTACATCACTTTGGCACTGCCTGCTGCTTACTTGCTCTCTATATCACTTCCCCTCAGGGGGCTCAAAGGAATCAGCAAATCTCCCCCAGCAGAGCTACGAATCCCTAGCCCAATTCATTCAGGCGCAGCGGGACAGCCGGGGATTAATCAGAGGGGGAATGCTGTGAATTCCTGTGCGTTCTTTCTTTCCCCAGCGCAGCTGGTGGTGGGGACACTGCCAGATGAAAGCGGGTCTGTCAGCATCCGTCAGCCTGGCTCTGGCGGCTGCATTCCAGCGGATGGACTGGCCTCAGCTGGTAGCTCCGGTGCTGCTTCTCTCTGCCAGGTTAGACACAGAAGGAATCCAAATTCAATACACCTCGCTCTTCCAGCTTTTGATCTGGTTTTAGGAGTTACCAGATTTTGGAAGGCAAAATGATAACAGAGATGCTTTTGAACATTAGGCTACAGCATCACAGAAACCAAGGATAGGAGAATTAATTGGTGGACCATCTTCTTGCCACTTCAGAGTTATTTTCTTCCTAATCTTATAAATTCTAAACAAGGTTTCAGTGGTGTAACAGAGAAGCTATTCTTAAGTAGCTTTTTATGGGGAATTTTGTTTTCTCTAAGGTGTCATTGTTCAGTTCAAACTTATTATTGTGATTCTCCAGAGTGGTAAAATACCCACTGACAGAGCTGAATTTTTCCTTTTTTTTTCACAGAGCCCCACTATATGTGTTAATCATCTCCTGTCCTCCAGCCCCCACAGCATCATCCACGTGTACGACAGTTGTATCTCTGTACTGTGATCACACATACAAGTCATGGGTGGGAGCCGTGTTGTTTATCGTAGCATATGCATCAGAAAAGTGCTCCACTGCATTGCAAACCATACCCAAGTATGAGAAATACTGTGATAAATGGATGTTAGGACAGCACAGCATGAAGCAGTGGCATGGCAGCCTCACTGCTAGGTCTGACCATAAAATTGGGCACTCATTAGGTCTGCAGTATTATTGGAAACATGTCCCTCCAGGCTTCCTTCCGTGAAGACAGTGATCCCCAGTAATCCCCTGCTGTGCTGGCCGCCAGCGATCTGCCACATCACAGTTGGCAGCCTGCAGCTTGGCTGCCAAATCATTTTCTGTACAATAATGATGGTCTGTGAAAACTGGTAAGGAAGGGAACAAATTGGAAAACGTTGCTTTTAATACAATTCAAGTTCAAGGGCCAGCCTGTGCAGAGACTAAGCAGAAGTGTGGCGAAAACTAACATGTAATTTTTTACAAAGCAGAGACTAAATTTATTTTTAGTGTAATTTTAATAGTATTAATTATATTTGTGAATACGTATGATTTTAAGCAGTAGTATACTCAGGTTCAAGGACTTTATTTAGCATTTGAGGTTTGGGGCTTTGTTTACATTTTAACATCTACAATTCCAAAAATCATAATTCTCTTTCATTGGTACTTACCATTGTGCAGCTATTCTTTTCTTTCTTTCTTTGATTTGAAAGGCCATTTCAGCCTTCAACACCCATACTTGCAGAATAGAGCATTTAGCACCTCAGGATGCAAACAGTTGTGCTAAGGTGGCACAAGGCTGGAACTAAGCAGTCAGAGCTGGCAAAGGGATTGTGCCTTAAGCCAGTACTGCTATCAAGAATTGATTCATGAAACACAGCCAAAGGTAAGGGTGGTGGAAAAATTATACAGATGAATGCCACTGGCGAAGAAATTCTTAAATCAGCACTACCACTGGAAAAAAACATGTTTTCATGCATTTCTGCTGTGGCCTCAAGCTGCTGAACTCTGGATGTGAAGAGCCAAACAGGCCTAATTGCTATCCAATAAGTTTCCATGCTTTTGTGTGATTCTCTGAATATGTTGATCATGTATGTGCATATGTAAATATCTGTTATTTTAATTACTGTTTTCCTTTCCAACCTAAAGCTTGTAGTCCTACCAGCGAAGGCTTGCTGGAGACTAAGTAGTCATTGTTTAAACACTTCCCATGTAGCTCTGCTGGGATACTTTATCTATGTTGCTAAAGAGGAAAAAAAAGATTAATCATTCTTGGGGGTTGTTTTGGTTTTGTGTGTGTGTTTTTTTTTTTTAAATACTTGATTCCGACAGTCAAACAAAGCAATTTGTGTGGCTTAACTGTGATGCAGACACGTCCTCCTGTTGTTTGACTCATACTATCTTATTTTATCCAAGTTCTTAGAAATAACTCTCTGAAAGGTCAATCTTAGTTTAGTAATTGGGATTTGGGGGGTTTGATAGGAACAATCTAGCTGCAAATAATTAACCCGGAAAGCATGTCATTCAAGAAAGGAAAAATAATCATTCCCTCATGTCTCTCCTTTCCTCTTAGATCCCTGCAAGGGTTACCAAGCCCCAGGGTCTCCGTGGGCAGTCATGCAGTGCGTCTGCTCACCTGTTTACCCCTCCCAAGAGGCAAGGGACGAGCAGAACATGTCTGAATTCATTCTGCACAATATAGCTGAGCTGGGGGTCATAATTTACTGCAGATACAGACTGACAATAAATTAGTACGCCCCCAAGAGTCTGGAAGAAACAGAGGAGGAGCAGTGACTCATTTCTGAGTCATAGAGCCTCCCCGGATTTATCCTGGGATGATGTACTGTATGCACCACTCCTTGATCTGGTCTGTCTCGAAAGGACAACTGAGCCCTCAACAGCCCTGAATATAATTGTGGAAAAATAAATGATAGCTAGCAGCAATCATTCCTTGGCAGCAGTAGTCTTTATTATGTTTTGTAAGATCCCTCCTCTATCAGGTCAGTATTTTGATAAGAAATGGTGAAAAAAGTGCAGGCAGAGGGGTTTGGCTGCTCAGCTGGTCTGCAGTCAGGAGTTGTCAGACCACCCCTCTGCAGCCCTTGGCACAAGTCATGAGAGCTGCTTTGGGAGGGCATTAGGGATCAGTCAGATCCCAACATTGTTGAAGTGGTAGGCAGCCATGTAGCAGCAGAGACAATGCTTCTTGTGCTTTTTCTTTCTCTCCTTTCTTCTGAAGGTTCTTCCTGCTGAGAGCATTTTCACTGCTTAGCACTGCTTGATGCCTGAGGCTGCATCCGATATCCCACACAGCCCCGCTCCCTTGGATGCCCACCATGGGACCTGCCCTTCTCAGCACCGATCTTTAATGGCTGAGAGGATGGAGGTTTCAGACCTCTGGCACAAACAAGGCGTCCTGTAATCAAAACCATCTGGGTTCATACGGGTCCTTTTGAATTGGGTGGAAACCACCACTTGAGAATACCAATTGTGCCAGAAGCTTGCTCAGTCAAATACCACTCATGTCAGGGATTTGTACCAGTCCTGCCCTCAGCTGTGGGGTGTATGAGACGATAGGAGGAGAGGTATCTGGAAACCCCTGCACTGTTCTGTGCTTGGGGCTCCACTGTAATTACAGCAACCTCATACCCTTGTGTGGCACAGTATATAGGAATTGTAAGGCTGCTTTAAAGTCACAGGCCCTGTTCTTTGCCAAAGCACAAGAACAAAGCAGCTGAAAATCTGGAGTTTAACTTTGATGATTTCTGTTCTGAGGTGGGAGCAATTCTAAATCCTCAGAACCTTTTCAGGACTGCCTACAGCACGTTTCCACCGTAGAGCTGTGGCTGCATTTGTCTTACCAGGCACCAAAATCAGTATTTAAACCCCTGTTTATAAACTAATTTGGTTGAAGGCACTTCATTCTCTTTGTAGTGCCGACCACTCCCTGCTCGCAGAATAGCTGTGCAATTTGGACTGTGGACTGCTTGTTGTTACTTTTCACTGATTTTTCTTTTTATGGATCACAGGAATACAAAGACTTTACGTGCGATTTGATGAGCAATTTAAAAGGAGGAGGTTATATTCCCTCTTTTTTTCTACCTTTCCTTTAGTCCAAGCCTTATGTTTACACTTCCACTCAATTATTTGGAGTATAACACTCATTAGACCTTTTGGTGAGCTGATTTAATTCCCTGTCTGGCAAGAAACTATTGGCTTTGCAAGATAAAAAGTGTACTTTCTGCTTGGTTAGCAGTTGGAGGGGCCCAACAGCATCAGAGCCAGCACATGATAAGCTTCAGGAATGTACGGCTGTGAGGAGGAGTTCCTCCCCCTTTCAGGAGCAAAGAGCTATCAGATCAGCTCGCTCCATCTCCTGTAACTTCACCCTGAACCTCCCACCATGTTCCAAATTTGTACAGTCAACAGGTTAGGAAAAAGTGAACAGGCTTTCGAACTCAGACACTGCTGCAAGGTGAGCAAGCTAAAAACAACCACAGAAACTCAACTGACAGTGAAAATGGGCTAGGAGAGTTCTTATTTCTCCTTGTCTGTCTAATAGACCTCTTTTGGCTTATTATATCTGTTTCCTTGTGAAAGTTTCCTGAATAATGTATCTTAAGTATGTCAAATGTCAGATTTTTTGGCTGGGATCCATCTTAATGACAGTTCTGTTTTAAGGATGATGAATGTCCACTGTAAAATAATCATTTTCCTTCTTCCCATTGGCTGATAACAGTCTCAGCAGGTGAAGCCTTCAGTCACTGAATGGTCATAAGAGTTAAAAATGTGTATAAAGAAATAAATTTCCCTTCTTTTGCATACATCAAATATAATATGCAGTGAGAGGTTTGGGTTAAAGAGTAGTGCCAAGCTTAATCGCAGAAGATATAATAAACTAACTGTGATAGATGCTGTGCTGAACCATACATTATCACCAGTAGTGAATGTACTGGTTCAGAAATGCAAAATTCATTAGAAACATCTCATTGCACAAGGAGCTATATTTATTTCTGTAACTTTTCTATCTTTTCAACAGATGGAGTCCTGTTACATGAGCAATTCTTGCCTCCTCACTGCCTGTTTTAGGCAACTCTAATCACCCTAACACTGTGAAGCAGTACCAAGCTTTCAGAAACAATACAAGGATGTAACTCAACATTAGAGATATATTTTCAAATAATTTTATTAAGTACGGTTCAGGAAGTTCGGCTGCTATTTCTTAAAATAACTGAATCCAAAATAAGTCGCTAGACCTATAAAAACAGCAGTTACAGACAGATCTCCAGATCAGTGTTATCTGCAACATTATTCACAACATCTGACTTGTGATCGATATCTGTGAGAGTGTTGCTAGAAATAGCCGTGCCAGGGTAAACAAACACGGCGTTTGCTTCCTGCTAGCTCAGAACAGTTCATGTTCTAGTGGATTTTATCCTCGAGTACATATAGAAGTAAAGCCACACGACTCAGAGGAGAACAAAGAAACCCTCGGCATTCTTAGATCCCATAGCAGTCCTGTATGCCCTGAAGGGAGTGACCACTAGCTCCGCCTTTGCCTTATGATGTTATATTTTCCTTCCAAGAAGGCTTGCATTTACACAACTATAAATCAGCAGATTAGAAACAGGAGGAGAGCTCTGCGTGCATGTGCATTCCTCAGTCAGGAGGTGGTTGTTTTATACCAGCAAAGGGCTCTCCAGACCCAGGTCTGGTTGACTCTTGCTGTGAGGGTTTTCTCTGGCACTGGGAATGCCACTAGCTGTCCAGGTAATGCCTAGGCTGGCCCAGAGCAGCTGGTGAGGGCCTTCCCTGGCCACCCGTGATCATCTCTGGCTGCAGGGCTGTTGCCATCCTGTATCCTACTAGAGCCAGGGTTACAAGGACCAGTAATAAAACAGGCTTGTGAGCTTAGCTGCACCTGAGCACCAGCTGGGTTACCTCCAAATCCACAAAAAGCTGGTGTCCATGTCCTGCGTGCTGTCTGCAGTGAGGAGGAACCTGGGCTATGAAAGTCCTCAGCAGCAGCTCTGGTAGGGGGGAATTGGGATTCTTCTGTCTGGAGAAGTCTGTAAAATGCTGATTTTATCTTCCCAGCAGGGACAGGCAGGAGCAGAGCCCTAGAGGCAGGACGGTCCAGGGCTTTGAGATGGATAGGTGCCAGAGTCAAAAGACACCTTTTAGGAATTGGAACCAGAGGGCTTCACAGTAGCTTTCTGTATGTGAAATCAGCTGCACAAAGTGAGTTGGACAAGAGAGATGCAGGCTCTGAAGGGTAAGACAGCTTGGACAGACTGGCATGTAGGGTGGCTTTGCTGCCATTGTGCGCAGCTGCATCGCAGGGTGGCTGCTTCGGAGGGGCATTAGCCTTGGTAACTGTGACTGATCATGCTACTCTCATGCTTTTTGTTAAGTCATAATGTGATATCAGCAAAACTGTTTGTGTAGCCATGCTGTCAATTAGATTAGAGGCACTAAAATAACTAAGACCCAGCATCTTCCTGTTTATTTTTACCATGGATTAACATCTGATTCACCTCACAAAAACACTTGTACAAGAAATTGCATAGCCTATTGATGAACCGGATGGGAAATCAATCCATCTGGATAAACAAAAATCTACACCCCCTTTCCAACAAAAAAACCATATCTCCCAGCCAGTTCAGTTCTTTAGTCTGTGTAGTGATGTGGAGAGATTGGACAAAGCACCCATGTGAGTTACTGTTTAAGCAGCCCAGGCTTTGAATGTGAAACTCTCTAAGGCTACACCTGGAAACAATTTCCTCTTTCCCTCTCTCTCTTTCTCTGCACATGCCTTTTTGCTTGGCTTCACTATCCAGCACGGCTTCACCAGCACGGAGCGAGGCTAAATCATATGCCCAGGGCTGTGGAGAGGAGAGGCTGCCCAAGCTGATGCTGCTGCCAACTGAAATGCCTGGAACTGGGGCCAAGTAATCAGGTAAAATGCTTTCTGTCTGCCTGTGCCAAGCAGTGTCTTTTGCTATTGCCCAAATGTCTTTCTAAAATACATAAACATTTCAGCAGTGGTATCTTTCACACTTATTTCCAGCACTTAATGCCCCTAAACTTCCTTCAATACAACTAAATCACACTGGGTGAGCTCCTGACTTGCTAACCAAAGCCCCATGATAGAAGAAATAAACTTGGCAAGAGAAGTGATGGGAAGCACTGACGGAGATAACTGCACTGCTGTGTGTTCGCACACCTGTAATTGAAGTTCACCTCTCTTTATTTCTCTTTTTCCTTTCTTTTTTTTTTCCTCCTTCTTCCTTTTCTGCAGTGGTTAACATAAGAATCTGAAGCTTAGAACATGCCTGCCTCTGAACTTTCCAGAAGTAACAAAAATGCAGAAATCTGGATAGTTAACACAAATCTAAATTTGGCTGATACATTATAGTTCAGTGTTTCCTCTATTTATTAATAATTTACACCCTGAGTGTATCTTCTCATCCTAAAATTCTGAACTCCTCATTAATCTACAACCTGTAAATGCCCTGTCACATAAGAATTTTCCCAGTAAGGATGAGTATCTGAGGAGCTAAATTAATCAACATTGTGTGGTCCATGGCAGGTAGGAGATAACATTCTTGATTCCCCATTTCATCTTTTACTTTCTGCAAAAAGCCTTCCTTTTCTATTTTTAGAGCTCAGAGAATGCATGTACACAGCAAGTTACATTTAAATAGCACAGTCTCTGAAAAGTTTGCTATTTTCTTAATGTTCATGAATATTTCAGGAACTCGTGCTAAGAGGTTTTGGTGCATTCCAGGACAATGATTTCAGGTTTCTGTTTTGCCTTAAGAGGAAACATGGCTTATTGTGACACATTCTACATGGTTTACATTATTCTTTTAGACTGGGTTTATTACTGGTACTGGATTGGATGTCCTGAAAATACATTAACTTTTTATTTTGTAAGAAGGAATAGATGTCCTTCCACCTTTCTTCCATTCTTGTCATCAGTCCTTGACATGAGATGGACATCAGCTTTGCTGTTGTGATAATAGAGTTCTCTCTAGAAATTCATTCATTCTCTTAAGTCATGAGCAACACTGGAATTAAGGAATAATGTTTCTTTCCCTCAGCCTTTCAGCTCATTGTTTTCCATTGCTTGAATTGGTAAATAGACTTGGATAAAAATCTGCAGTGACAGCAATACACAAGAAACCAAATTAGCCTTTTCTAGTCAAAATGCCTGTGATCCTATTATTAAATATCTACAGTGATTTGCATCAGCATATATTATAGCCTTTGGGAAATGTACTTTATCACAGTACATTTAAATATTTAAATGTATAATTTCATTAGTAATCTTATTATTATTATACTGATGCATTTTACTATACCATAAAAACTCTTAAAAATAATACTCTCTAACAAATACATTCGCTGCCTACAAGATTTATATTCTCATAAAACTGAATGAGCACTTAAAACATGTAGAATCCATGTTAGAATTCAAGATTCTTGCTTATACCAATTGCTTTTACTCTAAAGAAATGCCTGATAGCAAACCAAGGAAATTATTCTAATTTAACAAACCAGAACATGAAAGAAGCCAATACTGAAAAGTATCTGGGTCATTCCTTCTTGTAGTTAGAGCAGAGAACTGAAAAGCTGAAAGAAGACTGAGACGAGCTCTAGCTAATCTCTCTATCGTAATATAACATGAGCTTGCCTTGCAGCTGCTTTAGGTGGGCTTGCACAAGAATATGGAACTCTTAATCAGGCAGCCGGGATGCAGTCGTTGTGACAACTTTGCATTTGGAGCAGAAAGGCAGAAGGCTGGCTAATAAACCAGGCTGCTGGATAGGAATATGAACCACTGCATGAAGATCAGAGACCACAGATTATTTTTCCCTTAAGTTTTCCATTTCATTAATTGTTTTTGACTCTGAGTAACATGAGGATGGCAAGATTCAGCAATACAAAGTCCTTGATCACATTAAATAGTTTTGTTATCCAGCTCAGTTAAATGATGCTAGAATAGTCAGTGAGATAGAGGCAGCAGCTTACTACCAGTTACAGGGCATTTCCCTGCCCAGGGACACAGAGCTGTAACTCCTAAGCACAGGTGGATTGATCTGTGACAACTGGGGCAGTGGTTACTGCCAGCTGCCCTCTTCTGCTGTGGGTCACCTCCTTATAGGTCTGGAATCTCTCTGTGCTTCTTAGCCAGCTCCATTTACAGCCCAATATACTGATGTAATTGGAAATCAGTGACTGTTAACATAAATATGCTGGGTTGTGACCAAGGAGAGCTGAGGAGCAGAAGGTTCCTTGACTCGGATGTTTATCTACAGGGATGGAAACCTCCAAAGAATATAGTTCACAGCAATAAGTGTTTTAGCCACTCCACCTCTAATCTTCTGCTCTTGGAAAAAAAAGCCTGCACTTGGACTTAGATGGAAAACAAGATTTATAGGAAAACCATTTCTCTTTATAATTTTTTTTACTGTATAATATGCACTTTTATTTAAGAGGACAAAAGCCCCCTATCTTGCTAACTGTAATTCAGTCCCTGGTCTGTGGGGCAGCTTCTCTTGATTCCATTGTACTAAATTACTCATCCTGGATATGTGCTTCTCTTTATTTTCTCTGCCAAGGGCAAAAATATGATATTATTTGGCAAGAGGAATGTGTATCTAAAATGTCAAATTACAGCTCGTAACTATTACGGGATAGATCTGGCGATAGCCCTTTGTGATTGTTCCAAAACAGATGTCTCTTTCTAGGAGACCTTTAAAACTAATGCATGCTTTATGTTTGGGTTTGGTTGGTATTTTGAGAACGTCTCACAAGGATGCTAGCTGGGTGCACATATTGCTTTAGTTAAAATTTCTAATTTCTCAAGACTTTTGAATCTTCAGAGTGCATTAACTGATTCTTCTGCATGTACACACAGTGCAAACATTGAGAATCTCACGTCCTTTTTTACAATACCCAACATAGCCAGCCTAAAAAAGTGCAGATTATTTAACATGAGAGAAGAATAAAATTATAAAGCTAATTCTTATTTGTCAGCTTTTTTGTCTGATGTTACAAGACTGTTACCACTGGAACTTAATTAAATCTCTCCTGCCTCTACCATCTTAATTAACTAATATTAGCTTTTACTAAAATTTAATTAAAGTATGTTGCTTGCTATTATAATTCTGAAGCAGATACCACTATTACAAATGCTCAGCCCATGTGCGTTTGTTCACTTCTCATGGGAATATGAAAAAATGGCTTTGTTATAAATTTAGCTGGTCTGCTAATTCATTCTTCAGTGGTAAACATAGAATGGATTGGATTTGTGAGAATATAAAGACTTAACAGAGAAATGGTAAGAGGCTGCCATAAAACCCTCTGGAATTCATTCTTTGTATTCTGAACACTGATAGGAGCAATTGACCCATGAAGATTTCACTGTAAACAATTGTACAATTCAGCTAGTAGAAGGATTTTACTTTTGCTACTCTTATCTTATACTAAGAGAGTATACTGGACATATTTTTTAATATTTAAGTATCTGTGTCTATTAGTAATACAACATTCTTTGCTTGCCTTTAAGCAGGTTATAAACATGGGGGAAGGCACTCTCCCCATCTAGATGGATGCTCAAAGCCATTCTGATGCGATATTGCTCCTGTATACGGTGCCTACTGAGATGTACAACTCCTTGGAGGCCTTTAATCCAACTGTGCCATGTTTAAGCTGGTATCCTTGATGTCCATCACTGGAGTGGATGAAAACACGGGCACGTAAGCAGCGAAAATCCAGACTGGAATGGTCTTTGTAAAGGAAAGCCATGATATTATGGTAGATGCCAGAAGTGGGAAGCTTTTGGATAGAGTATGATGTTGAGGTTCAACACAAGGCAAAATGCCCCATGAGAGATGAAATTACCATGGTGAAAGCCATCGTAGAATTTTGATGCCAGGTGGGAGATTCAGTCTGAGGGATTGTGACTGAGGAAAAACCCTATGTAGCTATAAAGTGAGTCCTAAAAGAAAACAAAAGAGTAGAGCTACAAGCTTGTATTCTCATGAGGATTGAGAAGAGGCAAGAAGAACTGGCAAAATGGTCCATGGGACAGTTGTAAGAGACTTGAACACAACTTTGGCTGGCGATGCATGGTCTGCTGCACACCGATCACCCAAACTTACGCTTCTCAGAAATATCAGGGATGCTATTTGAGTTGATATAATACAACAAATTTGGACCAGACCAGCATGGTATATTGTCAGTGCTCAGCTTGGGAACAGAAAAACATTCCAAGTGACTTGAGTTATGTGGCTTTTGAGCTGTGGATTTTGTAGAGGTGGGAGGTAGTCCTGTGGGGGTGGTGGGCGTTAGGAGGTTTTTTTGATAGGAGGAGGTTTTGGGGCCTCCAGATCACTTAATCAATCAAATAACAGGATTAAAGTAGAGCTGTACTTACTGCCAGATGTTCATTATGTTATAGAAGAGGTTTGGAAGGAAGAACTTGAAAATTTAGTGATGGATTAATGACAACTCTTTCCTAGATTTGTGAGACAGCTTGGCAGACTCAAATAAAAGGCTTTCTACAGATTAGCTTTGGAAGGTTTCAGCTTTTTAACCACATAGTAATTGTAAAGACTATAAATAAACCTTAAAAATCTAGTTTAAGCAGTATTTAATAAATTATTTTAATGCACTGTTCTTGGCCTCTTATTCAGGATATCACAAGTCTGCACTTTCAGTCTGACAAGCTAAAATGTGCTCTCCATCAAATTATCAGCCTGGTTTTGTCTTACATACTGAATGGAAGCTTTCATGACCCTATTTGTAGATGTGATATTTAAGTACATGGTTTAGTGGTGGACTTGGCAGTGTTAACAGCTGGACATGATGATCTTAAAGGTCTCTTCCAACCTAAACTGTTCTGTTGAATCTTCATCTTAATGCAAGGAAGGCTTTGTCATCTGATTGAAAGCATATCAGAGAAGAGCTATCAGGAGAGGTATCTGGGACTGCTCAATGTTTTTCAGATGCTGGTCCACACCTAATCCATTATGCCTTTTCTTGCCCAGTTCCTTACTGAGAGAGGCAAGACTTGGTGAGGAACACAGGACAGGGGACACCTGAGTGTAGTCAGTTGCTCTGAAGGACCTAAGCTGGATGTTTGCACCCACTGAATGCTGCTGAACAGTCCAGTAGGCACAGAGTAGCTGGGAGTGGGGGCTTGGGGGTTCACCACATAGGTCTTCTATTCTCAGCTATTTGTGATCCTTGTGTGCTTCAAGATTAAAACCAGGGTGGCTGGGTAATTCCCTTGCTAAGTTTGTGTTCCTTTCTTGCCATATTTTGATCAAAGAAATTATGCAGGGAGTCCATAACTGCCAGCAGAGATGGATCTTCAGGTTGCACATGTAAAGGCTGAAGAATAGCAGGGGATCTCAGATCTAGGAGTCTGGCTGGTACTTAAATGAAAGGTGTCATACAGAAAAAAAAAAAAAAATCCTAGCTCTGAGTTCCTAAATGTATAAACAGTAGCACAATTCAAATTCCCTGGTTCCTAAAAAGCGGATGAATGTTTAGCCTTAGGCTACAATGGGGCCTAGAAATCACTGAAAAATATTCATATTGCAGAGTGGGGCTCACATAAGATGAAACATGGCAAACCTCTCAATTGTCTTCCTAATCCTTACTGCAGCAGGCAGTTACAAGTTGTAGATCTCTGTTTACCCACTGATCCCAACCTCCCCACACTATCTTGTTGACATGCACCACAGTAAGTTTTACATTTGAGTACCTTTTATGAACTGTAGAGAAGGCTTTTCTTACAAAGATAAAATGTTCCCCACCATCTGTGTGCTAGAAATAACATAAACCGCCCTTTTCCTGTTCTATCAGAAAATTTTCCATGTTATCAGTATTTGTAAGAGAACAGAGCTATAGAATTACCTATGGAGGCAGTCTGGAGTACTGAGAAGCAAGCAGTGCTTTTGAATGCTTTGAACCATCTCCCCTCTGTAGCTGCAAATTACATGTCATTGATTACCAGGGTAACTTTGGGATGCTTTAGGTGTATTCCAAACAAAGTAAGAAACTGCAGACATAGCATCAAGCAACACCAATCCCCACACTGAAAAATACAGAGCACAGAGCCAAAGCTTAAGCCCCCAGCTCGGTTGTTGTGATGCTGCATGCAGTATTGTAAACAAAGTACAAACCAGAGTTTAAAAGATTATATCTGGTGGTAGATGATGATGATTTACTCAGCTTTTTGCGACTACTAGACTTTATATTTTACATATGGGGTCAGAGTCTGTTGTTGTGCTGTTACAAACAATAGTACTAATGCTAAAAAACAGGTGTGTCTGTAAAGCAAAAATGAAGCAGCTCAATACTGGACTCTATGCAGCCACGTAAATCCAAATAACTGTGGTGGCATCTTTGATTTTGTGGTGGTTTGGATTGTTTTGGGGTCTTTTTATTTTTAGCTTTCTAAAACTAGAAATTATTGCCATTATCATGCCATTAAATTCCTAATCCAGACCATAGCTGTTCCTCTGTCAAACCTTTGTGGTGTATTCGTAGTGTATGCCCGTCTCTTACAGTTGTGTTTGGGAACTACCTCTAAATTCTAGCATTCTTTTTTCCAAATTTCTATTAACCGTCCAATTGAATGCTGACACTTGCAGAGTTTGGTCTCTCTGCAAACTGAGCATCCAAAGAAAGTTTTCTCAAAACATTTGCAGTAACTTGGAGAACGGACACATAGCACCAGAAACTGGTGCCTGCGGTAACCCTGCTGAGCCCTTACCTACAGCTGCAGGCAGCTAAAACCCTTTGAAAATCTGGGCTTTGGGCCCAACCCTGCAGAGCTTTCTGCGGAAAGACTCCTCCTCCTGCCCAGCGCTGGCTGTAGGAGAGCTGCTTGAATAGCTGAGGCTTTCAAAGCAGCCTAAAGCGGTCAATCATGTAATAGGCAGCAAGTAGATGAGTTGCCAGATGATTGATTTGGAAACCTTACAAAGGTAGAAACTGCAATTTGCGAACAGCTAGAAGATGGCTAAAGATGGGCTTTCTAACACGTTGGGGCCAGTTTCTCTCTGTGAGATTTTGTGTGTGGTCACTTTCCGGCAAAAGAGGGTCCCAAATCACCAACGCATTTGCTCTTTACGACCTTTGGACACGTGTCAAAAGTGACTCGTGATTAATAACTCAAACCTTTGCAGTTTTAAAGATGTAGGAATGTGGTAGAGATGGAAAGTGCCTTATAAATGTGAAGAATAGTTTCCTGTGTTCTTGCCATTTTACTTTTTTCACTTCAGATTTTTTTATTATGGTAGGACTTTAGCTCTACCGCTTACATTTTGTCCCAGAAACTTTACCAGGGAGTGCAGCGATAGGATGAAAGGCTTTAAACCGAAAGAGAGGTGATTTAGATTAGACATTAGGAAGAAATTTTTTACTGTGAGGGTGGTGAGGCACAAGTACAGTTTGCCCAGAGAAGTTGTGCTGCCCCATCCCTGGAGGTGTTCAAGGCAAGGCTGGATGGGGCTTTGAGCAACCTGATCCAGTGTAAAGTGCTGCTGCCCTTGGCAGAGGCGCTGGAACTGGACAATCTTTAAGGTTCCTTCCAACCCAACCCATTCTATAATTCTATAAATTGACTGGAACAAATGAGACATTCAACTGAAGATTGGACCATGTGACTTTTTTAGAGTCATTAAGGTACACTGGATTTAGTGGCACTTGTAACTCCGAAGATCTTTGGTCATAAAGGTCCTTATATTTGGAAACAGCAGGACCTCAAAGGGTAGCCTGGACTTGCAAGATTCTCTCTTAGTCAGCAGTCATTGCAGACCGTGATGGAACCAATGTAATTCAAAAGCTTGTGCCATTTCCAGTAAAGGAAATAGTGGAAGTCATCCATCAGATTCAGCATTGTTAGACAGACATCCTAAAAATAGTATTAGATATTTCAAAATAAACCTTTTAGATAGCAGTTATGCTATGTGGGATTGTTTTGAAATTTCAATATGAAATATTTGGGGGTTTAAGTTTCCAATTGTCTTGGCAAAAACCTACTACCAGGTTTTGATTTTTGGAAGCATGTCTGTGGGAATGATCCCAGTGAGTTCATAGTAGGTACAAAGGACTTGTCCATCAAGAGCTGGAAGGGTGGTAGGTTTGGCTCTAGGGCTCCCATATTTCATTGCCCACGCTTCTGCAATCTGACTTCGATTCCTGTTGGGTTTTTTTGAATTTGTTTCTTCTAAACTTTTTTTCTTGTTACTATTTGCTTCAGAATATCATTGGTTTGGGCTTCTAAATATTTGGACCGTCTTTCATTTTGATAGTTCCCGTCCATACTTTTCTCACCAATTGTTTCTTTTCAAGGCTTCTTTGTCACCAAGGAGTGTTTCCAGCAACTCCCTATCTAGTTTCAGTCGCAGACTGTATTCTTTATCCTCCAGCGCACGTCAAACAGAGCAGCACAGCATGGATCCGTGTGGCATTCCAGAACAGCGGGAAGGCACTGATGCTAGAGATGGTGGCTGGGGGCAGCGGGATCATGCTGGGGGGTGTACAGGAATGTGCAGGTGGACAGATGGGGAGGCAAGAAACTTCCAAGGAGTGGACTGGTGCACAGCATCAGGCAGGCATCTTCCAAAGAGTGGACTGGTACACGGCATCAGCGAGCATCTTCCAAGGAGTGGAGCAGTACACAGCATCAGGGAAGCATCTCCTAAGGAGTGGACCCAAACACGGCACCAGGCAGGCATCTTCCAAAGAGTGGACTGGTACACAGCATCAGGCAAGCAACTTCGAGAGAGTGCAGCATTACACAGCATCAGGGAAGGATCTTCCAAGGAGTGGACCCGTACACAGCATCAGGCAAGTGTTTTCCAAAGAGTGGACCCAAACGCAGCATCAGGCAGAGATCTTCCAAGGAGTAGAGCAGTATATAGCATCAGGCAAGTATTTTCCGAAGAGCAGACACAGACATGGCATCAGGCGGGGATCTTCCAAAGAGTGGACTGGTACATGGCATTGGGCAGCATCTCCTAAGGACTGTACCCAAACACAGCATCAGGCATGGATCTTCCAAGGAGTGGACTGGTACACAGCATCAGGCAAGTGTTTTTCAAGGAGTAGATCCAAATACAGTATCAGGCAAGCATCTCCTAAGGATTGGACCCAAACAGAGCATCAGGCAGGGATCTTCTACAGAGTGGACTGGTACATGGCATCAGGCAAGCGCCTTCCAAGGAGCGGACCCCTACACAGTGTCAGACAAGGATCTTCTGAGCAGTGGGTGCAAACACAGTATCAGGCAGAGATCTCCCAAGGAGTGGACCCGTACAAGCATCTTCCAAGGACCAGACCCGCACACAGCATCAGGGAAGGATCTCCCAGGGACAGACCCGCACACAGCATCAGGGAAGGATCTCCCAGGGACAGACCCGCACACAGCATCAGGGAAGGATCTCCCAAGGACCGGACCCGTACACAGCATCAGGGAAGGATCTCCCAGGGACCAGACCCGCACACAGCATCAGGGAAGGATCTCCCAGGGACCGGACCCGCACACAGCATCAGGGAAGGATCTCCCAGGGACCAGACCCGCACACAGCATCAGGGAAGGATCTCCCAGGGACCGGACCCGTACACAGCATCAGGGAAGGATCTCCCAGGGACCGGACCCGTACACAGCATCAGGGAAGGATCTCCCAGGGAGCGGACCCGCACACAGCATCAGGGAAGGATCTCCCAGGGAGCGGACCCGTACACAGCATCAGGGAAGGATCTCCCAGGGAGCGGACCCGCACACAGCATCAGGGAAGGATCTCCCAGGGAGCGGACCCGCACACAGCATCAGGGAAGGATCTCCCAGGGAGCGGACCCGCACACAGCATCAGGGAAGGATCTCCCAGGGAGCGGACCCGCACACAGCATCAGGGAAGGATCTCCCAGGGACCAGACCCGCACACAGCATCAGGGAAGTGTTTCCCGAGGAGCGGACCGGCACACGGCATCGGGAAGCGTCTCCCCCAGTCCGTCCCCGACCCGGGCACCGCGCGGGGCCGTTCCCGGCCGGGGTCCCGCTGCCGCCGGGGCTGCGGGGAGGGCGGGGAGCGGGGCGCGCGCGGCGGGGCCGGGGAGGGGCGGCGGCGGCGGCGGGTCACGTGACGCGCTGCCAGCTCCTTTAAAGCGGCCACATGCAGCCCGGCGGCGGCCACAATCACGGCCGGCGGCGCGCGAGCGGCCCGGGGCAATCAGTGCGGAGCCCGCCCGGCCCCCGCGCGGGACAGGGCCCGCCGGCGCCAACATGGCCGGGGCCATCATCGAGAACATGAGCACCAGAAAGCTCTGCATCGTCGGGGGGATCCTGCTGGCGTTCCAAGTCATCGCCTTCCTGGTGGGAGGGCTGATCGGTGAGTGCCGGGGGGGGCGAACTTTCTCCCCGCCCGCTCTCCCCCCCTCGCCGTGCGGAGCTACTTGTTACAGTGTCGCTGACTCCCGCCCGTGAGCTAATTAGCCCGGCTATTGTAGTTAAGGAAACACGGCTCCCTGGGCCTCTTTGTGCGCATTTCACCCCGGTGCCTGCGAGAGAAAAAAAAAAAAAAAAAGGCAAAAAAAAAAAAAAACGGGCAGAGAAAAGTTTTTTTTGGCCTGTTTTCAGGCTGTTCCTCGAGGAGGAGGAAGGGGGGAGCCGTCAGCATGGCGACCGGCGGCGCAACTTGGGGGGCTGTAAAACAAAATAAATACCGATAGATATATGTGTATGTATATATTCTTTCTGGGCTCTTTTCGTGCCTCTGACCCTCCCCGGTTCGCGGCCTCCGAGCCGCCCGCGGGATAGCAGAAAGAACTAAAAAAAGAAGGGGGGATAAAGGGAGGTGGGTGCGCTCCGGGGCGAGGGGGCGCCCGGCCCCGCTCCTCCTGCCTCCCCCCCGGGGCTGGTCGGTTCTGCTCGCTCCGCACCCCGGGGGTGCCGGGGGGGGTCCCCCCGGGGGCAGCCGACGCGCACGCCTCCTCCCCCGAAACTTTTAATCCCGGCTGGTGTTTGCTCCTTTATTAGCCGGCCGGGAGCGTTAGGGAAAATCCTCGGGGAAGCGCTCGTGGGACGTAACCTTCGGCGATAACCGTGCGGTCGGGGTTTGCCTGGAGAAGGAGCTGGGGGAGGGAAGGAGGAAGATGGAGGAGAGAAGGGGCTTGGGGCAGCCCTGGGGGCTGTGTTGTTTTTACTAGAAAGCAGCAGAGCTCTGCGCCGGCTCCTTGGAGCGATCGTGGGCTAACATCTGGCCGTGCCCAGCGGCGGGAGCTGACAGAGCTGCCTGCCGTCCTCTTGCGAGGCCAGGAGGATTTATTCCCCCTCCTCTGGTGCTGGGAGCCGTGGGGCTCCTCTGCGAGCGCCTGTGGGAGCTGCAGTCGCACCGCGCTGAGAGGGCGTCGGCGAAACTGGGGGTTTGGGAGAAGAGAGTTGGGCTGTTCTCGAGGGGGGCTTGGAGCTGCTGAAGAAACGCCTACAGCCATGCCTCACGAAGCAGATTCGGTGTTCCTGGGGCACATCGATGCATTAGTAGCCTCCGATTGTCTGCTCTTAAGAGCCAGAGGAATTCTACTAAATGGAATTTTCAAAAACCTTAGTTTCCCTTGTTCTCTTGGTACGGTTTCTCATTTTTGCTTAAGCACAAAGGATTCAGTGGCAAACATTGGAGCTATTGGATTAAACTCCATTTTTTCTAGTCTTGTGGACCTGAACCAACACTAAATATTATAAGGATTGGCTATTCTTTCTTTCTCTCTTTCTTTCTTTTTTTAAATCTAGTTCAAGAGCAGGTTACTGAACCAAGCACAGATTCATTAGATAAAATGTGTTTGCCTGAGTTGTGCAGAGAAGGCAGACTCAGTGTTCATCTTAAAAGTGTTTTTCTAGTAGCTTCTCTCCTCAAAGTTAGAAAAAAAGTAAATTACTTGTACAAGAGGAAGATGTTGATCTGGAAACCCCGTTTCTATTGTCATCTGGGGACAGGCATGATAAAGCTAAACAGAAATATGCCTGGAATACACAGGTTTGTAGGGATTGGGGTTGTAAGAATTTAGATGCTGTTATTTCCATCTTCTGTCTTTCTGTCATTCCCTGCTTTGCGGGGCATCCCCGTCCTGGGTGAGGGGCCCCAAGCTGGTGCTGGGTTTGGGGAACCACTCAAGAAGGTTTGTTGGGCTAATCAGCTCTCCCGCAAATGGGAACATCAATTTAGAGCCGAGTCTCAATGTCTTACACAAACTGGAGCGACTTTATACCTCTGGAGTAAATGCATCCTGTATCTGCAGAAGTTACGGAGGAGGTTATTGTGGGCAAACTTCCTTTCATTGCTGGAAAACCCCACTTCTGATCTTCTAGCAGATAAACCTACGCTCATCAATCACCTAAACTGGTTTTTCCTCCGCGGTGTTTATCACTTCTGATGCATTCAAGGAGTTAAGAGGCTCATCCCCCTCTTCACTCCAGTGGGTGTGGGGCAGCCCTGACTGGTTCCAACAGCTCCCAGCCAGCTCTCCTGGGAGCTGGAAGCCTGAGTGCATGATGTCTGTGGAACAACTGTCAATGAGGTGTGGTCCCCAGCATCTGGCAGGGCATTGCCGCCTGGTGCTCTGCTGGAAACTCTGCCCAGCCCTGGAGCATGCCTCGCCCTTGGGGTCCTCATGCCCCTGGAAGCTCTGAGACAGTGGCTTGCCACCAGTCCCTTTAGACCACAGCTTGGGATCCTCGTCCTTTCAGTTAGTTAGCATTTCCTAAGAGGCACCTGGCGAGAAGAGAAATGGGTCTGTGGGTGGCATTCCTCGGCAGCACGCCTGGAGATGGCGATGGGGAGCAGAGCGGTGATACGAGTACCCAAACTGCAGCAATGACACAGGACTGCTGCTCTTCAGAGAGGTGTGACACAAAGTGGAATGAGAGCTGAGGTGTCACTGAAATAGTGTTCCTGGTCTGGTTTGATCCAGTGCACCAAACAAACATCAAGAATCTAGTTATTTTAGTTTATTCAGGTCTAGACAAACCAAAATATGTACACAACTGGAACACAGCTACAAAGCTAAACCAGCCTTTCCTTTAGCAGTCAGTTAGGTCATATTTCAAAACAATGACTAAGTGCTCTATTTTAACAGGTTACTTGTGTGAGTCCAAAATACGCAAATGCAATGCATTGGTACCTGATACGACCACGACAACAAAGCTTCAGTTTTCTGAAACTGGGGCTTTCTGTTGGTGGTGATTGTCTAGCTAGTTTTTGAACAGTAAACTGCATTAATGTCTTAGTTTTAATAGAGCTTGACAATTTCCAGCAGCTGGAAGCAGGATTCTTATAAGCTCTCACATGGATTTTGCTTAGAACTGTACATTGGCGAAACATGAGGTGTACACCTATGGGAGTCATTTGCTTACTAGAATGAAGCTCCTGTGGCGGTCTAGGGGAGCTTTGCAAAACTAAAGAGTGAGAAGACGCCTCCAGAGAGAATGTTACTGAGCTATTTCTTTGTTGTCGTGCAATGAACTGCTGGCTGCAGACAACTGGTGTTGTCACTGCTTCAAATGGACCTGTTTGCAAGCCCTGCAGAGTTCCTGGTGTCTGCTTTCTTTCTGGGCAAACATCTTATTTAAAGGTTTATGGTTCTGGATTGTGTAACATGTTCTGTTGGGATGTATCAGTACTCAATAAAACATGACCCCAAAATTAGCCATAATAAAGCCTTGTCTTCCCTATGCCACAAGAAGTGATAGCAAACATTGTAGGAGAATGGAATCAAATAGGAATGTTTTCTGTCCTCCTTCAAGGCAGCATTAGTGTTTGTGAGAAATCAGGCTGAAGCTAATTTACAATTGTGCTGGTGTTCCCAGGAGCTCTTGCATGCTGTATGTGTGCTCTGCCTTTTCAATATCCCTGGCATCCTGGCTTTCTCCAGGGGTGCCACTGGCCTTGTCTGGACTTTGAGTTGTGCTAAACGGCATGTGGAGCCAGATTAGCTGGTGATGGCCTTGGTGTGAGGACAAACTTTCCCACAGCTGGACCAGCTGCAGCATCTGTCTGGCCCTGCTTGTTACTGGGAATTTTGAGCAGGGTGTTCTGACGGAGGTCATGCTAGAATTGCTCCACTAGAGCCAGCAGTGAGCTGGGACAGCTGGTGTCCTCTCCTTCTGATACCTGGCCAAGTGGGAGAAATTCTGTGTATGGAAATCTGACTTAACTTGGCTGTGGGCTTAATGACTCCTGGCTTGCTTTAAATCAAAACTTTTGATTATAAATTATGTCCCTCTGTATACCTTGTGGAAAGCTATTGGTGGTGGTCCTCTTTGTAAATTCATTTTCAACCTGGAATTAATTTACATACACAGTATTTTTAAAAAAAGGGCGGGAGGAGAGAGAGAAAAGAT
Organism: Clamator glandarius; assembly: GCA_033459285.1. NCBI lineage: Eukaryota > Metazoa > Chordata > Aves > Cuculiformes > Cuculidae > Clamator > Clamator glandarius. Next base: position 1,927,217 of record JAUNZM010000110.1, on the reverse strand, counting down.
AATGCTGCTCAAATTGCTCTAAAGTTCATGGAGATAGTAGAAAATCTTGCATTAATTGAGTCCCAAAGTTATGTTGTTGTAATTTGTTATAATGCTTTGTGGCTGTGTGGCTCCCCTGGAGTGCTGGGCATGCTGAGCCACATGGGTGCTGCCTGTGCCCTGGCAGCGTTCCGTGCATCTCGGTGGGCTTTGTGCTGCTGCCTGATCACTGCCGAAGCTGGGCAGACATACAAACCTGGCACACTTGCTGGTGTGTTGTTAATCAAGCTTGTGCTTCACTGAGTGTCTGGTCTGTTCTAACGACCTGGGGTGAAGAAATTGCCCTGCATTCACTGCAACTTTCTCTATATTACTTCAGTCAAGCAAAAAGCGATGTGTGTGCATCTTGCCCCTGCTTTTCCAATGCTGTGGGAGGCTGTAGCAGAGAGTAAAGCTGCTGGGCAGGTGGACAGGCTGAAAGGAGGAGTGCGGGAGGCAATCAGACAAGGGAGCTCTGTGCAGCAATTTCCCTGCTTCAAAGTGGTGGGGTTTGTTCCATTAGACAAGTTATTGAAAAGACAGCCTTTCAATACCTTATGTGAGTTACTCCAGGACTACAAGGACTCCTTGTCCCAAGTCAGAATACCTTGGTTTCAGTTCAAATGAACTGACTGAATGCAGCAGAACTTCCCTGTAATGAAGTCAAAGTCCAGGAGCAGGCACACATACAGTTAAGGACAGAAACTCCGGTGCCCAACCATACCCTTTACAAATTTAACTGATTGGAAAAGTGGAGGTATTTATTTACCACATGAGTCTCCTGGGCTGAGGGGCATGCATTTGAGAAGGTACACGTTCACAGCTCCCTTGCCTTGGTTTAAGGTTGAAAAAACAGAATTGTTTTGACTAGAGCAAATAAAACTTACTTGTGTGTTTTGCCCAGAGAGATAATGAGTCATGTGTATAAATGGCTGAGCAGCTATCAACAATTCCAGTTCATTATCTACATGTCTGATTTGGCTCCTGAGCAGTGAGCTTCCAGGATTTAATTTTCTTTCCTCAGATTTCATTACCATCTTAGGGCTGAAGTGATCTTTTGAAGGGAGAGCCACTCTAATTTCTAAGGTATGTGGATGCAGCCTGCTGGGGAAGAGTGTCTGTGGGCTCTAGGACAAAGACCATTTTTCTGTGCCTGACTTTCTTTCATCGCTGGCCTTTCCAGAAGATGGGCAAGCTGTGCTGAATAGGTTGGTGCTGCACCATGGACGTGAATGCCAATAGACTCCTCTATACAGAGACATTCCTTCAGTGCTGCAGCCTTGGCAGAAGCGCTGGGAGCTGATGAAAAAGCAGACATGAAAGGTCATGTCTATTTAGTTTAGGTCTGCTCAATTCTTCTTTTTAAGAGCTGTAACTGTAGCTGAATGGGTGAATGTGCCAGAAATTGAGAGTTCCCAGGCAGAAACGTCCATGCTGGGGGCCTGAGGAGAGGGCAGCGAGGCTGTAAATCCTCTGAGGCACTGGGGTTTTTGCAGTTCTAACAGTTACATCACTTCCAAACTGCAGTTAACTTGGGAGAGGTGTAGCAAGGAGACTGCGCCTGGTAGGTTACATCGAGGGGATGGTCCTCTTGCTGCTCCTCTTTGCTCTTATGTTGACACTAACTAAAGAGGCTTGTTTTTAAACCTGAACACTTACCAGCCAGGGGTCCTGCTGCCTCTGCACTTTGCAAGGGGTAACGATTAAACCGGAAATCTTTTTGTCAGTAAATAACATTTATTGTCTTTGAAGTCAAGTTTATAACTCTGGGATAGCGTCTGAAAGCCTTTGAAGGGTGCAAGGTGCCCTCCCCTGCTGGCCCCAGCCTGAGGAATCGCCCAGGGATCAGATCCATCTTATTCACATGCAGATGGAATTCTTTACATATCTGAGTGTTGGTGGGTCTGAGGTATCTTGTTACGTGAGCGTGTGACCTGGGGACTTCAGGAGAAAAGCTGCAGGATGCTGCCAGGTCACACTGCTATTTTAGACCCCTGTCTGCAGGGATTTAATATCTTGGCCGGGCATGGCAGCAAATGCATTTCACCCGAGCTGGAAATTGACAAAGGGCGACTTGGAAGAAAATCAAACTGTTTCTGGCAATTTGTAAATCAGTTCTACTTTTTTTTTTTTTAATTCTTTTGAATTAATTTTTTTGTTTAGTATTTCTGCGTTTCTAGAACTCGTACTGCTAGTGCTTACTTGGTTTGCATTTGTTGCTGATGTTGTGTATGAACTGTGGTGGCCGTTCATTCAGTTCTACAGCAAATATACTTGTACTCTAGTGCCTCTTAGGCTTTTCTTCCCTTGGGTCTGAGGGAATAATCGCTTAGATGTGAAAGGAAGATTGTTTCACACGCACCCTGCCCCCCAGTAGCCCTTCAGTTGGTGTTTGGTGGCAGCAGCCTTGCAGGGTGCTTGGACTCTTGCTCCCACAGCAGAGATCCCAACTCCAGTTTTAAAGGCTCTTGGCACAGCTTTTCCTGTAGCTGTTTGAGAGCTGGCTGACTGCAGAATACTCCAGTTTGTGCTGCTCTAAAGAGGTGTACTGCATGGACAACTATTCTGCTAGCATGGCCCAAAGCTGCAAAAGCAGCAGTGAAGAACAAATCTTGAACAAAAAACAAAACCCAACCACCCCTGCAGTGCCTACCCACACATACCTCCAGCTACTGCATGGTTCTAGAAAGCTAAGAAATCATAGAAAATCCTCAAAGCCACACGATGGCTGTTCTGCTGCTATAGTGCTTGGTCAGGGATGTCTGGATTCCAGCAGCGCACTTCTCGCCCCAGTCTGTTAAGACCGTAGGTTTAGAGTTTGGCAGAGGGCTGGGCTGCTGTCTGTGCCACCAGACATCTCCCATCCACTCTGAGCTGGGACAGGACTCCTCTTGCTCTCCAAGCAAGATAGAAGAGCCAGCAGTGCCCAAGCCAATACCGTCACTAGAGGAGGGGCATGCACAGCCTGCTCCTGGCTCACTCTCCACATCCAAAGCATGAGTCCTGAGCACATAACACGAACTTGGGACAGGAATCTCCCAAACTAGTCTTTGGCTGTTTGGACAGGTTCAGTGGAACAGGCATTGGTACAGGCTGCTCAGGGAAGTGGTAAATTCCCCATCCCTGGAGTCATTCAAGAAATGCATAGATATGGCACTTTATGACATGGTTTAGTAGGCACGATGGTGTTGAGCTGGCAGTTGGACTTGATCTTTGAGAGATCTTTTCCAGTCTGAATGGTTCTATGATTCTATGTTTTTTTATGGTCTGAAACAAAAAAGACAGAAATCTGCAGTATAGAAAAAAATCTTTTGGAGTTGACAGAAAGAAGGATGTACAGTTATGACAGTGCATCTGGCAACTCCCACTGTAAGGATGGAAATGGTGCCCCGGGGCTTTAAAAGGACTCCAGTCTTGAGAAAGCTTATAGTCAAATGATAATAAAGAAATAACTTTCCTGAGGGGAGCGGGCTTCTAGTAGGTAGTGGATTTTTGAAAGATTTATTAGATTATTGAAATGTACTGCAATTCAGCAGTAGTGATCAGAAAAAAGGCTTTCATGTAGCTTGTGAAATAGTAACCTATAATAAAACGATAATATTAAGACTGTTAGTGGTCACTAATTAATGTATTAATCTAGTAGCATCAAGGTCAGGAAACAGGGAGGCAGAAAATTTTCTTAAATATATATATAACGTTATTGAGATTCTTGCAGTTCAAGTTGGAAAAGCTCAGTCTGACTGATGATAAATTAGCTTGTTTATTCCGATCCCGCTGTTGGTTAGTGTAATGAAGCAGAAATCCATTGTGTGTGCTCGTTGGGTAATGATGGCTCTGCACAGAAGGGGGTAATTGAGTAGAAAAGCAGAATGCTCCTGGTGCATGGGAGAAGTTAACACCACATGAGGTCAGTAGGATTCAAGCTTTAATCAATGTAGACACAATGCAATTGAGATTTTCTAAAGGGCTTGTTTATAGTGTGAGTGCAAGGGTCAGTAGTTAATTTGAAATGCTGTAGGTGCTCTGGATGAGAAGGTACAAAATATATATTATAGAGGTAAGTATTCGTGTGGGGAAAGAGAGAGGATGTTGTTCTTGTAGCTGGGCTGAATGCCTTGTTTGCAGAAGTATGGAGGAGGGATGGAGGAAGGGATTACTTGGGAGTTTATTCCAGGAGCTTTTTAAAGATCTAATTAACCTATTGAAATGAAGAAACTGAGCGATGATGATTGTCATGCAAATCTAGGCATATTGTAAAATGAAAATATTGAAAAATTGAGCTCACTTATGTCATAGGAAGTCTGGTTTTTTTTAAAACCTAGAGAGTTAAGTCTAAACTCAGTGAAACAGTTGCTTGCTTTGTTTTGTTTCTCCTCTGAGGAATGGTTCCTAAGGTGAGGCCCTTTAACAGCAGTATCTTATTTTCTGCCTTTCTCAGAAAAGGGCACTGAATGCTTACATGTTAAGGGAGATACTGTCCTTGAAGCAATCTAAGTGAAACAAAAAGAAAGCTACTTAGTGCTATACTAGAGAAACGTTAAAGCCTTACCTGCTTAACTCCCATTGAAGTTTTAAACCAGAGCTTCAAGAATTAAATGTTAGTTCTGCAGCTGATTTATTAACAGCTTTCAGAGTAAGTCCATTGAGCTATGAATATTGCTGGAGTTTGAATGAGTTTTCTCTGTTCCGTTTGCCATCGCCCATCCCCATCTACCATCATTATTACATTTTGCAGGAAAGGAACAAGTTATGTTTGTGGCATAAAGATGAGCCTACAGGAAAGATGGGGAGGGGTCTTTGTCGGGAGTGCAGTGAAGGGATGAGAGGTGACAGCTTTAAGCTGAAAGAGAGGAGATTTGGATTAGATACTAAGAAGAAACTCTTTACTGTGAGCATGGTGAGGTGCTGGAACAAGTTGCCCACAGAAGTCATGGATGTTCCACCCCTGGAAGTCTTCAGGGCAAGATTGCATGAGGTTTTGAGCAACCCGATAGCTGTTCAGAGAAAGTAGGCTTTCTTTTCTTCTGTCTTAAGGACCTAAGGAGTTTAACTTTGTTTTTTTTCTCTTAGAAATATGAAGATGAAATGTTGTTTTCCCCACACTTAAAGATTCATTGAGGTTCATGGCTATCCAAAGGCCTCCTTCCTCTACCTTTTCTTATTCTCAGTCTCTGTATTCTGCCTTGACTAAGCTTTGGGCCCCAGGTTTTCTGTAGGGGCAGCCAAGCATCAGCTGTAAATGCACCCAGCAGTGAGAGGGAAGAGGGAAGTGGGTCAGGTGTAGAAAAGCAGAAACATCTCTGGGGATGAGGGAATAGCAAGACCTGGGACACAGCATGCCTGAGAACTGGGAGCTCTAGAGAGAAGCATCTGTGACTTTTCAAAGTCAAAAATTGAACTGTGTTGGTGGTCACGTTGTCAGTTCTGTACACGTGTTCCTTGGTAGATGCTTTTATGCAGTCACCAAGTGTGTGGATTGTAAATGTGATTGCTGTTTGGCATGGAGCAGCTTTACCCTTGCTAGTCAAAGCAGGATCTCCCAATACCTATCTTGAGATGTGCAGGATTTCATGGTGGTAAAGCCTTGTGAATGTGATCTCCTGGGCTGTAGAAACAGCGTTCAGATGAGAGAGCAAAGAAAGTGATGACTTAGAAGTGAACTATATATTTGTTGGGACTGGTATGTGCACAGTTGACAGTATTCTATACCTTGTGTAAACCCAGCTTTGGCTGCTTTATTGTAACATAATGTTTTGTCTGTGTGTGGAGTGATAAAAATGGGGATGAGGAGACAGCAAGAGCAGCCCATCAGCATCCTAGGAGCAGTAACCACCATCAGGACCCAGTGGGATAAGGCCCTGAGCACTCTTCACCACCTGGCTGACTGTGCCATGAGCAGGAGGTTGGCCAAAATACCTCCTGAGGTCCTGTCCCATCCAGAGTAACTCTTGTTCCTCAGTGTCAAGAAAGCTCTTCCCTCTGAATGGGTTTGTTTTTAATATGTTGTCCAAGGAAACATAGTTCTGTAATATGAAGCTCTAGCTTTTATTTGAAAAAAATATGTTAACAAAATCAGTATCATGATGCTGCGATTACTCAATTATGCTTGTATTGATTGGGGGCATGTGTTTACTTTCCTTTTTAAGCAACTAAACTAGGAAGGTGAAATTTGAATAAAACGTTTGAAAAAAAACCACCCCCAAAATACTGTCTTTGTTTCATTTAGTTGGCCACAATGTTACACTCACCTTGAATGGAACTAAAACTTATCAAGTTTTCTGGGAGCTGCTGGAATTGGGAGCATGTTGGTAAGCAGGATCTAACCCAGTGGTTCAAGGAAGCAAGACACCAGTGAAGGGCAAGCCTGGATCCCTTCAGGAGTCATTGCTGTTTCACTGTTTGCTGGGTATTTAGGGTAGGATGCTCTGTTTCTTCAGCAAACGCTGTGGGGTTTGACGATAGAGAATACAGGGGGACAGAAGCAGCATTGCATGGCTCAGGGTGTCCCAGCTGTGTGATGAATCACTTCAATTGTTTGTCTCCACTCCTGCCCTTGTTTAGGCTACATGAAGTGAAAGAATTTCTATTCCAGTGGAGATACAGGAGAGAAATCCTCTCTCTCTTGGCAATGAGGACGGTTGCCAGTGCTGCGAAACCAAATGACAACATCTTTTGCTGAATCATGTCACAAGATCTTTGACCTTTCTGGCCAGTAGATGTACAGTATGCTGAGGTATCTCCTTCATATCCTTATATTTGGTGTTCTACTACGCTGTCATCTTAGTTTTTGGTGAAACACAGCTACCAATTCAACATGAGACTGAGTTTTTGATCATTCAAAACTGAAAGCAATTCAGCTTCTATGTTGTCATCATGTCTCCAGCACTAAATGCCTGTATCTGATTTAACAGCTGCTGTTTCTTGCGGACATAGCTTGAGAAAGTTCATGTGCTTGAGCCAGTGTACCGTGGGCTCTACAGCACTGTCAATGTGAAAAGTGAAAAAAGTCTCACTGATGAGACTTCATTACTGGAAGTTATTTGTGAGGGTTGCTTTGGTCTGTCAGACACAGCTGAAGTGGCTTTCAAAGTTCATCAGAGGTCCTCCTCAGGACTCGCTGCCACAATGCTGAGGATCCCTGGCTCTCGGAGGGCTTGCTGACTAAAGCTGCTGCAAGAAGCTATGCTTCCATGGTAGGGAACGGCAGGATCTGCTGTAACCCTCTGTAATCTGGGATATCCTTGGGGCTTTTGAATTGAGCCTGGCACCTCTAATGCCTCTGCTGGAGGAGACAGTGGGCAAGTTCCCTGTTCCCCAGCAGTATATGGGCCAGCTGTGCTGGCCAGTCACTGCATACCTTTAAGACCATAACGCCGTAAGTGTTTATGGTGTATATGAAAACACGCTTCAAAGAACCTAAACTGTATCCACTCCCCAAACTAATATGAAAACCAACAAAATGCAAAGAGGTGCTTCTTGTCCATGCTTGTCTGAGTTTTTGAGGAAGATTTAGTGAAGGTTTGTCCTGTCAGAGCTAAAGAGGACTCTGGTGGTGACATTTCACCTCCTGCCTGCTTCCCACAGGCGCAGGCACACCTGCTTCTTCAAGATCATGCCTGTTCCTCTGAAAGCATTTGCTGTGAATCATCCTGTCTCTAAACTTGTCTGTGGGAAGTTATTTTTCTCTTCAGAAGGGGGGTTGGAAGGACCCACCAATGGCACATCGTGTCTGTGGCTTTTGGCACCACAGGGGTCAAATCCCTTGGTGTGTGGGGTTCCTGCCTTACTCACAGCCACTGGAGGCAGGACACCTTTGTGGGGGCTCCCCCGGCAGTCCCTGTGCAGAAGTTGTACCTTCTGCACAACCTTCCTGATCAAAATCCTACACTTACTTGACTGCTAACCCCTCCAATTGGGACCTGCCATACTGCAGTGCTTCTCATCACTGTGAGCAGGCTGGAAGATGGACTGAGCCTTATCCACTGTGTTATGCACAAATGGCTATTTAATTATTTACAGGCTGACATATATATCATTTAATGTACAAAACCGAACCATCTACCAGCCCACAGGCAGAATGGCTGAAAGCAGCCTGCTTGGCACCACGTTTTAACTGAAATCCCTTGATGCTAGCTTTGTTTTGCATAGCACTTTGTAATACTGTTAGTTGACTTGGCTGCAGTTTCACAAAGCATTTTCCATTTGGTTCAACACTCACTTGAATTTAATGGGACTGGAGCCAAACAAGTAATGGAAGCCAAGTGCCGACATTTGTTTGGTGTGCAGTTCCTGACAAGGAATATATACAGTGATTGTCTCTTGCTCCTCAAAGCTGTAACTTTGGCAGAGGGGATACTTGAGTTAGCATGCCAGCATTTAAAATCATGATCAGTCAGTGATGAAAACATGTATTTATGGCTATAATGAGTTTCATCAAAGCAAGAAACATTCATAGAAGTAACAATGTCTCTTCATTCACAAATGCCTACTTTTAAATCATACAAAGATCTGTCAAAGTTAAAAAGCTCCAAGAGCTTGGCCTGCGTGTCTGGCTTGTTTCACAACAATATTCCTAATATTCACTTAGAGCTGCAGATTTAGCCATGGTTGCTAGGTTCTACATTAAGGTATGCTAAAGGAATGTTGCACAGTCTATTTGCTTATGGCACGTCATTAAAGCATTCTGCAATCCTGGGCTTGCAGCTAGACTTATTGTCGTCTTTGCTTTTTGAATGCTTGCTTTTGTTTTGTTTTGCTGTTTCTTTCTGGCCTATCGATGATTTGTTCTTTCTGGGGTCTGCTGTAACGTGTGAGCTTTTTGTGGAACCTGGATGGGGTGAGGGTTTGAGATGCATCTGTGCTATGTATCTGCGATGCACTGTGGATTGATAGTAAGAGCAGGTAGGAATCTGAGAGTATTCCTGCTGGAGTAAATCCCTTTCCTTTCAGCCCACTCTTTCTGCCAACATCGCTGTTACTTTTCAGCTGGAAGAAACTCAGTCCTGCCAAAAAAATTGAAAAAATGCAGTTTATAAACAGCTGGCTTTTAATAACTTCCTCCCAACTCACATGTTGAGTCATCTCTCCCCTGCCTGTAGGAAGGAGTGTGGATGTCGTCTTTCTAACAAGGTGGCAGGTTAGTGAGGATGCTACTCAGAATTCCTGGCTTGTATCCCAAAAAGTAATAGAGCTGCTGTTGTGATGCTGTGTCCAAATTACGAGGGAGCCAGGTCTGAATCATCTGGGTGTAGTGTGTGGGGATGTTGGTGTGCTGAGCTGGGGAGCCCTGAGCTGGCTCTGGCCGGGGCTGGAGGTGGCTGGGTGGGAGCTGCTCAGCTCTGGTTTGTATGTAGGAAGGGTGTTACTGCTGCTGGAGTTTTGGTTTTTGTTTGTTTTTTTTTTTTTTTTGATGGGCTGTGATCTGCCCAGGAAGTCCTGGACCGTGTGTCAGAATGAGGATGGTGACAACATGAAAATAGCCTTCAGCAGGAGGCCCCAGGCTAGCCGCCTTATCTCCGTTTTATGCATTGCCCTGGTGTCTTTTTCCTGGAGACTTCATTCTCTGTGCCTGTATGTCTATTGTTCTGCGTGCTGCTTCTCATAATATAGGAACATTTCAATGCTTATCACTTGCATTTGAGCATTTTTACATTATTGGGTTAAATTTACACTTTTTTTTAATTCCAAGCCTTATTTTCATTTTTAAAAGGGCTGGATAATTTGTTTGTTTTTCATAAATGTAATTTCACAAACTTATATTACTTAGCTTTAATTTCTTCAAATTCTAGTGGAAACTGAAGTCAAGAACACTTTTTTTTAACAGCTTAAAAAGATAGTTAACCTGCTCCATATGCTTCACAAAACCTGTGAAGCTGAAGAAACTCATTACAGCTTGTCCGATGGTTCCTTCCTGTTAATGCCTCAGAAAATAGGACAGTTCTGGTTTAATGGCAGTGAAATGTATTGGACATAAAAATGTTGACTGTTATGCAAAAAAAACCCCTTCTTTCTTTGGCAGAAAGGGAACAGATCCATAAGGGACCAGGGAATTATTGAGTTTCTGGTCACTTTGAATTTCTGTCCTGAGGAAGCTCCTTGGATCATACTGAGGACGTGAGGAACTAGAACATCGTCAGCTCTACTTGTCCCCATGGTTTGCCAGTTCTGTGATGCATTAAAATAGCATTAAAATATTTATTTCCCAAATGATATTGGAAACAGGGCAGAACCAGAGTCATAAGAATTCTTTGCATGGAAGAACTATGTTGGAAATACATTTAAGTTTTTAAAAGCCTTTTCCTTCTCAGATTTTAAGGTGTTTTGTGCTGAAAGTCTGCTGAAGGTGGAATGAATCTCTTTTTCTGCTTTCATGCCTATTTGTACCTCAGAGTTTCTGGCTGTTTCCTCACGGGTGTAGAGCCTGAGCACTGTAATCCTCCATCATTCTAATTATCTCACGTGGGATGTTACCCATTTTCATTGTATTAAGATAGCATGTGTCTTGTGCACATGTACAAAGCCCCATTGCTTGCTGTGGCGCTGAGAGCAGTGCAGAATTTGGGGATCATTTCAGAGCCAAGATCTCTGTTCAGCTGCTTTCCTCTCAATCTCAGAAAACCTGTGGCTAGGGGAAAAAAAGAGATGAATCTTTTGTTATAACAGTCATTAGTTCACACCTGACTGGCTGCAAAAGGAAGAAATCTCTTCACGCAAAATGTTTCTCTACAGCTGGCAGCAGTGAGCAAGCAAGGAGGTTTGGAGCATCACAGAGGAGGCCTGCTTATCTGCTGCTTTCCACACAGGGATATTTGGCGAGGCTGAGATAGCTCCCACAGCAAGTTTTCAGACAGCAGGTGTGGATGGTGGCCCTGGGCTGTGTAAGATGCTGAGTGGTGAAGGGTCTGGAACAAAAGTCTTAAGAGGAGCGTCTGTGGGAACTGGGATTGTTAGTCTGGAGAAAAGGAGGCTAAGGAGAGACCTTATTGCTCGCCACAAAAGGAGGTTGTAGCAAGGTGGGTGTTGGTCTCTCCTTCCAAGTAACAAGCAATAGGACAAGAGGAAGTGGATTCAAGTTGCTCTGGGAAGGTGAAGCACTGGGAACGTGCTGCCCAGGGAACATGGTTTAGTAGGCATGGTGGTATTGGGCTGAAGGTTGGACTGGATGATCTTAGATGTCTTTTCCAACCTTAATGATTCTGTGTTTCTATAATGCCACATGTTCCTGTTACAAGGATCCAGGCTAAGTTGCATCTCTTGTGTGAGCGTGCTGCCTCAGCAGCGGGGTGGTAGAGGTAGGACTGGCTCCACTAGCAGTGTAATTAGAGAAGCAGCAAAAGTGTTGGAGGTCTTTCAAACAGCACTAATGGCAAAAATCCATGAGGGAGATCCATTAGCAATGGTGCCTGTGAGTGATAAACTCTCAGGATAGGAACTTGTTTGCATTTAGCTTCATTCCCAAAGATGTTTTGCTTACCTTACTAATTTGAGATAAGTTGGGGTGAGGATGTACCTCCCTATAAAGAGGGAGTGAAGTGAAAGCGATGCTACTGCCACACTGCTGTGAGGCTTTTCATCCCTCAGGAGTGGGTCTGGTTGTCCAGGGGACAATGGTCCAGTGGTGGCCCAGGGAGGGCTGTACCGCCTTCTCGACTTGGCATGCTGCAGACCAGATCACTGGTGGGTTTGTAAGCAACTCCAGAAAAATGAATGCAGCATTATCCAATTTATCAGTGCTGGGAGCTTTGTTTATTTCCCTAACAATTTTTAAAAATAATTGCATGATTCAGCAGTCAGAAAAGCCTTCCTGCCCAAGGAAACATGTGGCTGGGCATGGATCAAATCACTGCGATAAGCCTTGCCCTGCTCTGCTGGACTGTGAGGTCTAGGATTAGTTTGTCTGTCTGGGTGTGTTATCCACATGCTTTGCAAGTGAAATTGCTTGAGTGAGCAAACTACAAGAGTGTATGCACAGAAAAAAGATGTTGGTAACTTTCTGTGTAATTTTGGGGTAACTGAGGTATCTGAGACTGAACCAGCAGATTTCCAAGGCTTCAGCTAATCCTAATTTGATCCCACTACAAAGTCAGTAATACATCTGTAGACGTAATAAACTTAATTGCTTAACTGCAAGATCAAGGAGCTCTGAAGGAGGATCATTTGATGCATTTGTTTTAGATTATCTTCAAATAGTTGAATGGCGAGCTGCATGTTTTGGTGGGGAAACCACTATGTAAGATATCTAAAGATGCTAAAAATGTGGTTCTCTTCCATTCACAGCTCCCAGCCCCACTACAGCTGTTCCTTACATGTCAGTGAAGTGCATTGATGTAAGAAAAAACCACCACAAAACCAAGTGGCTGATGCCCTGGGGACCCAACCACTGCGACAAGCTCAAAGACTTCGACGAGGCGGTGAGCAGGCAGATCGAAGCCAATGATATCGTATTTGCTGTGCATGTTCCCCTCCCCAGCAAGGAGATGAGCCCCTGGTTCCAGTTCATGCTTTTCATTATGCAGCTGGACATCGCGTTCAAGATGGACAATGACCTGAGTAAGTCACTCTGTCACTCGTTAGATGCTGATTCTGGTCTAATTTCCCAATGTGTTTCTCTGAAAGTTGCATTTATCCTGTACGATATGTTGACTTCTACAGTGCCACATACAGCAAGGTAATACAGGAGTGTGTTCTAAAGACGGGAATCAGTAATGAGACATTTCAGTATATCTCTTTGCATGGAGAGCAGCTCACGCTGCACTAGAGAGTAGCTAAGCAGTTGATGAGTAGCTTCCCCGTTTTAAAGTATGTAGACCATCAGCGGCTACGCTGATTTAAATCCAGCAATTCACTTTCACAACATACGCCTCTGAGTTTCATAGTTTTCCAAAATATTCCAGGATGCTGAGTGCACAGCAACAAATTGCAGTCAATACAGCCCAACTTTTTCAGCCACTGCTTTCCTCCTGCTCCTATGTGTTCCCAGCCTGTCCCTTGTCCCGGCTCTGCACGTGTCTGGCCACGTGGTGAGCTGTGTCATGCAGCCTCCTCAGTGGAAAATTGGATTTGGTGGGAAGAGCTTTCTGACGGGTTAGCAGGTTGGCTTGGTTGCTGCCGCACAAAGGTAGTGCCAGGGCCACCTGAAGGTCTGCTGCAGCGGGTGAGGAGTGGGGATGTCCCTTCTGGAGGGTGTGTGCCTGCTGGAGCAGCTCACTACTTCCTCTTTCAGTCTGTGGGGAGGTGGTGAAACAGAGCCATGAGATTTTGGGGAGGGGGTGGAGGCTTATTTATAAAGTCTACCCCAAAAATGCTTTATACAAAGACTTCGATTGACAGTGCTGAAGATTTTAAGCGGTGGTATTTTACTCCATGTTTGCCAAATGCTTTTGTGTGATGCGCTTTTGAACTGTGAGCTATAGTACTTAGTAAATTAAATTATGGATCTGTAAGTTTACATGAAGAGGTCATAAGAAGGAATGTTCATGTTAGAGTTTATAAACATTCACTCTCCATTGAGCACCGAGTGCATTGCAGTTGATATTTATTTACTTAGCCTTTGCTGACATAATAACTTTTAACTTCTTCAGTTTGAGGTTGGCTCTTGGTGAATTGAAGTAGTTGCCCTACCTTCCATCGGTCCTTGTGAGGTACATTTTTTGCTAGGATTTGATAACATGCAGGTAGAAAATACCTTCTGGCCTTGGAACTATAGTGGTCCAAAGTGACTGGAAAACTGCATAGGTACAGGAACTGTGGCAGAAGCTGTCATACTGGGATTCACCCCTAGGATCTGGAAGAAGATAAAGTATGAAATAGAAAAAAAAAAAGAACAAATGAACCCTGCAAAATGATATTGGGAGCAGCATGGGCAAGACTGATCTGCCCCTTAGTGAAAGAAGGGTTGTACGTGTGTTTGCATGTTTTAAAGTGTTTGTGGAAAATCCCTCTCTAACATTTATAACTTAACAATGAATGAACGACTCACTATTCACACTGCTCTGCACTGGGACTTCTGTCACACTTCCCAGGCTGCAGCCTGCCTCTTGGTCTGGCTGCAGTGTTTCTGTAGCCATGTGGTGGTTCAGTTTAGGTAGCAAAGCAGTGTCAGAAGCTGGCTGTAAGGCTGGGGCTGTGGGCTAGCTAAGATGCTGGCATAGGGGAGCCAGATCCAGCAGATCCACTAAAGCTTCACTGACAGCTTTGTTTCCTTTACTGCCTTACCTGCTCAACTTGGACCTGTTCCTTCTTAGCTATTTAATGTATCATCATTAAAATAAGTTAAAAATGAGATTATATGAAGCCTATGTATGTATTCTTAACCCTATAATTATCTCTAAAATATGAAGAGAGTATTTTGTAACTTTATTAAGGCCTCAGTGTCTTAGACTTCAATGGATGATTGTGGTCAGTGAAGTGACACTTTGTTCTGAGGCTTTTAAGGTCAAACTGCTGATCTGGAGCCAGCAACTGGCTGAGCATCAAGGAGCAGGTTGCTAAAATGCTAAACGAGCTTTTGATTGTAATTTCTCCTGAAAGTGCAGAGAGCCTTTTCTTCAAGCCATTATTTGGGCTGTTTGGTGACCAAATCCCTCAAAGATGGAAATGTTTTTTGAGATTCAGAAGCAGAAAAAGCTTGTCTTGGGCCACTCCAAGGGTGATAAAAACAAGGTTTGGAGGTGAGCCCTTGTGCACCTGGGAAAGACTCAGTCATTATCAGTTCAGTAGCTGCTGCTGGTTTGGTTTTTTGGGGGGTTTTTTTGTTTGTTTTTTTAATAAGAAGTGCTTGAAGACAAAGGACATGAATACTTCTTATGGTTGTAGATTATTTGGCACTTCCAGAAGGTTTTCTTTCATTGACTGAAGTAAGTACTTTAAAACGTTACTTTCCTACACGTTGTGCCAAGGTGAAGGCAGATGTAAGTTAAGTGTAAAATCGTAAACTAGTGAGTAATGCATTTCTTGATTGCTAGATTGTGTTGTAACAGTTTTTGGAAAAATGTAAGTCTTGTTAAGCCCAAATAATTATGTATCTTCTGTATCTTGCTGCTAACTTTGCAGTTAAGAGCTGCATTGTTCAGGTAGTTTGAATTAGCTCCTCAAAAGAGACAAAACTGAAGATGTGAAATAACCTCGTATCTTCTTTCAAATTGACAATTTGAGTTTCTTCTCTCAAGCTCTAACCCAAGACCTCAAAGCCAACAGTCACTCTGATGGATTTAATACCAACAGGGGCTGGTGCCAAACCAGCAGCAGCTCCTGGAAGGCATCGCAGCCATAGGAGTCTCAGCCAGTCACCATCGTAATGACTGTTTTGAAGCTGCTTTTATCCACCTGCCTGTCTCCCTGGTGAAGCATCCTGGTCTCTGGTGGCTCCCAACACTCTGCAGTGTGGCCTGGAGATGTGAAAGTCAAACACGAGCCGTGCAAGGTCCTGGGCTTGGCTGTACTCCCATTCTTAGTCCTCACCAGGAATGCTGCTAAGCCACATCTCAAACTGTCTCCTGCTTTTCTATGCCAAGGTGCTTGCTCA
Source organism: Clamator glandarius (assembly GCA_033459285.1). Classification (NCBI taxonomy): domain Eukaryota; kingdom Metazoa; phylum Chordata; class Aves; order Cuculiformes; family Cuculidae; genus Clamator; species Clamator glandarius. The sequence goes on along the minus strand of JAUNZM010000110.1, from coordinate 1,911,676 downwards.
TCCTCTCCCCCTGCAATCCGTAAGCGAGGTCAAGGCACAGAACAAAAGCTTAAACCGCTGTGAGTCTGTGGGCTGGGGTTTCCCGGGGGCACTGGCTGCCGCAGCCCTTCTGCACGAGGGATGCTCTGGGGTGGAGGCGGCAAGACTGCCCGCTCATCTGCAGGGAGACAGACATCAGGGTGACTCACAGACCTGACGTAGGCGCTTTCCCTCGCCTCCAGAGAGCCGATGTCAGGCCTGTGTGTCAGCCCTTCTCATCCAGCCAGCAAGGGTCCTCCCTGGGTGGAGGGAATGGGCAGCCCTGGCCTGGTGCTCTGGGGAGCTGGGGAGCCATGCAGAGCCTGCAGCCTGATGGGGCTGAGCATCCCAAAACACCCTGTGGGATTTACAGCTGTTGGAGGAGGAACAGCCTTTACATGCTTGCCTTGGGAACTTCCTCTAGACTTTCGGAATGCAGATGTTTAGAAGCTGAGGTAATTCCCTTGTATTTACCTGTCATAGAAAGCTGGGAGAGATTTAAACTTGCTCTTTCTCTGAGGAAAACGCTGTTTCCGTGCCCAAGCTGTCCTTATCCTTTTTTTGATGCATTGTGCATTTAATTATTAAAAATTTCTTTCCTGAACTGGGAAAGGCAGTGGGCAGAGAAATGAGATGAAGCTGTCTTCAAACCACCTCAGTCTCAAAACCTGTGATCGCAAAGCTTAGTGCCTCTCACAAGGACACAACATCTGCGAGCAGGACCCCACTTCTCGGCAGTGCAAAATGCCATGTTGGCAGGGATGGTGTAAGAGGTGCCAACCACCCTCTGGCACTCACGCAGCTGCTGGCACAGGCTGTGGCCAGAGCCCTGCACAGCAGTGCTGGTGTGCAGCCATCCGTCCCTGCTGTCCATCCGCTGGCTCTGTCCCTGGGGGAGCAGCAGCCATCCTCTTCTTTCCTAGCTGTAAGAAATCTCCTGCACACAAAAGGCTTCTGTTTGAAGCTGAAGTGTTACTCTGTTACTGTGCAATTAGGTCTGGTTCTCATTGTTGGAACACCGGGCGCTTTGAGGGGAGGGATGAAGGCCGTTCAGCTTGTCAAGGACGGTTCTCCAAAGTAGCACCCACTCTTGGAAGGATGGTCTCCACTCCCAGACAGTATGGGCAGCCAAACTGGCTCCTGAGGCTGCAGGGCAGTGCTGCTGTTGTCCATGGGTCTGGTTACTGGTAGCAAGTGCGCAAAGCTCTCTTCCTTGGCAGGTCTGGTGGCCATCTCTGTTCCCTGTACATCAGATTCACTTTAAAAAAATCATTCCTGCTTTGACTTAGTTGTTGCTTGTTGGCACGGCTTGCTGCTGGGCTCTTATGGGCAGGGTACCTCAGAGAAGAGTTGGGTGCATGTGCTGTGAGCGTGGATTTAGTTTTATTTATTTATTGGGCTGGTCTACTGCCATGAGTCTGGGCCGTTTGCATTTGGCAGGCTGCAGTGTTCTTAACAGGGAACATCAATCCTTCTCTCTGAGCTGCTTTGCAGCATGACCTTCTACCTACCAAGAAATAATTCACTGCTACCCATTGTTAGCAGGAGCAGGGACCCAGAGCTACTTGCTCACTCACTGCCACAGGCCTCAGGAACCCCCAGAGCCAGGTTCTTGGCCTTCCTTCCTCAGTTCCACCTTGTGGAAAAGTAAACTTGAAATTGCTTAATCTTGAATTGACATCTTGTAATGCAGTGTCCCTGCGGGGTATAAAGTGATGGCTGCACTGTGCTGGATGTTAGGTAATGAAGCTGCTCTTTATCAGATGGTGTAATGGTATAGAGGGGCCTTCACAATTTTTCAGTCTAAAAAAAGCCCATGTTTTATTCTCTTTATAGCTAGTGAGCTGAAAATGTTAGGATGTAAGAATAACTTCTGGTTTCTTTGCAGCTGGAAAGCAATTGTGTGCAGTTGTATGGCTGAGCACTACAGACTCCTGTTCAAATTCGTCCAATTTTGGTATCTTTTATAGGTTTTGTAATTTTAGAAAGCGAGCAAAGCATGGAAGTGTAATGCAAATAACCCTTCTGTTTGCTTGCATATGCTTCTTTCCAGACAGCTCTATTCGTATGCAGCTGGCATAGAGCCATCTTCTGAAACAACTTCTCTATTTTTAGATTACTGTGAGTAGTATCAGCTAATATCATGGTTTAAAGGGAGTCATGGAGAAGATCCTGAGCACTGCACATCTGGGAGTAAAATGCCAATGTGAAAAAATGTACTGGCAATGCTCAGTGTGATGGGTACCAGGATGTCATGGCTCTGACCCGCTCTGGAGCATCTCGAAGCACCATGAATAAAGCCACTGAGAAAACTCAATGCTGGGTACCCTGGATGGAGCATGTCTCCTCATTGGTCATCTGTGAAACACATACTCTATCTAAACAAACTTCTCCTGTTTCTGCAGGGGTTTTAATATAATTCTGTATGATACTAGTGAGGTTGCAACTTGGCGCTTGAGCTGCTAATATCAGAGGGGATTTACTGGGCTCCAAATTATCTAGACATTATCTACAGGATCTGTGAAGACAAGGTTGATGTGCAGCATTCTGTGAGGAGGTGCTGTGACATGGTCCTTGTAAGTTAGTTTCCTGGCACAGGCAGCTTTGTCTTTTGGTACTGAATAAGACAGACACTTCAACCTACTTCTTCCTACTTGTTATTGTTGGGAAATTCTGGAGAATCTTGATTAACGTGCATGGAGGACCTGAATAATTGCTTTCCTCAAAAACATTAGCATCTGGGAAGCTGAGCACAGGTTTGCAGTAGCTTCTCTTCTGTCCTTGTATGTGCTGTTCACTGCTGCTGTGACTCATCCTTGAATAATTAAAATACTCTGCTTTCTCTCAGCAGAAGTAAAAACTAGCTTGACTGTCAGTCCCTTGCCTCCTATTTCCTCTTCCCATCCGCTGTTTTGATGGTAAATAGCACTGTTCTAATACATCTTCCTTTCATCTTGAAGCCAGACATGGTGGTGGAACATCAGCTGCTGCTTTTCTTCTCGCACGCATATGCATGCTCAGGCACATAGCCTGCCCCTCATATAAGTCATGAATCTTCTCAGAATCTAGTTCTCTGCCGCATAGTGTATTACTGTTCTTGTTTGTTCCTCTTTGACAGCAGGGACTGCTGGTGAGAGGCTGAGAGCGGACTGGAGTAGGACTATCAGTCTGCTATGCTGAAATACACGTGTGTGTATCTCTGTATACACGTACATGTGACAATCTTGAAGGAGCTTTGTACAAAACTTTAATGGGAGATGTTACCTTGACACAGAGGCTGATTCTGGTCCCCTGGTCTGGAAAAGCACAGATGAGTGTATCTTCTGCCTTCTGGTTTTCATACTTGATGGCAGCAGCAACATTTGGATTGCAAAGATGAAATAATGAATGCTGTTTTTGTTGGATTTAATCCCAAGCATTCCACTTGGTTTTATGGCTTCTGAAATGAAATTTGTAGTTCTTTTTAGCCAGGCCAAGTTTAACCTTATGTTCCCATTTAGCTGTTTTGCTGGTCTTCTAAATAGCGGATCTGAGATAGCAAGTTCATGTTTCATGGAAACCAAACTAATGGATGTTGTGGAGAGGAACGTGGTGTTAATCTGGATGGTATAGATCACGTGTGCAAAAAGAAGGTCAAAAATCTTGATGCACTCACAATAAGATGTAACAGAACCACCTCCAAACACTGTATCAATAGGAAGTCTAAACCACAGATAGCATCTATGCCCCTTCCCATAATTTTGGATGAGTATGCCAGCACCTGTTGCCAATGGAAATATAACTGAAAAAGATGAGAAATATATGGGCCACACAGTGCTTGAAAGGCTCGTGCCTGCTTGTAGACATGCAACAGCTTCCCTCCAGAATTATTATGAAGACCAGATTTTTTTATCAGAGCTAAACTCCAAAGCTCATCAAGTATTCATGTGTCTTTGCAGCCCATTCTCACACACAGGCTGCTTCTGTTAGAGCAGGCAGCCCTGTTTTCAGACAGAGGGTTCTTGGTGAAAAGCTATGGGTGTTATGGGACATCATGACCAGGGGAAGTTCAGACTAGAATTGGAAAGAGATTTTTCACAGAAAGGGTCATTGGGCACTGGAACAGGCTGCCCAGGGAGGTGGTGGAGTCACCATCCCTGGAGGTGTTTAAAGGACGGATACACAAGGTGCTCCGGGACGTGGTTTAGTGGCAGATAGGAATGATTGGGCTCTATGACCCATGAGGTCTTTTCCAACCTGGTGATTCTATGACATGGTGTAGGCCTTCCACGTATTTACAGAAAGGAGCACATACAGCGTCTGCCTGTGCAGTGACACAGCGCTGATGGAATGTGTGTGAGCTTAGTTCTGCAGAGGCATTTCTGACCTGCTGAGCTCAGGGGTGTGCCACCGCACGCTTCCAGGGAGCTCGCAAACATGAGCTGTTTGCTGTGAGAGCGTGCTGTTTAGACACTGGCACAAGTAGTGGTTCTGTAGCCCTGTTCCGAAGCTCCTCCACGGTAGCAGTTCTGTAGCCATCTTTTCCAGTGGCTGTGGCTCTTAGGGTTTGGTGATCCATGAAAAGAGGGCTAGGTTGTAGCATGCATACGCTCATTTGGGAATGTGTTCCTCTTTCAGAGCCTTCCTTGGGATTTGTGCCTGGTAGATGGGAGGGTTTTACATCTGGTAGAGCTGGTATAGACTTGCCTTGGGTCTGTAAAACATGTTTATGTGTTGTTACTTGGCAGGCTTCAACTGTAACTCAGTTTCATAAACTGGCTCGGTTACGGCACCTAAAAAAGTCTGATCCAGCTGCATTTCCTTCTTGCAGCAATGACCTCCTGGCAGCATACTAGCAAGGGCATATTTAACAGCAGTTACACCCCATGCTCTTTCTGTAAACGTGTACAGGAGAGGACAAGCTGACTTTCTTTAGCTGTGCAAATTTGATGTGGTGACCTTACCTGGACATATAAACTCCGTATGTGTTTACTGATATTCAGATTGGTGCATCTGTAAAGGTAGAAACAAGTCAGTGCTGCTGTGGGGTGTGCACATGGAGAGGAGGGCTCCGAAGCCTTATGGAGAATTTCAGCTAAACAATAAATGTAGAAAACGAAGTCCATCATATGTGGTAATTTCTGAGTATTTTCTAGCAAGACTAGCATAGCTAAGCTTCAATTTTTAAATATTCTTTATAAAGGAACTCTTTTTAATGTTTTCTTGTTACTTTGGGATCTCTGGTTTATCTTCTAAGAACAGATCCTAGTTGTGGGTGATTTTGAAGCAATTTGTACTTTTGGTGATGCATTTTGACTTTTCCCAGCTGTGCCTTTCCCTACCTCCTCCCTTCCTGTCCCACCCAAAGACCTCTGTGACCCTTTTTGTTTCTTTTGTATGATATCTCTCTACTGGAGTGCATCTTTAAGAGGCATATGCTTTTTATTCAAGATGTGGTGCTTCAGCCTTTATGCATGGTGAACCTACAACCATAAGAATCCTAAGGTTACGTTGATAGATGATTTCTGCTATGATGTTTAAGTAAACAAAACGTACCATTAGTTGCATGGTTTCTCCTTTATACAGTTCTAACCATATACAGCCTATTCAGTTACACACTTAATCTTTTTTGTGATTTTCTGTAAGTAAACACTATTTTGATGTTCATTTAAAGCAAATCCTATGATGTAATACAGTTGTTTCCTGAAGTGAAAGGGCCTATTGCATACATTTGCTTTCCCTGCAGAAAACCTACATTGAAGCCTGTCTTGTCTCTCTGCTAACCTGAGGTGAAGAGGCTTGTGGATTGCTTCTTGGCATGATGTCTGTCTGCAGCTGAATGGTTTCCAAATCTATAAGAATTATTGTTTCTAATGCTATATGAATAAAAAATGTGCTTCACCCACAACCTGTATGTCTTGACATGTTTGAAAGATATGCAGGTCTTTATGACTAGTACAAATTCTCTCTTCTCCACTAGAAAAGAGATAAATACTTTGAAAAAAATGTAATTTGATCTATATTGTTAGGAGTGCAAAATCATCCATTCCTTTATGTCATTGTCTGCCTCTTGGAGGTCGTGTCCGTGTCTAGAGGCTTTTCTACTCTTCTGATATTCTGTACCCTTCCTCTCTAACAAGCCTAATCTCTCCTTTCTTTTACAGAAGAAAATGCTGAAATTACCCTGGATGTGTCATTAGCATATCGCGATAACAAGTTTGATGATTGGAAAGAAATAGCACATGCAATAGAGATCAGGAAGCTGAAATGCACCTTTGGCTCGCCAAAAGTAAGGTGTTTTGACGATGCTGGAGATGGGGAGATGTGGGAATGTAGTGGGATTTGTCCTCTTCCTTTTCTTCATGGTGTTTCCTAGAAACTCTGAGTTGTTCGGTCATAACTTCCCATCATAACTTTGAAATGTGTCAGCTTTCTCATGGCTCAAAATCTTCAGTTCATTCTGTTTGGTGATGAAAGAGAAGTGGATGAAGTCAGAGGTAGAGTGAAAACCATAAGGAAGAAAAGGTGTAAGGTGTTGTCCAGCTGTGGTCAGGCTTGGATGCTTTGAATTCTGTATGCCCCAAATCATCCAAGAGAACTTGGACTTTTCCATAATGGACAAAACCTTTTCTTCAGGAGTTGTGAGGAAATAACCTACTGGGAACACTGCAGCCTTCAAAGAACCTGGAGAGGTGGGGCAAAAATTTCTTTAAATAACTTCTTAATGCCTCAAGCTACAAAGCTTAGGAGCAGAGAGGACAGCTACCAGTGAGAGTAGAGGATCTATATTTAAATGAAGATGTTTCTGTTCTGCAGACTGAAAATCCTGTGCTTATATTAATCTTATGTCTGTTTCTTGTGCCATGCTTTTCAGCTCTGTCTTGTTCTTCCATTTCATAATTCTTTTCAACAGCCCACTTATGCCTCCAGAAGCACCTCTACAGCCACATAAATGCCATAAATACGTATGAGGTGTAGAAGGGAGCATTGTTGGTAAAACAGGACTCAAGGAACTCAAAGTAAAGGTGTTTGAGAGGGTTGCGTATGTTGGCTGAAGTTGTGCTTGCTGAAGGAGGAAGCTTGGATCACAAAGTAGCCTTTCATCTTTAAAGGCTCCCTTGACTTTAAATGTCATTAAGAGCATGAGATGTGAGCCTGCTTGAGTTGAATCATTATTGACTTAATGACTCAAAACAATCAAAAACTTGACCAAACACATCCCTGAACCTCTGATGTTCTCCAGACTTGCATAAACTCTCCCCAGGCGAAGGCTGGAATTAGCAAACAGGCTCTTGGTGCTAGCAGTGGCCCACGTGTTGAGGCTTTTGCAGACCCTCACTATGGAGGGTGCATGTGCTGGTCCATCTAAGGCTGACTGTCATCTTGCTGCTCTATGTCCTTTTGCTAGACCCTGGACTCTGAGGGCCGTTACTATGACTGTGACTTCCTTCCCTTCATGGAGATCGGTAGCGTGGCCCACAAGTACTACCTCATCAACATCCGTCTCCCTGTGAATGAGAGGAAAGGCATTAATGTGGGTATTGGAGAAATCAAGGATATCCGCCTCGTGGTAAGTGTCTACCTTGTCTCTGTCCATGTTTGCCAAGCCCTGGCAGAGTGCCTGTGCCCTGCAATGCTGCAGCCACCAAGGGCATCTTCACCGGGGCTGCTGCAGCTCTGTTCTTGATCTCCTCTTTGATCTGCAGCAAACATCCTACTCTTCATTGTAGGTATCTCCTCCCCACAAGCCTCTCTTCTTGAGGGATCATAGAATCATGGAATGGTTTGGGTTGGAAAGGACCTTAAAGATCACCCAGTTTCACCCCCTGCCATGGGCAGAGATACCTCCCACTGGATCAGGTTGCTCAAAGCCCCACCCAACCTGTCCTTGGACACCCCTGGGGATAAGGCATCCACAACTTCTGTGGGCAACCTGTGCCAGTGCCTCACTCCCCTCACAAGAAACTTTCTTACTAATATCTAATCTAAATCTGCCCTCTTTCAGCTTAAAACTGATGTCTTCTTTGATTGCTCTCTTCTAAGGAGCCCTCCTCAAGCCTTGAACAGTGACCCCTCCTGCACTGCCTGGTGACCACCTCCAGAACTGGGGTTTTTCCACACCCCCAAGAGCTCCCCTTGTCCTCTACTCCCCTCCACAATGTGGCTTGAGTGTAGGGTACTCCACCTGATTAAGCCCTGCTTCTCACAGATAGGAGCTAAGGAGGAACAGAACACAATGAGGTTCAGGGGGGGACCTAGCCTGTCTTGGAGTTGGCCATCACCACACGTTTGGGATAACTGTCAGCTGTCTTTGCTCCTGCTGTTCCTTGAGGCTTGGTGGCCATGGGTGCTGGAAAACCTCCTCCACCATCCCTCTCAGCAGAAGCAGTGAGACAGCCGGCTGTGGTGGCTGCAGACGGCGGTGGGAGGGTGTGTGTCTGGACAAACGCATTAATTTGGCTGATGCATTTCCCACCAGTGGTGACTTTGCTTCATGAGTATCTTGTTACTTGTCTGAGAGCAATTGTACCAGTTTTTTCCATGCTGTGTCAGAGTGCCCCTCTCCTGACTGCTTTCTGCCTTGCTGCATGTGTTGGCATTTTTTTCAGGACTTTTGAAATGTCCTCAGGTGATCTGGGTCTAAGTAGGCACCTGCTCCCTTTCCTGTGTTGAGCAAACGGCACCTTTGAAAGGGGAGTTGCATCTACATGTGCTTACATGTAGTGCCATGTACTTGCCTCTCCTGTAAGGAGAAGCACAGAGTAATGATGTTAAACCTGTACAGCTGTTGCATTCCACCTTGGTTTTCCTTAGGGCATCCATCAAAACGGAGGCTTTACAAAAGTGTGGTTTGCCATGAAGACCTTCCTCACCCCCAGCATTTTAATTATCATGATCTGGTACTGGAGACGGATCACGCTGATGACACGTGCTCCTGTCCTGCTGGAGAAGTGAGTAGGGGCTTGCGCGCTGGCTAAGGTGTCCCTCAAGTGAGAGGACACTGACTGAGGTGGTCAGTGCTTCCTGGCAGAGCCCGTGCTTGGGGAGACAGAAATGGTCTCTTCTCTGTCCCCTCCCTTCACCCAGGCCCGCTGGAAGCCAGAGACCTCCATAGCCTCTGCTTTCTTTCCTGTTAAACCTGCAGAGAATAAGTAGCTGCATTTGACCATGGCTGCTCAGAGGGGCTTAGCCTCAGAGGGTTTGCTGGCAGAAGGTGACACCGCACCACCACTTCCCAAACAGCGCTGTATTTTCTTCCATTGCTCTTTGCGCACTGCCTTGGATTCTGGGGCTCTGTGTACTTGCCTTACAAGTTGGAAAGAGATATTTTTTCTTTTTTTCTTCCTCTCCAGGGTCATCTTTGCTCTGGGAATTTCCATGACATTCATTAACATCCCTGTGGAGTGGTTTTCCATTGGATTTGACTGGACTTGGATGTTGCTCTTTGGAGACATTCGACAAGGCATTTTCTATGCTATGCTCTTATCGTTTTGGATCATCTTTTGCGGAGAGCACATGATGGTGAGTACAATACAGAAGCAAAAGTAGTTTCCAGCCCCACTGGCAACTCCATTGTACTTCTTGAGTGTTGGAAACAACGCTGTGGGGACTCATGCCAGGTGAGAGGACTTTAGGCTGACTTGCTTTTCCTTTATCTCCTCCTCTCCACTTCTTGATGCTCCGATTAGGACCAGAACGAGCGGAATCGTCTCTCAGGGTATTGGAAGCAGGTTGGACCCATAGCTGTTGGCTCCTTCTGCCTTTTCATCTTTGACATGTGTGAGAGGTAGGTACTGCACCCTTCCCCTTGCACCTCCTGCAGCCCTGACTAGTAGTTTAATTCCCATGGCTGGATACCCATCCCTGCCTCATGAAATGAGGAGAGGCTCTTGTAAGTGCACTGAAGCACACTGGTGTCTCCCAGCAACGTATCTTGTCCCACACAGCTGTAAGGAAACATTTCTCACCTTGTTTTCTCCATGCCTAGGAAAGCAGCATGGCTGACTCTTTCCAGGCTGCAGAGCAGGCATGGGATTCTCTCAGTCTCCTCGCTTTGGTAACAACTTGGTGTTTTCTTTTTGCAGGGGAGTGCAGCTGAAGAACCCCTTCTACAGCATCTGGACCACCGAAGTTGGCACAGAGCTGGCTGTATCCTTCCACTCAGCTCAGGCTCAGTCGATGTCAGTAGGAGAGGGAGGCATTCCTCTCATGCCAGATACCTGTGGGGTGTGGAGAAGCCCTCCTGCTTTTGGCAGGCTGTGGCTAAGACAGGGACTCGAGTGCTGTGTGTGATAAATGTCATTTGGAATCATAAAATCCCTAGGGCTGGAAAAAGACCTCTGAAGTCCAACAGTCAACCTAATACCACCATGCCTACTAAACCATGTCCTGAAGTGTGATGACTACGTGTTTTCTGGACATTTCCAGGGACAGTGACTCCACCACATCCCTGGGCAGTCTGTGCCAGTGCTTCACCACTGTTTGGTAAAGAAATTTTTCCTAATACCCAATCCTATTCAGTCCTGACTGGTTTGAAGCTGGGTATTCCTGGAAACTGGTGCTGTGCTGGGCAAAATCGCTGGAGAACTAAACCTCTCGTGAAAACATCAGTGATTTGGGGGAAAGCATGGGAGATTTTGGTCCTGGACGTTGTCATAATAGTCCAGAGCCCGTGCTGCTCCAGCAGTGCCCACCCTGCTCTCCCCACAGCCCAGCTGCAATGGCATCTGATCCAGGGCCCTGTGTTTGCTGCTATTATTCGGGCAGGCATTGCTGAGGCATTTCCATGAATTGTTCTCTCAGGTCCCACTGGAAGGGCCTGCTTTCATGCCATTTATTTTGATTACTGTGCTGAGATAACCTAACGCAATTAGTCACCCTTCTGCAGCACCCACCCCTCTTACAGAAGCCTCTCTGAAGAACGTGCTGGTTGGTGAGGGCTTCCCAAATCTCTTCTGCACATTTTGAGCAGGCTGGCATTTCAGTGGGTTGCCCCTCCTCGCTGCTGTGCCAAGCGCTGGAGAATGGCAGAGCCCAGGCTCCCTACGAAGCCAAGGCCTCCCCCAGCACTGCCTCACTCATGGTCCATCTGCCTTCCTGTGTGGTTGCATGAAGTTTAATTCTGATCTTTGAGAGGATATTGAAATAAGTGAATTGCCTGAAAAATGTTTGCTGTTATTTCAGTTTGGCTCATACCATTTTCTCTTAACCTACGCTGCCCAGATGGCCTTTATTATAGTGGCAGGAATCTGCTTGTGTCTCTATTTTCTCTTCCTGTGTTTCATGGTCTTCCAAGTGTTCAGAAACATAAGTGGAAAGCAGTCAAGCCTCCCAGCTATGAGCAAGGCTCGCCGTCTTCATTATGAGGTAGCATCTCTCCTTGTTGCATAGACTCTTTGTTTTTAAATACATTTTTGACCTTAAAGTCTCTACTTTCTCTATCCATATAGTCCTGAACTGGAAAATTTGATCTTTGTTGGCTTTCTTGTGCTACTCAAATCCCCAAAATGCCTTTTTTGTTTGACATGAATTTTCTTCTTTATTTGGGTATTTCATCCTGATTTTTAAACATCTGTTAGCTCTCCTTTTCTATGTATAGCTGCTATCTCCCCGCTTTTTGAACAGTGTTGGAGGACAGAGGAAAATTGCCTAAATTACCATTTACATTTTGAAGAACATGAGTTCCCTATACCTCCATTTCCTCTCCTGTAATATTAATTCTTACGTTTCTTGGAAAGTGATGCTGAGACACACCCCGTGTTTCTCCATGGCATGAATTCAGATTTTTGGCATTGTCTTTTCCTAACCGAGTTGCAGGAAGGAAACTGTCCCACCTGGGTCAAAATGCAACATGCCTATGATTTTGTATTTTGTTTCTGTCCCAGCTGTCTTTAGCGGCTGCAAAACACAAGGAGGTCACTTTAAGTGCTTAAGCTGAGAGTATCTGTTTGAATGAGTGTGTAAATATTTATCACCAATGTTGTTCTGTTAAATGATGGTCACTTCTGATTTAAGCAGGTCTTTTATCACCCATCAGGAATGTATATTAAAAAAAACCATAAAATCAGACTTGAGAGAATTTGAAGAAGATATTGAGCTTTTCTTTTTCCTCCATGTTTCTCTTCAGCCAGAGGCATAGGACTTCAGCTCGTATTGTAGAGCTGCTGCAGCCACGCTCAACATACAAACCTCTAGCAAGCATAAGTCTCATCTGGAAGAGTTAAATGAATAGTCATTTGTTGTAACAATGTGACATAACAATCATGCAGACACTGATACTTCCAGAATTCCAGAAACAGGTTAAAAAAACCAACGCAGACACAGAAGCAAAACTAAAGGAATTTATATGTAAAAATGGAAAGCTAGTGGTAGCAAGTAGGGTATAGAGTCCAATTCCTAACCAAATGATATTGAGACATAATTTGTCCAGTAATCAACCTTCTTCTGTAGTAGCAAACGTAGTTTTGACAAGCATCAAGAGTTGCTGCAGTCCCCAGACATACAGACCATGGTGGTGTGAGGATCAGTCTGGTACCAGTACCTCCACTGTAGAAACAGCCTCCTCTTGCCAAGCTGTGCAAGCTCTACACAGATGTTTGTTTTCCAAAAGCTGGGAGCCCATGGCTTTACACTGGCCTGCCTCCTCTTCCACATTAACTCTTGGTGAATCACTCACAAAAGCAAATGTAATGGAAAGCAGGGGCTGTCCAGACATGCATCCCCTGCTCAGAGCATCTGGGAGGAATGCAGACGTGTGGGGAGCAGAGAATATGGGTTGTCTTGAACGCAGAGCAGAGGAGTGGGTGGAGGTTGTTTTGTTTTGGGGTTTCGTGGGTTGGACCCTTTTTTTTCTTTACTGTTTTGTTTTTATACTTGTCTTGTATATGCTAAAAACAAAAATGTTTTTTTGGTGGATTCTGTTAATATGACCACTGACATTTCTCTCTAAACAGGGGCTGATATTTAGGTTTAAGTTCCTGATGCTCATTACTCTGGCTTGCGCAGCAATGACTGTCATCTTCTTCATTGTGAGCCAGGTGGGTGACAAAACTGAGCTCTGTCCAAGACCTTTGGACTCTGATTCCGTGGCCGCTAACAATGACTGCTCACTTTCTGTTATAAGCAGATTTGATAATAAGTTGCTTTTTAAGAAATTGTTTTCATTTATTTGAGGCACTGCTATAAAATTGCTTAGGCTGAAGCCTTAACAAAGGCCTTTGGCTCACGGTAAGGTTTGGGGCTGCGCTTTTTGAAATACCAGCCAACACGCTTTAGTCATTTCTGAGAACTCAGCAAGAGGAAAAAAAGTTCTGTGCACATTGAAAAAATCTGGTGGCTTTGTATGCCCACAAAGAAATAACAGAATTCAATCTTGCCTTGGCTGACTTTACAACCCTACTGTTTCCAGTTGTATCCATACCTATTTATTCCAAGCCCTAATGCAGTCTCTGTACAAATGAGCTTATATCACTAGTTGAATGTACTTTGATGGTTGTAGCTCAAGTGACTTTTCAGATGGCAGCTGTTTCAAAGATGTTTCTGGTTGTTCCTAAGCATAGGCAGCTTGTAGCTGTGGGTGCAGCCTCGCAAGAAGTGTGGGTGCCGGAGCAGGTTCTCCCTCACTCTACAGCTCATGCTTTGGGGTACGCAGTGAGTCCCAGTGCAGAATATAGCAGCAGATGGTTTGCTCTTAAAAATCTTTTAGGCTGAAACAGTGATTTGATAAACTGCAAGTTTGTTCATCATTGAGTGTTAACGACCATCACTGTATGTAAGGGTAACAAAAAACAGTCTTGTCCAGCTACTCTTTTAAAGCCAGCTTAGCCTTTCTTTCCCCCATATGTCTCTTTCTGTAATGGAAAGCCAGTGTTTCAGTGTGAACAGTCTGTGTATCTTCAAGGAATATTAATATTGATGATATTTTCTTAAATCTTGACAAATCTCCTCATATCTGAGGCTGAAGCTGCCGGCCTAGGCCCCTCTCATAAGACAGAAGCAGCAAGGCAGTAGTCAGCACATTAGCTCTTAGCATTATTCATGCTGCTTTTCCTTCTGTAAAAGGTCTATTTATGGCAGTCTAATGTTTGCAGATGTAATTAGTACTGCCCCTTATGTGGCAAACTTTGCTGAACACGTGAGTTATGGTAGGGATATATCACAGAATGTGAGAGACTGTCACATTTAAGAATGAGAAATCAAAGAAATGCTGATACATTCATTTTGTAAGCACAGTTTTTTCCCTGCAGATTGAGACTAAAAAGGAGAATCAGTCTGACTTCTGCGCCAATGAACCTGTTATACTCCATTTACCTGATCCTATTGAGTTTACACTGTTCTTATTGATTGACTCAAGGTTATTACCTTAGGGGGCCACTTCTGTGTTTTACATAGTTCAGTCTTATTGACCAGCCTCTGTGTGTCTGCTTCCCCTGGGCAGGTGACTGAAGGCCACTGGAAGTGGGGGGACATAACGATACAAGTGAACAGTGCCTTCTTCACTGGCATCTATGGGATGTGGAACCTCTACGTCTTTGCCCTGATGTTCCTGTATGCACCATCGCACAAGAATTATGGTGAAGATCAGTCAAATGGTAAATGCCTCTAAATGATCTGCAAGCTGTCATGGGAAGACAGCGACATAAAGCGGGTGATACTTTTTGTGTAGTTTTTATTTGGACAAAGTGCACATTCAGCACCTTGAAATGTTATGCAAATAATAGTTTGGTCTTCGTAACAGACATTTTAATTAATGCCTGGGTTACAACAGGTTTGGTATTTACCTAAGGCTGTCTAAAACATTTTAAATAATTTTTGTAGTTTTTAGCATTACCTGGTTGTAATTGTGTAGAACAAAGGGTGGAATGAGGAGAGAAGAAAATAGAAACCTAGGCAACAGGAGAACAGCGATGCTGTTTGGATTCCTATATCAGTAGTCTTCAGTGGCATAGGAATCGTCTTTTGCTGGTATGCTTGTGTTTAAATAACTGTAAATAAAAGCGTTTGTAGAAATGTTGCATAGTCTGTTGCTGAGGTAGCTCCTGAAAGCCTGGAGGTAATAAAATGGATTTTTTGCTTTCTAATTGTGAAATATTTTACTATGAGACTGTGCTAACAAAATAACTTTGTTTCTCAGGTGACCTAGGAGTAAACAGTGGGGAAGAGCTTCAGCTCACCACCACCATCACCCATGTGGATGGGCCAACGGAGGTCTATAAGCTGGCTCGCAAGGAGGCTCAGGAGTAACGCTGAGATGACCTCAGCTGGGACCCACACCGGGGTGAGAGCAGAGGACAACAAAATGCCCTCTGGGTGGAGGCCTCTGTGACTTACTTGCTTCTTGATCACCTCATACCTAGTGTAATTTCACAGACCAGTGACACCGAACAGAACATTTGTAAACTCTTTAATATGGTGTAGTTATTTCTGGGGGGAGGGGTATGTATAATATGTTACACTTGAGCACGTTGAAACCTGCTAGAAAAGCATTAAAGTTGCAAAGTCAGACATGCGGAGGGGTTAGGAAGGGGCAGAGCTGACACTGGATGGTTTGTATTTGGCTGCTGTCTGCGTGCGTGTAAGGGCAGTGTAGGGAGCTCAGCTGGTAAGCGTGTATTCCTTGCTTCAAGTTTTATTCTTTTGTGCAAGTTTAAACAAAGTGTTGGTTGCAGGGGGAACAAAAGCCTTATTGTAAATACATTTAATTCCACCATCCATAGTTGTATTGAACCTTGTTTGAGGTCTTTAGTACAGCCCTGCAATTCCACAGCAGACCTCTGTCACTTAAATGAAACACAGCTGGGATAGGGAGTGGACTGTAATATATAAAACTTCAGTGGAAGCAGCAACATGCTTTCTCAGTAGGTTTTACAGGTGTAGGGGAATGTAAAAACTGGATGCCTGAGAAAAGATTGCAGGAGGAAGGAATTCCCCTGTCCAGGGGGTCAAGAGGTACCAGTCCCACAGCCACCTCCTTCCTATTCTCAGCCCCTTTAGCTTTCCTCCCTCTTGTTGTCTTCATCCATCTTACCTTCTTGTTATGACTCTTGTTTTTTATGCTGCTTACATGTCATGGGGAGAAGGGAAAGGCCATGGGAGGGATGGTGTATTCTCAGTTCCTACGCCTGTGAGCTGGGCAGTCCTACTCCTCCTTGCACTGCTGGGGTGATGGAGCATGCTTGGTGGAGCTGGATTCTTCCAGGGATTATCAGACTTGAAAAAATCCGCTCTTCAGACACTAATGTAGGTATTTGCTTTCCCAAGCAAAAGCAGCTGATAAGGCTGCTCACCCCCATGCTGTGCCTGGGCAGGTCTGGCTGTGAGAGTGTTTGCAGTGTGAAAGGAACTGGAATTGATACAGGATGAAAGTGTAAACTGGGCTATGGTGGGGACCAATGAAGGGAAGTGTTAATGGGGCCAGAATGGTCTGTGCTTCTCAGGGCACACCTTCTTCCATGGTCTGGAGGATCCAGAGGGCCTCATCACTTGGCACTAGTAATTGTTGATGTTAACTGCTAGTAACATGTAAATCGACTTCTCAGTTTTGCCCCTGAAAGTTAAAAATCTGCTCCTGCTGTCTGTGTCTGAAGGGTCAGAGGTTAGGGAGATACGGGAAAACTCCAAGGTGCTGGCAGGTAGACATCACCAGTACTGGTAGAAACACTGACCTAGGAAAGGTGACGCATTGTTGTTGGATTCTTAAAACTTCTGAAATTACATGTTAATTGTTAAGGCTGCAAAATGAAACTATAATTGGGAAATATCAGAAGTGAGATCACCTATAAAACCTTGATCCATCTCTGGTCAATGTGCGTATACGATATGACATTCAATGAAAGCCCGTTGCATGCTGACTTTACTGTTGTGTTCTGGCTTGTATGTGAGTTCAGGGCACTGAGCAGGAGTCAAGGTTGTTCAGCGAGAGTTCTGGTTTGCACTGAGAGGTGCTGGTTCATCATGATTCCCACCACAGCAGCACCTTGTAATCAGTGAGGCCCATCCCTGGCTGTCCCATGCACCCCTGCACACCCAGTCTGCTGTTTGCATGGATCGGCAACTCCAGCAGAGCAGCTCAGTTTGAGTCTAACCATCCTGGTCACCATCTCAAACACGTTAATAACCAAATACAACACCAGCTTCCCTTGCTTTTCCTTTTGCTTTCCCTTCCCCATGTTTCTTGAGACAAGTCAATACTCCAACTGGGGTGAAGTGTTCAAATAATTCCTCCTCATTTTCCCAGTCCACGAGGGAAGAAGCCAGAAGGCTGGTGCCTGCCCTTCAGCTTCATGTGGGGCTGGCCAGGCTCCCAGTTTCCTTGCCAGCCTTGCCCCAGGAGGGATTTCTCACTGGGACTGCTGACTGTGCCATATGAATTGCACTGATAGGCATTCAGCTGTTACAATCCCAGTAAGAATGGTGCTCTGTAAAGTAGCGTTTAAAATACCATTTTTAAAGAGCTCAACACCATGAAAAAAGAGAGAGCAGCGTAAATAATCTCGCATCCCTTCGGTTTGCTGGAAGCCTGGTTTGTGCACCATGGAACAGGTCTCTGATCAGGGTGCAGCACACTGGGCAGACTCCCTCTGCAGAAAGATTACCCTGGTTTTGTTAATGCAAGCTAGTCTAGCATTTTCTTAACAGAAAGCAATTCCATTCATCTTTCAGTTCACTCCCAGCAGGATCCCCAGCTTCCCCTACCCCTGGCAGCATCTTGGACGAGATGCAGGATTAGATCTGAGGAATGCCGAATGTGCCATTCTGGGTGAAGTCCCTTGTGTGCTGCTATGTGTGAAGTCACTGTAGCACAGAAAAAGTGCTGACCACTACTCAAGGAAGTAACTTTGGCTGGTTTGGGATACTTGAACACTGATCATTTTTTATTATTTTGGGGTTTTTTGTACAGTGGGGTGATAAGCGCCTGTACTGAAAGGAAATACAGCTTAAAAGGAAAAAAAAAAAAGAAGGAAAAAAAAAGGGAACACTTTATTGTATGTGGAATAAGTGCTGATACTGCACCTTCAACACAGATGGCAAAATGTAACTTGTAAGTAATTTACATAAGGAAAACAAATACTACTAGGTACAAGTGGTGTTCCTGCTAGCAGTAGCTGTTTAATTACAGCGAGAGTTAAATTAATGCACATCATCGTAACTCCAGCATGTTCCTGTCTGAGCACTTGACTTTGCAACTTTAACAACCTTTTCACGTTGGGTTCTTACGTGATATTTATGTTGTTCCAATAGGTGTGTCCGTGGTTTCTTTTGCAGCTTAGTATAGCACTGCGTTTTGTAAAGGCCCCTTACAAGTGGGGAATTGCAGCTTTAAAACCAAATTTTGTGTCAAACACTAACAATTTGTTTACGGGCGCATGTATGTGTGTGTGCGTGTGTGTTTTTTATTTCTTAATTCCTAAGCCCTACTCATATGTCTCAAATAGTCCCTGTCTTATTAAAATATATCTTTTTTTTTAGGTTGAGTTCAGTTTTTACTGAATGCTTTAAGCAACCTCGAAAACATGTAGTTTTGTTAATTTAAATAAAATCTCCAATATTGTGGATTTGTTATCAGCCTGATTCACCAACTAAGAAATCATAGCTCTTTTGCTGTCATCTTGTGTGGTTTTAGTTGTTTTTTTTCTTTCAGGCAGTTGCAAGTCACACAACTTGTTGCTGAGGAAAATAATTGACTCGATTGACTCGCTTGGATGATTTTCTCGCGCATCTCTCTAAGTGCTTTGTGGGGCAGAATCACTGTGGTTTGATGCTAATGGCTTTTTGACCTTTAAGACTTTTGCTTTAGGACTAGTTGTTAGCAGAGCATCGGTTGCAGCTCCCTTCACCTGTGGGACCAGGATGCTGAGCGCCCTGATCCCAACAGTCTGTTCCCAGGGTGGTGCACACCCCTTGGGCTTTCGTTTGGGCTCTGTCTCCTGGACCTGACTGTCACTATTTGCCAGCCCTGAAGTCGGCACAGCTTTACTGTGAACTTTGCCTGTTGGCCATTACTCCACTGTGACAAGATTCGGGTGTGTTCCATTTGCTGCCACGTTTGGAGGCTCTGCCTCCCGCTGCTCCCCATGCTGGCATTCTGTCTGCAATTCAGAAAAAAAAAAAAGGATTCTTAGGACATGTGCTTAAGGGGTAATAGAAAATCTGATGACAACAGATTAGTTTCAATATCAACAGCTTGAAGTTCCCATTGCAACAGAGGCTGCTCTGATGAAATGAGCCAGGGGAGGGGAACCCAGCTGCTGAGTTTAGGCAGAGCCTGCGGCTCCATTTCTGCCGCAGCCTGTGTTGGCTCCAGCTTCTCTGCCACAGTGAGGAACTAGGGCTGCTCAAAGACAAACGAGAGGCAGTGCAGTGCTTCCAGGCTTTAATCAATTTCAAAAGAGCAAACTGATGAATTTTAAATAACTAAAACCACCGCTGCCCTCCCACACACTTCTCTTCCCAGGTTCCTTCTGGCAGCTGTGTGCTGGCTGAGCACAGACCTGGGCTGCCCTCTGCTGCCAGCAGAACACAGCTGCCAGCCAAGACTGCAACAAAAAGTAAATCCTTCATCTCTAAAAGTGGGGGAAATGTGTTTGTGTCCCAGTTCCTTTTTCCTGTAAGGTGCTGCTCAAGGTTCCAGGAGCTTTGTGCTTATGTGCCACCAGGCTTGGACATGGTGAGAACTGGAAAGGAATGGGGGAAAACTGCCCAAGAGTTTCTTTAAAAGGCTACCTGGTGTTGCTATGAGCAGCCAAAGTTAGGGGAAAGGAAATGGGTTACAACAGACCTTTGTGGGGGAGGTGGGGAGCATGATTCTTGAGGCCAGCAAATGGTTTTTGGCTGGAACAGTTTGACTGGTTTTCTTATTGGACCAATTTCTGCATTTTCTTAGAAGCGTAGGACCAGAGTGTCTCTGCTCTGAAATCTGTGACTGAAGAGCAAAACAAGGAGCTGAGCGGACTCCAGCACAGCGTGGTCTCTGCCATTCCTTTGCTCCCAGACATGCTAATGCAAGGTGGGGTGTGAGCATGCAGCCCTGAGCTCATCTTCAAACAGAAACCTCAGTGCAGGGTGGTGCCGAAGCCTCGAGCAACCTGTGCTCCTGCCTTCTTGGGGGACCTAACGACAGCAACGGAGCCACATGAAGTCTGTGCTCTGATATTGCAGTGATGTCCTGGGAGGTTCTGGGGAACGGGGCTTGTGACCCCGATGCCCATCCCTCCAAAAGGGTAAGGTAGATCTAGGAAAGGCTTAGGGGAAGGTGACAAAAACTTTTGAAGGTCATATGTCTGTGCCTTGCTGCATGCCTGCTGGCCACCAGCTCCAGCAGCAAGGCTTTTGTGGGGTGTATCTGGCCCTTGTTTCCCAGCTTAAAAATGGGAGAAGCAACTTGTGACTGGGTGGGTCTGTGTCTCAGCAGGGGCTTACATTGTCCCCAGGCCTGATGGTGCTGATGAGCCTAGGCTGGGAGAGGGAAGTGCTGGCGTTTATTCTTTGTGCTTTTTAATTGGCTGCCAGCAGTCCCCAGACAATCAGTGTGTTGTGGGACAGTGGAACATGCCCCCTCTCCCACCACAGAACCTGTAGCCCAAGGCTATTGTACAGGAATTAATTATGGTGAAAGTAAAGCATTGGCTGTGGGAGAGAATTGCAGGAGGCTGAACTGCAGAGGATGTACAGAGCTGGGGAACTGCTGCTCATGTCTGTGCCAGTTCTTGTTACAAATGTCTGTCACTCCTGCTCTCAAAGATGAGATGCAGCTGGTGCATTTTTATTGATGTAAAATAAGCTATAAGCAGCAACAGATATATTTTTGAAGGATTTTGCTCTCTGGTTGGCACACAGAGATGTGTCAGGTCTACTTTCCTACTTAGCACCTGACATTACATTCTATAAGAGCCAGTGGCTCTCTGAGCTTTTTCCTTATCAGAGACTATTAAAGAAAATCAATATGCACTTTACACTTTAGGCCTAGAGTTTCAAATAAAATACAAGACCTTATTATGACTATAGTTATTGGCACTTTCTGCCTTCCCCTCTCTGATGTGCAAGAGGTAAATCTGGAGCTGGTGCTGCGCAGGGCAGAGGCTCAGCCGCCCCTGGCAATCAGCACTGCTGTGTCAGCACCCACTCTGCTCTTCCCTCTAGCCCAGCAGCACTGGCATCTGCTCCCGGGCTCTCTGTTTGCTGCCATTTCTTGGGCAGGCATTGCTGAGGCATTTCCATGAATTGATCTCTCACATCATGCTGAAGGACTTGCTTTCACTGCCGCTAATTTTGATTACTGGGCTGAGACAACCTAATGCAATTAGTCCTCCTTCCACGGCATCGAGCCCTCTCACAGGTGCCTCTTTGAAGATCGTGCTGGTCGGCAGGGACTTCCTAAATCTCTTCTGCAGGTTTTGGGTGGTTGTCTCTCCTCACTGCCATGCTGAGCACTGGGGGACGTCAGGGCCCAGGCTCCCCGCTTGCTTATGGCCAGGCTGCAGGGCAGGTGTTTGTTTCTGACTCAGCTGAGCTGACGTGTGATGGCTCCATGCAGTCGAATTCCTCACTGAGATGGTTTAAATATCGTCCTATCTTTTGGCTGTTTTGTTAAAGGAAAGTTTGTGTCCATTATAATAGCAGGCATTTGTGTTTTCTTCTATTTTTTCCATCCTCTTTTGATTGTGCTAAGGCCCTCCAGCGTTTCCAGAGGAAGGACACTTTTCCAGGTACAGATGAATCTCACTCCTGAGATGGATGTTATGGCTCAAAAATAGATAAGCCACTCTGGAACATTTTCTAATAAATATTTTACAGGCTGAACGGCTCTCCCAAGTGTTGGCATTGCCTGGAAGAGGCATCCTTTCTGGTAAGTGGTATGTGCCACTGACACGAATCCTCTGGGTTTAATAATAATCTACGTAATTCTAGAGAGGAAAAAAAAATCCCTTTTCTGCCTTCAGCTGCTGATTCGTACCTCTCTGCGGGCATCTGTGACATTCAAAGCAATATTAAGAAGGTGGCTGTACTGGCCATGCACATCAAGCTCCATCTCCCACAGGAAAAGAGAAGCCTTGGTGGGCTCCAGAGGAAAAGCTGTGGGAATGGAGCTGGTCCTGAGCCTTGGAATGGTGTGCTCGCTGCTGTACCCCAGGTCACTTAGACGCCCCCCAGCAAGACCCCAAGGGCCATGCCACAGTGAAACCCCTAAGTTGGATACTTTAACTTTGGGAGTCAGAACTGGACTTTTCAGAACTTCCTCTAGAGTGTATAGGAAGTGAAACACAAGTTTCTAATTTGGAATAGCCTGAGGCACTCGTGTTCTGGCCCATTTTCAGCCTGGCTGCTGTTCACTGCTGTGGGCTGAGTAAGATCCAAGCATGGGAGCTGAGGCCTGTCAAACCTTAAATGAAACCCATTTCTGGGGTGCCCCATCTGTGCTCAGGTGTGAGCACTCCTCGCTCCTCCTCCCTGCCAGGAGCAAGCGTAGAGGAGACAGCAGCAGG
The DNA here is from genome assembly GCA_033459285.1 of Clamator glandarius. Classification (NCBI taxonomy): domain Eukaryota; kingdom Metazoa; phylum Chordata; class Aves; order Cuculiformes; family Cuculidae; genus Clamator; species Clamator glandarius. Next base: position 1,889,198 of record JAUNZM010000110.1, on the reverse strand, counting down.
GGCTCTAAGTGTGCACCTAGGGAAGGCTTCTCCTCCACTTCAAAGCAATTTCAGCCAGGCAACTCCAGGATGAAGCTAAAAGCAGACTCTGCAGATGCTCTCTGCCCTGGAGAAAACCAACAAAGTTTGATGGAGCATCCCCCGTGCTTGCTAAGCAATATGAAAGGGGGATTTACTGCCGTAAGGAGTATTGCCCTGGCTTGGTAACCCGGAAAACTACATTTTTGTGCAATCCCTGTAAGTCCCAAGAGAGTCTGGATGTAACAAACAATCTTTAGAAAAGTCATTACAGAAAAGGCATCTGATTATCTTCACTTGTCCTTTCTGTAGGTCCTCACTGCTGTCCTGCACCAGCTCGCAGCTCCAGGCATTCCCCAGGCAGTTTCCCAAAGCAGCAGTGTCTCTCCCCCTGCTCTCTCTGTGCTCTGCCTTCCGGGGAGGCTCTCGCAAACAGCTGATTTCCATCTAAAATTCCTCTGGTTGCCGTCAGCTCCAGCCCAAGTAAATTCTGTCAGGCAGTGGGGCGTTGAGCCAGCATCTCGTGGTTACATCTCTCCTTGATTGGTCAGTCCCACCCAAGACAGAGGTTCTAGATAGGACACGTCTCCTTTCCATCCTTTCTCCAAGTAGGCTGGAGTCCTTCCCACGCTCTTGCCTCTGCTATGTTGACTCACAGCTTCTTTCCTACTGTTCTCACTGCAAAAGAGTCAGAAGTCCTTCTGAAAATACAGGAGTCTGCTGGCTTTTCACATTTCCTTACTTATCAAACAAATATTTCTTGGAAAGAGCTGCCTTTTAGCTCATTCTGATCTGGACTCGGTTCTGTGCCCAGCTAAGCAAGACTTAGCTGAGCTCTGCTCAGCTGCCTGATGTGAGTAAAACCCAGCTGGCCAGGAGGCTGATGGACGGTGACTGAGGAATCCACCCAAAACCCTGGAAGGCTTGGAAAACGTTCCCTGAAATTGGGATGCCTGCCTTTGAGCAAGTGTGGCTAGCTGAGATAGTGAATAAGGTACTAATTACTAATTAGCATTTCATCGTGGCTAATAAATACCTCATAAACACCAGAAATGATGTTTTATAAATCAGCTCTGGAAAACCCCATTAATGATAGGATTCAGGCAATGTGAGTGATGCAGGTTATTAGGCTGAGCAAGTCATCCTGCCTGGAGACAAGAACTGTAAAAGCAGCCACAGGAGGGATGGAAATTGTTTTCCAGCAAATGGAAGGTGAGAGTTGATTAAATCCTCCCCTGCACCACTTGCAGCAGGCAGACAGAGGTAAGTGGGACTCAGTGCCTGATACAGAAAAATGTTTCTGAGTTTGCCAGGACTCAAACCCAGAGCAAAGGTGACTGGAAGAAAAGATGTTTCACATGGACACAAGCATCGCCTGGATTGAAAAGAGCTCTTGTGACAACTTTTGTCAGGGCCTAGCCATGGCTCCATCGGCCTGCAGGCACCGGTGCCACAGCCCAAAGGACTCAGGAAAGTGAAGCCTTTGCAGAGCGACAGTCTCTGCTCGTGGAGAGAAAGCATTCAATTTCTCCAAACAAATCCCTGCAGGAGATTAAATGCCCAAAGGACTTTCACCACCATATAGACACCTAGCCAAGACAGCCTAGGTACCACCATAGTACCCTGTGCATTTGAGAATTCCTGAGGGCACGGTCCCAGAGAGCTGGATAAGCTGCAGTTCCCCGACTTCACAGGCACTAAGTGTGGGTCTTGCTTTAACATTTTTGATGTAAAACTGCACACAAAGAGTGGGAAACAGCAATTCAAGGTTCTTTTTGCTGCACAAGGGAAAGGACATCTTCAGCTTGCTGAGGCACGGTGGATCCCTGGGAACGGGAGTGTGACGGAGAAATTCAGGCACCAGCACTGTGACTGCTCTAAAACTCAGATGGGTAACATGGTCCATTTAGGAGTCAGCAAGCCCTTCAGGAACAGTGTTTGCATTGAGCAGATGGAGACATGGGCTTCAAAGAGAATTTGACAAGAGCTATTGAGAGTCAGGAGAGAAATGGGCATAGGGCAGCTGATGGTGCCAGCTGCCTTGAAGTGGGATGTTTTATGAATTCATCTGGATTTTAAAACTGAGATATTTGGGGACTGCAGAGACCTTAACAAAGTGAAGAGAACAGGTGTGCTGAATGAAAGCCTGTAGAAAATTGCAGCTGATGTGACCAGGCAGATCTCCACAAGCTTCTACACAGTGATATCTGCACAGGAACATGTTATTGCCAGCATGCACAGGCGTGCATGTTGTTCACTGCCGAGCAGGACCCCACCTGTCCTCTGCACTTCTTTGGGACACCTTGCCACTGCAGCAATACTCCTTGGATGTTCCACTGCAGTAGACATTTGGTTTTGCTCATAGTGTATGACTTCTAATCTTCTGTGGTGATGCAGCGGGTAACCCCTTGTATTTGTACCCACAGAGCTGAGCACAGGTTTCTTCAGATGACTGATTAACAACAGGAGAGAATCTCCTGAACAGCAGCAGTTCTCCACATAGTTGTGATTCAGCAGCTGGGATTACAGCACTAATAATTCTCTAATGTAATAGAAGTGCAGTTTATTAGAACTAATTTTCATCCCTTTGCATTAAGTATGAAGCAATGTTGATTAGTGTACTGTAAAAGAGATCGGATTTATTTCCTTATTTTCATTTTCTTCATTATTATACAGGCTGTACAGAGAAGTTGTGGCTGCCCCGTTCCTGAAGGTGTTCAAGGCCAGGCTGGATGAGGCTTTGAGCAACCCAGTCTAGTGGAAGGTGTCCCTGCCCATCGCAGCGGGGTTGGAGCTGGATGATCTTTAAAGTCCTTTCCAACTCAAACCATTCTATGATTTTTATGCTTCTATGATTCATTTATTCTATTAGTAGTATTGTTGTTATATTGTTATTATTAAAAATATTCCAGGCAGTAACTTTCAAAGCAGCTCAGTGCAACTGGGAATCTTACTGGCTTTAGAGACCTCTTTGTAGATGGTCTCAGTTATAGTTCGGCTTACTTTTTAATGGCTTTTGAGCCACATTCTACCCTGCGTGGTTCTGAGTATCTTGCAAAAATTGGGTGTTCTGCTTATATATTGTGTAACTGAGATGAGAATTGGCCCTAATCTTTATCAGCAGACAGCTCTCTTCTCTGTCTAAACAGCTGGCCCTGTAGTTGAGCATCTGCTTTTGTTTTCGCCTAGTAAATAATGCAGTGAATGATGACAGGACTTGACAGAGCCGCATGTTAATATTGAAGCTCCTTGAGAAAATCCTCTGGGTTTTTTGTGTTGGACAGAAAATCCTCTGGGTTTTTTGTGTTGGACAAAAAATCCAGAGTAGTATGAAATAGATCCAAAGACCCTTTTTTTCCCCGTCTCAGTTGGCCTTGAGCAAAATGAATCTGTTCATAAATCCCAGCAAAAGGGATTTTGTTTGATCTGCTCCCAGTGGCACAGCCAGTGCTGGGGCTAGTGGGTCAGGTGTGTTGGACCATGCAGAAACTGTATTTTGGGATAGGAGATAACTAATTTTAGCGATGGAAATTGTGCTTTTGTCAACATTTTCTCCGTTCTGGGCACACTCCCTCTGTTCCGGGGTGCATCTGAGGCCACCTATAAGCATATTGCTTTGCAGCTTCTGTACCAGTACAAGCAGGAGATTGATAGGGCTTTTAACTTGCCAGGCACCTACAATTGCATTCCAAAGGTTATCCTCTGTCATGGAGGCTTTCCCTCTCTCCCATCACGCTGTGCATGGTACACCCTGCAGCTGCTTGCCCTCTGAAGGCAACCCTGCCCCTGGAGAGGCTGTGGCGAAGCTGGAAGCCTCAGGAGGCTGCTGGGGAGCAGCTTTTGACTGCTGTCTATTACCTTTGGTCTGAGCAGGCAACAACACAGCTCCTTGCATGCATTCTGCCTGCGGGGAACAGGCTCCCACTGGTGCCAAATTGTTGTTTGGAATTATTCTAGTTTCATGACTACGTCACCAGCAGAATTCAAATCCAGCCTGCCTTAACCTTCACTAATCCGGCTGCTTTCGATCCCTTAGTGCCAATGTGGCAGAGCAACATCCCACCATGGAGTGATCTTTCACTTTCCCAGCTCCAAGCTTTCTAGGAAGGGCTGGGACAGATGCCCTCAGAGGGATTTAACTCTTCGGCACACAGATCTGAGCCCGCCCCGGGTTGGAAGTTTCTATATTTACCCCACACAGCGAGCAGCAGCATCGCCCTTCCGTGACCAGGATGTAATTATGGCTTTTGAAACCATGGGTTATTAAGCACCACGTGTTTGGATAAGCAATTATTTCTTAGAGAGTTTAGGCTGTGAAAGTGACAGTCACTGCTGGCGTGTATGAGGAGCACAGGAAGAGTAGGGGACGGGAGTGGGCAAGCTTGTCCCAGATGTGCCACCTAAGGGCCACACAGAAATGTGAGGGACTGGGTGTTCGGGAGGCAGGGTCTGCAGGAGACATGGGAGAGAAACTGTATTCCTGTACATTTCCAGAAGTATTTTATTTGACCATTTTAGAGCTGTTATTCCCCAACAATCCACAGAATCCGGGGAAACATCTACAGCACCACCTCTAACCAGGTTTCAGTTACAGCTTCTGGGATGGGGGAAAGAACTCTGGACCCGTTCCTGAACTCTGGTCTCAGCAGGTCCTGAAGCAGGTGTACCGGCCCCTTTGGATGCAGTTTGTCCTGCTGTGGTTTAACTGTAACAATAAAAGAGTGAAGCTTAGCAAAAGGGTTTCTTAAACACCCCCATCTTAGGCAGCAGAAGAGCTACAAACAAGACAGCCAGACCCTGAAGACACTCCTTGGCCAAGGGTGATCCCACCTTCTCCCAGTTGGAGCTGAGCTCTGAACAGGGATGCTCATACTCTTTCTTCTGAATGTTCCGGCAGTGGAGCACCGCAAGTGCCCTTGGTCATGCTTTAAAACTGCTGTATTCCTGGGTTCCCACCCCTGGCTGCAGCTCCCCCAGGGCCTGGCCTTGTCTGAGCATGCTGGCCAAGCCCGTCCTCTCCTGCCGAGGCAGCACAGCTCTGAGCCGACAACTCCCCGACAGCTGCCCACGGACACAGGGCTTTTTGCAGACTCCCAGATGGGAAGCTCTGATCCAAGCCCAAGGGCACATTCAGAAAAAGACTTTCTGGAGAAAAAAAAAAAGAGACGAATTCTCATCCAGGGAAGGCAGCACCCCCTTCCCAGTCACAGTCAGATAAAGGGATGGTTTTAATTGTCACAGTGGGAGATCTTGCTGCTAGTACAAGGCAAGACTGGTTGTCCTCAGGACATTGGGGTGATACTAAAAAAGCCAGCAAACAATCTCCCTAAGATCCATTTTGGAGTTTTAGAAAGCAGGCATCCTTTATCAGGCCTGAGCAAGAGCAGGGAGCAATCTCCATCAATAGCATGCAACGAGACAAAATCTGGTTGCAGAATGGATTTCCCACTCACATGCATATGTATTAATTTTCCCAGAAATCCTATGTATATTCTGTTCCTTTTCAAGGACTAATTTTAATGTTATTATGAACTTCACAACAGTCAAATCTCTTGCTAATTCGGAGCTTTGGAATCAGCTTTCTGTCTGAACTTGCATTTGAGACAGGGACACTCCAAACAAGGGTGATTATAGAAAGAGAGTCACCTGTTCAGCACAGATCATACTTAACACAAGACTTAACAGTGTCTACAAAACTACAATTTGAATAAAACATGCTATGAGAGAGACATTCTGTTTGACTTTCAAAAAATACAGTTACTTGGATGAACTTAACTCTACTTTAGCTTAAATCAAAATATTCCACTTTTTGGAATAGTAGCTACTTCTTGTACGACAAGCGCAAGGCCACACTCAGAAAAAAAAAAAAAAAACCACCCAACCTTCTAGGGGGAAAAAAAGAGAAGGATTCTCATCCAGGCAAGGCAGCATCCCTTTCCCAGTCACAATCAGAGATGGGGTGGTTTTAATTGTCACAGCAGGAGATGTTGCTGTTAATACAAGCCAAGATGGGCTGTCTCAGGACATCGGGCTACACAAATGTTCAGTCTCTGCTCCAAGGCTGGTGCCCTCCAGTCCTCGTGATCTTCACCACCAGCAGCTGGGAAGAGCGATGGCCCTGGCCAGCCCGCCGAGCTGTGCTCCTGTGGTGTTTGCTGTCTGTTATTACCCCACTCACGGGCCAGCCTGGACCCTGCAGTGCTAGGTACGGGCTGTGGAGAAGAAGGGTTTGTGGGTGATGGGGGCTGCATCCTTCTGCGAGGGCTGGTGGCCACTTCAGGGCATGAAGGAGGGCACAGGCTGTGCCTTGGCGTGATACAAGAAGTAGTTAATCTTAAAAAAGGTGGAATATTTTGATTTATGCTGAAGTGGAGTTAAGTTTCGTCTGAGCAGTTGTGGTTTTTGAAAGTTAGAATGTCCCTCTGATAGTATGTTTCCTATTTAAGTGTTTTTAATAGACACTGTTAGTTCTTTGAAGATGACATAGAATCACTAGATTGGAAAGGACCCACTGGATCATTGGGTCCAACCATTCCCATCAATCACTAAACCATGTCCCTGAGCACCTCATTTTTAAACACCTCCAGGGAGGGTGATTCAGCCACCTCCGTGATGCCAACCCTGAACCTCCCCTGGCGGAGCTTGAGGCCATTCCCTCTTGTCCTGTCCCGTCCTTTGGGAGAAGAGGCCAGCACCCTCCTCTCCACAACCTCCTTTCAGGTAGCTGCAGAAAGCACTGAAGTGTGTTCGGTGTGATTTGTGCCAAACACGCCTCTTCTCCTGCGATCCCCTCTGTTTGCAGCCTCCCCCCATCTCAAAGGCGAGGTCAGGCAGAGCTGGAGCCAGCTCCTAATTAGCAAGAGTTTTGACTGTTATGAAGTTCATAATAACATTAAAATTAGTCCTTGGAGAGGAATAGAACATGCATACGGTTTCTGGGAAAACCGATACACGTGCACGTGAGTGGGAAACGCACCCTGTCCCCAGCTCCGGTCTGGCCGCACAGGGTTGATGGAGCCCCTGCCTCCTGCTGCCCAGCCCGGAGCAAGGGCACCCGCTGCCCAACACTCCGAAACGAGCCTCGGAGGGTGGATTTGCCGGCGTTCTCGGTGCCGGGCGGGGCTCTCGGCGCCGGCTCCGGGCGCCGCCTGCTGCCGGGGGAGCGGAGGGACGGCGGGGGGATTCCTCATAAAGGAGGAGAAACAGCCGCGGCCGTGGGCTGTTCGCCAGCGGGAGGGAGCCAGGTCGCAGCGGCGGATCCGAGATCCGAAGGGGCTCCTCGGGGCTGCTCCTCGGGGCTGCTCCTCGGGGCATCCCTGCCGCCTGCAAACAGGGCAGCCAGGTGAGCGGCTCGCGTTTGCTCCCGCCTGCAATTAGAGAGGCGGCTTTAATGACCCAAACCCGCCTTTAACCGCCGGGGGGGAGGCTGGATGCTGTGGGCAGAGGGAAGGAGGGCGGCCCCGGGAGGAGCGGGGCGGGAGCAGGCAGGGCCCCCCGAGCTCTCCTGCCCCCCCGGCGCGGCTGCACTGCGAGGAGATCTTCATCTCTGCTCTCCGGGCGGTGGAGCTGATGCCGACAGGTGAATCCCTCTTCCCTTCTCGGAACGCGAAGTTCCTGTGGGGATAGCGGTTTGTTTCCCTTTAACGCCAGGAAAAAGGATTGGGAGGGGAGCGACCGGTTTAATTGCTTCTATCAAGAACGCACCGTGAAATTCCCGAGATGGTGTGAAGGATTTCTTTCCCTTTCTCTCCCCCTGCTCCTCTCTTTCCCTTTTGCTCCCTCCCTCTCCCTTCTCCACCTCTGTACAGGGGTGCCTAAAGTTGAAGAACTCGGGCTCTTTCCAGCTAGAACCTTCGCAATCGCAGCGCGGCGAACATGCCTGAGCAGAGCAACGATTACCGGGTGGTTGTGTTCGGAGCAGCAGGGGTTGGCAAAAGCTCCTTGGTCCTTCGTTTTGTAAGGGGAACTTTCCGGGAAACCTACGTTCCCACAATCGAAGATACGTACCGGCAGGTGATCAGCTGTGACAAGAGCATCTGCACCCTCCAGATCACAGACACGACGGGGAGCCACCAGTTCCCGGCCATGCAGAGGCTGTCCATCTCCAAGGGACACGCTTTCATCCTGGTGTACTCTGTCACCAGCAGGCAGTCCATGCAAGACCTTCAGCCCATCTTCGAACAGATCTGTCAGATTAAAGGGGACATTCAAAAAATCCCAATAATGTTGGTGGGGAACAAAAGCGACGAGGCCCAGAGGGAGCTGGATGCCGGCGAGGGGCAAGCGTTAGCCAGCAAGTGGAAGTGCTCCTTCATGGAGACATCAGCCAAAACAAACTACAATGTGCAGGAGCTCTTCCAGGAGCTCTTGAATCTGGAGAAGAGGAGAACTGTCAGTCTCCAGGTGGATGGAAAGAAATCCAAGCAGCAGAAAAAGAAAGATAAACTGCAAGGCAAGTGCTCTGTTATGTGATTGACTTTGGCTGGACTTGCACTGCTGCATGATATAATCAGAGCATGGACTCCCACAGAACATACATGTCTGCTGGAGGTTTCAGAGGAATCCATGCCTTATAGGGCTATTGTTTTTCTCTAAAATCTCTGCTGGATTATTTTACGTGTTGGTTTTAAAAAGGATGGCTTTCTGCATGTTTATTTTTTTAACACAATAAATGTTTGATGTTAACAATTATATGTGACTACAAGTTTTTAATGCAAAAAGTTTACAGAAAAGTGTCAGTTAGAAACAAACATCTCTATTCCTGTGAGTACTTGCTAGTTTTAAAGCATTTCCAGCCTATTTACTCTAAAGAAAACAAAATATCTATAGCGTATATATGTCAAAAATTGTTTTTAGGAATCTATTGACCAGAGCAAACCTTTAACAAAGCTCTGCATTTGCACTGCTTCAGGTGCTTACATTTTTGGCAGACTGACTGGCTTGCCTACCAAAGACACAGTTTTTCCACAGTAGAAGTTAAGTTTTCCTGTGTGCTGTGCAATTCCTGAGACTTCTGGAGTTCTGTGAGTGATTACAGCTATAACTGTATATAATCAGGCTGTCTGCTCTTTTATTCTGTCTTCCCCTGTTCACTGAGGCAGGGGATTCTGTGTGCTGTGGCTCCACATCCAGGGGTGGTTCTCTGCATCCTTAAGCAAGAGCTGCTTTCTTCAAGAAGGTAATCAGGTTGTTGTAAGTACCAGTTGGTACCAGCTGGTTTATCTTGGCAATTTGCCTTTCTTTTTGCAGCTGTCACACTGATTTTGCAAGTGGCTGAAGATACCCCTGGTGTCTTCTTGTAGGTATTGGGCATTTTCATTTCCCCTCTCTTATTTCATCTGAGTGACGCAGGTTTTAGTTGAGACTTGAGACAAGCTGGTGCAGGTAACACTGTTTCAGGAAGAAGCATCTGCACCTGGAAATCACATGTGTAAAGCAAATTCCTCTCTGACAGAACCTTTTAGCAGATGGGTCCCACAGATGAAGAGACTAGAGACATGGTCTTCCTCTCTGTTATCTCCCTTCACCTGCCTTTTTCTTTCTTTGGCTATTGTTAACAAGAGATAAACATGATACTCCACATCAGAAGTGCACAGCAGAGAAAGATTTCAGGGAAGAAAGTGCTGGTTGGCTATCAGCCTGTGCCATAGATCTGTTTTGTGTATTAGCACAAGAAAAAGACTAAGGACTTCAGTGTGGTACTGTTGGCTTCATTTTTACACAGCAATTTAGTTGTGAGTCAAGAGGTGTGGGAGAGTGGAATTGCTTCTTTTTATAGCACTTTTCTAGTGGAATGATTTTATTGTTGAGGATGAACAAGATACGGAGCAGGAGATGCTGGAAGGTACATATACCCTTTCTTGGTTTGAAAGCACTAATGTCTATTAATAACTGCTGTTCTGCTATGTAAGATGCTAGAAAAGGGCCTCTTCTCTCAGCCATTGTTTGTTCATGGCAGACTAACACACACAGCTATGAGGTTTGTATCCATGTTAATATCTCACATATCTGAACAACTCTTACAGTCTATTCTAGCTTCTGATGCTTTGTTGATTCCTCTGCCAGGGGAGGTTTAGGCTGGACATTAGGAAAAAAATTTTCACGGAAAAGGTCATGGGGCACTGGAACAGGCTGCCCAGGGAGGTAGTTGAATCACCTTCCCTGGAGGTCTTTAAAAGATAGGTGGATGAGGATCTGAGGGGCATGGTTTAGTGATTGACAGGAATGGTTGGACTCTATGATCCTGTGGGTCTTTTCCAACCTAGTGATTCTATGATTCTCTGTCTATGAGCTGCTTTTCTGGTCTTTCAGGCTGTGCCTACACAACCAATAAGGGGCCAGTTAGCTCCATGTGTGCCAGAGGACTTTGTCCCAGCTGCAGCTGGAGCCCTCGGGCTGTTTGATTCAGCAGATCTTACTCATGAAGATTTCAGGAACCCAAGCAAGTTCTGCATGAGTATTTGGTGCTGACTAAAGTGATGCTTATTTGCCAAAATAAAGTGTGGATTCACCAAGCTGATACAAAGGCTCTCCACCTGATTTCTTTTCTTATTGGAGGTGATATCTCACAGGTTCTGCAAGCTTCTTGTGCTGGACTGGTGGTGCTGAGTGGTGCAGTCCTCAGTCCCACTGCTGTGGGTAGCCTTCACTGCTGTTGCGGTCAGGGGCGAGTCGGGCTGAAGGGTAGCCATAGAAGAAGCCATAATGACTTTGCTTGAAAATAACTCTTGTTTTTCCCTCTTTAACTTTGTGCATGAATTTTGCTCTCTCTGTTCTTTTCTTTCCAAGCATTTATGCAAATGCTTCTCTGTGGGTCGTTTTTAGCATCTGGCAATTATTACTGCAAAGACTATTCAGTTCCATTTCAGCCTTTGAATCCCCTATAAGCCATTTTATATTTAAGCCTTTTTAAAATGTCATGAGACCTAATAATGTCTTTACAACTCCCACAGCCTTCATGGAGATGCCTGTGCAAAGGCAGGGCAGCGTGTATCTGTGATTATTCACACATCCAGGATGTTCTGTAATGTGTCATTATCACTGCAGTGTTTTCCATGTATGTGGTGTGGAAAACACTGGGAACTGAGGTCTGGTGAAGCACAAGGAACAACTAATATGAAAATACAGGTTCATTCACTCATGCACCTGGCAGATTCCTCACGCTGCCTTTGGTGGCTTTGAGAGGAAGTCCCATGGGTGACGGAGATGCTGGGCTGCTGCTGACGCAGGGTGCTGGCATGGGGCATCAGCAGCCTGAGTGCTGGCCTAGCAACCTAGAGAGGACTGGGAAGGGGGATTGGCTGCCTTTCATGCTATATAAATAATCTGGCTTGGGTGCGCTAGGGCAATTGTATGGTAAATTAAAACTGTATTAATAAATAAATTGTATAATTGTATTTGTTTCCATATAAACTGAACTAGTCTGATTTGCGTGTGTGAATAATCTATCATTCTTATAGAAGGCAGATTTATTTTAATTGAACTGATGCATGTCAAGATGTTGGCTATTAAAAGTTCCATGCAGATCTACATTAAAGGGTAATATCTTAACAGTCTTGCAGAAAGCCACGTAGAGGATACCTATAGTTAGCAACAAAGTGAAAAATACCATATTGCTTGGAGACACTTGTGAATCATTATGAAACGGTGGCCATGCTCCGCTCGTAAATCAATGTTACTTCATAAACCTTGTGTTTGGATCTGCTTCTCACAGCCAGGATCTGGTGTATTTGTGTGTTCTGGCACAGTGGCAGCATCATTCCCTTGAGCTCTTGTAACCAGTAGTCTTGGGCTAAGGTTATTGTTCTGGTGTGACAGCATTGCCATAGAATTAGTGCCCTCAGGCGAACTGGAGAACAGCTGAAGGTCTGTTGTTTTTAGGGACTGATGGGTAAGTTTTTGCTCAAACCATCTTGAAGTAATATGCCTCTTACAGGTAGCATTTGAGGAGTTGATTGTACACATGCTTAAATTTTATTTCTCATGTTGGAGCATTTTGCTGAATTAAAGTAAAAATGATTTTTATTTAAAAACTGAAATGTTTTGCATCCTAAGGAGTATACCATAAGGAGATTTTTTTTTTGAGTAAGTGCAATTTAAAATTAACAGATTGTGTTTGTTGGTTTCATTTGTGGTTTGGTTTTCGTTTTTTGTTTTGTTTTTTTTTTAAGAGTTCTGATGAAAAACATTCAGGAGAAATCATTTGTCTGGAGTAAACAAGCAGTTCTGGTGCAGCTCCTGTATTGACTTACATGTTTTGTCCTTAACTGCTGTGTGCCAACAGAACACTTTCGTGAGGCAGTGACAGAGTGTTTTATGGAACTGTTTATGCATTCTGTAACCTCTTCAGCTTGGAGACATGCCCTGACACCCTGTTCATATCTGGAAGGTAACTCACTGTTTCTTGAGTTGGTTGTTTTTCTCTGCATTTGTTTTCTGAAATGCTCTTTGCGAGCTCAGTTGCAGCAAGACAAGGGCATGGAAGATGCTGGTACAACTTGTTGAGTTGCTATTTATGCCTCCATAACATCTTTCCAGGATCACAAGATGAGCACAGTCGACTGTAAAACTTCTCTGTGCAATGTCCTGGATGAATTACAAGATGGCCCGGTAGGCTGGGTACCTGGATGAAGGCTGAACCATTCCGGGCAGTGTTTCCTCACTACCCACTGTCTAAGGACTTCACGAGAACTGACAGTTCCCAGCTTTGACCAGCTAGGTATGTATTTCCACCACTAATTTAACCCTACCTTTCAATTTCTCTACCACCCGCCACTTCAAGTTGGAAGCAGCATAGACCAAGTTGAGCATTAAGACAGGTTTTTCTTTGATATGTGGTTCAGAATCTCAAGTTTTCTTTGAAACTTGGCTCAAATTTTGCTCTGAAAAATCAGTTGCTTGCTTTCTACTACATAGAGCTCTTAAATTATTTTCAGAAACAGCATTGCAGTTCATTCTGGAGGACATGTTCAGCAATATTCAGACTAGAAAGTGCCAGATCAGGAGAGGTTTAATGGGCAAAGATAATGGCACTGGAGGCCTTCTGAGTCTTTGCTGGAGGAAAAATATCCTGGCACCTTTCATTTTAAAGCTGTTCCAAGTTTGCCTCTCTGCAGTCCAGAAATTCAAACATTTCTTAATTAGTAATACTTATTATATCCATGCAGTGCTCATTGACTGGCTTGAGGCAGGTTCCTTTCTGAATCTGGCCAACAAAATTAGCATCAGGAGAAAATACCAGGGAGGGGAATCGCAAACAGCTCTTGTGTGACTTGCAACAGAAAAACGTGAGCAGAAGCTGGAGTGTCCACCCACACACATATTTTAAAAACAAGCAGCCAGAATATTGCTATATTCTCATTCCTCTTCCCAGAGCAAAGCAGGAACATGATTAATGTAACAAACAGCTCTGAATAATAAGCAATATTGCTTTGTACACTCAGTCTGTAGCTACAGGGTACTCAGCTCACTCTAAGAAGAGTAAAAGTGCATCTTAATCATCTTCTGCTATCTTCTGCAGGTTCTGTGGTGTAAATTAAGTACATCAAAAGCAGCTAAGAGCTAATGAAAATGCTAAAGACCACTTAAAACTAATTGCAGTGTAGCAGCCTCCTGGTTAATGGATATTGCTGCATGGTAGGCTAGCCCTGCTGCCCTAATAGCTTCCTGTTTTTCCCATTTCAAACATACATCTAATAATGCAAAACAACAAGAGGAATGAAGAAAGGAGGGAAAGACCCAAGTACCAGCACTACCTTGCAAGGTTGTTTTTCCTCTGTGCAAGGTCACGGTGTCCCACAGTGGCATAGCTGAGCCTCGCTGGCACGGCTGGGCGCCTGGTGTGGGGTCTGCCTTGCTCTGCTTCATCTGGTCCAATTTGCTGCTCTCTGCTCTCAGATTTTTAGCAAAACTCTATCATCCCAGAGCAGCTGCAGGCAGAGGTAAGCTCACTGTTTGTGTGAGTAAGCACAGTGCTAACTCTAGAGCAAAGTGCATGTGTTTCCCAGTTGGAAACTGTCTCCTCCTGGAAGGATGTATTTTTAATGACTGCAATTCAAACCGCTCCACTGATGATGATATATTATTAACACACCCATGATAAGACTCCTGTTTCTCACCATCAGAGCCTGTGATGTCTCCTCCAGAGACAGGGAGATGATTTTCATGCATATGTCAGTGCTGCCCCAGTGCTAAAATACCTGGGCAGCACAGGAGTAAAAGCTTTGCATCTCCAGCGTTAGCAAAAGTCTTGTTTCACTTCTACCTTTTGGAAAGGGCATTTCTGAGGTGACTGCTCTTTGTACACAGAGATGAGACAAAAAAAACCCCACATCATCTTTTTAAGAATATCCATGACAGACCAACCTGAGTGTGCTGGGATGCTCCAGTTTACTCAACAGAGGCATGGATGTCGCGCTTGTGGTTTGTCAACCAGAAATACATAGAATCCAGCAAACATCAGCATCACCTGCTCAGCAAAGCCCTTGAGTGAGCTTTATCCAGCCGATGCCTCCTGGGGCTGAGTCTGCAGCAGAGCAGGAGCAGGCTGCGGCACCTTTGACATGAGAGAGGTGGGTAGGAGGTGTTCAGCATCTGCAGCTGCATGAAACAGCCAAGGCGTGATTGCATCTTCTTGACACTACGAGACTGATGGGGAGAGCTGGCCAGCAGAAATCCAGTGGAGAACAGGAAAGGTTGCTCCTTTGTACCCAGAAAATCTGGATGGACAAGGACTCCCCTTTTCAAAATGAATCCTGTTTTCCCACCCAGGTAAAGGTAAGAGGAAATCAGACAGATTTTTCTTCTTCCTAATTTGATGGTTTTCTCCAAGGATCAGTATCTGAAAAGCTTATACCTGTACACTATATTGTGCCTGTGTGTCAATGTAAAGTCTCTTTTGCCCACAAAGAAGGGGTGGTTGAACATGTCGCCGTTTGCTGCCATCAGCCAGGCTGCTTGTGCACACAAGGATTTCCTGCCCCTCTCCCAGAACAGAGAGGTCTGTGTCGGGGTGTCCCATGGGCAGGCAGATGAGTGCAGGCTTTTGCTTTCCTAACAGGGCTCCCTCCCACTCCTGAGAGTCCTTGCTCCCACCGTGCCACAGGGCGAGCATCTGACTGGAGTGAGAAGGGGGCAGAGCACTGCACCAGTCTCCAACACAGGGAGCAGCGGGAAGCTTTCTTTTTACATCTCAGTGATGCATTTGTGTCTTTCATACTAAAAATATCTAAGGATGGAGATATGAAAACTCTTCTCATCTACATTGTGGTTTTCCCTCTGTTCCTACACAGTTTTCTCCACCCACTGCATCCTATTATGTGCCTCAGGCTGCCTGTGGGCTCCCAGCAGGCAAGGGATGAGAAGCAGTGAAAATCCCACCTTGGAGAGAAAAATCCATCCATCTGGTGGAATCCCTGGACCAAGTTCAAGATCTCATCTTATCAGGGAGCAATGAAAAGGCTTCTTCAGCCAGTGCGGGCTGTTTGCATCCTGCTGCCATGGAGCAGATGGCCCTTGGCTGCATCACTGCTGTTGCTGGCTCAGAACTTCCCAGGTGGGTATGGGATGGAGCAGAGCCCTGCTAGCAGATAAAGCCTTCCTCTGCAAAATGCTTAGCCCTATACAGGGCCAGAGAGGGTCACTGGAACTACTATGGAGGTGAGGGTGTAATTGAATATGCTCTCTCTGCCTCCAAGGAGCAGCACACCAGAGCTGCAAGACATAGGTCTGTCCTTCCTGACATCTCATTTCTACAAAGTAAAGCCCATAACAGGAAAGGGAAAGAAAATTAATAAATAAGGGAATGTTTGTGCTTAGATTGTTTCAGATATTTCTGCTGTCAGATGCTTTACGAGCTGGCAAAACTGTGTGCCTCAAAAATGTAAAATCACAGAATCACAGAATGACCAGGTTGGACGAGACCCACTGGATCATTGAGTCCAACCATTCCCACCAATCCCTAAATCATGCCCCTAAGTACCTCATCCACCCTCACCTTAAACACCTCCAGGGGCAGTGACTCAACCACCTCCCTGGGCAGCCTGTTCCAATGCCTAACCACCCTTTCCGTGAAGAATTTTTTCCATATCTCAAGCCTAAATCTCCCCTGGCGGAGCTTGAGGCCATTCCCTCTTGTCCTGTCCCCTGTCACTTGGGAGAAGAGGCCAGCTCCCTCCTCTCCACAACCTCCCTTCAGGTAGTTGTAGAGAGTAATAAGGTCTCCCCTCAGCCTCCTCTTCTCCAGGCTAAACACCCCCAGCTCTCTCAGCCGCTCCTCATAAGGCCTGTTCTCCAGCCCCTTCACCAGCTTTGTTGCTCTTCTCTGGACTCGCTCCAGAGCCTCAACATCCTTCTTGTGCTGAGGGGCCCAGAACTGAACACAGGATTCGAGGTGCAGTCTCACCAGTGCTGAGTACAGAGGGAGAATAACCTCCCTGGACCTTCTATTGACTAAATACTTCTATTGACTGTAAAAATAAAAAAAAAAAAAAAAAAATCACTCACCTTTCCCACAGGTGTATTTCCAGGCATTAATTTGTTAGGTTCTTTTTCAGATGAAAAAATAGTCTTTATGCACAAGAAAGAGGATGCTGAAGTGTGGCTGGTGTTTGTCCATAATGTGTCATGCGTAATAGAAGGATATTTGGAGTTTATTATTTTTTTGCATTCATTACTGCTCAAAACAGCCTTAGCATGGGCCAGAGTGCTGCTTGGCACAGCCCTTCTGGGGTTGCCCAGCACAGTCCTCCAAGCAGCAGCTGAGGCAGGGTTGTGGTCCCAGCTGGATCCAGCCCACAGGGTACAGACAAGGAGAGATCCAGCCTGCCATGATGTGCCTGCCGGTGCAGTGGGTGCTTGAAATACACCCTTAAAGGAAAGCAAGTTGTACAGTTTGAAATACTAGCAGCTATTCTATCAAGTTGTGAATGCCTGGGGAAATATAAGAGGCCTGTACTTTCTTTGCACGTGATGCGGCAACTTAATCAGTTGGAGGATTTCATTTATATGGGGTGGGGGAGTGTTACAGCTCTATTAGGCAATTTTTGGTCATCGCATGTTTTCAGTCTGCCATGCAGTGCCAGTTGCTCTTGTCATGCATGCAATGTCAGTGTGGTTTTCTTATGGGATAGTGCAATTAATCTCACATGCTCCTTTTTTTCACAGCCTTTTCCAGGGAAGTCTGGGTCCACCAGCCCGATGATGTGCTTTTAAGTGAGGTAATCCTTCATTTGTGAAAGAACTACATGATAAATAGTGAGGGAAACAAGTGTAGGGAGGGTGCAGACCGGAGATTGTCTCCTTGGGACATGGGAGGGCAAGCAGAGGTAGCAAAGCCAGGGGAGCCCCGGCTCTGGCTTATCTAATGATGCTGTAGCTGGCTGGTGCATCTTGCCCATTTTCTGCTGCCCAGAGTGACTGGGGAAACTTTCCAGCCCCCTTCCCTGAGCACCCCAGGTGCTGGTGGCCCCTCCCCTGGCTGGCCCTCCCTGGAGATTTCCCCACAGATTAACCTCCTGCCTTTTTCTGCACTGGAGCTATCTAGGAGAGGTGAACACCAATATTTCTCCTCTTATCTTTCTCCTCTAGCCAAATCTGTCCAACAAAAGAGCCAAGATGTTGAGATATTGAGGGCTTTTTTTTGGTTTTTGTTGGTTTGGGGTTTGGGGGGGGGTGAGTTTTTTGAGGTTTTTTGGGGGTTTTTTGTTTTTTTTTCTTATTAATTTGGGCTTTGCCTTGCAAATTAAAGAAGGAGCAGCATCAGGGCAGTTGGGGTGGAGGCAGGTGCTGGCAGCATGGGTTTCCTACAGCTCAGCGGAGCATAGGGACTGTCATAGGAGAGAACACTGACTGTTAATGAGGTCCATCACAGGAGGGAACATCTGCTCTTTAGAGGGACCATCACAGGGAGGCAACACCAGCTCGCTGGCTCTTAGAGGGGCCCATCATGGGAGAGAACGCCAGCTGTTAATGGGGTCAACCACAGGAGGGAATGGTTGTTGTTAACTGGGACCCCTATGGGAGGGAACGCTGGCTGCCAATGGATCAAGGCTGGTGATG
Source organism: Clamator glandarius (assembly GCA_033459285.1). Lineage (NCBI taxonomy): Eukaryota > Metazoa > Chordata > Aves > Cuculiformes > Cuculidae > Clamator > Clamator glandarius. The sequence goes on along the minus strand of JAUNZM010000110.1, from coordinate 1,871,123 downwards.
GGGGCACAGGGCCTGCTCATGGCTAGGTACCACGGCCACCAGTGCAGGCTCTGACCCCTGATGAGGGATGGCTGCGCTGTAAATTACATTGTGCTGTCTCCTCCACCTCTGGTTCTCCTTCCCTGCCTGTCTACGTGAAATTTGATTACCCTTCTGCTCTAGAGAAAACCTTCCTTAACTGCTGGCTGCAAACATCTGTGTGGTTTACTTATAAAGCACCTTTCTGTAACTATTTCTCTGGACTCTGTGAGCTAAACCCACAGGATATCTGGGATCACCCTCTTCTTGAAAGGCACAACAACCACCTCTGCCCTGCACCAGCCCCTAACCAGCGGCAAGTGCTGTAGCCTGCTTCCAGCTATTTTCAGGATCATTTTTTGGTATGTTTCTAGTTTAGTACAAGGTGACTGGAGCCAGAGTCAAAATTCTCCTTCTGCACAGATCCTGGAGAAAAATCACTGGGTTTTGACACAATTTTGAGGATTTCCTTAGGAGGTAAAAAAGCTAAGAATGGAACTTTTCTGCTCTGTCTGCTTTTGCCTGGCTCCTGCGTGCTACCTTGTCCCTGCCAGGAGAAGGGCAGTGGCCAGGCCTGGGGACCCAGATGCAGCACTTGCCAAGCCAGGCCACCTTGGACCTCCACGCTGAATTCTTTGCAAAAGAAGTGGGCAATTTATGCAGGGTATTGGTGTTTAATTTGTGATAAGTACTGCTAGCATGTCTAGCACCTCACTTTGAGGTTCTGCTTTAGAAAGGCATCTTTGCTTCTGGTAGCGTGGGAGTGAGGCATCTGGCTGATATTTTTCTGACAAAAGATGTTTTTGTTATAAAGCGAGGAATGCTTGAAGCCAAAATGCATCATAAAAAGGGTCAATTTTAGAAGAAACTCCTATTGAATAGAACTTTGGATGTGGGCACTGGGTGGGTGCCCAGCAGCCCAGGACCGTGCGTGTGCTGGGAGCTCCGACTGACCACACTTCAGTGCAAAGGCTAACTGCTTCTTTGTCCTCAGAGAGACCAGCCCTGCTGCTGGCAGCCTTGAATTTAGGGCTGGCTTTTGGTGAAATGTATGGACAAAATCACTTTATTTCTTTTTGTGCAACTTGACCTCTGAGCACTGCTGATGCAGCACTACAAGCGTGAGGCTAATGCTGGTTTTCCAGGATGCTGGCAGAGGGGCTATCCCCCTTGGATTGCAACCGTGTCCATAGCATCTCTAAGCACCTCAGAATGTATTAGCCTCTTGCAACCACTTGCTACTTCTCCTTTCAAGGTCTGCTGCTTCTCTGCTGCATTAGGTGCTGGGTCTCATTCCTTGGCAGGGAAGAGGTGATGTGCTTACCTCTAGAACTGCATTACTTAGGAGAGGCATACTCACTGCTCTCTGCAAAGCTCCTGCCAACAGCAGCTCCACGAATTGCCTTTAAGGAGAGATTTATGCAACTGCTGGTTCAGCTGGTTGTGCATTGTATGTTCAATGTACAATCATTTTTCAGCAAAAGTACCCTGAGGCACTAGGAGCATCCTCTGTGGCCACTGCTGCTCAGCATCCCTTGGCACTGGACTCCAGTGAGCAAACACTTGCTCCTGGTAGGGTGCTCAGAGCCTCCCTGGGGTGCAAGGAACCCCTTCTGAACAAAAAGGTGGGTGTCCTTTCTAGAATGGCCATACGAGAAACTGGCAGTCCCCAGGAATGGGCTTTGCTAGGTGCCAGTGGTCAGGAGCTGAGTGCCAGGCATGCTCCAGTGCTGTCCCTCGGCTCTTCCCTGGCAAGTGGAGTGAAGTGCTGCCTTTCCCATAGTGCTGGCCTCGCTCCATTAACACACCCTCTTTTGGTTCATGTGCACTGAAGAGTCATTAGGGCTAGGAGGGATTTGGTTATTTTCCTCTAGCATCAAAGGCCTCCATAATTGGGAAAGGGAAGACAACCTCCCCCTCCAAGCTCTTCCAGTGAACCCCATCCTGCTTCACTGGCACTGAGAAGGATGCTGTTTATGTGTATTGGCACAGGCAGGACACAGAAACAACCATAGAATCACAGAGGAAATGCAAAGAGTAAATTTTTCTTCATTATCTTGCCAACTGGGGGATCCTTGAAGCAGCACCTGTAGGCAGGGATGGAGACAGGTCCATGCTAGAATATCAATGAACCTCCTGGCTTTGCCTGTATTGCAAGGATTCACACTGTGCTTTCATCTTTCCCACAGCAAGCCCGGAATCTCAAGCACGTTTGATAAGGTGCCTCTAAGTCCATCACAAGCATGTGTTACCTAAACACAGAGGTTCTACTTGTCCAACACACAAGGTTAAACAACTATTAGTATGATAAATGTGTTTTTTTACACCCCAGCTGCAAGTCCCTTGAGCATGTTTGCAATTCTCATCGCTGATCTTCTGTTATTTCCTCACACTGGTGATGCTGAGCTGGTGACATGTTAGAGCTGCTACATCTTCTCAGTCACCTCTGGAACAGGCTAACGAGCATCCAAAGCAGAAAGGAGCAACTGTGTTAAACAAGCACGGCCAAAGTGTATGCTGAGATCAAATCTTCCATCTTTCAGGTTTATGTTATTGTAGTATGTCCCTTGGCTGAACTCTTAACCATGTTACACATGAAATAATGAGTTCAGCAGAGATAAATGATCCTTGTGGACAGGAATACACCCTGAGTACCACATTGAATCCCACAAGCATGGGCTGCTGTTAATGCCTCATATGCAAAACAATGTTCACACATTTTGCTAGGGCTTAAGGGAAGCAAACTAAAAGAATCAAATAGCAAAACAAAATTTGCAATAGCTGGGGTTGAATGCAAGGTGTAAGATGTGAAAAGTGGGCTGCAAAACAAACCATTGCTTAGCTTAGCTTTGCTTTGTGTCATCTTCCTCGTGTGTGTCCATGGTCAGAAGGCCAGGCAGGGACAAGGTGGAGACAGGATGATATACTGTGGGTGCCACAACACAGGCTTGGTGGCACAGAGGATTTTCATGGTTTTCCTTGAACCAGTTGCAGTTGCTGATCCCTGTGTTTTGTCCTTGGGAAAGTCATTTCATCTCCTTGCATCTCCCCTGGTCCTTCTGAATGGACAAAAGGTAGGAAGCAGGTAAGCTCTTGAAGCAAAGACTCTTCAATGGTGTTGATGCTCTGATCTAGGATAATAATGCTGGACATTTATAAATATATATATGTGGGTTTGGAGGATAAAGGGAAAAATGTGCTGGTGTCCCTGCAGATCTGAAGAACTCAGTCCTGCATTCAGACCAAGGCGAGACAACTCTCGCCATCTAGCCATTTTTTTGCCCAGCAAGGAGTACACCTGTCCAAGCCACAAGCAACCAGTTTCTTCAGGAGACTGTTACTGGAAATGGTGCCAAAATAATGTTTCAGTGGCAGCATTTTACTTTTCAGATGAGAGGGGATGTACAACAGAAGGAGCCTTGGTGGGACAAGCCAGGGAGGCATGATCCCAAGCCTCAGGGCAGCGCGTGCTGGAGGGGAGCCTGCACCAGCATGGATGCAGAGCCGATATGGGCTACAGAGAGCTCTCCAGGGCCCTGGTGTGCAGATACAGGGCTGAAGCTGAGCATGATGGGGTTTGTCAGTGGAGACTGAGGCAGCTTGCTGCCAAACCTTACCTCACCAGCGATTCCCTCTACCCTAGTCCTTCTACCAGCCCTGCCTGGGCTCTTCTTGCCCAGGCTCAGCCACAGAGCACTTACGGGCATTCCCTGTGCTGGAGTGACCCATGCTAACACACACATGCAGACCCTTGCCCTGCACCCCTCCCCAGACCCCTGAGACCTGCACCCTTCAGCTCCCAGTGCACTCAGTGAGTGCAACTGGCCCAGTACATCCTCCACTGTGTTTACTGCACATGCCAGTGTGCCCAGGGCATGTCCCAGTGCACCCAGTGTTGCTCGGTGCATGCCTCGCTGCTCCCAGCATGTGCTCCTGCACACACACAACAGCCCCTAGTACAGTGCCTAGCAGGGTCCCTGCTCTCTTGTGGCCTCGAGGGCTTCATGCAAATCCATGGGGCAAACTGGCTGGGGTGAGATGGGAGCCCCTGGCAAAAGCTCCTGCTGGGGTCTGGTGATGGCGCTGCGCTGCCATGGTGCACTGAGGGATGCTTGTACAGGGAGGCTACACTGCAAAGCCACAGATGGGTAATTAGAATCATAGAATAACAAGGTTGGAAGAGACCCACCAGATCATCGAGTCCAACCATTCCTATCAAACAGTGAACCATGCCCCTCAGCACCTTGTCCACCCGTGCCTTAAACACCTTCAGGGAAGGTGAATCAACCACCTCACTGGGCAGACTGTTCCAGTGCCCAATGACCCTTTCCATGAAAAATTTTTTCCTAACATCCAGCTTAAACCCCCCCCTGGTGGAGCCTGAGGCCATTCCCTCTTGTCCTGTTCCCTGTCACTTGGGAGAAGAGGCCAGCTCCCTCCTCTCCACAACCTCCCTTCAGGTAGTTATAGAGAGCAATGAGGTCTCCCCTCAGCCTCCTCTTCTCCAAGCTAAACAACCCCAACTCTCACAGCCGTTCCTCATAAGGCCTGTTCTCCAGCCCCTTCACCAGCTTTGTTGCTCTTCTCTGGACTTGCTCCAGAGCCTCAACATCCTTCTTGTGGTGAGGGGTCCAGAACTGAACACAGGATTCGAGGTGTGGTCTCACCAGAGCCAAGGACAGAGGGAGAATAACCTTCCTGGACCTGCTGGTCATGCTGTTTCTTATACAAGCCAAGATGCCATTGGCCTTCTTGGCCACCTGGGCCACTGCTGGCTCATGTTCAGTCGGCTGTCAACCAACACCCCCAGGTCCCTCTCCTCCAGGCAGCTTTCTAGACAGTCTTCTCCCAGTCTGTAGCACTGCACAGGGTTGCTGTGCCCCAAGTGCAGGACCCGGCATTTGGCCGTGTTAAACCTCATCCCATTGGACTCTGCCCAGCGGTCCAGCTTGTTCAGATCCCTTTGCAGAGCCTCCCGACCCTCCAGCAGATCGACACTTCCACCCAGCTTAGTGTCGTCTGCAAACTTGCTAAGGTTGCACTCGATGCCTTCATCCAAGTCGTTGATAAAGACATTGAACAGGGCTGGACCCAGCACTGAGCCCTGGGGAACCCCACTTGTCACTGGCCTCCAGCTGGATTTAACACCATTTCCCACCACTCTCTGGGTCCGGCCATCCAACCAGTTTTCCACCCAGGAGAGTGTGCGCCTGTCCAGGCCAGAGGCTGATAGTTTCCATAGCAGAATGCTGTGAGAAACTGTGTCAAAGGCTTTACTGAGGTCCAGGAAGATACATCCACAGCCTTTCCCTCATCCAGTAGCCGAGTCACTTGGTCATAGAAGGCGATCAGGTTAGTTTGGCAAGACCTGCCTTTTGTGAACCCGTGTTGACTGGACCTGATCACCCAGTTCTCTTGCATGTGCTTCATGATCGCGCTCAAGATCACCTGTTCCATGACTTTCCCTGGCACTGAGGTCAGACTGACAGGCCTGTAGTTCCCTGGATCCTCCTTGCGACCCTTCTTGTAGATGGGCACAACATCAGCCTCCAGTCCAGTGGAACTTTCCCAGTCTTCCAGGACTGTTGGAAGATGATGGAAAGGGGTTTGGCCAGCACATCCGCCAGCTCCTTCAATACCCTTGAGTGGATCCCATCCAGCCCCATAGACTTGTGGGTGTCTAGTCGGACAAGCAAGGCTCTGATCACCTCCTCTTGGACCATGGGAGCCTCATTTTGTTCCTCTAGCTCCTGAGTTTGTACACAGAGGGAACAACTTTCTTTACAATTAAAGACTGAGGCAAAGAAGGCATTAAATACCTCAGCCTTTCCCTCATCCCCTGTCACTGCTGTTTCTTCTGCATCCAATAGGGACTGTATGGTCTCCCTAGTCATCCTTTTATTATTTATGTATTTATAGAAAGATTTTTTGTTATCTTTCATCGACTTTGCCAATCTGATTTCTAGTTGAGCCTTAGCCCTTCTGATTTTTTCTCTACACAATCTCACTTCCCTCCTGTAATCCACCCAAGAGGCCTGTCCCCTCTTCCAGAGCTCATAAACATTTCTCTTCTCCTTGATATCACTCAAGATCTCTCTGTTCAACCAAGCTGGTTTTTATCCCCTGCCGGCTTTTTTTCTCAAAACATGGGGATGGCTTTCTCCTGAGCTGCTATGATCTCCTTTCTGAAGAGCTCCCAGCCCTCATGGGCTCCCTTGCCCTTAAGCACTGTCTCCCATGAGACTTTGCCAACCAGACTTCTGAAGAGTTCAGAGTCTGCCCTCTGGAAATTTAATGCTACTGTCCTGCTAACCACCCTCTTCACTTCGCCTAGAACAGAAAACCCTATCATCTCATGATCGCTTAGTCCTAGGCGTCCTCCTACTGCCACATCCCCCACAAGGCCTTCTCTGTTCACAAACAGCAGGTCCAGGAGGGCACCTTCCCTTGTTGGTTCATTCATCAGCTGCGCAAGGAATTTGTCTTCCATGCACTCCAGGAACCTCCTAGACTGCTTCCTTTCTGCTCTATTGTACTTCCAGCAGATACCAGGAAGATTGAAGTCTCCCACAAGAACGAGAGGCATTAATCTAGAGATTAACCCCAGCTGTTTATAGAAGAGCTCATCAGCTGCTTCTCCTTGGCTGAGTGGCCTGCAACAGACTCCCATCACAAAATCTACCTTCTTATGGGCTCCTTTGATTTTAACCCACAGGTACTCAATCTCCTCACCACCACAATCAATCTCAATAGTGTCCAACTCCTCCCTTACAAAGAGGGCTACTCTGCTTCCTCTCCTACCCTTCCTATCCCTCCTGAATTAATGCTGCTTAATTAAGCTCACGATTAGAACTGAATTAGTGGATACTGCTGCCTTAGCCCATGAGAGGGCATTCTTACCTGCGGCTGGCTGGCTGGTGGAGAGGCTTGGGGAAAAATGGCTTTCTCTTGTTTATAATTGCATGAGGAATTAATTCTCTTTTGTCAGTTTTCCTAAGCATTTTGGGTTGGTTCTTTTTTTGCTGGGGCATAACGCATGACAATGTCCTTCTGTGCATCCAATACTTCCCTGAAGTGTTTGTTACCATCTGTAATGCAGGAGATGCAGAATAAAAAAAAGCCAAGAAGAATGGCGATACCATCTCGTCCCCTACAAACCCTGGCTACGGAGACAGGCTGGCGTTGCCCAAGAAGACCTGGCTGTGCCAAGAAGAGCAGCAACTGGGTTGCGTTAGCATCTGACAAAACATAGATATGGAAAAGAGTGAGGAGGGATTTTCCCGATGCTTTCAGACCTACCACAGGGCAGAGGTGCAGCTCAGGATGCAAAGTTGATGTTATCTGGTAATGATCTTCACCATCTGTCCCCATGATGGGACTGGCATTTTCTTCTGCCCAAATACCTCCTCTTCCTCCTGTCTCTTTTTTTCTCCAGTCTCAGTGCCCAATCTCTCACAGAGGAGGGTGAGCAGGTAAGAGCCATAAGCAGAAATTGGGTGCTGGGCTGCCTTCAGAAGGTGAAGCCTAGTGTCCAAACCCAGCATCACTGCCACTAGCCAAGGAGATACAGGAGAAATGTTGAATTCCAAATGTTCATATGTCCTCCTGGTGTTTAACAGCAAAGAGTCTGGTGTAAAAACAAGACTGAGACAGAATTTATCTGATCTAACGAGCGCTCCTGCAGGCTCCCAGGCAGCAAACCTGTATTTAAGTGTTAATCAATGCCTCCTGTGCCTCTGAAGACAAATGTATTCCTGAGCAATTCGCTGCATCAAAGCACCCAGCCCTGCGAGCAGAGGCACGTCAGGCCTCTCGGGCAGCAGACAAGTCTTTGCAGGTCCCAGCCTGCTCCTCCGCAGGGGCTGGTGCTGCTCCCACTCTCCTGCAACATCCTCGGGACTCCCAGCTCTCCTTGGGCAGGGGGCACAGAGCTGCTCCAGCATCTGGTGTGCTTGGCCACCACACCCTGTGAGCCCAGCCTGCTCCAGTCCCTGGAAACACGTTGCTTCTGCCACAGCCCCATCAGAATCAGCACTGGCAGGCATGAATCCAGCTTTAGGAGCAGGAGTGACCAGATGTGGTTGTGCAATCTCCTGTAGATATGGAAGATGGGCTTTGCACATCAGTCACCTGCACACTTCTATGGGGTTTGGCAGATGACACTAGCTGGGAATGGGCACTGCGTTTTGTAAAAGCTCCTCATCCACCGTGTTCTGCTCCCTCAGGCTGTGCACACTGAGGCTCAGAAATAAAAATATTAAAGTAAAAAAATTAAACTAATAGAATCCTAGACGCATAGCATGGTTCGGGTTGGAAGGGACTTTAAAGATCATCCAGTTCCACCGCCATGCCATAGGCAGGGACACCTCCCAACAAGACCAGGCTGCCCAAGACCCCATCCAGCCTGGCCTTGAACACCTCCAGGGATGGAACATCCATGACTTCAATATTATCTTTCTTAAAAGTAGTCACACTTGCTGTACCAGTCCCCAACCCTCATTAGGGAAGACGCTACAGCTCTCCAGTTCAGGAGATACCCACCCTGCTGCTGCCAAAGCACTGGGCGTGGTCATCGCGGGGGAAGTGGGCGTGGCCACACCAAACAGTGGGTTGTGCCAGTGCGGGGTGGGGCGGGGCCAGTGTGGGCGGTGGGCGGGGCCAGGGCGGTCGCCCGTGGAGACGGGGAGCGGGCGGAGGAGCGGCGCGGCGGGCGGTGAGTGCGGGGTGCGGGGGGCCTGGCCCGGATCTCGGCGGGAGCTTAGGGTTTTCAGCTTGGTTTTGGCTCTTTTTGGTCTAGTTGTGGCTTTTTAGGATCGTTTTGCTTTTTAACTTGGTTTTGGCTTTTTAGCTTGGTTTTGTCTTTTTAGGCTGGTTTTTGCTTTTTAGGCTTGTTTTGCTTTTTAACTTGATTTTGGCTCTTTTAGGCTGGTTTTGGCTTTTTCAGGCTGGTTTTGGCTTTTTCAGGCTGGTTTTGGCTTTTTTCAGGCTGGTTTTGGCTTTTTTCAGGCTGGTTTTGGCTTTTTTCAGGCTGGTTTTGGCTTTTTTCAGGCTGGTTTTGGCTTTTTAGCTCGGTTTTTATTCTTTTTTGTGGGGCTTTTTTCCCCTCTCCCAGACATCCCCAGGAGCGGTCCCAGCGAGAACTCACAGCTGCTGCAGTGTGGTTCAACAAGTTGCGTGTGGCTGCGGAAAGGGATGAAATCTGCTCAATTATGTAAAAATAAGAATAAATCTGGCCTATCTCTTTGGATACAGGGTCTGTGCAGCAGCCCCTGGCCTTCCTGTTGCCCACCTCCATCCATCCGGGCCCTCTGGACTGCAGGGATGGATGTACGAGGCTGGGGGTAGGAGACAGCAGAGGGGCAGCCCCACCTTCCCATAAATCATTTAAACTTTGGCTGTGTCCATGTTCCCACCCTATGTCCATGTTCCCACCCGTCAGGCGATGGCTTCCTTTGGCGCTGCCGGATGGAGGAAGTTTCCCATATGCGAGGAGTTGTGGGATTGGTGTGGGAAGGAGTTTAATTAGTGGTAAGCGTCATTATTCGAGGAGGTTTCACATTGATACTGAGAAGATTACACACCCTGTTGCAGCAATAAGTTTACTTTAAGCAGCTGTTAAATCGCAATACTCTATCCCAAGTTTAAATTCCTTACTTTTGGGAGAGTTGGGGTTTTCTTCTGTCTGGAGTGTGTAGTGTGTCTTTAGCTTGGTGCTGTTGGGAAGGAGGAGGTGTGCTGGGCAGATGCCATCTCAGCTCATCCATCTCCTCCCCTCCATGCTGGCACGGACCCTGGCGTCAGTGTGTGGGGGACACAGTGGTCTTGTCGCTTCCAGACAAAAGGCAGCGGAACCTGCCTCAACCAGCGGCTTTGAGCTGGGGGGGGAATTTTTCACAGCAAACATGATGGGGATGGACAGCAGGGTTACCATGAGGCAGAGGAGGGCTCAGGAAGCCGAGCCTCATTATTTCTGATGATCAGGAACAATTTGGTTAGTATGACATATCAAATTGAATTCACAGTAATTTGTCAGGCTATTCTCTAGCATTTCTATTGATTTCGAGCTAATGGCATCAGTGACAAGTTACTTGTTCACATTTATCTTGGTTGTGAATTGAAATCCTGTGAGTGAAGAGTGAGTAGTGGACAGCAGGAGCATTTTATGCTACTCTGGTAGCACTAAATGAGATTGAGGGATTAGTACACAGCTAATGACTTATCAAATCCATGTTTTTCACTTGCATTGAACGTATTGCAGGCACTTAGGGTAGCTTTAATCAAGCACTAGAGCAGCAAATAAACTGGGAAGGAGAGCAATGTATGGGATCTGGTGCTGTCGTCAAGCTGCCTTGTGTAACAGTCCAGCAGACAAGACCGCCTTCATTTAAAAATTAAGCTCTCCTGCTCTTTGGAAGAGTTTTGGAGGGCTCCCAAACAGCAGGCAGCACTGGTCGGAACCAGCATCTCCCATCTCTTGCTGGCATTATGCTTTAATGCAAATACTGAGTTGTGCTGGAGGTTTCAGGCAGCGTGTTTGTTTCAGGTATATGTATCTGGGGCTATATAATAAATTTTCTTTATAATGAATACTGGAAGTTCTTCATTTCATAGGCTCTATTCCTCAAAAGACCTGGTGTATTTGAGCCAAATTCTCAAGAAGCTCTCCACAGTGAGGTGATGCCTGGGATGCAGATGATAGCACAGTGATGGTTCCACGGTCCCTTTAAGTGTTGCTGAAAAGTCTGTTGTGGAAGATACTAAGCACAGCAGCTCTGTGGGATGGGAATGTACTTCCTTCCTGGGCACAGCTTCCCAACCCTCATGCATCGTCCTTTGATTAGGCTCACTTGCAAAAGCAAATTCACATTGAGGGAGAAGATTTTGGTACAGCCTCAATAAATCCGCACCCTCAGCCCTTTCACTTTGTCCCCTGTGCCAGAGCGGACATCACCGCAGGAGCCACCTTCATGGGTATGGAGAAGAAGGACTTTCCAGGCAGCATATCTTTAGCCTGGGAAACCCCACCGCAAACCTGGCCAAGATATGGAGCATTTTTCCTGGGGGGAATTGTATTGTTGCAGTTTCACCTACATTTCTGAAAACTATAGGAATAGGTAGGGCTCATGGGGCTTGTGTTCTGGCACTGAAATGTCCGTGTTGTGCTGAGGTTGGAATTGATACTGAGACTTTCATTTTCTCTAATGGAGGCAGAAAGCAAGGTCCCCAGATCTTGAATGTAGTTGTGGACTTGCCGTTTCTTGGGTATTGAAGCTGCAGATGTTTGATGACTTGGTATTTGCTCTGTATTAACCATGGCTGGAATTGCACAGCTACTTTCTGATTTTTGCAGTATTACACAACTAGACTTCGTTTTTCTGAACTTGCGCATTCGTCCTGCATTCAGTGCTGTGACCTCTTCTGAAATCCCATCTTTTCTGCTCTCTGCAGTAACCTGTAGAATAGTGTGGCAGGGAGGGAGAAAAGAAGATATTAATGTTAGAAGTAAAAAGTTGTCACTCTGCATTTTGTAAGGAGTAATGAGAAGCAGCAGAATGAGCAGTGGTAGCGACAAAAGTCCTCTCAGTAACTGAGTTATGGTAGGGTTCTCCGTGGGGCTTTGCAGAAGCAGGTTGAAATGGGAAGGTGAGAGGAGTGGTGATGGTGCATCTGTCCTTTAGAGACACATGCAGCTCTGGGGAAAACTGGCATTGCCATGGACTGTGACATAGTGCTTTTTACTGCAGAAAGGCTTAGCCCCTTTCCAGCTGGGCATCTGTGAGGAGGACAATGTCCTTAAAACTGAGACCTGGGGACAGTGTACCTGAGGTCTGCCAGCACTTCAGTGGTGCAGAAGCAGTTCATAGTTTCGAGATGCTTGGGAACACCACCGACTGTATATTTTTAGTTGTATTACTTTGAATATTCGATACAGTAGGCAATGTGTTTATAGTCAGCTTCCTGTATCTGTGTAAGCGTCTTGGCCTATGATGGAGTTACAGAGTTAAAAGAATAAGTGTGTTGTGAGGACGATTGGTGATGCAGCAGGCAATGGCTGCAGGATGCAGCTGGTCCTGAGCCCCACTGGAGGATGATGCCCTGTGTTGGCTCCCTGGGCTCACCTGGGACTCATCCATCAGCGTGGGGACAGCTCTTTCTTGTTTAGACAGTCAGCTCAGCTTCAGGCAGGAACCAGACTTGCTCTTAAGTTTGTTTCCACTATTTTGCTCCCCATCCTTCTCCCATGTCTTTACAACCTGCTGTACAGGGACAGGTTACTTTATTTTTGGACATACATGTGACCCGAGTCTTAATGGTTCCCTCCACTGTGCCTCTGCTCCAACACAGGGCATCTGCTCAGAGCCCTTGCTCAATGTGCAGGTAACTGTGCTCTGACGCTGGCTCTCCCATGTGTTTGGAGGCTGCAAAGCTGATTTTTGCCATGGTGAGAATAGGGGGAACCAGTTCCCCAGCCCAGGCTTCGCTGGCAGCTGCACAGGCCAATGCCAGCAGCGCACCCTTGAACCATCCCTTCACTTTGTAACCTCTCCTTGTGCAGAGACAGTTGGGACTCATGGGGGAGATTTTGCCTGATCTTTCTTTCAAAGTGATGGTTGTGTGATGATAATTCTCTTCTTGCGACAGCTCCCTCATCTTGGTGCTGATATTCAGAGTAACTTCTTCCCCTTGCTGGGGCAAGAATTGGGTGATTAAAAAGCCAGCAATAAACACATATGGGAGCGGGTGGCTGTGTTATTCATAAGGAAGGTGTAGGATTAACCATGGGGAAGAGAAAACTTTTTTGGTGCTTTAAGCTGAGGAGAGTAAAAAAACTCCCTCCCAGTTTCTGTCACGCTAAGGCATTGCCTTGGGATCCAGTGCTGCGCTTGCTGCCTGTGCAGCCTCCTTTGGCTGTGCCAGCCTTCTGTACCAAGGGAACAAAAGGGAAGGTGCAGGATACTACCAGGAGAATTGCAGAACCATAGAATGGTTTGGGTTGGAAGGAACCCTAAAGATCATCCAGTTCCAACCACCTGCTGTGCACATGGACACCTCCTACTGGATCAGTTTCTTTAAAGCCTCATCCAGCCTGGTCTTGAACACCCCAGAGCTAGGGCATCCATGACTTCTCTGGGCAACTTGTGCCTGTGTCTCACCACCCTCCCAGTAACAAATTTCTTCCTGATATCTAATCTAAATCTCCCCTCTTTCAGCTTAAAACTACTAAGGTTGCACCACAATTGGTGCAACCTGCAGTTCTGAGATCTGTGATGTATCTGTGTCTGCCTTTCCAGTCAATGGAAGAAACAAAGGTTCTTCACCATGTTGTTAATGATCTTGATCTATAGCCAGAGTATTCCCAGAAGAAAATTTCCTTTCTGGTTTTAAAACTAAAGACGAACAGGTTCCAAAGGCATTGATGCTATTTTTGCGTGCTTGCCATATCATGGTGAAGTGTCAGAAATTTTGACTCAGGGCGGTTTGTTATTGTTTGCATTAGAAAAAAAGAAGTTCTAGGGAAAGATCAAATGCAGTAATATGGTGCAGCTTTCTGTATGTTCTCCAGGTCTTTTGCTAATGGCAGGACGGCATGTATTTTCATACTTGCGGACGTTGCTGATGTCTGTCCCTGGTAACTGCTGATAACATAAATAGGCAGAGTCATCGGTGTATTTACCAGACCTTGCCTGCATGGGGTCACTGTTTGAAACTGATTGTTTGTTTGATTGTTTTCAGAATTGTAATAGAATATTAGATTTAGACAATTCTTGTTGGTTAACATAGCACAGATGTATGTATGATTGTGTTTTTATACATGTGGCTTGTTACAAAGCATGTAAAAGCATTTCTGGTACTTAGTAGCGTGAAAATGAAGCATTTAAAGAAATAAAAACACACATCTTAAAGTGCCAGGAAGGTCAGTTCATTAAATTTATATATATATATTTGCTGTGCCTCCCTCTCCCTTGTTGATCCTGCCCTTCAATTGTCGTTATTAAACACCACCAGCACAACTAGCAAGAAGTAATCCTCTCTAGAAGGCCACACTTGTAGGAAATACTCAAGGTGAACGTAAACTAACGTGAAATGTGAATTTGCAGTAGTGTCACAGTTCTGCAGAAACCCAGGAAGCCTTTGTTTCTAGATCAAAATAATTCCAAAGAAATCTCCAACTTATTTGCCAGGAAAAAGGTTCGTCTGTGCTGTAGGGGAGAAATTAAACAAGTCTTGGAAATGAGATATTAAATGGAAAGAGCTCATTATTTTTATTAATGCAAAGCTGTGATCTTCCAGCCAAGGTCTTGTTTTCCTGCTTCCTCTTGCCCTTGTAAGGTGTGGGATGGAAGGTTTTCTGCTCTCCTGGTTTTGCAATCATCTGGAGTGTGTGTTAAACCTCTGGGGTCGCTGCCTTGAAAATGTAAAAGTTGGTGCTGTCACAAGTAAAACACACTGTTTTGTTGGCTGAATAAGACAGAGCAGATCCTCACATACATTTTCAGCTGTGTATTTAGGTTCGAGCTAAAAAAAAGTTAGGCTTTTGGGTCTGAGCTTGGAGCTGGAATAAGCAGAAAGTGTCACTGACAGTTTTGCGAGACAGACTGTTTTCTTCCCAGTTGAATCTGGTTTATGTTACTGTAAAATTGTTGAGGGATTTGTCCTGCAAAGCTAGGGTGCTCCGGCTGGAGCTGCCTGCGCAGGAGGACTCAGGCTGAGGCTGCCACCCTTGGCTGGCGGGTCTCGGACCCGTCTGGCAGCAGTATTTCCTCATCCCTCTCCCATGTGCCCTTGCCCATTATCCCTAACAGACAACAGCTCGGCCTTGGAACGCTTACGCTCCAGCTACTCAGAACTCTTAATGGGGGGAGTTCAGAGGGGGTGTCTTACGTTGGCCTCAAATTACGCTGGTAATATTTGTGATAGGAGCCTTGGTTCAGCAGGAATAGTGAGGCTTTATAGCTCTGCGGTGGAAAGCTGCCCCTGTGAGCCATATATATTGTTTTCTAAAACGTTTAGAGATTTTAGCGTTTAGAGATTTTAGCGTTTAGAGATTTTAGCATTTAGAGATTGTTTGGACTGTGTTTTGATCTCTGGCAGGAAGCAGAAGTCAATAGATGAGAATTTTGGGGTGTGTGTGGCTGGAGTGAAGACCTGCACATATAAGCAAAGCAGAAGTTTTTCCATCTAAACTTGTATTTTGAGCAGCATGGCTGTCACGTGTGTGTAAAGGAGGGTTACGTGTTGCACTTATGGCACTTATGTCCTCCTGCACAATCTTGGCACTGGAACAAGGACTGGGTGCAGTGAGGTGGTCTCTTTGTGAATGCAATTTGTTTTCCTACTTCATACAATGATTTGTAACAGGAGCTATTAAAATTTTGGTGCCGTTCCCAGCATGGGAAGTGGCCTGTGATTTATAAAGGGGACACTGCCTGTGCTGCTAACCCACGGCAGTCAGCAGTTACTGAGGACCATCCCTTGGGAACGTGCTGTGCTGTTTTTCCCTGTATTTGCTGGGAATAGCTCCTCCAACCCCATAACTGCTGCCCAAGGAAGACTTTCCCCCCTCAAGAAGAGGGGGGCTGCGTGCTTTGCCCCTGTGCATCGCTCTGGGTTTTCCGTGAATACCAGGACTTGTAAATCTCAGAACTAGCTGTGTTACTCTGCCAATTACTGAGCGGCACCAGGGCTCTGCGCCAGATCTCCACCACTTGTTGGCAAATGACAGTTGTTTTTCTTCCAAAACGTGTCAGTGGTGATTCTGGATCGTACCGTGCCCCGGAAAATGAGTTATCTGCACCCGAACTACTTTGCCAGTTTAGTAAAAGCCCAGTGCATAGAATCAGTGTTTTTTGCACCATATTTGACAGTGGGTGTCTCTACGGGGATACAGAGGTATATAAAAAGGCAATATAAATTAGAGGAAAGGTTAACGTAGCTATTACAAATCAATGGTAGATCATTAGCTGCTGTTTCTAGAGCATTAAATGTGTGTTTGCACACCTGTGTCTGAATTGCACTGAATGCGCCCACCCTTAGAGTTCCTGCAGGAGGAAAACAATGAGAATAAAGACAACTTTATTTGTAAATGAAGTCCCCCCTCTAGCTGTCACAGAAGGCATGACACCTTCTGGGTTTTTAGCACCTTCAATTCTGGAATCCTCAGCACTGGAAAAACACAGATCTGTTAGAGCGAGTCCAGAGGAGGCCGGGCAATGA
Organism: Clamator glandarius; assembly: GCA_033459285.1. Lineage (NCBI taxonomy): Eukaryota > Metazoa > Chordata > Aves > Cuculiformes > Cuculidae > Clamator > Clamator glandarius. The sequence continues at coordinate 1,854,890 of JAUNZM010000110.1, read as the reverse complement.
TCAAAGGGCTGGAGCACCTCCTGCGCAAAGACAGGCTGAGAGAGTTGGGCTGCTTTAGCCTGGAGAAGGGAAGGCTCTGGGGAGACCTTAGAGCAGCCTTCCAGTACTTAAAGGGGGCCTGAAGGAAAGCTGGGGAGGGATCCTTTATCAGGGACTGCAGGGATAGGACAAGGGGTAATGGTTTTATGCTGAAAGAGAGGAGATTTAGATTAGATATGAGGAAGAAATCTGTAACTGTGAGGGTGCTGAGGCACTGGAATGGGTTGCCCAGAGCAGTGGTGGATGCCCCATCCCTGGAAGTGTTCAAGACTGGGTTGGTTGAGGCTTTGAGTCTTGTAACAGTGAACAGTATCTGGTGCTGGAACTTATGCTTTTTAGGACTGATCAAATTCCATTTTTGCTTTCTGTGTGTGTAAAGGTCTCTATAGGCAACGTGGATTCCTGCATTCATTTCTCCTGTGGTTTAGGCACAACTCATTGAGATGTATGTCTCCATTGACATATTTTGAGCAGTCTACAGAAGGCAAAATAATACATGTTCCCAACACTGGCTACACTGGTGCTCAATGTAAATGTGCTGAGGGGTTTATCCTGAGGAGTTTAACTCGTTTTAAAGCCAATAGCTTTTCTTAAGGGCTGCTCTAAATCCTGTCCACTCTAGGTGTGGGTGGGAATGCATTCAGGAGGAGCCGTAGTGGCAGTGAGGAGGCAGTGCAAAAAGGCAGTGAAAACTTAGGGACTTCACTCACCTCTGGGAGGTGGCCAGAGGGAATTGGCTGCCTATGGCCATGTCTTGGGGAGGGGAAACAAGGGAGCTGGCTGTGAGAAAATTTGAGGTAGATTTTTCAGTGAGGCCAGTCTCAAAATACTGTGATTTTTGACTAGAATTAAACTGCAAGAGCTAACCCTTCTTAGCTTTGGCTTTCTTGCACTATGAACGACTTACCATTTTTATTTTACTCTGTTTCAGGATCATTACACTGATAAAATCAAAGCAAGCCAGACAGGTAGCGAGACTGCTTATGTAGGTGAGTTTCCAGTACACACTTGTTCCTTTCTTTCATGGAAAAATATAAAGCAGCACAAAAAGTATCAAGTCCCATTGATTTAATTTTATTCTGGAGTGGAACAAATACAAAATACTGGGCAGCTCTATGGTGGAGAGGCCACAGGGACAGCACCTGCTCTCTTAAAACATTAGCAGTGGTAGTTGCTGACACTCATTCACCTCCATTTTTAACTACCCGACTGCTTTCGTGTTGAATATTAAAGGGGCAGAAACGTTATTTTGAATGGACTGCTTCTCCCACAGAAATTAGGCTTTTCCTTGTTTATTCCACCAGTTAGCATGGGTCAGTGTAGAAGTTATCATAACTTCTGTATTTGCTGTGTTACAGGTATGCTGTTTGATGTCTCGGAATGCAAATTCTTCCTATGTTTACCTCATTTGATAAATTCATGTAACCAAGAAGCTTGTAAAATACTTTGCACCCTTTCACTGCCTTTGTGTAGAGTACTGTGGAGATCTTCACAGAGTATCTCTCATCAGTGTCCTTGGCTTTCTCTCTCTTTCAGACTAAAGAATTTGCTGAAGGTCACATAACCTGAGGCCACGCTGGATCTCGTGACTCCCAGTCTGGTGCCTTAATCGCAGCGCTCCTGCTTTACATGCTGTAAGATGAAATGATTTTGATACCACTAAAAGTCTCTTTGCAAATGTCTCTTCTGGTGTGAGTTAGCTGAGTATTGCCCTGTGTGGAGAAACGAGTATCCTCTGTGCAGAAACTGTGCTGCAGTTCTTTAGGAAATGCAGGTTGTCTTTACTAATGACTTCAGGCTGATGTCTTTGAAAACCATCTGAGCAGTAGTATTTTAAAGTAACCTTTCTCTAGAAGTCAGTTTTCAGGGTTTTCATTTCTACTAAAGATATAAAAAGTTAAGTCAGAAAAAATGCAGAGGAAAATAAAAACAGGTTTTTCCACTGCTCGTTTCCCAACAAGTAAATTGGGTTTGACAGAATCACGGGTATAGAGGTTGGCTTTGAAAATCAAATTTTAGCCCAGTTTGGCTCAGCAGGATAGCACTATGGTGGCTTGTGAAATGTAAGTTATCAAGAAACATACCCTCAATTAAATACACAGAACACTAAATCCAGTTGAAGATGTTGGGAGTTGTCTGCCTTCTTTCATTTCGTATTTTTTGGGGTAAGATTTTTTTTTTCATTCTAGAAAGACTAATTAAGACAGTGGCAGTATTCTTTGTAATTTTAAAAAAAATCTCAACTGTAAAATCTCTAAATATTCTCAGGTGAATTCTCTGAGGAAGCAAACATCACAAATTGGTGTTCTATGCTTTAAGGAGCTTTCATTATCCATGCGCTTTGATGGGTCACTTGTGTCAGGGAAAGCAGGTGTCTCCACATGCCCAGACTTCCCATCGCTAACCTAGCCCTAATTGCTGTACCTCCTCTGAGAGCTGTGCTGTAAAAGTGAGTTTGAAATCTGCTGATATATACTGTAATCCAAACAAGAGGCCAATGGACTGAATAGAGCTGAGGCATGCCAGTCCCCTCCTTACACGTCAGAGGTATGAAAACAAGGCCGAAAACCCTTGTCTCTATTTGCTTCAAGCTTACGTCACGTATGAGAGCTATATGTGTTCACACTACATAAAAGACCAAGCGACTTCATGCAAAACAGCAGCTTCTGTGCCCAGCAAAACAGTAGCTGGCTGTCCTGGGCCACCTGAGTTTCCCCAATCCCTTTGGCTGTGCAGGGTGAGCATCCCAGAGTATTCACATCTTTCACCAAAAACACTGTGTGCATGTAGTGCCACTGCTAGATGTTTCAGCTTTTCTGGAATAGTGTGATCCCTGAATACGCAAAGGAGTCGGCGTTGTCTGGGAAGGATATTTTTCCCTTTTACCAAACCCAACCTTTTTCTAGTGCATATAAAATATTTGTGCTGCAGTTGTAAATCTTGCCTGATACCTGCTTAACAATCAAGTCCTCCTCACCTGCTGCTAACAGTTTGGTTTGCAGTGGCTGTGGAAGTGGGAGCAGGAACTCTTCCCCTGGCTGCTGAGCTGGTAGGTGGTGCAGGCACTGCAGCTGGCAGCCAGAAAACAGTCCAGGGCTCAGCTGCAGCTGTGCTAAGGGAGAGTGAGGGAGTGAGTGTCTGCTTGTAGACCTCATGGTGCCCTCAGAGCCAGCGAGGAGGTTGTGGGCAGTCATGGTTGCCATTTTTCCTGCAAAGTTTGCATCATGGGCACTGTGCTCAGTACTGCAAAATACATTAGTATCTCTGAATCGTTCTCCTCCTGGTAAGCTCTGGTGTATTGCACAATCCCCTCTCTCCTTTGTGAGATGTGGTATAAGTATCAAAGACAGAAATGACCAGGAAGCATCTCTAATCCCTATTTCATTTTACTACTTAATTCTGTTTTCTTGGTGAGGGCAGGGCTCCAATGTTTTCCTGCTAACCAGGTTTTATTTTCCATCTAATTCAGTAGCATAGCAGAAGGAAAAGATTTGAGCTGTGGTGTTGCCCTCTGCCGGGCATCTCACCGTGGTTTCCACTGGGTGTCAGCACGGCCCCGTGCCAGGGCTCAGGTGGCAGGAGCCCTGCCAGCTGCCGCAGGCTTTCCCTTTGGCTGCACCCACCGCTTAAAAAACTAGGTTGACTGCATAACCAGAGCAAAGTGCTGGCTGAGGTGAAGCTTTGCAATGATGGGATCACCCTGTGCAGGCGCGAGAGGTGGGTCAGCTAGGAAGGAGCTGTTTTGGTGGAGGTACTGTTTCCTTCTCTGAGCAGAGCAACCGGTTGGAGCAGGAGGAGCATCGGACATGCCCTCCTCATTCCAGTGCTCTTTAATTAGGGTTACATCTAGGACAGTGGGTCCCCATTTCTGGAAGATCAGCATGGATAACTTTTGTAGTATTTACTTTGAAGGTGCGGATATGATAAAGAGATATGAGGGCAATTTGGGTTTCAGGTGGGCAGATATGCCTCTCTCCTGCCTGCTGCTGCTAGCAGGAACCCTGTGCCTCTCCCTTCCTCCCTGCAGGTCACCTTGCAAGGACTGGGCAGCAGCAAAAAGCCTGTGCCCAGTCCTGCTGCGCAGTGGAGAAAAGCTGGTGTTTTGGAAGGGGCCTGGGGATCCCCACTGCCCTATGTGCGAGGGCAAAAGCAGCTGGAACCTACACTGAGATGCTCAGCTTTGACGCAAGGAAGAACAGAGTGTGGTCTCCCAGACAGCCCTTTGCTGGATGGTTGTGGAAGGGCACTGCTGCATGCTGGGGGGTGCAGCATCTGGGGGGAACACGTCGGCGTTCATTGGAACTCTGAATGCTGTGCAGCAAATGCAGTTCACCTCCAGGCTTGCTGTAGCACAAGTTGGTGAGCGATTTGGCTGAAGATAGTGCCAGGCACTTTGAGGTTCCTCCAGCAGATTCTTCCCTTGGGGAGCTAAACATTAAAAAAAAAATAAAGGCCATGAAATATCACAATGACAGAGACTTTTTGACGCTTGCATGCAACCATATCTGGTTATGCTAACATGCAACCTCAGAACAGAGTTGTTTATTTCTGCACCCAGCTATGGCCTTTAATGTCAGCGTCAGGCCTCTTGGCTTGGACTTGGAGAGGTTTTAGGTTCTGCAAGTCATAACAAACCTGCTCCTGAGCAGCCACGTCTGCCCCGTAGGAAAACCAGCAACCAGTGTTCAAGTCCCAACCAGCTGCCAGCCTTCACACTCCCACACAAGTGCCTGGGAAAGCGGCACGTGCAGAAGCACTCGCAGCACCCAGAAAACCTGTGGAAACCTTACCCTGAAACACCCCACACCTTTCTGCGATGCATGGTGTACATAGCAAATGGTGCATGTAGCCCACAGCCATCCCAGGAGCCAGAGGGGGGCTCTGGCATCACCCGCTACTTAAACTACCTCCTCCAGGGGCTATTGCAGCTCCTCTTCCCTGCTTCCCATGAGGACTGACCTTGGCTGTAGCTGTTGGTGCCTCTCCATGCTGCTTGCAGCTCCTCTTCCTCTTGCTGCCTTCTTGCTCTTTCCAGCCTCCCCAGCCTGTGCATTGTGTCCTGCTTAACAAGGGTCGGGGTTAAGGGGAGGCTTGCTTGGCTCCTGTTTTATAGAACAAAAGCAAACCTTATAAGCACTGAAAACCAACCATAACAATGCCACCTTCCTGCCCAACAAATCTACTCTGCATTTTCAGAAGCAAAATTGCTGACTTCAGAGATAGAAGAAAGCTCCTGGCTTTTTGTTGTTGCTGGCTCCAGAGAGTGTAAGTAGGTAAGAGGAGACAGCTGGATTTGGCGTCTGCTGTGTTACTGCTGAATTGTTTGCAGGAACCCAGCTGAAGGCAGTAGGGGTGAAAGGGTGCCAGGGAGGACAATGTTGGTAAGTAGGGACACTGCAGAATATTTTAGTGGTGTGATTTGGCAGACAGTCTTTGTTGGTGGTAGCAGTATGCAAAATGGATAGAACTGTTTCAGCAAAGACTGAGGAAGTTGCAGGACTGTGACAATTTGACCTGTAAACCTGCAGTGTTTGTTGTGGAATCATTGGAACCATAAACCCAAGCTCCCTTGGTACCATGTTATGATGGGCTTTTGGAGCAGAAATGCTGCCCAAAGGCCACCCGGCCCTGCTGGGCAGGTTCTTGGGATGCGTGTGCTTCCCTCGGCAACACATATGCTGGGCTTTAGCTTTGATACCCAGCTCAGGGCAGGGGTGAGCAGTGCAGATTGGATGTAGCCCTGCACTTGACCAGCTTTGTGCTGCCACTGGTCACGCTGCATCCTGCTTCTCGGGGTGCTCTGCAAGGGATCTGTCTTCACAAGGCCTAGCAAAGGTCCAGGTCCAGGGTAAGGAAGTGTTTGCCATGCCAGGTTCAGTCAGTGTGCCTACAGCACAGCTGCTATGGCTGTGAAAAAAGAGCTGCCCTAGAAATGTGCGTTTGCAGATTAGCTGTAACTTTAGATTCACACTGACCCCCAGCTGCAGGCTGTCACCCTGGAAGACCGCAGGCTGACAGTGTGTTAAAGCCGTGCATATTTTGTACACTGTTTGATGCCCTAGTTGTCAGTGTTGTCATTGTTATTTTCAGTTTACTCTATTGAGCTACAGTTTTGAGTTTTTAAAATTAAATCTATTTTACTTCAAGAGAGATAGTAACAAGATACTCTTTTGAACCTTTATTCTGTTGCTAGCTGGGGTTTGGAGCCACAGCGTAAACTGACTTTACATAACCAGAGTGAACAGGGAGCTATTTGCAGGGCAGAACTACTGGGCGATTCCCAAGTGTACTTTAGCAGTGGTGATTTAATTACATTTCACTCGGCAGGTGGTTCATAAGTCCTGGATCTAAAAGAGTGAAAAAGATAGATTGGTGTTTAATTATCCTGGTTGGAGCTCAAGTTGAATGCCCAGCTGCATAACTGCCAAGCCTGCTGTTCTGAGAGCCTGCTGCATTGTAACCTCCTTACCTAAAGTGTGTGGAAAGAAATAGGGCAAGGCCTTGAAAAATAGGGAAGAAGGGCAGCTCCACCTATTTGCATGTATTTCTGTTCTTATTGATAAGAAAGAACAATATGCTGATATATGGCCTGCACGAAGCACACTGGAAGTTTCATATGCTTGTGGTTGAACCTTTGCCTGCCAAAGTGCAGCTGGTGAGCATCCTTCTCTTTTGGACAAACTTAAATCCTCAGATTTCCATGGAAAAAAAGGATCTTCCCAAAAGGATGAGCTAAGTCTTCCTGCTGGCATGTTTGCTCTGTTTGTTTGCTGACTGTGATGTTCATTACAGAGTCTTAGCGTGTTACTCTGCAAGCCTGGCAGCCTTGCTCCCTCCTAGTGTTGTTAGTGCCTTTCCCATAATAATTCTTTTCACTTCTGACAGCTTGAAAACAGAGCAGGAGTAGGGATGAGCAGTGAAAAAGGACAAGAGGTGACAAGGATTGCACAGTGATGTGTGCCCTGGTGTTGTGTGGGCTGGACACCCACAGGAAGATGAGGTGTCTTGGTGGGGTTAGTGGCTGCTGCAGCGGAAACTGTTCTTCCAGTTGTCTGTCTCACTGCACCTTTCTGCTCCTGCAGTCTTTTGATGTTAAAAAAGGGAAAGTCAAAGCTGCACGATGTGCTTGGGACTGAAAATAAAGGAAGATCATCCTGCCTCACTTGAGAGGCAGGGGCCTGGCAGCTGGGGAACCGAGGGGCAGGGCTGTGGTGTAGCTGGAGAAGGCAGACAAACCTGCAAGCCCCTCACTAGCTGACATGGAGCGCAGGCATGAGAGCTTGCTTGTTTTATTAGACCAGCCAGCACAGCTGGAAAAAGCAGCCCTTATCTGTTTTCAAATGTAGCTGTTTGTGTTTTCAGAGTGCTTTCTGCTGAAAAGAGTGCACAGTGAGTAGAAGGGGCTGTTCGTGGGACTAATTGTTTTGTCTCCTTTTAGGTTGTGAGTCAGAGACAAGCGAGAGCTGCAGCTGTGCTGGTGACTATTCTGGGGCTGGGGAGGCTCTGTTATCCTTCGCCTTGGGTCTGGCAAGCCCTCCTTCAGCATTAGCACTGGCGAGAGACAAGAGATGGTCGTGCATGGTGTGTCCCTGTGGCAGCAGGTGCAGGAGACTCCTGCCTCGCCCCTGCCTAGGACAGTGTGACATCACTCCAGCCATGGTTTTATCTGAGATGGTGACCTGAGAAACTTGTTGGAACTTTGATTTTGGTCTCTTTGATAGAGAATGAATAGTTGGGACTGTGAGTGCTGAAGGGTGGAAGAAATCCTGCTGAAAAAAAGTCATAGAGCCACAGAATCATAGAGTGGTTGGGTTGGAAGGGACTTTAGGATCATCAAGATCCAATGCCCTTGCTAGGGACAGGGTTGCTCAAAGCCTCATCCAACCTGGCTTTGAACACCTTTAGGGATGAGGCATCCATAATGTCTCTGGGCAACCTGTTCCGGTGCCTCACTACCCTCAGAGTGAATAATTTCTTCCTAATTTCTAACATAAATCTCCTCTGTTTCAACTTAAAGCAGTTACCCCTTATCCTATCCCTTCACTCCCCGATAAAGAGTCCCTCCCCAGCTTTCCTGTAGGCCCCTTTTAAGTACTGGAAGGCTGCTATGAAGAGTGGTGGGGTGAGCTCAGGTCTCGGAATGTCTTTGCTTTCAGTTGAGGGCTGTCCATGGAGCACGAAGGCAGAAACTGGAGCTGTGCTTTACCCAGCAGAGTGGGCTTTTCTTTAGAGAGTGACTTAATTATTCTGGGAGACAACCCTGTGCTAGAAGGTCTTGCCCTGGGCTCCGAGTGCACGAAACCCCAAGTTCTGCAGAACTGTGCACACCCCCGATACAGATCTGCAGAGCTTTGTGTAGCTTGTTGCTATTGTCTGAAATTGAGTGTACCCTATGAGAAATCTTGTGACTCGAGATGGCTGCAGCAGCTTAGTTAATAGGGTAGGTTGCCAGGAACTCGGAGAGAAAACAGTATTATTGGGTGATGACCTAGTTGTTTGTAAACGTCTCTGTGGAAGAGATTCAGTAGTCTTAGGAGGACTAAGTAATGCTGCTGATGTTTGTTTGAAGATGAGGAAACACAGCAATTTAATTTTCAAATGTTATGGTTTGGTTTGGGTTTTTTTTCTAAACATCTAATTTATTAACAAAGCTAACCAGCTGGGAAAATAAGCACTGAAACTTTCCTAACAAGGTCATTCATGTAGGATGGGAAGGGACTCCAGAGAAATTCAAACCTTTCCAGTGGCAAAAGAGGTTTGAGGGCTGTGGCTTGGCAGTGGGGAAGGGAAGGCTGAGCAAAGTCAGCCTGGGCTTGCCCCAGCAAATTGAGAGGAGAATAGTTTGTCTTTTAATATTGCAGTAACTGGTTTTTAACCCTTATGTCTTTTTAATAAAAACAAAGTTCTAAAATTGGAGGAATCAGCAAACAATGAAATCTCTTACTTCTTGAGATATGTGCATTAATTTATAAAAATAAATTGCTTTGGGTTATGGGGTTTTTTCACACCATAACTTTTCAAGACAGTGAGTGACAACTGCAAGGTTTGGAATGGAAATTTGGGCTCAGTTTGTAGTGGATTCATGCTTTTGTGTCCATGTGAGACAGCTCCTTGTTATTGAGATTATTGTAAAGAACTTGCAATCAGTTTGCAATGCACTAGCAGAGTTTATCAACTGAGGCAGCTGCATGTATTGGCTCTAACAGCACATGTTCTTGGTTGGAAGTCTCATTCTGTACAAACGCGTGAGCCTATCAAGTATGGGGAAGCTTTGCCACTGGGTCCATCTTCTGTGGGTCTGTCTGGGCGCTCCCTGCAGGTCAGCGAACCTGTGGGGTTTGGTGTGCTGGTGCCTGTTGGGTGAACCCACCAGCCACCATTGCCCCAGGGGCCTGCAGCGGTTCTGGCCAGATGCCTTCTAATGCTGGCAGTGAGGAGGCAGGGGGAACAGGGTAAATGCAGTGCTCTGATCCTGTGGTTTTATTTTGATCAAAACTGAAACAGGATCTTTTGGCCTCTCTCTGTATCTCTTGCAAAGTAAATTCCTGAAAGTAGCCAATAATCTTATATCTACTCTCTTTTCTTAATGGTACTATCTAAAATGAGAAGCCCCTTTTAAATTCCTCTCTTACCATTTCAGCTCCATGTAGCCAGGATGCTGGTTTGTATTTGCACATCTCCCACCCAATGCCTGATGGATAGTGGATCATTTTCCTCTGCTGCCACTGCTGTGGGAGGACTTCTTGTAGGAATTACAATCTCATTATACAAGAACCTCCTCCAGAAACAGCGTCCTCAGCCTCCATGCCAGCACCTCTCCTTGGGTGCAGGTAAAGGTCCCTGATGTTTTTGGTGAGCTGTGCTTTGTTTTGGGCACCTGGACATGGCATTGCCTACCTCCTGGGTGGCACAGTCTGCAAACACGCATTGGATACCAAGCAGAAGGTATCACCCAGAAGAATGATCCTGTTACTGTGTACAGATGAGTTAAGGCTCATGTGCATGTTGTACAGAAGTCTCAGTCAGACTCTGCACCCATTTGGCCTCAGTGAGCACCAGGTTAGGTGAGGAAACCCAGATCCAGTTACCATTGCAATCAATTGATTTCAGTGGGAAGGGATCTCAAAATTTGGACTCTAATATATTAATGGCTTGTAGTAGAATTGGTCTCAGCGCTATTTTTGTATGCTGGAAGGGGCTGTGATAGCAGGGCAGCCACCCCCCTGCCTGCTTTTCATGGCATGCCTGCAAAAGCAGGAAGCATTGAACAAGAACCACAAAATCCGTTCTTTTAAACTTCCTTTCTAGGAACTCTAGCTTAACAATTAGCTTTGTAAAAATGAAATCCACCGAATTATCAGGTTAAATGCCCCAAAAGTCCAGTAACAGAAACATAACAGGACTCTTCTAAATGCTGTTTTAAATGAGCAGATGGTTCTGTGGAGTGTAGCCTGCTTGCGTGATCTATTGGATCTGAGGCTGCAGGTCTTCAGGCAGTCCTGGTGTGTCAGGATGTGCTGGTCTCCTGGCTCCGTTCACCTGGTGACAACATTCCAAAATCACAAGGCTGGCTTGCGCATATCCCAGCTCAGGTGCTGCTGTTGACAGTTAACAGGAGCTCCAGCTTAGTCCCTCTTGCTGCCTCCGGTGAGCTGCTGGCAGAGGTCAGAGTCCCTGCAGGCAAGATCTACAGCAGCACTGGGGTGATGGAGGCTCCCCCGCAGCTGTCGTGGCACCAGGCCCTCAATGTGGTTCTGATCCTGCCAGTTCACATCAGCTAAAACATGGCCCGTTCCTTGGGATGTGAGGTAATTCTCCTGAGTTTACAAAATTTGGCTTCTGTGCCTGTGGTGATGCCTACAATGCGTTCCTGCATTGCCCGGTGTGGTGTAAGCCTCTCTGGCTAGTTGAGTTGGCCACAAGTGACCTGAACTGGAAGAGGCCTTCTCTGAGTCACAGCACTGCAGGGCTTGCATTGGAGGTGGTTAATGCTCCATGGCCTTTGCTGTGAATTTCAAAGAATTTTCAGTTGGTGTCTTAAAAATAACATAACATGCATTCAACACGCACCTTTCATCATCACTTGCAATGAGAAACATGCTTCAAGTAGCTTACCCTTTTCCAGCAATAAAGCAAAACATCTGACTTCTAAACCTTTATGAACAGAATTAGAACTATTTCCAGGCAAACATGTTTGTGCTGTGTCTGTCAGCATTCCTTCTTCGTGAGTAATTTGCAGATTGAATCACTGAATGTGCCATCAAAATTTTAATATTTGGTGCTACAAGTATCAGTGATTTGGGACAGATACACTGGCTGCTTGCTGTGGGATGTAACAGCTCTGTGATTAGCAATAACTTGACTGTCAGATGGTGGATCTGGATTAGTAACTGACAGTTTGTGTTGTGATGTTGATACAGAGGGTATTTCAAACAACTGTGCCTCTCTAACTCTCCTCCTCACAACTAAAGCATGCAAAGACTTTACACCTGCCTAGAGCAAGTACCACTCCCAAAACTCTGTACCCACAGCCGTGCCCAGTAAGTAGCTGATGGTGCTGGGAGGTGGCAGCCCCACTCTGTCAAATGCAGCGCTCATTCCTGGAAGCAGGGTCCCTGGCTTGCACCCGTGGTGCCAGGATCAGCTCCCCAGGCCTGTGTGGTCACAGGTCTGCCTCAGCTACCCTGTGCTGACTCATGGTTTGGATTTGTCACCTCCTGCCACGTCATGTGTGGATTAAATGAGGGTTAGAAGAGGCTTGCAGGGCTGGAGGATGAGCTCGTTTTGTGCAGACAGTCCTTCCTCATCTCCTTTGTGCTGCTCTGAACACAGCACCACGGAGCAGAGTGAGGATGAGTGCCTGTGTGAGATTTTTTTTAATTTTGTACTAATTGCCTACCGTGGGTGTTAAGCAGTGAATCACGTGTGACTCACTCCATAGGTGACCTCTCTGGAGCACGGCAGGAACTTTGGGGGTGTTTTAGGGTGATGAGGGACTTGTGGGGAACTGGGACAGTGAATGGCTGCCACAGACTGAGGCTCAGGCTTCTGATCCAGCTCTTGCAGAGGTGAAAGAACCGCAGTTCACAAACTGTACTCCTGCACAGCCGGGATGAATCAGCCAGCGGCGTGTGCTGCCAGCCTGGCTTCCCTGGCCTTTGTGTCACTGGCATCTGCTCTGCTCAGATTTCCTCAGCTTCACTGCAGATTTACCCCTGGTAGCTGCATACAGAAATATTTAGAGAACTGGAAGGCACACACTTCAGATGCAACATGGCCCTGAAATGGCTGGTGCTTTGCCTGCTGCAGGGCACTCGCTTGGAGCTGGTCTCTGAAGTGGCACATGTTTAAAATTACAAAAGACCTTCTGTGATTTGCCCTGAAATCAGGCATTTGGAGTATTTGCAGCATATAAACTTGTTCTGTGTTTCACACTTGTCTCCCATTCCTGCATGCAGGGAGTTAATAGGAAAGGAGGCCAGTGAGCTAAGCAGGGGCTGTTACATGGCCATTTGGATTTATGCAGGTCAGAGATTCATGCGTATGTTCTTAATATTGGTTTCAGGAAATAAGGTTTTTTGTGATATCTAATATCAGTTATCAACATCCCTCCTCCCTGCATGCATGGCCTGTTGCTTGGCAATTACTCTGCACAAAACTGTTGCAGGGAAGGTGCTCCTGCCTCCTGCTGCTGGCTGTTCCCCAGCTATGGCTACATCTCCACGCTGCTGTCTTTGTAGCTCAGCCATCCAGTGCTGCTTACCACGTGCAGCCTGATTCTGCTCTCTCTCGGCTTTGTGATTAGAGCAACAGAAATTGGCTGTGAGCTGTAAATCATGAAATGGCAGTTCCTGCAGCACTTGCAGTACTTCTCACTGGTAGATTGCAGGGCTGCAGGAAAGGATGAGTACACTCCGTGCCTTGGGAGTGTGGGTCAGTGCATTGCTCCTAACAGAAGATGCTGGGGTTGTGGGTCCTCTTTGCCAGCTGTGGATGGTTCCCAGCCAGCAGAAAGCACTGTGGGTGCTTGCACTGCTGTCAGAGGAAAGCTGGGGGTGTGCAGCAGGGTTTTGTGGCACCCAATGCCTATCTTGGGTGCACTTCATCAGCATGGGCTGTAGTGGCCTAACATGTACTGGGATTGAAATTCAAACGCAGGGCTGCAAAGAGAGAGGAAAATATTGAAAGTCTAGGCCCTGCTGAGCAGTCTAGTAATGACAGTGTGTGCCAAAACAGGGACTGAGTGCAAAGTAGTGGTGTTTCCAACAAGCTGTGCAGACACAAGCACTGGCTGGAGAAACAGCGCTGCTACCCAGGCTGAGGCATGAGAAACCTGAAGCCTACAAGGAAATGCTGTACACAGCACTTGGAAAGGTCACATGTAGCTACACTGGACTGGAGTCCTTGTAATGCAATAAATGATTTAAGCACGGCAGCATAGAGCCAATTATTCTCCTGGATCTGTGGAGAACAAATGGCAGGGTTTGTACACAGTCCTGCTAGAGATTGTGTGCAAGGATTGGTACAGAAAGTACAGTTTCACAGGCTAGGGCTGTCCTAAAGCAGCTGCACTTCAAAATCATGGCTACCTGAATAATTTGGCAATAAGCTCTTTGGTGCTTCAATGCCTGCAGGGATATTCCCTGGAATGTGATGCTGCACAGCCCTCAGCCCTTCCCTGCTCCTGCTGCTCCATGTGTGGGTCATTTCTTTCCAGCAGCAGTGTTGATGCTGACATGCATCCAAATGGGATGGGAAATGGCCAGAGATGCCAGGGGCATGCAGCTTGAAGGGTGCTGCTAGGAGATGGAGCAAGGTGATCTTCAGTGTGGCACAGGGAAAGGGACAGCTCATGGTGGGCTGATAAGCCAGGGCAAGCCCAAGCGTGCCATGTGAGTTATATATGGGTGAAGAAGCCGAGGAACTAGTGTGAGATTAAGGCCTCCAAAGTGGTGTAAAGGCTGTTTGAGCACTGACATAAAGCATGCAAACAAGCATACTTTTGTGGACATGTTGAAGGAGCCTCATTTGGGTCTCTGTTGCAGAGCTCCTAGGGGACAGCAGTGCCAGCACCAACAAAGCTGACCCTTAACTGTTTACTGGTGATGTCCTCTTGGACCTGCTCTGGAGTCAGGTCTGACAGGCAGGCTGTCCTCCTTGTGTAGATATGGTTGCACACATCCAATCCTAGTTCACTCCTTGCTCTTTGGTGGGGTTGGGGGTGTGTTTTCTTCCTTGATCCAGCTCACAGGGAAGCGTGTGGCTCCCTAGTGTGAGCTGGGCTGCCCTGTAAGCTGATGGCATATGCTGCCTTCATGGTACTTGTGAGCATCCTGTGGGGAGCTACAAGGGAAGATCAAGATGCAAAAGCTGTGCTCGAGCCTGGAGAAGAGCATCCTTCCTTCTCACTGGACACACACCATCCAATCACCTCCCCTAGGATGGGATTGATGCTTTGCATTCTTACCCGGAGAAGGAAAATCCTAGAGCTGCTCACGTTTTCCACACACCCCCACATATGGCCACATGGAAGCAGACAGCAGCTGGGAGTGCGTCTCTGAACTTTGTCTTCTTGTTTTCCTTTTCCTCTGACATGGGGTAAAGCTCCTGTGAAGCTGCAATGCAGCCCTGCTGGGGAGAGGTGAAGGAGGTGGAGAGGCCAGGCTGTGCAGTTGATGCATCTCTGCTTCTTCCCATCCTCCTGGCTGTGGTGGGCTCAGTGGAGGGACAGTAACCAGCCATTAAATCCTCTTCACCTGCGAGAGGTTTTCATCCCCATCTCCTCCCTTGTGGCACCACCCTGGGGCGACTGATCTATCAGGGCAGGATCCGTCCTGCAGCAGCAGATACCGAGATTGACTGTGTTGTATCCAGCCTGTGTGCAAATGTCAGGTGTAGGGGTGGGTGCACTGTGCATTGCTGGCTGCCCTCTGGCTTGGGAAAAGCACAAGTCGATAAACCTGTATTGCCCATTAACACAGAGAAGGGTGAAGCAGTAAATGCACAAGAGCTCAATGGATGTTTCTGGAGGGTGTTTTGGTTTTAGAGCATCGTTTGCTGAGCTGCTTGTCAGCTGACAGCTCCTGTTGTGCAAATTATTTTTTTTTTTTAAAGAAGCGCTTTTTTTACAGCACATTGTGGTTGCTTCTCTGCATAAATGCAGTTTAATATGCTGTGCCATCTTCTGGAAAACTAACCCGCTGTTTTTCAAAACAGAGCTTCACCACTTCGCTGAAAATGTCTGGCAAAACAGGTAGCACAACCAACAACATAGCCCAGGCCCGAAGGACTGTCCAGCAGTTAAGAATAGAAGCCTCAATAGAAAGAATTAAGGTGAGAGCACATCTTCCTTTACCCCTCCATTTTTATTTATTTTCCCTGCTTTCCAGCTGTAAGGTGGTAAGGTAAGGAAGCATGCAAGCGTTTGTGCCCACAGCTCCTGCTTTTTTCCTCATCTCAAAATGTGACATTCACATTTCAACCCAACAAATCTGAGTACATATAATTCTTGTGGCTGTATACCAGCAGTATCTTCAGGTAGCACAGTGTTTTATGGACTTGTATGAGAACCAAAGTAAAATACGAAGTGCAGATCAAACATATGAAACAGAAGACAGGTGTGAGTTTACAGTTCTCTGCATATTGTGTGATTTTTTGTTCCATCTTGTAGCTTGCTCAATGCTATGTCTGCAAGGAAATGAATGAGTAGGGATATTATAAGAAAGAGAAGGTGGCAGAGACCAGATTCCTTTAACTGAAGGCAGAAAAGAAACCAAACTTGTTTCCAGCTAGCAGGGGTAGGATGTTGGCAACACTAGCTGTATTGCCTTGGGGGTTTGTGCCATGCTCCTTGAATTGCTGCCCAGCCTTTTCCAAGGCCAGCAGAAGGCTGACAGAGTAGTGGACTCACAGAGAGGCAGTGCCCTCCCGCAGGCAAAAAGGGTCAGGAGCTGGGGCCACGCGAGGAGAGGTCCTGCGCAGCAGTATTGAAATGGCTTGTCCTCTCAGAACACTTTCACTTACTGTCCCAAACGTTATCAATGAGAAGTTCCTCGTTATAAACCTACAGCATGATTGTGAGCCTCCTTCTGTTTATTTCTGGTCTGTGTGGAAGCTGTGCAGGAGTCGAGTGGTACAGTTGCCTGTTGTCACAAACTGACCCCGAGTACCTCAAGGAGCCCCAGAGTCCATCCTTTCCTCCTCTCTGCAGATGAAGCCAGAGTGAGCCTGTTGTTGAGTCTTTTGCAGGAGACAGGGTCCCAGAAAGTGCGTTGATCACCAAGTACCTCTCCCATCCCACACAGGGACTTCATACTTGTCAGCAGTTCTCAGCATGCCTGATCATGCCACCAGTTATGGAGAAATACCATTTTATGTTTGGGGTTTTTTCCTTGTCTTCTGCAGGTGTCAAAAGCATCAGCAGACCTAATGCTCTACTGTGAAGAACATGCAAAGAAAGATCCATTGCTAATGGGCATACCTGCTTCTGAGAACCCTTTCAAGGACAAGAAGACCTGCATTTTATTATAGGAGAGCAGCAGCTCCTCCACAGCCCTCCTGGGCAAAGCCAGCCACAGGCACACGTGTAGGCAAATACTCTGTAAGGTACCAGCTATTCACCGTGTAAGAGCAGCTGTTCTTTTACCAAGTGTGTAAACGATTTCTTGAGCTTTCTAAAGCGTTTCTTCTGTTCCCTATCTTTATTAGGAAGCAAGGTTTCAAACTGAATTAACTTCTTTCTTGTCCAAGGGAATTGGGTCTCTGTCAAGCCAGCAAGTACCGTGCCAGCATCCCTGCAGTGGGACGGGCAAGGCGAGCTGGGGGTCTTGTCCTCTGCAGGAGTGAGTCCCAGTTGCACTTTTCAAGTTACATAAACAAGACCAAAGTTGCCTGAGCTTTGCAGACAGAGAAGGAGCAAAGGTGTAGAAACCTGATTAAACATCCTTGGGTTTACATTTTTTTTTAACGTGGTGGGAGGGATCAGGGAGTGTACCTGTGTGGGCAGCGTATGTGCCTGTGTCTGTGCACAGTCACATTTTAAAGTGCATTACTTAGCAAAAGCTACCTTGAAAAACAATTGTAGCAACTGCTGGTGAACTCCAGGGAGCCATACCTGCAGGTTGGCTTCTCTTGACAGAGGTTTTTAAGTGTAAAATCCCAATTGTCAGGAATCAGAGATTTGTGGGTTTATTTTCCTGCTTTTTAAGAGGAGTTGAAAAAGCAGAATTTTCAGCTTTGATTTTGCTTCTCTGCATTTTCTTCTCTAATTAAAAATATGTGTTAGTATTTTAAAAAAAACCTTGTCAGAGAAATCAAAGGCTGCAAGCTCACACTGCCTGAGCTTTGTGCTGAGCCGAAGGCATGGGTCCATCACTCAAAGTCCCAGCTGAATTTTGTACAAGGAGTCAGAAATTGACTCTCTTTTAAAGTCATTTTTAAAGGGGAAAATTGCCAAATTATATCCATATTATGCTTATGCAGATATAATGGGAGGGCCTTTCTGTCAAGTAAGTGATTTTATATATACACGTAATAAAAAAGTCTTTCTCTGTGTCCCTGTGTGTATATATACAGATTTAAAAAAATGAATAGTGTATTTATACAAACACCGCACATTTACAGAAAACTTTGAAGGGATCAAAAAATAATACTGACTTCAGCAGGCTACAGATGTCTGAAGAGAAAGACTCTCTTCAGAGTCTGAAGTTGCGATCTGCCATAACTGTGCATTTCTGTAAGGACATTTACAGGATTTATTATCCACTTGTAATTTACTGTCTTACATTGCATATTTGTCATTTCTATATTAAATTATATACACAGTATTGATCTATATTGAGAAATTATATATTTGTTTAACAAGCTTCTTTAACAAACAGTTCAAGTGTCTACATAAGACTGACTGAAAATTGTATTACTTATTATGTGCTTACATGCAAATAATTTTTATAATTAGAGTATTTTTCTAGTGACAATTTACAAAATAATAATGTAGATCCATGCTATTTTTTGTTTTTACTCTGTATGTGTCTATCAATTTAGGACACATTTTGTTAGAAATAGTTAATTCACTTAGTTTGAGTATGGAAGACTAACTGCTGAGAGGACTCCCACTGTGCTTGGAAGTGTGGAGGTGGGTTGTGGGGAGGGTGAATAACCTTGTACTGTTGCTGGATTCTTCCATCAGTCTGTTGCCCCCATAGTAATCTGCATTTTTATTTTATTAGAGCTCCTTTCCTCCTCAAGAAACTTCACCTGTGCGGCTGCACAGATGCTGTTTGTGCCTGAATTCTTTGCCCTGTTGTCTGCCCTTTAATCAAGCCAGCAGCAGGGACCACCTGGGGATCTGGCCGGGGCTGGCCACCTCCCATCGCTGCCACCCATCACGCTGTGTTCCATAGTGGCGCCTAACTGTACTTTCTAATAAAAGAGCTTCTGGCACCTTCCTTGGGCTCACTCCGTCACTCCTCTCCTCTGAACCCCCAGCATTTGTCCAGCCGACGTCGAGCACACCGCAGCTGTGGTTGAGCTAAGTGCATTTTTCAACTCTTTCCATGCAATTTTGACATCCTTCCAGCACTGAGGCAAGATTTATGCCAGCATCTATTTCACACTTGCTCACGCATCCGAAGAGCAAAAGGGTTGATTGTAAGTGCCTATGGTTGCGTTGGTGATTAGAGGGAGAGGAGCTAAAATCCAGGCCGGGTTTTTTGGGTTTCTTTCTCAGTTTTAGGGAGAAGACTTGAGATGATCAGCTAGCTCGGCACTGCACTACTGCCTGTTTCTGGCGGTGTTTAGCATGTAGATTTTTGGTAAACTCTTTATTTTCTAAATGCAATGTATAGGAGCATGTGAAAGCTCAAGCAATTACATTTGCACTTTGCACTTCTAGTATAAATACTCCTGTGTAAAAACAGGAATTGTAAAATTCAGGGGAAATACAGGTTGCCCTAGTAAAATGAAAAAAAGGAGAAATGAGACCATCTGCATCCACATCTTCTGGAGGGAACCCACGGAGATGTTATGGCGTTCTTTTATATCAAATATATATGGGTATATGGGTATTCTTTTTCTTTCCTCCATAAATTAAGCAACCAGCATGTTAATTATGTTTTTTCTCTGTATTTTCTAATTTGACTCCTTGATGCTGTGTTGCATTAAAGGAAGAATGGCTGATTGGCAGCTTGGACACCATACTCTTACTAAAATAGCCTCTTGCTAAAATGTTTCTGATTTTTCTGTGCTTCTACCTTATCATTGTTCATTTTGCTTGGCCTCGTGGAGCTGGTGAGCTGCAAAGGTTGGACTTGCTGGTGCATTGCTGGATATTTTCTCCATGGGGATGGGATGGGGATGGCCTGATGCGGGTGTGACCAGTACCTTCTGCTCCTGATCGTTCCTAATCTCCCAAGGATCTCCCTAATGTGCCGGACTGTCCCCATAGGGTTTGGTGACAGCAGGACTGGACTTTTGCAGCCCATACGTGGCATGGCCAGGGTGCACTGGCCAAGGCCCTCAGGCGTGCTTGATGCCTGTGTTTAAATCTTGTCTTAGGCAGGACCTGTTCATCTAAAACTGGGGGGGCTAAAAGGGGCGAAAAGGAGATCTCATGAGATCCATTTGCTGTTCTGGGCTGGGCATGGGGTTGGGTTTACTTGGATGTGGACTGTGTCGGGGCAAGAACTGCAGTGACAGAAGCTGTGTGTTCCTTATTTAAAAAAAAAAAAAAGAATGGGTTTATGAAAGGCCCTTGGTTCTGTTGGGGGAGATTTTGGCTTTGTTTTCTTTTATTACTTCTCACATCCTTTGTCCCCAGGCGATGCTGATCCCTCATCTGCTTTAGCTCAGCTTGCAGGGATTTGGGCCATCATTCCTGTCCCCAGTAGCAGCGTCCCTCCCTGGGACTGTCTCCTGGTGGGGGGCAGAGCCCGTTCCTGGGGAGCTGGCAGCCCAGCCTAGTGCTCTGCCTTGCCAAAAACCAGCAGATTTTGCTTCAATGTGTCAAAACGTTTTGATGCTCTTTGGTTTTGAGTCAGCTTGTTACAAGCCAGAAAAGGAGGCTCTTCCCAAGCCAAAGCTTTTATTTGTATGTGTATTCATATAAATATGTACATGTCTATATGGAGAGAAGGGGGATTTCTTTCAGCAACTGCCCATATTAGCAGATTTTATGGGATGGGGTCTAAATGCCCCTGGCTCCACACACAGCAGCCTGGGGGCAGGGAGTGGGAGCAGGACCCCAATGTTGGCTGCAGCACAATATTAGCCCAAAATTAAATAAAATAAGCCCCAAACTAGTGCTGGGCAGAGGGCAGAGCAACAGTTCTAGTCCAGTTCTCCAGGGCCCCACTTTGGAGTCCAAAGATATCCCATCACCGTGCCCAGCTCCTCCTTTTGGCTCATTATCAGCGTTTACATCCTTCCCAGTACGTGTCATCTGTCCTTCCCGCCTCTCCCAGCATCTCTTCTCGGTGACTGGGCTGAACTCTGTCTTTGCCCCGTTCTGAACCCGTCTCTGGCTGCAGCTGCTCAGAGGTTCAGGGTCCCTCTCGCCTGGGTGTTTTCAAGGGGGCTCAGCACGCGGCCAGGCAGGACATTGTCGCCTTTCTCCCCTGCCGTGGGGCTGGCTGGTTTGGGGCAAAAAAGAGCGTTTGAGTGCACGCTGAGGCCTGTGGTACTGGGCCACCCGTGGGAACTGGGAGGCATTTGCAGTGTGGGGACAGGGGCTGGGGAAGACACCAAGAGAAATAAGGTGATGGGGAGTGTGTTTGTTCAGATTGAGGTTGAGCCTGATCAAATAGCAAATATCCCAAATTAATTTTAATTCCAGAACTATGATTGATCTACCTGCTCTTTGTAACACTGAGGAAAGAGCTACAGAGTGCCTGCTGCATGACAGCAAAGGAGGGTAAAAGATTCCCCGTGTTGTACTTGCATGGGTTTATGGTCAGACGTGGTTGAATTTTTCCCTCCACAACTGATGTTTGTGCTGCTAAAGTCGCGCGCAGCAGTGAGGCTTTTAAATATGTGTAAATGGAGGCGACAGCCAGCAGATCATCTCCTGGGAGTGCATTTACTTTTGAAAAGCCTAATATGTGGCCATAGTAATGAAACTAGCGTTTAGAAAATTCCTATTTTGCAGCTACCTTGTCTGAGCCTGACCCAACCTCCTCGGCAGTGGCTTCTGCTGGACCTCGGGCACATGCTGTGACGGCAGTGAGTGAAACTCCTGCATGGGTGTCTAGAGGGGAGCCACCTGCATCCCACCATGTCCCTGGGCACCAAGGACAGCATCTGTCCAGTCCAGAGCTACACGCTGGACACACAGTGAGGCTGCCAGAGGGTGAGTGACGTGGCCCTGCAGCACTGTACAGCCAGTCTCATGCCGTCCCACGCGTCCAGGGAGCAGGAGAACTGGTCCAGTGGCAGCACTCGGCTGGGCTGGTACTCACCAGAGGCAGTGGGATGTTGATCCTGCAGGAGCCAGGGCCAAAATGACCCCAACGCCACTGCTAGGGTGTGCACGAGGGCTGCAGGGTCTGGCAAGCTGGGCGGTATTCGAGCTGGGTGCAGCACACACGTGCGATTCGGGCAGCCCCGATGTAGGTCACTGGCATCCCTGCGGCAGCGGCGGTGTGGGCGGCACTGCGTTCTTGCCTGCAGCCAGAAGCGTGGGTGTGAGGGAGGCTGTTTTCCTGCTCTCGTGGGGCCTGGAAGAGAGATTTCTGCCACATCGAGCAGAGCTTTTTATGTGCCAGCACTTGTATGCAATTACAAGAGGAAACCCTGCATGCCCCACAGGGGCAGGAGCAAACCAAGGAGGGCAGCAGCAACGGTCAGACTGACGACTTCTCAGGAAAGGAAATACCAGGTCAAATTTTCTTCCTACTAGGAATCAGGTTTCTACAACTTCCAAGAAGGCCCAAGCACTCCAGGACTGTTGAAACCTCAAAAATAACGCTTCCTCTTTTGTTTTTTATTTTTTAAATCTCTGCTGGGAAGTAGCAGCGTTCAAGAAAAACAGCTAACATTTCCAGCATTTCCTGCAGCACAGCAGCTGCTCTTCCAGGTAATGGTGTGGGAGGGGCTGGAACTAAAGCCACAGGACCTGCACACCAGGGTCTTGCCTGGGGCCCTGACAAGGAAGCAGCTGCCAAATGAGCCCTTGTGCCCAAACACTAGGGAGCACGGGAAGAAAATAAAACCCAGGACAAAGGGTTAGAGTTTAAAACTTTATTTCAAAAAAAAAAAAATCAAACCTAAAAACCCCCTAAACCAAAACACTATCTAATTTCAAACAATTATATTAACACAGCTGCCTTTAGCAGCCAGCTGTTTAAAGATGTGTGGTTGCAGACCAACTGCTTAAGGGCATTCTGGTTCTCAAACCTCTGAGTATAAATAATTTTTTCATCAATTTCATAAAATAACTTATTATATAGCTTAGCATAAAAACTTGAGAATTAACATCCCAAAAATACAATAAAATTGTAAAATGTTTCGATTAACCTTTTTGCTCTTTAAGGTATTTAAACGAGAAACTGTAAGTTGCACTTGAACAAAACCGTGAAGGGTGTTGGGCGTATTCCATGAATAACTCAGCCGTGTGGCAGCCCTGCACGTCAGGCAGGCCTCTTTCCTCTGGCAACGCAGCCATAGCTCTTTCTTTCGCTTCCACGCTCATCCCAGTCTCTTCCAAGTCACTTTTCTTCAGTCCCACACAACGTAGTTTAACTTCAGCCTCCCCCCTTTGACATCAGCTTTATTTTTTTTTTTTGGTTTTGTTGTTTTCTCTTTTTTTTTTTCCTCCCCCCTCCCCGTAATCCTCGTGCCAGGGCAGGGAGTTACTTCCTGAGCAACTGCTAAAGTATTGCAAAACTTCAGTGCAATTGGGTTCAGTTCGCTGTCAGCCCGGCACGGTCACCGCTCCGGGAGGTTAATCACTGGCACCCACTGATCCATGTAGCGACTCTCCCGGCAGAAGCACATCAGCTGACTCAGCGCTGGATCCTTCCACTGCGAGGCATGGGGGTTCTGGAAAGAGAGGGGAGAGCTGTAACAGCAAAGCAAAAACAAACCCCCCTCAGCAAAAAAAAAAAAAAAAAAAAAAAAAAAAAATAGCACAGCAGAAAACCCAGAAGCATGAATCATCTTAAATTGCCACTAAGGCAAACAAAGCAATCGGCCCCAGAAGCACGCGAGGAGTTTCGCAGCCCTGCAGTAGGAAAACGCAAAAAAAATAAAGGGAAAATCAAAGTTTCCTTGAGTTCCTCACAGGTGCCGGGACCACATCCGCACTCGGTTTTGTTCTACCCAGCGACGCTCCGGAATCGCGTTTGATTCCAGGCCCGCAGGACAGAGTCCCGCTGGCTGCAAGGCCGAGTTGAGGCTGCGCGGCAGCGCGGGCCTCACCGTGACGAGGACGCAGTGCAGGTCGGCGGGCGGCTCGGGGCCCGTGGCGGGCAGCAGCAGCTCCGCCAGCCGCGCCGGGTTGCTGACCCGCAGGATGTTGATGTCGTTCTCGCAGCAGAAAGCCTGGATCAGCGTGAAGTGGATCTGCAGCGCCGCGTCCCCCGCCTCCTCCTCGTCGGCAGCCAGCAGGCACAGCACCACGTTGTCAGGGTCCCTGCGGGGGCGGCCGCGGTCACCGGGGGACACCGAGGGGAGGACGGGGGGGGGGACGACATCGGGGATGGGGGGGCACCGGGAGGACGACACACCGGGGTGGGGGGGAGACGGGGGGCAATGGAGACAACCAGAGAGGGGACACCGTGAGGGGGGGGGGGAGGACACCTGGGGGGTACAAGGGGACACCGGGGGATGGGGAAGGGGTGTGAATGGAGACACAGGGGAGGGGGACACCTGGGGGACACCGTGGGGGGACGGGGACACACCGGGGACACCGGGTATACCGGGGTGGGGGTAAGGCACCGGCTCGGGGGACGGGGACATCGCGGGCTGGACGGGGGCACAGGGGGACACCCGCACGCCCCGGGAACACACGGGTGGGGGACTCGGGGACACAACACACTCACATGTTGAGCAGCTTGGCGGCCTCGTAGACGCCGAGGGTGAGGCTTCGCTGGCTCAGCGCCTTGCTCAGCACCTCCTCCAGCGCGTCCCCCGCCCGCTCCATCCTGCCGCGGGGACAAGCGCGGGCAGCCGCCGTCACCGGGAGCTGCCGCCGTCACCGGGAGCTGCCCCCGGCCCCGGCCGCCCCCCGCCCCGCTCCCGGGCCGTACCTGCCGGCGGCGCCGCGCTCCCCGGGCAGCTCCTCCAGAGTCATCGCGCGGCCGCGGGCGCCGCCGCCGCCTCTGCGGCACAAAGGCGCCCCGCGGGCGTTATCGGGGCCGCGCCCGGCCAACCCGCGCCGCCCGCATTTGCATCGCGCGCTCCCATTGGGCCGCGCGAGCGAGCCCGCCCCAACCCCGCGCCCCGCGCCTGAGCCGCAGCAACCGGAGCGGCGGCGGCCGCTGATTGGCTGAGAGCGGGGCGGGGCGGGGCTGGCAGGGAGGCGGCCGCTGATTGGCCGCGCGTAGGGGCGGCTGCTGTTGATTGGCTGAGGGGGGTGGGCGGGGCGCGCTCCGCCGCACA
Source organism: Clamator glandarius (assembly GCA_033459285.1). Taxonomy (NCBI): domain Eukaryota; kingdom Metazoa; phylum Chordata; class Aves; order Cuculiformes; family Cuculidae; genus Clamator; species Clamator glandarius. The sequence goes on along the minus strand of JAUNZM010000110.1, from coordinate 1,830,257 downwards.
GATTCGCTGTCGGGGAGCCCTGAAGAGCTGGAGCCGGGGCGGGAGCAGCGGCAGAGCGCGGGAGCTGGGCTGAGAGGAAGAGCCCGGCACTCCTGGGGGACACCGAGCACACTGTGGCCAGCGGTGATGCCCTCGTGGCCGAGAAGGTTCAGGGTGATCTGGGGTGCCAAGGGAGGTGGTTGAGTCACCGTCCCTGGAGGTGTTTAAGGTTAGGGTAGACGAGGTGCTTAGGAGCATGATTTAGGGATTGGTGGGAATGGTTGGACTCGACGATCCAGTGGGTCTCTTCCAACCTGGTTATTCTGTGATTCTGTGATCTGCTCCACCCTAGGCAAACCCCATATAGAGTCCTGTGTCCAGTTCTGGGCTCCCCAGCTCTGGAAAGACAAGGAACCGCTCGCTGGAGAGTCCAGTGGAGGCTGCAGGGATGATGAAGGGAGCATCACTCTTAGGAGGAGAAGCTGAGAGACATGGGTCTGTCCAGCCTGGAGAAGAGAATCATGTTATCATAGAATCACCAGGTTGGAAATGGCCCACCAGATCATCAAGTCCAACCATTCCTATCAAACACTAAACCATGCCTCTCAGCGCCTCATCCACCCATGCCTTAAACACCTCCAGGGAAGGTGACTCAACCACCTCCCTGAGCAGCCTGTTCCAGTGCCCAATGACCCTTTCCATGAAAAATTTTTTCTTAATGTCAAGCCTGAACCTCCCCTGGTGGAGCTTGAGGCCATTCCCTCTTGTCCTGTCACTTGGGAGAAGAAGTCAGCACCCTCCTCTCCACAACCTCCTTTCAAGTAGTTGTAGAGAGCAAGGTAGCTGTAGAGAGCAAGAGAAGGCTGGGAGGGGATCTCATCAATGTTGATCGGTATCCAAAGGGTAGAATTCAGGAGGATGGGGCCAGGCTTAGCAGTGCCCAGTGACAGGACAAGCGGCAGTAGGCACAAATCAGATCACAGAAAGATTGAGGAAAAACTTCTCCCCTGTGTGGGTGATGGAACACTGGAACAGGCTGCCCAGGGAGGTTGTGGAGTCTCCTTCTCCAGAGATATTCCAACCTGCCTGGACATGTTCCTGTGCAGCCTGCTGGAGGTGACTCTGACTCTGCAGGGGGCTGGACAGGATGAGCTCCAGAGGGCCCTCACAATCCCAACTGTTCTGCGGTTCTGTGATGATTTCAAATATCTCGCCTTTGCTTTATTTCCCTAGTCTGGGCCGAGCTTGAGACTGCTGGCTCTGTGCCGCAGGGACACAAAGCTCGTGTGCTGCTGCTGCAAGGTGGGTGCTTGGCTGCTGGCCATTCCCGTCGCCTTTGTCAGCGGCAGGTGTCGCTGGTTGGTGGCAGTGGCCAAAGTTGAGAGCTGGCAGTGGGGACCGGACCCTCTAAGAGAGCCATGGGAGAGCCGCCAGGTCCTGTGTGAGGTACGGCCAGGTACCTCCTCCCCACAGAGGCCGTGCGGCTCTGGCTTTGTAGCCGGTAGTGTGGGGCAGAGCTCAGCCTGCAAAGTTGAACACAAAGTATTAGGCCTCTGTCAGAGCAATCCAGCCCTGTCACGTGTTCAGCCTCCCAAGACCACGGGTTTCCCTTTGAATTAGGATGAAGTTGCCTGTCTCCCTGCAACCATAAAGATCACACTCTCTCTGTTCCCCTCTTAGTGAACACCAGCATGCTCAGGCAATAACCTCACCGGCTCCTTAAAACCTCAGCACACAATATTGTAAAATATCATGTACAGTGTGTGGCACCAGCTGTGGTGAAAGCAAACAATATTTTGATGCGTGGTTTTCACCAGAAATGTGATACAGCAATCCCTCACCCTAACACTACTAGCAGCATTTTGCAGTTCGTGACAGCACTGATAGAGCTGCCTTTATGCCAAGAGTCAACTGGGGAGATGGGAGTGCCCTGTGGGCTGCAGGCAGTGCTGGTCCCAAGCTGCACAATGGGATTTTAACCTGGAGAGCCTCTGCCTATCGCGTGCCACCATCCTGCCAGGATCTCATGGTTTCTTTCACACAGGCTCACGCTTTCACGTCTGCAGTGTCTCCTGGGATGTGGTTTCTGATCTGTGCATGTGCTGTGATTTCTTTTGTTGGTTTTGAATGGGGTCCTCTTTGTCCTGAATAGGGGAGGTCAGAAGCAGGGTGAGCCCTTTCTACTAGGTTTCTGCTCAGGTTAGGGGTCACCCAAAAGTTGCCTTAGAGAACACCCCACTGCCTCTTGTGCTATCCAGGACACTGGTGTTGGACCCAGGGGAGGCAGGGAAGGCACCAGAGGCTTGAAATAAGTGCTCTGTGTGTAGTATAAAGCATAGTTTCACTTCCTAGCTGGGAAAGGTAAGGCAGCTGTGGAGAAACCCCAGACTCCAGAGGCAGCTTCAGCAGCTCCAGCTTCCAGCTTGCCCACTGGCTGAGGCTGGCATGGCATATGCACGCTGCTCAGATCAGCGCCGCGGCTGCTGCTGTGTTTGGCACAGTGTGGGGTCCCAGCTGCCAGTGATGACCCCCGTCACCCTTTTACCTGGGAGCCAGCACATGCAGGGCGTGCAGCGCAGCTGCTGTGCAGGATGGCGCCTGTTCCTCAGGCTGGGTGGGCAGTGGCAACAGGGCAGTGATAAGCACCTTTCCTGACGTGAGCAGTAAGGAAAGGCAAACAACAGCTCCAGCACACAGCTGGTGTTTCTGACAGCTGCAACTCAGCATGCATCCTTCTGTTATAAGGAGTGATTTGTTCCCTCTCTCCAGTTTGTCTTCAGCTAGGCCACATTATAATTTCCCAGTGAGTCACCGGCATTACAGCTTGTGCCACTGCTTGCAAGAAATACCTTTTCTGAGTGCAGTCTGAAGGTTGTAATAATCGGAAACTACATCCTGGCCATGCCAGTGTGTTGCTGGGAGCAGTTATGTTGCAAATGACCCTGCGAGTTCTTCCCCCTGCCCATATCCCTGATGGGGGGAGCTGCACAGGACTCTTCTCACCAGCCACGATGCTTCTTGTTGGTCAGGTCTGTAAGGCTGCTCTGCAGCTGATGCTGACTTAGCTAAACTGTTGGTGCTTGAGCCAAACAGAGGAGACCTGCTCCCCCAGGCCCCGAGGCCAGCTTGGGGTTTCTCCAGGAACTTACTTTGGCTGCCATATGGCCCGTTTCAGCCTGGAAGACCTCCGGGGAGGATTTCTTCTAATAGGAGCTGTGTCAAAGATCACGCTTGCTCAGCTGTTGCACCTAGAAGATGCCCTCCTCCTGTAGTGAGTGCCAAAACGCTTGCCCAACCCGAGCTGCGAAGCTGGCGCAGTTCCACCAGCTCCAATGGACCGGGGCTGCTCTGCCTGTGCTGCAAACAGGACCCTAGGTGATCCCACACAGAGCTTTTGGCAGTATGTGCTTTAAAGGTTTGCTTGTGTGGGCATATTCCTTCGCTCACAAACAGCAGCAGCCTTTTTCTAAGACAGTGTTTGCTGAAGCATGGTGCAGTGTGCCCTGGTGTTCCATACACTGCTTGCAGAGTCACTTAATTAGCCATTTGGAAAACAAGAGCTGGACGTGAAACCATCTCCTGCAGCAGAACATAGACAGCAATTTAAATAGCCTCTTGGTTGCATTTGTTTTGTCAAGGAAAGCTTCCAAAAGTTTGCATATGTTCCCTCGGCTCAGCTCTCACTGCCCATTGTCCTGCCCCTGCAGCCCTGATGAGACACGACATGACTTAACGAAGCCCATGGCATCAGGAGAAAAAGAAAAAAAGCCTCTTTTGCATCAGGTGGAGGGGTGGCAGATGGCAGGACCACAGCAAAACAGGTGGAAGCATTGTGTGGTGACCCTCCAAATTAAGTTCGCTTAATTTGCTGTATCTCTATTAGCAACTAAAATCTCTGGCTTCACTGGAAAATCTCAGATTGTATCTCGCAGGTGGTCTGGACCCGCAACCCCATCTGTGGCTGGCTGCAGAGCTAAATCTGTCTCGAAGGCAAATGAAAAAGCAGCTGAAGCCTCTTTTCTCTCTCCTTGGTGGTAGCAGCTCCCTGACCTGCCGTTGATGATGGCAGGCAATGCTCTAAAACTTGCATTTTCCCTGCAGGTTTCCCAGCTGGGAGCAATTTTTCTTCCCTCTCTCTGCCCAGAGAAGCAGCAAAGAGGCCCAGGAGGTGTGTGGATCCCTCCTGCTTTGCAGTGGGGAGGAAGAAAGTGGCAGTGCTGGGATGCACCACAGCAACCGTCGTGGGGAGCCCAGGATGGAGTCAGACATGCAGTTGTCCCTCCAATGGCTCCTGCCTGGCAGCTGCCACTAAACTTTCCTTTCATTGCCTGCCAAAAAGCGTCTGGAGCATTTTGCTATCCTCCCGGCCTTTAATCCTGACTTTCATAATTCACCAGACTGATTCCTGCAATCCCCTCTGCATTCAGAGACAGGGGGCCCAGGAGCCACGTCGGCTGCAGATGAGGGGGCTTTGGCTCTTTTGCCTATGCTGGCCCCAAATATTATCTGAGGCCATGGGCTTCAGCTGCTTGGAGAGCATTAAATTAACATGCAGGGATTTAGAAGTTGCCTAATCAAGCCCTGCCTGTGGTTGGGTGAGAGCTGCTGTCACAGGAGGATGTGCTTAACCAGCAAGAGACATATTTCCTCCACATAGAAACACTACGTTTTTTTAAATTTTAGGGAACGAGATCAAACATCAAACAGTGTCAGTGAGAGATGACTAAGTCCTGTCCCTGCAGAAGAGGCCGGCAGCCAGCTGAGCTCCTTCTGCGGGTGGCGTGGAGGGCTGCCTGCTGGGTGGTCCTGCACACCACGCGGTTCCTGCCCCACAAGTCCCATAGTGCAGTGCTGGAGGCCTTTCAGCTCCCTTTCCTCTTGCCTCCATGCTGTCCCTGTGCTTGTGTGGCCTCATTCCCATTTTCAGCTATGTCTCCATCCTCTCTCTTGGACAGCCTTGCTGCCATTACATGTGGGACCTTTCGCCAGCTCCACCGAATCCCCCGGCCATCCCATAGTCTGGCCCTTTGCTCGGTGTTGCAGAAACACGCTGTGTGCGCTGCTGCGCAGACCAACACCCCAGCTGAGCTGCCACAGCCATGCTCTCATAGTGGGGCTGTGCGTTCTGGGTGAGTGTTTCCACTCCCCTTTGAATCTGCTGGATAACAAGGGCAGCAATTGCCTTTGCAAAGCAAATGCCAGCTTGCACATTCCGTGGGGAGGCCTCTGGTCCAACAGTCACTGCATTTTCCCAGCAGCACCCAGTCCCGTGCTCCGACCCCAGCGCCCTGACCGGCCTCAGCCGGCGCAAGCAGCAGCAGCCGCATTCACCTTCCCAGGCTGTACTACCCCTGGCTGTGCTGCCCTGGACCCCTGCAGATTCAGAGCCCCCACCTTCCATCACTCAGCTAATCTCGGCATGCTCAGCTTTGCCTCCTTGTGGAGCAGAGCAGGAGCCAGGGCTTGCCCTGAGTCTGTGGGACCTGGCTTCCCTGCGTGCCATCAGTACGTGCTCCTTGCTTGGGCACAGAATACCATGGCCCTGAAGAATCCCAGCAGCAAAGCAGGGCCAGAAGCTGGGGACACGGGATGGGGCCACAGACAAAGCCTGCACTTGATGCAGGGCTGAGCCTGGCCACGGACAGGATAAGGGCTCTGGGAAATGTGCTGCAGCAGCCTGTGCCCTGGCAGTATGCCCGCAAGGTGCTAACCCCACCAAAAAAGTAAACCCAGCAATAAGAGTGTGGGGAAGGGCAGGCAGGCACACCTCCTGATGTAGGCACAGAGGCTCTGAAGCCACCCTGGCTGGTGGGACCTCTGGGCATATGAGATAAAAAATCGAATTCCCTCTGTTCCCTTTGGAGGAGTTTCTCCATCCCTGATGGAAATAAAAGTGGGGTTCAGCTGAAGGAATGCATGCTGGCATTCAGGTTTTGACTTTGGCCAGTGCCTGGGAGTGTGCAAGGCAGCCAGGATGTGTGGCCTCGGCTTGGTTTGGCTCCAGAGCCCGGCACCGTGCCTGTGGCTGGCCTGACCACCTGGGTCATGGGAGTCCAGCTGAGAGCCCAGCTCAGTGGCAGTGCAGAGCAGGGACAGTACTCTCCTGGCAGATGTATTTGCTTTTCCTGGTGGATACAGTGAGAAGCCAGGCCCAGGCAAGAGCCACGTGTCTTCCCCATGGCTGCGGGATTGAGTCGTGCAGATGTAGGTAGTGGGGGACAACTGTCCCCAAATCGCCAACTCTCAGTCCCAGAAGAGCGGGTGCAGGCTCAGGAAGAAGTAGGTGCTGGTGATTTTATACTGAGCTAAGCTGGCTCGCCTGGTACGTTCCATACAGCGCTGGAGTCCCTTCACCAAAAGCAGAACATTGCACCCCTGTCTGTCATCAGCAGAGGTGGAAAACATGAGGAAGGAGAGCAGCAAAGTGTCTGGGGATCAAATATTGGCTTTTACCCTGCAACCCCATCCATATGCATGAAAGAGGAAGAGTTGGGGTGCAGGACCTCACATTCAGGATTCTGCAGTCTGGTGCTCTTTGCACAACAGGGCTGACTGCATTCTTCTGACCTGGGATTACTTCTTCCAAAGGCAGAGGTGCAGGGATCTAGGGGCACAGGGGTCCAGAGATCTGGGATGTGTTCATCTGACCCCAGTTTGCAAGCACTCAGCACATTCCTGCTGTCATATGTGGTGCTGAAGCATCTCTGAAAGGGATTCAGGTCCCACTGGCCATGGCACACTGTGGTTTGGCAGCGGGCTGCTGCGCTGAGTGGGCTGCTGGAACCAGCTGGCTCTGCACAAAATATGTGACCTGTTCCTTATCAGTAGATGTTTTCACCTGCAGCCAAAAGCCTGTGCTGCCACTGGCTCTTGCTGCCCCATCTGTGGTACCATCCCAGGTCACTCACCTGGACCAGGATTTTTATTGCAGAGGCCCTGCAGTTTTGGGAGAAGGGTCATGCCCCACGTCCCTTCTCCACCACCCTGTGCTTGCTCACCTTCATGGGTGCACCCATAATCCGCGCTGATGCCAGAGCAAGGGCCGGGGAACCAGCATTTGGCCTCACATGAGCCTTCCTGCCTGGCCAAGAGCCGAAGCTCAGGCAGCGCCGGGCAAAGTCCGGGAGCTGGGACGTCCCGCCGCCGCCTGCAGTGCCGCTCCCCAGATAAACCTGCAGTAAAAGGCAAAACCAAACTTTGCCCTATTTAAAATCTGCATGGAATCGTAAAACAGCCTACGAGTGACATTTGCATGAGTAAACACTGCCCTGCCCCGCACGCTTTCTTTGTAAGGAAATTGGCTTTGTGTGAAATTGTGGCGGGGTCCACCCTGGCAGACACCATCTCCCCAGGTCCTGTCTCCCACCAGGATGTTTCCAGCTTTGTTTTCCCCTTGCTTCTAGGGTCAAGAGCCCCAAGAAGGGCTGCTCCCTCCCGGTGCTGAAACCGAGCCCTGCTGCTGGGTGCAGTCACACATGCGGAAGCAGTGAACGAGTTCTGTTCACCCTTGTGGTTACAGCTGCCTTTCCTGCTGTTTCTGTGAATAGCAGGTAGGTCGTGTGGGGACAAGCTACGAGTTTGCAGTAATTCCATTTAATTTTGACTCATATAAAGCACTGGATGAAATAAAAGGTGGAGGGACCTTGAGGTGCAGCACTGGGTTTGGTGGGCAATGCAGTAACGACTATTGCAGTGGATATAAATGAAACCATGACATTGACTGGAAAGCAGATTCTAAAATGGGCATGATGGTCAAAACCAGGAGTATCTTGTTTTTAAGGACTTTGGTGATGTTTTTAAGGGCAATTTTGACCCATGCCAGCAGAGAACCCCTTTGCCCACCCTTGGGCACAGCCCCTCATGCCACAGCAGTGCCGCGCAGGGCACCAGAGCCTTTCTCCCACTGGTTGTGCCACGCTCGCTCACCAAAAATGCTGCGTAGGTGATTAATGGTGTCCATAGCTGCCAATTAGCTGATTTGCATCCAGCATCCTCCAGCAGCAGCAGAGATGTGGATCACGCTGCCCTGTGACCCCAGCAGAGCTGCAGCAAACCCTGTGCTGAGCCACGGCGCAGTCTGCCTGTCGCACAGCAGGCGAGGCTGGAGCTGCACGCAGGGTTGGGCCCGGCCATGGGGCAGCTCGAGGCCAGGAGGCTGCGGCGCTGCTGCTGAGCCTCCAGCACAAGCTGCACACATGGGGCTGGGGGATTTTTTTAGCCCCAGAGCCCTACTCCCAGCTCTTGCCACAGCATGTGTGGGCAGAGGCCACGTGGCTATGGGTGTCCTAAAAAACAAGACATGGTTGGGAAAACAACATCTATTTCTTTGAGAAGCAGCGAGGGGCTGCCTCCAAACAGCCTCCTGGACCCTGCATGGGTGCAGGCGCAGGTGGTCATAGACTCGGGTGTACATGGATGGACAAAGACAGGAGTGGAAGTGGATGCAGGTAGACACAGATGGGGGTGGAGGCAGGCACAGGTGTAGGTGGGCGTGGGTAGAGGTGGGTGGACATGGATGCTGATGGAGGCAGACACAGGTGGGCACAACAGCCAACAGAACACCAGCCAGCAGTGTGCCCAGGTGGCCAAGAAGGCCAATGGCATCTTGGCTTGTGTAAGAAACAGCATGACCAGCAGGTCCAGGAAGGTTATTCTCCCTCTGTCCTTGGCTCTGGTGAGACTGCACCTCGAATCCTGTGTTCAGTTCTGGGCTCCTCACCACAAGAAGGATGTTGTGGCTCTGGAGTGAGTCCAGAGAAGAGCAACGAAGCTGGTGAAGGGGCTGGAGAACAGGCCTTATGAGGAGCGGCTGAGAGAGCTGGGGGTGTTTAGCCTGGAGAAAAGGAGGCTGAGGGGAAACCTCATTGCTCTCTACAACTACATGAAAGGAGGTTGTGGAGAGGAGGTAGCTGGCCTCTCCTCCCGAGTGACAGGGGACAGGACGAGAGCGAATGGCCTCAAGCTCCACCAGGGGAGGTTCAGGCTTGACATTAGGAAAAAAATTTTCATGGAAAGGGTCATTGGGCACTGGAACAGGCTGCCCAGGGAGTTGTTTGATTCGCCTTCCCTGGAGGTGTTTAAGGGACGGGTGGACAAGGTGCTGAGGGGCATGTTTTAGTGTTTGATAGGAATGGTTGGACTCGATGATCCGATGGGTCTTTTCCAACCTGGTGATTCTATGATTCGAAGTGGACATGGATATCAATGGAGGCGGATGCGGGCGGGTTGAAGTGCAGGTGGGTGGATGTGGAGGCTGCTGGATGCCTGTGGAGCGGGAGGCGGACGCGGACACGGGCGTCTCTCGGGCGCCCCCTGGCGGCCTCAGCTGGGATCTTGCAGTAGGAGCGAGCGAGCCCGAGGCTCTGGGGCTCCGCGCTGGGCACCGGGACAGCCCGGTGCGGGCCGTGCGATCCGCTGCCCCTAGCACCCACGGGGAAAGGGGGTGAGAAACCTTCCTGAGGCGGGAAGGATGGAGGCGTCGACTGCAGGAGCAGTGGGAGCAAGGTGGAATGGAGATGAGGGCAACCCGTCCTGATGGCATTTCCCCACCAAACCTGTTCCCGGGCACAGGGAGCGGCCGCAGCCCCAGGGGGACGCGAGTTCCTGGTTCTACCCCAGGGCCTCGCGGGCCCCCAGCCCAGAAGCTTCAGAGAAATTCGAAGGAATGAAACAAGCAGAAAAACACATCAACATGTGCTCCAGGGCACCGGCCAGGAGGTGTTTCCTGGCTGGACTCATGGAGCAGCGATGTCCTGCAGGGCAGGAGCAGAGCCAGGGGCTCCTGGCTTCCCCGGCCACAGCCGTGTCACCGGAGGCATGTGGTGCCACTGCGGCACCCGCTTCATCACCTCCAGTCAGGGATGAGGACTTCTCCTTGCTTCCCAGGTGGCCAAGATGGCCAGTGGCATCTTGGCTTGTATCAGAAACTGTGTGGCCAGCAGGGCCAGGGAGGTTCTTCTCCCTCTGTACTCGGCACTGGTGAGACCGCACCTCAAATCCTGTGTTCAGTTCTGGGCCCCTCACCACAAGAAGGATGTTGAGGCTCTGGAGCGAGTCCAGAGAAGAGCAACAAAGCTGGTGAAGGGGCTGGAGAACAGGCCTTATGAGGAGCGGCTGAGAGAGCTGGGGGTGTTTAGCCTGGAGAGGAGGAGGCTGAGGGGAGACCTCATTGCTCTCTATAACTACCTGAAAGGAGATTGTGGAGAGGAGGGAGCTGGCCTCTTCTCCCAAGTGACAGGGGACAGGACAAGAGGGAATGGCCTCAAGCTCTGCCAGGGGAGCTTTAGGCTGGACATTAGGAAAGAAATTTTTCACGGAAAGGGTCATTGGGCACTGGAACAGGCTTCCCAGGAAGGTGGTTCAGTCACCTTCTCTGGAGGTGTTTAAGGCACAGGTGGACGAGGTGCTGAGGGGCATGGTTCAGTGGTTGATGGGAATGGTTGGACTCGATGATCTGGTGGGTCTTTTCCAAACTGGTGATTGTATGATTCCTGCCATGGTGCCAGGGGCGTGAAGGCTTGTCCCCATGGGCCCTGTGCAGGGAAGGGGCACATAATTTCCAAGCTCATGAGCAATAACGAGCACTCAGAGAGCAGTGGGTGCTTGCTTGGAGGGTCCTTTCCTAGTCAGTGCTGAGGCATCACAGGGCGCTCTCAAATGGGGCAGCTGCAAACTGACAGTGGTTTTCACATTTATTAACCAAGTTTTAATTTGCAAGCTTTGCAGAACTAGGTAAACTGGGATGTGAGGAGGCCCAGCATTCCTTTATTTCCCACCAGCACACCCTCCTCTGTGCCTGCTGCTGTGTCCGGAATGCTGATGGCGTGTTCTCAGCCCGGTGGGAGAACCCTTTTGGAAGCGGTAGGAGCAGCACTGGGCGGCCTGTCCTCACACCATCACCTCTGTCTGGGAGCTGGGGCTGTAAGAAAAACATTCAACAATCCAAACCTAGTCCTAAAGGAAAGGTGCAAGCAGCCATCCCGCAGTGCCACAGCCCAGTGCCCGCTGGCTGGGAATGCCAGTGCTGCCACCAGGCAGTTCTTTCCAGGGACAGGATGGGACAAAAAGCTTGGAGCAGCACCTTTCAGGCCAATCCTTTAGCATAAACTTGTAAAAAAGGTAATATTTTTTAAAGAAAATATACATTTTTTAATATGCATGATTTCATAATGAATAGTGTAAGCTTTTGTAAAAGCTTATACACTTCTAAAGAAATAAAATATTGCTGCTACAGGTAGCTGGTGCTGGAAGATTCCCTTGTCCTGAAGCAGTCTTGTAGATCAGTCCTGTTCTGCAGTCACTGCGAGAGCCAGGGATGCTTACAAAGGCCAATCCAGACCAGCAGCAACAAGCCATGCTGGTTTTATTTTCATGTATTATAGGAGCTGCCAGCGCTTTTTAATTAATTTGAGGATTTTTGCCTTTTTTTCTGCTCAGTCTTCAAGCAGGAGATAGTTTTCTCTGGTTGATTTGCAGTTACCAGTGCAACGATTACCCTGGTTGGATTAGTGCTTTCAGTTCAAGTGATTTCTATCAGTGGTGTTACTGTTTGCTCTGTGCAGCACCCTTCTCCTTTGCAGATGGGCTGGGAGTTGTGTAAATACTGAGTTTTCACAATTTTTCATTTGTTTTGGGGCCAGGGCCTTTCCAGGGGCAGCATCATCATCAGATCCTGAGTGGTGGTCAGGCATCACTTGGAGGAAAGCTGAACCGATGAAATGCTGTGTCTCTGTAGGAGGATGACTGCAGGGTGATGGCATGGGATGTAGGTTCCCATTTTCCCATTTTGGGTCTGGCTCTTTCTGTCTCCCAGATGGGTCTCAGGACACAGAGGGAGCTGCCACGGGATGGCATCCTGGGGTTGAAAAGGATGCTCTGGAAGGCTGCTCAGGACAGGAGGAGGGGGCTTGAGTCTATACTGCTGGAAGAAGGTGAGCTGTGAACCAAAGGGCTCCTCCGAAGATTGAATAAAAAGGGATTTCTTCAGGAAGGGGTTGCGGGACTTTGTTGCTTTGGTAGGAGGGATCTCTGCCTTAAGGAGAGGAGAGCTTGGCAAGGCAGCAGAGGCGGGCCTCGCAGGGCTGGCAGCTGCTCCTGGCGTGGGGCAGGTGCCGTTCCCCAAGGAGCCGCCCGCGTTGCAAACAATATGTTAATAACACTTTGTTCTTCAGTTCTTTCATCAGACGTGCTCAGAGCGATTCACAGGCAGCAGTTGGTGTGTGCAGCACGTCCACAGCAAACGCAAATCCCTTTTTTCCCCTCTTTTTTTTCCACAGGTGGGGGCTGGCAGTGAGGGGCTGCTCAGCCTGCCAGGTGGGTGCAGTGGGGACAGGGATGTCCTTGGTCTAGCCAGGTCCCTGCCGCACTGGGAGGGCTGGTGGCTAGAGCAAGTAGGGTGACTCTGCAGCTCTTTGTCGCCAAAGTCTGACCCCTTGCTGCAGCCTGCACAAACTGCCACTATTTCTGGTCCATTTTTATCATGTCTTTTCAGCCAGGAAAGTAGCGTCTTGGTCTGATTCTTCCTGCAGTCTTCCAGACTCTGTCTTTAGTGATTGTGGTTGTGGGAGCTGTGACACAGTGGGGTGTGACGTGTGCTGCTATGCTGGGGACCGATGCTCCGTTATCAGAGTGGACAGCCCAGCACTGCCACTCACTCCCAATGTGAACGGGATCTCTACCATCAACAAGACCTCAGCTGCGGGCAGGACATCAGCCATGAATAGGACCTCTGCCATGAATGGGACCTCTCTCCACCACAGACAAGACCACCACCACAAAAGGGATGCTAACACCAGGACATTCAGAAAGTGATGCAATGCAGACAATGAAGCAAACCAGGTTAAAACCACTGCAGGGGGTGGGGAGGGCATTGGAGGTCTTACTACCAGGCTATAGGTCAAGCATCTCTTGTTTAAGGTGCCAGACCGTGCCACTTCACGTCCACTGGTGGACGTTGCAGGAGCCAGGTGGGATGGGTAGCAAGCCACAAGTTGCCCTGCCCAGGCAGGAGCTGAGGGTGCTCAGGATCTTTCAAAAAAGGGAGGTGGTTGAGTCACCGTCCCTGGAGGTGTTTAAGGTGAGGGTGGATGAGGTACTTAGGGGCATGATTTAGGGATTGGTGGGAATGGTTGGACTCGATGATCCAGTGGGTCTCTTCCAACCTGGTTATTCTGTGATTCTGTGATTCTGTGAAAAACACGTTCTGAGCAATTGCACATCCCCCTTAGTCATTTTGGGGGCTGATATCTAATGATTGTGTGTGATGGAGAACTAGACCCTCATTCCTCTGCCTGTGAGCAGCCTCCCATGTGCTTCTCTGACAGCCTCAACAGCAGCTTTGGCTGAGGTTCGACCCCTTTATTCCCCTCTGCAGCATCCATCGGAGGTGATGCTCTTTGCACTGCAATCTGCCTGGCTGTATGTCAGCTATGGGCTCACACTGACAGCAGCTCTGCTCTGATAGGCTAAGGAAGCGCCCCAGCTCCATTCTGCACCCTGAGGATGCACAGGGAGCCTGCCCAGGGCATGCTGCAGCCGCAGGGAATCAGGGCCCCTGGTGCTGGTTGAGTGGTGAAAGCTTTTGCAGGGTAGGTGACTGGAATGAGCTGAAGCAGTGGGACAACCTCCTGAGCTACCACTGGGATCCAACACTGGACGTGCAACAACAGCCCCAGGGCTTGTTTGGGCTGCAGAGACCTGCGCAGGTCAGGCAGCCCATACTGCTCATTAGCAGCAACCAGGGGTAGTTCCTCTGCTTGTAATCACCCTAATGAGTAGTTTTCTTGCCCTGCTGCAGCAGAGGCAATTCTGTGACCTGCTTTCGGTGCGTTTGATCTTGCTTTTCTTATATTTCCTTGCCTGGGTGAGCCTGCTGCCACAGCAGGTACAATCAAGTGCATGTGGTCCAAGAGCACCTGGGACCTGCCCACTGATTGAAGCCGATGTCATCAGGGGCTTGCTGCCAGCACCCAGAGACTCGGTGCATGTGCCCTGCTCACCTTCTGGGAGTACGTACCTCATGAGTGACAACCAGCATCAGAATTAATGGCTCACACTAATCGCCCAGGCCTGACATCATGCTGGAGGAGGTGGTGATGATTTCCACACACTTGTAAACATGCAAGACTTGCTGCATCAGAGCTGCTGCTCCCACACATCCCCATCTGCCCAGAAATCCATGCCCACAGTTTGCCCCAACTCCCCAGAACGGCTTGAAGATTCCCCCTACTGGTTCCCAGCCACCCTGATACCTTTGCAGAGGTTTAACCCCTGGCAAGAGGATCCATCAGCCATCAGAGGCTGCCACAGGGGTGAATCACAGCTGCTTTCACCCCTATGTTGGTGCCCTGCCCCTCAGTGCCTGGTGCAAGGGCTCACCACTGATCTGGGGTTTGCACTGATGCTCTGAGCGATGCCACAGCCCAGCCTCCTGCCTGCAACACGGCATGGGATCTGACCACTGCTGATGAGGGATGATCCAGGAGAGGGACAGCTCTGCTTCTCCATGCCTGCTACAGGGGATGTATTTCCTTACAGGGGTATTTCTGCCTCTCGAGGAAAAGATAAAACTGGGGCTGAACAGCACCCCCAGGCATTTCTGGTGCTTGTTTTGATTAAGGACTGCAGGCCTCCAAACCAGCAAGCACAGGGTGTCTTCCCAGCCATCGCCAGGAGGAAGACACTGAATCACTCTCCCCTTTATCCTCCTACAGGTGGGAGGGCAGGATGACCTTGAAACCTGGCTCTGCCTAAGCAAAAAATTAGGGAAATGCCTAGAAACACACAAAGCAGAGCAATGCCGCCTTCTCAGGAGTGACCTGCATGGCTGAGACAGACTGGACAGACCAAGAGCCTTGGTCTAGAGCCTGTGCTGCCACATGCCTTGCTGCAAAGCCACCCTTGGGTGCAACCTCTCTCCTTGCTCTGCAGTAGCTGCACAGTGCTGAGCTGTCTGGGAAACTGCAGGAGCCGGAGACCCAGCTCATGGGCTGCTGCTGGGAGATCTGTTGCGAGTTCAGGGCCCTCTGGCTGTTTTGGGCCACGCACAGGGGACGGTGATGGCACAGGGGCCCCTCTCTGCACAGAGGAGCCGTGAGTCCCCAGGCACACGTTGCTGCGGGGTGGGGGCCAGCTCTGTGCAAGGGCAGCACAGGGAGGAGGATTTGGGGTGCAGAGCTCTGCAGCCTGCTCGGGGCCAGCACCGTGCCTCTCACCAAAGGCTCTCCCTTGGCCTCATGGCACCACAAGCAGGGCTTGTTTAAATCAAACACAGCAGAGTAAATAAGAGCCATGCTAGGGAGCCGGCGACAGCATCGCCCTGCGTGCCACACACCCCTGGGGACATCTCTTCCCTCCTCAGGGGCCCTGCAGGTTCCGTTTGTCCTGGAATCAAAACAAGCAGGGAGAAGCAGGCAGGGAGAGGAGAGCTGGGGGCCCTGCCCTGTGTGCAAACAGCCATGGCACGTGTTGCCCACATAGGGTGCCCAGCCTGGGCTGCTGGCAGGGAGTGCTTGGCTCAGGCATCAGGGATAGCCCAGCCCCAGCCCACATCGGTTTTATTCTAAATGCATCTTCAGGACCAAGTAAGAAAAACCAAGCTCAAGGGCTGGGTCGTGTCTGGGACAAGTCCCCCGTGGGGGAAGGCTGGGGAAGCGTTGCAGTTAGCAGAGAGTCTGCCCACTGAGCACATGGGCACGTGGGGCAGCAGGACAAAGGTTCTGGGTTTGTTTACTCTGTTAGAAATTGCTAGAGAGCTGTAGGACAGATGTGTAGGAGAGCTGGATTTAGGGTAGCAAGTCTTTGCTGACCCATTAAAATGGTGATTTCTTGGGGACTGGGGTTTGCAGCACTCTGAGAGTAACCAGGAGTGTGCCAGATGAGACATTGTTATAGATAAAGATGCAGCAAAGTGCCATTTTTTGTAATCATACCCTGATATTGTAGAAATTTCCCGTTCCTGGTTTGCTGCATTTCTGAGTCAGCCCAGAAGCACTTCTGCTTATGTGCTGGAGGCAGTGGACGTGCCTGGGGTCCCTCTGTGCCCTGGGAAGGACAATCCTATGCTTCAGGACAGATCAGCCGGGTACCACGCTGCGGTGCCGTGAGGTTGGGGGTCTGCCGGTGCAGCAGGGAACATGGAACTCACTCCTGCTCCTTGCTCTCCTGCAGCTGACAGGTGGGAAGTGGTGTCTTCCCTTACTTAGCACCACCTTAGCCCTGCCTCAAAATAACTATATGCTTGTTTCCTGCCCTACATTGTATTCCCGCAGAAATAAAGGGCCCTTTTTATTTGTGCAACAGCTGAAATCTGGGTTCTATGGAGTGGCTCTAGCCAGCCTGCAGCCGGTGAAGGGGAGGCAGAGGCTAAACCGCTGGCTGGGGAGCTGGGAGAGCAGGCAAGCTGAGGATGCTTGGGGCAAGCACTGCTGCTCTGCAGCCCAAACGCTGGGTAGAGGTGGCTGCGGGGTGACTCAGAGCAGTCTCTCCTGCTCCTGCTTCGCAGCTCGCCCCGCCGTGTCCCTCTGAAGCTGCCGGCTCAGCAGCTCTGCCCAGCTCTCCCACAGCCACCTTCCACACCCGTTTGACTCTGATCCAGGCATGCAAACAGGATGGGCTGGTTTTCGGCACAGTGTTGGGCTTGATGCTGCCCAGCACAGCCGGTGGGGCTTGGAGACAGCGCTGATGAACGTGGCTGCATCCCCACGAGTGCTTCCCTAGTGGGACTGGAACCAGCTGAAGCTCCCCTGGGCAGCCTCAGGGGCAGTGCCAGCACGGAGTGCATTAACAGTTGTAGCCCTGGGGTTTTCAGTGCCCTACAGACAGTGCCACTCCAGATTTTTGCCGTCTGCCTGTTCTGGGTACGGGGTGGCAAGTCAGCTTGCTGCAAAGACGCATCCCATTTGCACGGTGTGGCTCTGGGCTTGGACTCTGGCCAAGCCTGTGATTTCAAGATGCTTGAACACAAAGTCCCGAGCCCAGCCCCAGCTGCCCACGCTGCTAGGCAGGACACAGGCAGGGCTGCAGGCACAGCAGGACACAGCCCCAGGCTTTGCTTTCTGGCGTGGAAAGCCACGCTAGTGGTTTTTGTCTGAAACAACGTGGGTTGCAGACTGTTTTGGTTCATTTCCAGGGCACGTTAACAGGAGCAAAGCCGTGCTAGAGCACCCAGCGTGGGTCCAGCACAGCCCTTGCGACTCAGGGCAGGGTATTCCAGGTATCTGGGCTCCTGTGTGCCTTCCACATGTGTGGGAGTCCCAGGCACCCTTGGCGTTCCCAAATGCCTCTCAGGGGTGGTGTTACCCCACAGGTGTTGCCCTGCAGCACTGTGCGTGGCTGCAGGTCAGCATCAGCAGCGAGCCCACTGCAGGAGGCTGAGCTGCCCTGTCAAAGGGAGCAGGGAAAGCACAGAGCAAGCAGGACTCCTGACACTGGACTTGCTGCTGAAGGCACAGGAATGTGCAACCACAGGCTGCCCAACGCTCAGCTGCAACTGTGGTTTAACATATTCCCTTTCCTGTCGACTATAGGGCTGTGGTGGGGACCCAAACAGCCTGAAAAAACCAAACCAAAACAAAACAAAACGATGTAGGGGAAAACATCTTTGCTTTTACACAGTGAGACTGGGGCCCTGATCCAGCTGCTGGTGCAGCCCTGTGGGTGGTGTGCCAGCGCAGCAGCGGCAATGGCTGCGTGTGGGAGGCAGCAGCAGGCAGAAAGCAGACGTGTCAGCTGCAGCCAAGATGGGAATCTGCCCATGGAAGCAGGAGGTAGCTTTAGCTTGCAGGGAGGAGCAGTTTTCTGCCCAGACAGTTACTGTCTGGCCCGGCTGGTTTCACTTTGGTATGTCCCAGCCTTCCCAGCGCTGCTGCATATAGACATTGGCTGTTTCACTAAGGCAACATAATTCTTCCCCCTCTAATTTCCCCCAGTAAAACCCCTGAGAGGATCTGCCATGGGTGCAGGCAGTAGCAGCTGGAGCTGCTTGGCAAGGTCTGCAGCAAGCAGGGGGATGCCCAGGCAGGAGGGCTCAGTGCCTGCTGGGGGCTGGGCCGAGTAGGGCACCTGCTGCATGTGCGGCTGAGCTTTTTGGCACAGCATTGCTGACTGCAGTAACTCGTGGCTGTGGCAGGTACTGGGGCACAGAGAGTCTCTTCGGGCCCACAGCACCCAGACCCTGACATCCCTATGCTCTGCTGAGCCTTTAAGGATGGGCAAATATTTTTTTCTCTTCTTTTCCTTCTCCATCTTTTCAGATTAGGGAGGCAGTAAAGCCCCTCTCCCCTAGGGTTGGTGCCAAGGGAGCTCTTTGATCATGGTGGCGGAGGTGGTTCCTGCACACTCCAGCCCCTCCTGGCACCAGTGTTCCACAGCACCAGCGCCTCCAAAGCCCCAGGGAAGGGGTGGGTAAAGGAGACCTCTCAGAAATAAGCCACAGAGCTGATAAAACCAGTGTTTGGTGTGCTTGACCTTCTGCTTTGTGAGGTTCCAGTGCTGGTCTTCTAGGCTAAAAATACCTTGCACTGTGAGTGCTGTTAAGGAAGAACACTTGCTTGGCAGGTTGTTTAGGATTCAGGAAGAAAGTTAAGCCAGAGCTCAATTAGCCTGGCTTAATTTGTAAGCAAAGTTCTATCTCTGCATGATTTGCTTCACTTGTCTACCACACATTTTAATGCACAGAGCAGTACTGGGCTTTTTTATTTTTGAACGCATGTGCCAAATGTAGAAGCACCGCTGTTATTCACATGTTTACAGCCCTTTTCATAAAGAAAATGCTGGATTTCTGCTATTAAAAAACCAAATCCAGTGCTGTGCCAAAAGGGGCAGGATATGTGGGAGGATAGAGCTGTGGTGGACATTGTGTATTGTCTCCTGAGCTCTGCCTGACTTCTCTTGGTAATTCCCCCTGTCTTTCTGCCCAGCGCTGCTTAATTCTAGGATTTCCCCCCATTAAAGATCCATGTGCCACATATGCACTGATGCAAACAGCTCACCCTGACAAGTGTTCTGTGTTCTTGCTACCCGCTGTATGCACTGGGATGAGCAAGCACCAGCAAGCATCAGGTGCTTCTCAGCTACTTTATTATTATCGGTACTTTATTATTATGTTAGTAATACCATAATATTAAGGAATGCATTATTATTATTATTATTATTATTATTATTATTATTATTATTATTATTATTATTATTATTATTATTATTATTGTTATTGTTATTATTGTTATTGTTATTATTGTTATTATTATTATAGTATCACCATTCAATGCAAAGGAATTGCAAAAGTTACAGTTTTAGGTGGTATTTTTGCTGTCTTTCACCGACTGCTCCTTCAGACTCCCCAGCACTGACAGGCTTTGCTTATAAAAACTACCAGGAATAGGTCATTGTCCCTCTGGACTCTGAGTGGCTGCTGCTAAAGCCATGTGATGGCTGTAGAGTATGTCGGTTCAAATGGTCTGTATCTTCATGGAGTAAATTTAAAATCCAATGAAAACAATTGCCAGAGCCAACTGAATGAGAAGTTGCTAAGTTTCCTTGTGGCGTACAATGATTATGTGATACCTGAAGTTCTTCTTGCTGGTCGAAAGTAGTGGCCATACTTGTCTTCATTCAGAAACAAACATAATGTTTTCTGTGCAAGAAATCACAGTATTTTGTATGGCCTAGGAATAGATCCATCTAAAAAAAAACCCCAAGCAACCTCCTCCTTGTCCATTTATTGTACATTCTGACAGCAAAGTAACTCATGCATCTGGAGAAAACCAGCAAAACCAGTTTACAAAGCTTCTTAAGTAAAGAATTAGGAAAAAACATGGCCTGAGAAAGGAGCAAAGACCCAAACGAATACTTCTCCCCCTGCCCTGAGCTTGTTGCATTTCCTATCATTGCGTAATAAACAGGCAGCTGACAGCTGTTGGCAAAGCTTGAAAATAGCCTGAGAGTGTATCTCGTGTCAGAAAGCACCCCATGCCTCTTTTGGTAAGCAGTGCCAGAGCAGCTTGTTAGGTAGGGCATCCATGGGCCGGCTTCGGCCAAGGAGTGTCGCGTGTCCCTGCTGTAAATAATAGCACGAGCATTCCATTTCTTTGGGTGGTGGAAACATTGGGTTTACTCCAGTGTTAAATGACAACGTAAGTCTCTGCTATGCAGGAGAACTCCATCAGCCTGCCTAGTCTTGGATGCCAGCTCCTGGAAGTCTTCTCTGTGTGTTTGAATCACCTCCTTGCTGCCTGCTAATGCCTAATGACTGCATCAGCAAGCAGCGTTAACGAGATGGCTGTCCTGAGACCAACGCATGGGGTTTCAGTGATTTGGAAGCCATAATATAGAAGCTACATCTTTGATTAGAAGCAGAAGTGCCAAGTTAATAGGCCATGGCTATTTAACTCCCAGGCAATGGCGCGTGCACAAATGTTGCTGTGGCAGGAAATTTTGCCGACATTCAGAGAGCAGCAAACCCCAGGCCTTGCCACCTGTCCTTCCCTCAGCCGGCTGCGGTGCCATCTCTGACCTTATCCAGTGCGGGCTGGGACGTGCGGAGGTGCAATGCCCCAGTGCAGGAGCCGTGCTCGCCAAGAGCCGGAGCACACGCTGTGCCAACACATTGGACAGCTTTGTCAGCAAAAGCTGCTGAAGCCGTTTCTCCCTGTGGTGGCGCACGGGAAGGCTTGGCTGTGGCCGGCTGTGGTTCTCCTGAGCTGCCCTGCTTGCTGGCTGGGATGCTGCCCCTGCCAGCCACACTGGAGAGCAGAAAGCAGCCTCGCTTGTCTGCAGCATCTCAGCCCAAAACAAACTGTGAAAAACATTTTCTTTGCTCAGCGCTTTTTTTCCCTGGCCCTCCTACCTGTGGCTCTGGTGACAAACACAGTCACAATACAAGACAGAGCTGAAAAGCCTGGCTCCCTACACCGAGGGAGTTCCAGGTGGTCCCACTGGTTTCATTGATACCTTGCAGAGTCTGGAGGAGCGTTTCTCCTCTCAATACTATACTTTCCTTCTGCAGATGCCTTCTCTGCCTTCTGAAAGTGCATTAGCAGGTCTGTGCCTTGCACCCAGCTGCCTGCTTTCACAGGACTTAGAAGAATATAAGGCCTTTCTAGTTGTTGTTGCTCTGTTAAATCTGCTCAATGCCAGCCAACAAATTCAAAGGTGGCTGGGGTTTGGCTGAGGTTGAGCGCTTTGCATGAGCATCGCTTCCTTAGGAAGCTTGGCCGAAACACGTCTTCTAGCCATTGGTTTGACTTGACTGTTTTTTCCTCTTCGTGATGGTTCTGAGAAAAGCCAGAGTTTCTTACCATCTACCCTGCAACTCCCATCTCTCCCTACACAGAATGAATAAATCCAGTTGTCGGGGATTATGTCCACATGATGATCAGTGTCCCAGTTTATATTAAAACATCTTGAATCTGTGTGCTGTTTTTAATTCAAGGTGTGACTCAAAACCTACTGCCATGTCAACACTTGGAAAATTTTAGGAAATGAACTATAAGTCAGTTTACAGTATAGCGCAGGGTTGCAGAAGCAACAAAAAAGAGATGCTCCAGCTTTTCTTTGAATGAAAAATCCCAAGCCCCATGGACATGCAACTGAGAAGTCCATTTCTGTGAAGAAATGACCCCTTATAAACAAGAAACTATTTGTGCCATCAGGGCTCCACATGAGAAACACATGTATTTTATTCCTAAAAGCTACGTGATACAATGCATCCTCAGTGCATGTGACGGGACAGGAGGCTGAAATGGGTTTCCTGAAAAAACCCACCGTGTAAATAGAAAGAGATTTAATTATGTGTTGCTTAGTGACATTTGATCCATCACAAGAGCAAAAGGCTTGCTTGAAGAAAATATATTGAGTCCTTAGGACAGAATTTATGGTGATGACTTAACAATACACAGAGAACAGGGTAAGGTGCTCATGTGAACACTGCAGTGCTTCCATCCCTCCTGGACCCAGCAGTGGTACTGCAGGAGGAGCTTTCTTAAAGGCCTCCTAAATGCAGAACAGAGGTGGCCCTGGTTCTGCAGGGAAAGCTGGTGAAGAATGATAAATGAAACCAGAATAATTTTCAGGTCCTCTAGAAGAAACAAAACTGTGGACTTTTTTTTCAAAACCGGTTGGTTTGTGAAGCCTCCTATGAGCAATTCACATTCAAGATCGGAGCAAATGCAATGAAACGCCTTTCTAAAGCGATTATTAAAAGTTGTCTCACTTCTCGGAGCAGACAAGGCAAATACTATTGAGTATTATCTGTGCTGAGGATAAACTTAGTTATCCTAACAGGCACCAAAAGTTATTGATTACTTATTTAAAAATATAAACTGTGAACATGGGAAAGAGTATTCTAGAAGGATATGCTGTATCTGTGCCAGTTAAATGTGTTTTAATCTCTTGACATAATTCCAGCTGGCTATAAACAGAGCTATAAAGACTACATAATACTGCAAATATTTACTACTCACCACCATATTTATTTGCTTGATATTGTCTTCTAATTGTGTATATCTGCTAATTAGATGAGTATGAATGTTAATGGATGAAGAAGAACATTTTATTATACATCTAAGATCAAGGTAAATCTGCAAGGTTTTGAAACAGTTATTTCAATTGGTTATAGCAGTTGTAGTAAACTATATACTGTAGTACACTACAGCAGTATAGTCTTAAATTGCTGTTACTGAAGTTGCCTTCAATGACACACATTTATCCTAGTGTCATGCTTTAAAAAGCAATTAAATGCTTAGCGAGAAGCGTCAGATTCACAGGTTTTGAATGAAAACTGCTCTGTATCCTCAGCAGCGGAACGTGTCCCTGTGTTAACTCCATCTCTTGGCAGGACTGGCCCTTGCTTGCACTTGCCCAGCTTCCTTACACAGAGTACTCTGAGCGCAATGGTCTCCGCCGCCACTTAAGAACGGTTTCGCTTTCAAACCACACACTGTGGTACTATCACCTTTCTCACCCTCAACATAAAACCAGGAAGCTGCTTCTCTGAGCAGCCTTCTCTGAGGCTCTGGAGCGAGTCCAGAGAAGAGCAACGAAGCTGGTGAAGGGGCTGGAGAACAGGCCTTATGAGGAGCAGCTGAGAGAGCTGGGGGTGTTCAGCCTGGAGAAGAGAAGGCTGAGGGGAGACCTCATTGCTCTCTACAACTACCTGAAAAAAGGTTGTGGAGAGGAGGGAGCTGGCCTCTTCTCCCAAGGGACAGGGGACAGGACAAGAGAGAATGGCCTCAAGTTCTGCCAGGGAAGGTTCAGGCTGGACATAAGGAAAAAGTTTTTCACAGAAAGGGCCATTGGGCACTGGAACAGGCTGCCCAGGGAGGTGGTTGAATCTCCTTCCCTGGAGGTGTTTAAAAAATGGGTGGACGAGGTGCTGAGGGACATGGTTTAGTGATTGATAGGAATGGTTGGGCTCGATCATCTGGTGGGTCTTTTCTAACCTGGTGATTCTATGATTCTTCAGAGCTTTTTGCACCTGTTTTTATAGGGCAACAAAGACAGAGTGCGGCACCCAGCAGCTTCACCCACCCCTGCAGGCGGCAGCGTGTTTGGGACCGAGCAGGCTGTCACCCAGCGGGCTCTGGAAGCGCCTTCGCAGCTAGTTTACCCCCGTGCATGTTGCAGCCAGCCTGTCTCCTGTAACCCTTACAGGAGCCTCACACCCAGCGGTGTGATCGCTCAGGCACCAACAGCCCCCGAGCCGCGGCCGAGCGGGTCCCACGCGGCGGCGATGGCGCCGAGAGGCAGCCCCGCCCCTTTCCTCCCCTCCCCTCGCGATGCGGCGCGCGGGGCACGCCGGGAGTTGTAGTTCGTCGTGCGGCGTCGCGCGGCGTCGGGCGAAGGCCGCCTGCGGCTCCCGTGGTGCCCCGCGCGGGGTGAGGTGCCCGGATGTGCCCGGCGCCGGAAGAGAAGCGGGCTCTCCTCGCGGCCGGCCATCTTGTGCGGCAGGCAGCAGGGCGCGGGGGGCCCCGGCAGCATCGGAGCAGGATCCCGCCGACGGGGGCCCATCATGCCCGGACACCTGCAGGAGGGCTTCGGCTGCGTCGTCACCAACCGCTTCGACCAGCTCTTTGATGACGAGTCCGACCCCTTCGAGGTGCTGCGGGCGGCCGAGACCCGGAGGAAAGAGAGCGGCGGCGGCGGCGGGGGCCAGGGGGGCGGCGGGGCCCGCGGCGGCCCGGCGGGCGCCCAGAACAGCTCCTTGGGCGGGGCGGGCGGCGGCGGCCCGGGCCAGGCGGGCGCGGGCGGCGGCCCCGGCAGCGCGGCCAAGCAGCTGCGCAGGGAGTCCCAGAAGGAGCGCAAGAACCCGCTGCCGCCCTTCGCCGCCTCCGCCGGGAGCGACCGCCGGGAGGAGGGCAGCGGGCAGCCCGGCGCGCCGCTGCGGAAGGAGGGTGAGCCGGGGGCGGGGGAGCCGGGCCCCGCGCACAAAGGAGGCGGCGGGAAAGCGCGGCGCGGGGGGGGCCGGGCGGGGCCGAGCCGGGGCTGCAACGGCCCCGCTCCCACGTGGGGCAGCGCCTGGCGGGGCCCGGAGCGCCCGTGGCCTCGCGGAGCCGGGAACCGACCGACCTGGCGACCCGTCCCGGCCTTAATTTGCCTTGGACGGGGCGGCTGGCGGTCCCTGAGCGCCTCACCATCCGCTCGGGCCGCTTCGCAGGGAACGGCGCTGCTAGGAGTGGTGTTTGTATTTAATAACTGGTCGTGTGAGTCGCCAGCCGTGTTTATGTAAACGCCTAAGAAATAGCACGCGGGAAACTTGGTCGGAAAAAAAAAAAAATCAAAGTGTAAATAATATAAAACGGATATGTAATTAGTAGGACACCGCTCTGCCTGAAGAAGGGTAGATGTTGCGCACACCTTGTCCTGTAGCAAGCAGTTGCACTGTGCCCACGCTTCGGCGCATCTCAGATTGGGCAGAACTCTGATTAAATTGGGATCCTCGAAAGGCATCGAAGCGTGGTGACAGCAGGTGAGTGGGTGAGGCAATAACTCGTTACCTGCAACTTAACTCGAAGCAGACTTTTCAGAAGAGGGCAGTTCTAGGTAAAAGCATCTTGATACTTCAGCGCTCGCTGCAGTGCATGTTGCAAAGTGATTCTCGACCACTTTTTATGCTTTTTAAGAAAAAAGTTTTAATGTGCTGGTTATTTTAGAAAGTAGGCCTCCCGCATATTATTGGAAATGCCTTGTGAACAGCAGAAGTTAGGGATTGTGTTACCATACCCTCGCCCGATTTTTTTTTCCTGGTGAGGAATGCACTAATTTGTCCCGAGTGGCAATTTGCTAAGCCACTGTCCTCTGGAAATATTAGTCAGCTACAGAATCATGGCGTTATCCCATGTGATGTGAACCTGAAGCATGGGCAGCGTCTCTGGCCATCACGAGAGGAGGTGGAGGGTTTTGGTAGGGCTGGCAGTTCATGTTTACCTCCCTCCCACTTTTCACATTCAGTTTCAAGAACAAGCACTACTTGACTATGAAAATAGCATTTTGTGGCTTACTTTGGGATTGAAACAGAGAAAGTTGGGCCTGCTTTTGTAGCAGTGTGTATGGAGTGCTGTGGTAAACAAAGTCACCTTCCAGTTGGAAAACGTCTGGCTTTGGGGTGGGACCGTAGTTCTGACATTATAAAGGTGTTGGATGCTGTGGTATTGATGGGGCTTGTATACTGTGTGGGTGTATTGCAGTTAAAAACTATTGCACTACTCTAAAGGTTTAGATAGTTTGGCTGGTGAGTTACCAGTTCAAAGACTTGTGGCACTAAGAAAGAGAAAATACTTGTATTTTTGGTTCAGCTTCCTCAAGAACCAAGTTTTTCTCAGCACAGGGTGTTGAACTCAAAATTGGGAAGGCATGGATTATTCATTCCAGTTCTGCAGCATACCTCCTGTGTGACACTAGCTGGGTAGCTTTCCTTGCTGAGCTTTACCTCTTAAAAGGAAATGATGTCCTTAGTTTGAAAGTCCTTTCCCATTTAAGCGTTAGCTAGTTTAACCCCTGTGTTTCCTCAGGGAGTGAGTATTACCAAGCAAGCAATGTATGTCATGCAAACTTCATGATAAGTACAGCTTGTAAGGTAAGGAAGACGTTGTTCATTTGGGTGTGTTAGCTTGGATATCATTACAACTGTAACTTCTTTAGCCCCACCCAAATATGACATTGCTTGTTAGGCAAGGGCTTCTTAAAACAATTTAAAAATTGGCAGCTCTTAATTGAAAAGATGGTTCACAGTTCTTAAACCAGCCTCCGTGTTGGGCTTGGTGGTTTCTGTGTAAGCATTTTTGCAAGAAAGTGGTGTTACAAAGGAGTAATGTGTTTGTCTGGATCTTTCTAAAGGAGAGTAAATGGGCCTTTCAGATGAGTGGAAAAACCCTTATATTTAAGGTCCTTCAGATACCTTAGTGAAGAAGGTAGTGCTCACTGGAGTGATTATTTGAAAAAACTTTCAGAAGGCGAAGGCATAGAGAGAGAGGAGAGAGGGAAGAAGGCCAGTCAGTTCAGGAGCACAGTGTATTCTTGAGCTGTTTTAAGTAAGTGCACATCCAGGTAAGCTTTTGTTAGGGAGTTTGGTTTGGCCTGCGACGGTTGATGTGGATGAATGTAGCCAGTCCCCTACCTTGTTGGGCTGCCTGCTCATGGCCAGGAATCCTGCCAAGGAGAGCACAGGAGAGTGAAGCAGGGTGGCTGTCACATGGGCCAGCGTGGTGATGCTGACTTTGTTTCGCTGTGCATCGAGATTAAAAGCAGCTTTTGGAGAGGAAAAACCAAAACCCACCTTGCTTACCTTGGTCCTTCTTTGAAAGTTGACCAGATAATTTTACAGGGATTTCTAATGTATTATGTGCTCTGGCAGGTTTTATGTCCTACAATATTGTAAGAGTGCACACTTGTACAAAATACAATTTGATTGAAATGCTGTGCAAAAATGTGGATTAGAAGAGCTGAATGATCTACAGTGACTTTTTATAAAGGTAGAGTTTCTCTGATTACCCTAGTCACAAGGCTAAAATTAAAAAAAAAAAAAGAGTAGATTTTAGCTTACCTTCAGTACTCTTTTACAGTGTTAGAGTCAGTATCTGTTCTGGAGCAATTCCCCATTCCACTCATGTGTTTTGCCTGATCTTTCAGGGATAAGACGTATTGGCAGGAGGCCTGATCAGCAGCAGCAGCAGCAACAGCAAGGTGAAGGCAAGCCTATTGACAGGAGACCGGAGAGACGACCTCCTCGTGAGCGCCGCTTTGATAAACCTGCCGATGAGAAGGGTGAAGGAGGAGAATTTTCTGTTGACAAGTAAGAATTTTGTCTTGCATAACGAAGAACTTCCCTAGCTTTGATAGGAAGGGGCTGTCCTGCCTTCTGCTACCTTTTTTTTTTTTTAAAGGCAATTGAATAAAAATTGATGGAATAAAAATTGATTTAATTACATTTTTCAGTCGCAAGAAGAGCATGTGTCTTGCAGACTACAACACATTTCTCTCCTTTTCCTTTATTTTGTCTTCAAAGTTGACTTATAAGTTTTAGACTAGGAGTGATCTGTTATAACATGGTCAGTTCCATTGGTTGAACTGAAAATACAGTTTAAGTCATTTAAGATATCCACCATATCTGTGTGAACCTATAGCAGATAGATCAGGAAGAGAACTGAAGTGTAGCTGTTGCCTGCAGGATGAGATTTGTTTGCTTTTATGGCTGTTGCTTAAATCCATACAGCTGACATCAAGCCAATAAAAGTTTGTCCATGTAGGCGTTTACACCTTGGCTGCAGTGACTTCAGATCTGGAAGTGGTGGAGCCTTCTTATGTCTAGGCAAGTTTTAAAGCATCTGGAGTATCACAAGGGATCCAGAATGCAAGTGTTCTGAAAGCAGTGTTCAAATATTGAAGTTGTAGTAGCCAAAGTTAAAATTCTGTTAAAAGTAAGTTGAATGTATGTGAGTTACACTGGAATTGTAGTATCATCTAGTTAGGTAAACAATATAAACACCAAGTTTTGGGTTTTGGTGCCAGAAGATGCAAATGAACAGTAATCCTTCTGAGCGTTTATTTCCACAATTCTAAAATGTGGGCATTATATATGAGGGTTTTTTCAGTGCAGTACAATGAAAGTGTAGCCATGGCACAGTTACAAACAGCAATTATCAAAGGGCAAGTTAGCAAAATTCTCAAAAAGAAAACCTTAAAAACCCATGCTGTAAATATTTGGGCATGAAATACTCAAGTATGGCTATTCCGTGCTAGACCCATTCTAGACCGACCTATGCGTGGACGTGGTGGACTTGGAAGAGGACGTGGGCGTGGACGTGGAATGGGCAGAGGAGATGGATTTGACTCCCGTGGCAAACGTGAATTTGATAGGCATAGTGGCAGCGATAGATCGTAAGTCTTTAACTTATTCTATCGTGGGGGGGGCGGGAGGCACTTGCTATTCTTTACAATAAATGCACATTTTAATATTTGCTTTTGACTTCCTGTATCTGGACACTATAATCTTAACTCAGTTTTGTTAGTTCTGTTTCACATTCACATTTCAGCGGCCTGAAGCATGAGGACAAGCGTGGTGGCAGTGGATCACACAACTGGGGAACCGTCAAAGATGAGCTAACGTTAGTAACCTGTAATTGCTCGAAAGTCTATTAGCAGAATCTTAACAAATCCTATTTCTTGTGGATTGCAAAATGCAAAGATTTAGCTGCCTTTGATTTTGATAATGTTGTCTATGCCATTAAAGTAGCCTTTGCAGAATTTAGAACATAAGCAGTTTCTTATAATGTAAAATATTGCTTCATTGTTAAAAGCAGAATTTGAGGGAATTGAGAGGGTGTCTTGTGCAGCTTTTGAACAGTTCTTTTACTAAAGGATTCATTTTGATCAGGTTAAGCATGCAGTTTTACAATTCTTACTTTGAAAACAGTGTTTTTAAAACCCAAATCCATTTTGTGTCTCAAGATAGAGTGGAAGGCTTTCAGAATGACAGCTAGTAAGTGTTGGGGAGAACCCTTGGGAGGGTGGAAGGCATAGAATTTGAAGGTAGAGAGCACCAATCATTAATGAAATAGTTTGTTTTGAAGAAGTGTGAATTGTGTAAATCTGCTGTAGAACTTAGTCATTAATCTTATGCAGCTTTAAATAGGAACGAACTTTTAAAAACACTCCAAATATTCTGTAATTACAGTGAATTGGATCAGTCAACTGTAACTGAGGAAACGCCAGAGGGAGAGGAACATCCGCCTGCTGATTCTGAAAATAAGTGAGTACCGCCCCTCTTGATGTTCTTTGATTGCTTCAGAGGTAGTATTGCTTGGCACGTAACCTCTGATATTTACTCCTACTGTTGCCAAACTCAGGTTATATTTTCTTCGGTAGGTATGAAATTATTTTCAATGCTGCTGAAAGACTGCCTCTTTAGAAGCTGCATGTCTACGAATTGTTGCCTTCAGACACTTCCTTGGTGTTATGCAGCCTCTTAGGTCACTTTCAGATTTAGTTATTAATAATCAGTTCTAATACGCTTAGGATCTCAGGATTGCAGCTTCTAAGCACCAAATTCAAAAGCTCATAGCTGGGTGGAACCACTAAAAAAATAGGACAGAACCTTCTTGTGCCAGTGTAAGGCAATGTTTTTTAAACTTGGCGTTTCAAAGCAGCTGTTGAGCTATGTGACTAGCCAGTAGAAGAAAGGTTGTATCTCTTTTATTCTCCAACTACTGTGTATGGTGTCACATTTCAAATTTGTAATGTGATTGCTTCTAATTTCACTTGAAAACTTGCAGAAGAAACCAGTGACTGGGCAGGTGAATTACAGAGTAACTGGAGAAGCAGAATGAGCGGTATAGAATCATAGATTGTTTGGTTGGAAAACACCTTTGATATCTAAGTACAACTGTACTTGTACACTACTAAAACATGTCCCTGAGCACCTCATCCACCTATCTTTTAAATATCACCAGGGATGATATGCCTCAACCAACTCCCTCGGCAGCCTGTTCCAGTGCCTGATAACCCTTTCAGTGGAGAAATTTTTCCTAATATCTAATCTGAACCTCCCCTGGAGCAGCTTGAGGACATTCCCTCTTGTCTTGCTTCTTGAGAGAAAAGACAACACCTGGCTCGCTTACAGCCTCCTATGTAGTTGTAGACAGTGATAAGGTCTCCCAGCCCCTTCACCAGCTTCTTTACTCTTCACTGGACACACTCCAGGACCTCGATGTCTTCCTTGTAATGAGGGTCTCGCAACAATGCAGGACTCAAGGTGTGGCCTCAGCAATGCCAAGTCTAGCGGCATAATCACTTCCCTGGTCCTGCTGACCACGCTGTTTCTGATACAGGCCAGGATGCCATTGGCCGCCTTGGCCACCTGGGCACACTGCTGGCTCGTGTTCAGCTGGCTCTCAGCCAACGCCCCCCGGTCCTGCTCTGCCAGGCAGCTCTCCAGCCACTCCTCCTCAAGGCTGTAGCATGGGGTTGGTGTGTCCCAAGTGCAGGACCTGACACTTGGCCTTGTTGAACCTCATCGCATTGGCCTCAGCCCATCGATCCAACCTGTTCAGATCCCTCTGCAGAGACTCCTTCCCCTCAAGCAGATCAGCACTTTTCCCCCAGCTTAATGTCATCCATAAACCTACTGAGGGTGCAGTCAATCCCTTCATCCAGGTCATTGATATAGATATTGGATAGAACTGGACCCAGCAACAAACCATGGAGAATGTCACTTGTGACCAGCCTCCAACTAGATTTAAATCCATTTGCTACTACTGTTCAGCCAGTTTTTTACCCCTGAGGGTGTGCCTTCGGTAGCCAGTTTCCTAAGTGAAGTATTGTTAGAAACGGTGTCAAAGGCTTCACTTAAAGTTCAGATAAACTACTACATCCGTGGCCTTTCCCTCATCCACTAAGTGGGTAACCTTGTCACAGAAGGAGATCAGGTTCGTGGTAAAAGGGGTACAATTACTGCATAGAGAATAAGAAATGGTGCTAGTTTAACTACAAAAAGACTAAATGTTGTTACTTCTCTAAGCTTAAGGACTCCTGTATACACAAGTAGTATATGACTTTTAAAGGAATTACAGCTTGAGCGTTGGTTAGAAACTGCAAGCTAGACAGTCTTTAAAAAAGTTTGTCTTCAATTCTGGAGTCCTCAGCACAGGGGGAACATGGATCTGCTGGAGTGAATCTGGAGGAGGCCGCAAGGGTGATCGGAGGGCTGGAGCACCTCCCATATAGACAGGCTGAGAGAATTAGACTTGTTTAACTTGGAGAAGAGAAGGCTCTGGGGAGACCTTAGAGCAGCCTTCCAGTACTTAAAGTGCTTCTGTTTCCTGCAGGAAATCTGGGAAGGAACCATTTATCAGGGAGTGCAGGGATAGAACGGGGGTAGTGGTTTCAAGCTGAAAGACAGGAGATTCAGGTTAAGTATCAGGAAGACATTTTTTACTGTGAGGATCATGAGGCACTGGAATAGGTTGTCCCGAGAAGTTGTGAATGCCCCATTCCTATCTTTGGTTCAATAAAGGAAGCAGATTATCCAAAGTTGATTGAATTCTGTTTTTTAAAAAAACTGGCAGCTTGAAAATTGTGGTAAGAACAAGCGCTCTCTTACTGCCTTAACTTGGACCTTTGAAAGAGAGGTATCTTGAAAAGGGGAGAAGATTATCCAAATGTGTCCACCACAGAAGTTAGGCCTCCAGATTTGTGAAGAAAATTGTCATTAATGTGGAGAACAGACAGGCTGGATCAGTCTTCATTTTAACATTTTGCTTTGCTGTGCTCACCATTGAGTTGCTTAAAGGTGTCTGGCTGTTGGCGCTCTGGCTACAGATGAGATTTCATGTCTGCTCTCTGAGTGGTGGAAACAAGGGGTTTTCAAACACCCCTTAACTGCTAAGTAGCTGACAAACCTTTATAACCTGGTGCCGATTAACAGCTGATTTTGAATTTGTCGAATTTAAAATGTGTGTTCAAAGTCATGATCATAATATTTGTGAATTTGCTACAGGGAGAATGAGGTTGAAGAGGTTAAGGAGGAAGGTCCTAAGGAAATGACCCTGGATGAGTGGAAAGCTATTCAAAGTAAGGATCGTGCAAAAGTTGAGTTCAACATCCGTAAACCAAATGAGGGTGCTGATGGGCAATGGAAAAAAGGATTCGTTCTTCACAAGTCAAAGAGTGAGGAGGTAAAGTGATTTTCAGTATTTGCCTGTATCCAGATTGTGCAGGTTTTTCTGTTTATCTGTACTTCTTGCAGTGGAAGCACCGTTCTTTGGCCACAGGTCAGCATCTCAGGAGTTTCTACAGTGGGAACATCATCTTTCTTAATGTAGCAGGTTTAGTGGGAGCATAAGGATCCACTCTCGCTGTGGTTAGTCTTAGCACTTGATCTGTACCCTTAGGTTGGTGCATGCTGTGTTATAATCTAGGGATAATACTAGAGTGCTGTGCATCTGGTCCAGACTGTGTTTTGGTGAGTGTGTTAGAAAAGGTTTGTCAGTATCAAATTTATTTATTTGCTTTTTTCTTTTTAAAGAAAGCTTATATTAATTAGGAACTCTGGTAGTGCCACACAGTATGTGTATTTATAGTGCTTGCTGAATATGATGCAGTGTTTCTCGTGAATTTAAGTAGTTACCCACTTCAGTTTCTATCTGCTAATATAAATTGGGGCATTGTCTGGAATAAATATGAAGCCGACTATCAACGTATTTTAACCACAGATCGAAAAAAATACTGACCATGCCTCAGACACCTTCATACCTGAACTGTAGGTCTGAAGTTTGTAACATAAGGAACTTCTTGGTTTGTAATGATTTAAACAAGTGCCCTTGAGAAACAAAGGGAAGTAAATTTATATGGTTCAGTGATATTCAATGTAGTTGCTATAGAATTATTTTAAAGTTGTAGTTTCTCAAGCATACTTGATTCAGTCATTGGAAGATTTTAATTATTCTGTTCTAAGGTAGTAGGAGTGGTGAGGAGAAACATAATCTTTTAGTTCAGAAGGGAAGGAAGTGCTGAGAACTGTTTTCTGATGCAAAGCTGCAGTAATCTTTGTTTTTAACACTCTATAATATCTTAAGTAGGCCACTGTAAATGGGTGGCCTGCAACTTTGTATACCAGATGGTTCTGATTCCCTTTGAAGTAACTGGATAGTATGTTTGGTCTTCTGATGTGTTTATGCTTTTTCACACTTTGTCAATGTTTTCTTGTGTGCTGGAGACATAATACAGATGGGGAGGCATTGCTCAGTACTTTCAAATGAAAACGTCATTACTAATCTCATTGAACTCGATGAGTTTTGACCCTGTCGTGCCGGTTTGTTTTCTTGCTGTATAAGGTAGTTCAGCTCTTTAAAAGATTTGCCTATCTTTTTGTTTACCTAAAGTAGTCAGTGTTTGAAGTGTTCATTAAATACTGCTTTCTAACTTGTGTAGAAAATGGAAATGGAGTTAGGCTTAATGTTGCTGTATGTTAAGAGAGCGTTTAAACATAAATACTTGTGTACTTTACCAGGATTTGCTAAACTTTAGTCCTTCAAATCCATCCCCCCAGCCCTAGTCTCCCCGAAGCAGATTTATTTGACATTTAGTCAGTTGCAGTCTTTTTAAACATATCCCTGTGTGTGATGGCACACAAAGATGGGGTACTCTTGAGTAATTTAGAAGTTAGAAAGGTCTGGGCTGTGTTTTCCATTTGAAAAAAACACTTAAGCAGTTAACTTAGAAAAAACTTAAACAAAACTAATGAGAATAATCATATTACTTTCATGGAAGAATTTACATAATTAATAGATTATTCTGTTGGAGGAGTATGTTCCGTTAACTTCTCTACAAAAACATGAGTGTTTTTAGCACTGTGGCATAATGGATTAACAGCTTATTGCTGTATAAGCACACAATTGAGATATTAACAAAACTGCCTTTAAAACTAGATGCTTCCTAGCCTGGTTTTCTTGTATGTCCTGCACATATCTCCCCATTTCATTAATTCATTGCTCACTGATCCCTTGGGAAACAGCATGGGATTTTTTTTGCTAAGTATTGTAGCCAAATGGCTGTATAATGCATACATTGGGAAAGCCTTTGCTGCAGCTCCTTTGAACAGATTTAGAAGTTGGAACATTTAGAAGTTATGATCAAAACCTACCAGTCACCTGCGCTTCTTTCTCTGTTTGTCCTCTTTGACATACTTGGGAAATTAAGGCTGATATAGGGTTTCTGTGATTCTTACTGACAAGAAGAAAGGAGTTGATGTGTGGAAGTGACTTGGTTTATAGGTAGGTTCTGGGTTTCAGCCCCAAATCTTCTTTACTCTTTTGGCAGAGAAATCATAATATGCTCCAGTAGGTCTTCTCAGAAATCTGAAAGTGTTGAGATAACCACCCTTGTTCCTGTAGCTTGAGAAGACCTGGAAAAATGTCCTAGGAATCTGGGAAAAAGGAATATGAGGCTCTAGTGCTGTTCATCTGCCGTAGTCTTGCGAAAGAGCCATCTTCCTCCTTGCGCTTTTCACTGGGGGTTAAGTGGCGATGCTATCTGAGGTCTTTTCTTACGTCTGCTATGCAATTACTGGAAAGCAATACTTCATATAAAATGAACTCTTAATTCTGTCTTGGATTCTTCTTGGCTTAATACAAAATCCAAGTATATTGACAACGCTAGTCTAATGAGATTATTTCCAGGAGACTGGATTATGCTGTAACATAGAGATCCTCTCTTTTTCCCTTGCAACAGCCTGGTTTGATTGCTTGAGTTTAAAGTTCTGCTGGTGCAGCTGAACAGAATATGGGAAGGAGTTACATTGTAGAGAGATCTTAACATTTGTGCTGAAAGTTGGTTACTTGTCTCCTGGAAAGACCTATTTGCTAGTAGATCAGTTCCTTCTCCATGTCTTCTGTGTTGTCTCTTCCCTGTGCCTTCAGACTTCCTTGCTAATCTAATCGCTTCCCTAGAGGACGTTACAGTGGGAGACTGAGAAATATGTTTTGGAAGATAACAGTTCATCTTCTCAAAATTTAGGAGTGACTCTTGAATCAAGGCTGTGCAGAGACCTTTTCTTGTTAACAGTAATTTTCAACATCGCACCTCCTTATCTGTCTACTTCTGTAGGCAGTGCGCCTGGTGCATTGAGGTGCTACAGTTCGTTCAGCCCACGCATGTGGTCTTGATTGGAGTTCCCAGCAGCTTGTGTTAACATTTTCTGAGATCCTCTTGTCCCACGCCTGTGCTGTAGTCCATCCTCTAGTCTTTTTGGATGTTCGCACTGCTGTTGATCTCATCCTTTTTGCTGCTTCATGTGCTCGGCGACATCTTTACCTGGCAGGCTCATGTGACTTTACTACCTGTTCTTTCTGTATGCAGTTGAGTCTCATTTATTCCTTTTGTTTTCTCCCTTTGTTCCTTTTGTCATTTTGGCATGGACACGCAACTTTGATCAGACAAAGGCGATGACAGAAATGCAGGGGAGTCTGCTGGAGTCAAATGAGGTACTGATCCTTTATATCTAACTGGTAATACCTGTGTTTTGATATGAGCCTCTTCAGAAATGAAGATCTGGATATTGGGAAGTCACAAAAATAGAGGATACAAGCAGATACATCATGGAGCTCTTCTGTCCATGCCTGTTGTCTAACTGTACACCACGTAGGACCCATCATAATTACTGTCCTTGTTTATAATAGAGCTGAATGCAAAACTTGTCATAAATGCTTCTATCACGAGTCTTTAATTTTTTTGCCGTTGCTGCTGTTTTTCCACATCTTGCTGTCACCTTTGTCCCCCTTTCTGTCAGTAGCTTGTTCTTAGTTTTTGACAGGCATCCCAGAGACGTGTAAGTGCCTTCAACAAGCTATTGGTTATTGGATCAGAGCATGACTGAGAGTTGCCAATACATGTTAATGAAATGCTTCCAAAGATTATGCAGAATAACCAATTTGTATGATGTTTCTGTGTCTCTTTCATCACCTAAGTGATAGAAGAGGGCAAGGAGAATATGCCAAGTCTGTTATTGGTGTTTTAAATTAGTTCTTAGTGTTTTGGCTAGAGAATTCATTAGGTTACATACAGAATTTGCTGTTTGGGTTTAGTGGTTCGATCAAAGTTAAGTTGTGAAAATGCCATGGTTTTGGTAGATTGTAGAGTTTCTTTTTCAAGCACTAAAAGAGTAGGGAAGGAGGTGCACAGAATTACAGTGCAAAGCCACTGATACTGCCTCTTGGAAAGAGAATGTCATGCAGTGGCCAATAAGTTGGAAACATCATCTTAGTAATCTGCAGTGATCAAAGCTGCAGATAAAATATTAAGTAGCAAGAAAGGAATCAACCATAACAAAAGAATTTGTGTGCTGGTTTACAAACCATCTGTATACTTGCATTTGAGTAGTGCTGTGTCGGGCTGAGGTGTGGATGGACTTCTCTCTGAAAAATAACACTTAAGCTAGCTTCCCAAGTTTGGAAAAGAGATCTCCGAGGGAAGGGTGTACGGTTCAAACCTGTAAAGTCAGGAATGGAATGGGGACCAGTTGTTCTATGGAGTAAGTCACAATGAAATGTTTGGAATACAGCTGCATGGTGGGGTGTTTATCGTGCCTGATGAAATTGCAGTGCTCTCCACTGCAGAGCATTGTGGAGGCCAAACATACAGCCAGGCACGAAGAGGGGTAATGAGATTGGTGGGGGAGAAGACTGTGTGTGGCTCTGTACATCGCACTGCTTGCAACTGACTCAAGGAATCCTTGAAAGCAGCTTTCAGCCTTTTGGCTGCAGGCCTCTCTATATCCACTGGGTGCCTTATGAAGGATCCACAAATGGTAATTAAAGCGTATGAGTCTGAATTGCACAATATGTTGCTATTGAAAGTCTGTTGTGTAATTACGCTACAAGAGAAGTTGTATGTTGTCAGAAGGCTTACGCTTGCACATGGCAGAAAACAAGCAAATGAGAATTGCTGTACTGAAGTTAGGGGCTTATGGGGCAAGAAGACATTGTATGTTGTCATGTTCCTGAAATGTAGTGGCTGGGCCTTGTAAGAGGCCAAGTACCTGACTAGATAACCCCTTGTTCTGCTTCAGTGTGGCCGGTTTTACGTTTTGTGTTTCGTAGATGCCAAAACTTGACTGACTACATGGAAAAACTACTGGTATAGCATAGGAAAATAATTAATTTAAAAACACTTCATTTTTTTGTTTGGTGTGTAATAATTTAAAATCTTCACATGGTGTTCGACATAACTGTTCTGTGCATGCCTTGCCCTTCGAGGCTCAGGTTTCTCACTGGGAGCAAACCAACTATAAGGGAATGTTCTCTCCTGGCAAAGGTGGGGACTGTCCTGGTTTTCGGTGTAATTGATAAGACTCTCTCTTTTTTTTTTTTTTTTTTTTTTTTTGGTTTGTTTGAACTGATTATGCCTGGTTTGTTTGTTATGGCTAATACAAACCAATAAGGGATTCTTACCATCTCCCTTGTTTTAAATATTTATACAGGGTTAAGCAAATGCGAAAGTGTAGAGTGCTCTTTGTGCAAAATAAGGATGGGTTACAAGTAAGTATTTAAAAAGAATGAAATTAATTGATAGAACCTCAAGATTTCATCTCACTTTTGTATCCTGAGAAGAGAAATGCTAGAAAATGGAGTTCTGC
Source organism: Clamator glandarius (assembly GCA_033459285.1). Lineage (NCBI taxonomy): Eukaryota > Metazoa > Chordata > Aves > Cuculiformes > Cuculidae > Clamator > Clamator glandarius. The sequence goes on along the minus strand of JAUNZM010000110.1, from coordinate 1,792,660 downwards.
ATTGGTGATAGTTTGGTCTCACTAAGGCTAAACCTGTTCCTTGGAAGGAACTCCAAAGCTTCCCTGAATTATCTTGGAAATGCGAAAAGCGCTTGTTTGATTATCTTGGTGTGGTTTTGTTGTCTGCACAAGTGGTGTAACTTGATTCCTAACAATTCCTGCACTGTCTTTTAAGTTGAATCAATTGAGGTAATTGGTCGGGAGCATATTTGGAGGTGAACATAGGTGCTGTAGTGGAAAGAGCACAACTGCAAAGGAAAAGATTTCTTTGGTTTATCTTACTCATGGAGAAAAACATTCATTTCAGGCTCACGCTGAGGACTCTGTAATGGATCATCACTTCCGCAAGCCAGCAAATGATATTACATCCCAGCTGGAGATAAACTTTGGAGACCTTGGCCGCCCCGGACGTGGTGGCAGAGGGGGACGAGGAGGACGAGGGCGTGGTGGCAGGGCCAGCCGTGGAGGCAGAACTGACAAGGTGAGTGGCTCCAGATTTGATCTAAAAGGAGTTGAGTTTCACTTGTTATTAGGACTAGTAGTTATTTTCAGACACATTCAGGATGGTGTATCTACATTGTAATGTGTTGGGAGTGAAAGACTGCTTTTATGGCTGCATGTTACATCCTGAATTTGAGAATTCTGAATTTTCATGTGGGAATAGGACACTCTTCTTTTTCTCTCTAGTCTGCAGTCTAGTACTGGAGCCCTGAGAAAATGAATCAGGACTGAGTACTGAATAGGCGTTGGGGAAAGAACATTTAAAGTTGAAATAATGTATCTATAGTAAAGATTTGATTTAATATGGATCACCTGTTTGGCTGAAATTCATCTAACCAAACTGTTACAAGAAAATGAGTTCAATCTGTGAGGCATGGCTTTCTTTACATTGACAGACCTGCTCATTTTTGTCTCTTGCAGGGCACTGACTTAATTCTCTTTCACACTGAATTGCTTAAGTTTTAAGTTTCTTAGTTGGAAAATAGCAATATAAGAAAAATTAAAATAATTGAAATTAAATGGTGATATTCTGCTCTGAGTTGTTTTATTAACATGTCCTGCTTCTTCAAGAATGCTGTTGTAAAGTAGTTAAAACTTTTCTGCAGTTTATTTTATTTTGACTTTGTTTCTTCCAGTTGGTTAAGGAGTTTGATGTGATCCACACACCTAACCAGGTTGGTGATCTCTACCGGTGTTTAAGTTATCTGTGGCCGAGGCTCTCCTGTTGCAGGGACTGTAACTCCCCTCCTGCAGTTTCATTTAACGGGCAGCTGTGGCTTTAGACCCTGCCATTACTTTTTAACACTAGTTTGTGGACTGATTGCTTCTGCAAGGTGTTAAGTCTTGCCCATAGATGTTGATAAAACTTTTATTGGAATGGTTGAAGTGTATCCTACTCTTCTCTTCCTCATCCCTTGTGAACAAAGTGAAGAGTATTCTAAAATACGTAATTTCTACATTTCATCACAGCAGGGGTTTTTAGGTGTGGTACAGAGCCTTTTAAAAACTCTTGGAAGCACTGAGGAGATTCTTGGTTAATGTACAAATTTCTGGGGCTAAGTTGGCACAAAAATTATTTCCCAACAGCAAATTTCTTACTGGGGAGAAATTAAAACTTGAAACTAAATTTGTGCTGCAGGCAGGTCTTTTCTGTAACACTTCAGTTCTTTCATTCTGTGAGTATCAATGGTTATGTGCTAGTAGAAAAGCCTTAAGTCCACACGGAGGGATCCCTTTAAGGGTGGAAAATGAGATGTACCAGTAACCTTGTGCTGTAATTGTCCAGACACAGTCTGTTTGCTTATAATACCTCTTCAGGTAGCTTTGATTCAAGAAGCGATATAGGAGATGCTCTAGTCCTTGGAATAAAATGTATCTTATTGTGGGGAAAAGTTGTTCTTCTAGTAACTTGTCTGGTGCTAGATATCCCACTGTACCTCTCTGAAACCTGGTGTTTCCCTATTGAGTAGGGTTCAGGTTGATGTAGTTTTTAAATAGGAAGATTTTTCTCCCCCGGTTTGTCTGGAGTGCAAGGAGTCTTCCTGCCTGCCCCTGCCCCTGGCCGATGCAAGGGCTCCCCAGTCTGTCTGCAGAGGGACAGAGGTGAAACCTTATCCCCACGGCGCAGCAGCTGTGTCTGCCTGCAGCTGAGGGATGCTGACACATCGCGCTGCCCAGCTCTCAGCTGTGTAGTGAACTGTGTTTGACTGGCAGATGGAAGGACCTGATAATGCGTCAGGAATTAGGAACTGTGAGGCTTGATGCTGCTGAAGGTAATAACTTTCTGATGTTTCTCTTTCAGTCAAGTGCTTCTGCTCCTGATGTAGATGATCCAGAGGCTTTCCCAGCTCTGTCCTAAACTGGATGTCATAAGCCAACCCTGCCCTCGTCGGGCCTTCCTCTCCGAGGCTTGCATGCTTAAGGATCCTAAACAACTAAGAAATCTTTAAAAAAAAAAAAAAAAAAAAAAAAAAAGAGACTGTCATTCATACCATTCACACCTAAAGACTGAATTTTATCTGTTTTGAAAATGAACTTCTCTCGCTACACAGAAGCAACAATATGGTAGTCAGTTTTGTATTTAGAAATGTAATGGTAGCAGGGATGTTTTCATAATTTTTTCAGAGATTATGCATACTTCATGGATACTTTTTTGTATTGCTGCTTGAAAATATGCGTTTCCAAACTTGAAATATAGGTGTGAACAGTGTGTACCAGTTAAAAGCTTTCACTTCATTTGTGGTTTTTTTTTTTTATTCAGAATTTTAGACATTTTTCCCAAACTACAAACTGGGTTTTAATTATTGCACACTATTTCTGTTTTCTTAATTCCTGTTTAGCAGATTTTTATCAGCCCACGGTCTTTTGGAATATGTGAGGTTTTAATTTGGCAGACTGTTAGTGCTGTGTGGGATACCAGCTCCTGGAGGACTTTAGTTTTAATTCTAATTTCAGACCTGGAAAAATAGTCATTTTTCATCTACGTTTGGTAGTTTGTTTACACAATTTGTTATACAAAATTGATACCAGATACTTGAAAAAGATTCAAAGCACATTGATTTATAGTTAAATACCTGCGTATCAGTCCAGCAACGGTGTGGATAATTGGTCTAAGCAGTTTTTTAAAACTAATGTATTACGCTTTTCAGTCCCCTCTTTTTACCCTTTATTCCCTCCTCCTCCCTTCAACAGAACAAGATGCTTTATTGGCAAAAAAAGGTTTTAATTTACTTAGGGTTTTTTTATGAGCTTGCTCTGCAGATGGGAGTAACCTTTCCTGGTTTTGGAGCTGGGAGGTGGGGAAGGCAGTAGCTGTTGCTCTGCACAGTCTGTCTGGACTGTGTTTGGGAGGTGGAATTGAGCTGCAGTCTGACATGAGGACATCAGTGCCTGATTTATTCACAGCAACGCTCTGGCAGCAGCAGGAGGGAGTTGTGGCTTAGGGGATGTTGCAGTGTCTGTATGATACAGTCAAACCCCAGTGCTGCACCTTTCCGTCAGAGTGTTTTTCTGGGTTTGTGCGGTGTTCGAGATCTGATTGCTGGCTGACAAATGAATGTTTTTCAGAGTGCTATTGTAAGGAACCCTTTCTACCCCCGTAGAAATTTGCCGTGGGTTTAATTTTATCCCTGTGAACAGGAACATTACCGCTTCAGCACACAAAAGGAGATGAGAGAATGACTAATAAAGAGGGTTTCTTAGGGTTTTTATCTGCAGCATTTGTTAGGAGACTAGAAACAGGATTCTCATTTTATTTAATGTTTTACACTTTGGACAGCTTATAACATATTTGTAGTTTCTTAACTAGGTAGATAGAAAACAAAAGGTAACGCCCTATTTTTTTAAAAGCTGTACAGGACAGTCAAAAAGTATTGGAGACCTTTGAATATGAAATCAGATTCCTTAACTGTGGTGTTGAGTTGGCTTGCTTTATCTTAACTGTTTTCTACAAAAGTTTTTGTTTGTAAACCACTGTTAATATCATTGGACTAGACTTTCTAGTGCACTTGCCTATAGTTTTAAGGTACCAGGCTGTGAGGAGGCAAGTTTTCAAACAGTGGATGGTGAAATCTCTTGGTTCCTTTCTCCTGATGCTGAGCAAATTCTGCAGAGATGCTCAGTGTGGCAGCTGTTGGAGGTCTGGCACAGAGTTGTTCCTCTTCCCTCTCTCTTTGTGGTTTGGTAGAATGTGTTGCAGTTCCAGGATTAGGGACGCTTCGGATAATACAATTAAGTGAATACCTTGATATGCAGAAATACACTTGCAGAAAAGCTTTCTCTGTAATGTAAACCTACTCGTCTTACCCAAATGGTGTGTTTGCTGTTCCAGTTGCTGCTCACCTTTTTTCCCAGATGACTTCTGGGTCAGCCTGTCAGTCGTTTGGGGCTCTGCTAGACAGACTTTGCCAGAAGCTTTCCCTTCTCCTGCTTTAGAGCATAGAACAGTGTCCCAAACGACATGTCATGTACAATTTTCAAGACAGCTTGTACTTAAAATCAATCCATCTGCTGTTCTGATAGATGTAAATTTGCCTCTTTCAGTCCATTTGTGTCAAGAACTAAAACTGTGAACATTAATCTTTAATATTGGTGGGTGTTAACTGAAATAAAGGTTTATTTTCATGCTCTTTTAAAAATGTCATGAAAACAGATGGAGATGAAACCACTTAGATACTGTCTTATCTAGGTTCTGCCCCAAGAGGTCCAGTTTGTGGTGATGGTGCCCAGGTGTTTCCATTGCCGGCAGTGGACTTTGCCTTGGGAAAACATCTCCCTCCAAGTAGCTTATTTACAATTAATGAGCTTGCTTTTTAGTAGCATTTTTCTGTCCTCTTGCTTGCTATTTTTGCTGTCATGCCAAATGCAGAGGACTAGACCTTTTCACATCTGAGCAATTCGAAAAAGTTGAGAGAAACAGAGAAGCATGTGGTGCAATTTGGCTTTTGAATGTCATGATGGCAAGGTTTGAGCATGAAAGTTCATCTTACAGACTGAATGCCACTGATGCTGGGAGGAAACAAGACTGTTTAATAAAGGAAAGTGTTAGCCAACATAAATTCTTCTGGAACATCAGAAGTCAGCACAAATACGTGGTGTTTGCAGTTGAAGGAATTGAGACCGCTCTGACCTGTAATGGCTTTCTGCCCATGGAGATTGGTTTGCATAGCCACGCCTCTTGTTTTAATAAACACAGGACATATGCTTAAAGCTGACACTTGCAGCATTTGCTAACCTGCTTCTTTCCTAGAGTCATTACAAGGACCCCATCTCCGCTATGTGCTCCTGTTCTGGTATGTCTTCACCAGATAACAGCCTCGTAGCCAGGCTGGGTCTGTGTTGGAGCAAGTGTGTGCCCAAGGCAGTGATCCACACAGCCCCTGTTGCACTCTGGAAAGGCCAAAAGTAATGTTCTTGCTGGGGGTATGTAACCCAACTGTGGGGAAAATGGTTTGTTTGCCCTTACTGGGAGACTTCCAGGGAGGAGTTAGGAAGGTTTGGTTGTTGTCCTACTAATGGTGCTCTTTGTTGGAGTAAGACACAGGAAGCTCCACGTGAGAGTTTATCTAGAGACTTGGAGAGCAGGGACAAAATGTGCTCTAGTGTTCCATTGTCCGTATGTTGAAGGTCAATATGTAGAAATAGATGACAGACAAAATAGTGTGGTGAGGGTTGCCTTTTTGAAAAAACTCTTCCTTGTTATTGGGTGTCTAATTTGGTCGTAGGCGGTTGACTTGACGTAATGGTTTGTCTGTAATGCCCAGCCAGACTCCTCTTGTGGGGTGGTTGCTAGATTGGGCATGGAGAGGATGAAAATGGAGCTGCACCTTGGACATATGTATGAAATGTTTGCCTCTGACGCACACCAAGCCAGTCTGAAGATGGCACATGGCTGTGCCCCGGGCTGGAGACCAAACCTTGAAACCAGATGCTAGGCTCAGAAAGAGAAATCATGGAGCTGGTACTTTGCAAAGCAACAATTGTGTGCTTTCTGTATAGCTGACAGTGTGAGTGGCCTCGTGCCGGGGTGGGGGGAACAGCTTCCCTGCCTTGCCAGAGGCTGGGCTGAGTTTAGCTCTTTTGTCTTCCTTACGTATGTAGATTTTGCAGGTGAAATACTTGACAGTAATGCAAAAAGGCTGTGCGAGAGGAAGACAAACTTACTGAGACAGCAGCACTGGGTTTGTTCCTAGCAGTGAAGCGCAGCAGGGTCTGCCCTGGTTCACTGGGATGTGGCCAGAGCACAGTAGCTTCTCCCCAGGGCCAAAGCTGGCAGGGCTGCAGGGGCTGTGGCTCAGGTTGGAGGGTGCAGAACTGCCCCTGCTCAGGTGTTTCTGACAAAGGAGTTGCAGTGTGCTGTGAATTCTGTAAGAGAGAGAGGCAAGCAGGAGCTTCTAGTGTTTGTTTTCTGTTTCAGCAGTGATTGCAACTTCAAAATAAGAAAATAGCCATGAGGACTTGGTGAGCTGGCGGCTGTCACTGTGTGACTGGGTGGCTGTACAGCGACTGTCACTGGAAGGGAGTGGTAAACCCACTGACTTGCTGGGTGCAGTGCAGGAGAGGAGGGTAGCTGCTGTAGTTTTGTTGGTTCAGTGCTTGAGGGTGTGAGCTCTCCCATAGTCACTGATAAGTCTGCCTGAGCTGTTTTGCTTTCACCCGTGAGGCTTTGCCACAAAGGTCATCATAACACCAAGAGGTGAGGGAGCGTTATTTTCTTTGTGCATTCCTTACTGGGCGGAGTGAAGGTGAATTGGGTGTAGGATTTGGTTTACTGCGATTGTTCAGTTTTTGAGTTTGAGTTGGCACATGCCCAGACGAGTTTGGGATTTGTAGTTGACAAACTGCAGAATTTCTGTTGTGGCGGACAAGTAAAAAATTTGCTTCTGTCCTTTTTCCCAAGAAAGTGCTCTGTGGCTCCATGGTGTTGTGTGGCACCTGATGGGTTAGCAGTGTGGGGCAGGAGGGAAGCAGAGCGGGGCAAGATGACCATTGATACTCTGGTGCTTTTTTTGTGCAGCAGTGGACTACTGGTTTTCATGTGTAGCTGCATATTCCCCTGCTGCCCCGTCTGAGCAGATCCATGTCTGAGCCGTGACCTTGAGGGTGGAGGTCCTGAGCCTGTTTGGAACTGGCAGTGAGGATGCAAACAAGTCCCAGTGTTGAAAGGCTATCCTAAATACAACTGAAAACTAAGTTTCTGGTGACTACTTGAGCAGGGTTGCATCAGAGAGCTGCACATGATTTTATTGGGAGCCTGTGGATAAAAACTGCTGGCTTTAACAGCCTTATTGAAAGTGTGTGGGAGCAGACGTCACTTGCGTTGGTAGCGTGGTGAGGCAGGCTGTGTGCAGCGTCTTGATGGATATGCGCAGCGCTCGGGTGAGAGGCTGCGTTGTGTGTTCACTGGCACATCTCAGTGCCCAGTTCCTGCTGTGACTGGTGAGCTTGTGCCCAGCGGCTGAGCCGTGAGGGTAAGTGTCCTCATCCTTCAGTGACTGCTGAGCTGCCTTGCAGGAGAAATAATGTTTGCTGCAGCCGTGGTGTGAGAAGGACCCCTTGGCCTGTCTGGGAGAGGTCACGGGCAGCATCCCACACAGGTGAGCTGAGGGATGGGCGCAGGTCGGATGGCTGTGGTGTGCACCCAGCGCAAAGGGGCCGTGCTGGCACCATGGCAGCAGTGTCCATCTTGGAGAGCGGCCTCTGTGCTGCAGAGGAGCCCTCAGGCGCACAGCGCGGGATCGACACGCTGCAGCACACGGATGTTGCCTGGAGTGCAGCTCCTCCTGCGCGTTGCCCTGCAGTGCCTTTCCCTCTGCTTTGGGAAAGCAGTTTCTTTAGGTAGCAGCAGTTTCCAAGTCTCTTCCTTGGTTCCTGGAATGGATTTTCAGAGCCAACACACTGTTGCACCCCCAGCTTTGGCTGCAGGCTCCAGCTACAGAACACGTCTCGCCTGGGTTATTGGGGGTTTGCGGGTGGCAGTGAGAAGTGTCCTGGATCCTGTGGGCTGCTTGGGCAGCTGAGCTGCGCTGCCTTTACCAGGATGCGTCTGCTTCCTGAGAATGTGTGTGGCTGTGGGCTAACAACAGCTAAATCATTGCTAGTGGTATTATTTGTTTTCAAATCCAGAAGACTGACTGGAAAGTTAAGGTTTGAGAATAGCGAGGGTACTTGGAATCATGCTCATCAAAACAAAATGCTCTGGGCATTGTGGGAAGTGCAAAGAGATGTCACTGAAAGCTGAACGCAGAGAGCCAGTGCCAGGGTTTGAATTTCACATTCCTAAAAAAAGCTTAAAAGTAACGTGCATGGGCTATTTTTGTGTACCCCTGCGTACTGCAGAGGTGCTCACAGAACCGGAGGAGGTACAGACCTTGGCAAACCAGGGGACGTGAACAGCCCAGCCCGTCTGGCACCAGCTCAGAGCGCAGCGTGTGCCAAGTGATCAGCTGCCAGGCTTGTCCTGCAACACAGGAGTGTGTGAGCCTCCAGTAGAGGGTGAATCAGCCACACTGGGAATAAAAGCTGAGGGAAAAGCTCATGGAGATCTCCCTGACGTAGAGCTGTGACCGTGAGGTACCAGCCTTGTGATGCTGGTCCATCTGCTGCTGCTGTGCAAGGAGATGTTTGCAGGGCTACAGAGAGACATTCCCCCCTTGAGCTGGGTAAGGGCTGTCTGTATAAGTGCTTCGAGATGGTAGTGTCACAGGATTCTGGACAGGAGGAGGATACTCCAGGTAAGTTCAGGTCTGTATTGCCTCATCTCTAGCAGCATCGCTTCAGCTTTATTTCTAAAAATGCTTTATTTGTGTAGCTGCAGTGCAGCACTTGAGCTTGACCAAAGGAAACAACAGGAAACAAATTCAAGGTTTCCAACACTGTATTTATATATATATACATACACACACATTAGTAAACAGAGTCATTACATGTGTAACACATACTTCAAGCTTGTAATTAGAGTAATTCTTCAGAATAAATGATTTAAATTCTCACCATTCCATTTGACTTACTGATTGCAAGGGTTACTTGCTTTTATTTCTGGTGAGGATTTCTCCTTTCCAGAACTGAGCTGTGGAGTCTGGCCGGCCCTGGCTGAGCCTCCAGCCCTGCTGTATCTGTGTCCTTCAGTACCCACGTGGGCTGTAGCACCAGTGTCACTGGGGACAAGGTGGCTTCATCCAGAGGTGTAGAGCTGCCTTGGGGAATGTGTTGGGCATTAAGTTCAGTACCAGTGAATACAGATGTTCCCATGCTGCATTGCTGCCCTGCAGTGCACAGCTGGAGGAGCAAGGGCTGCAGCTGTGGTCCTGCTGAGGCTGGGATGCTGGGCTCTGACCCCAGCAGAACTCTCTCTCTGGGCCAGGGACAGTTGAAATGAAAGTTAGCACAGCTCTGATTCCTGGGCTGGACCAAGCCAAGATGAGCCATTCATGATCAGGTGGTGGGACAGGGCCAGCCCAGGCTGAGTGAAGGCATCTGAGTAATTGATTAACCTCTCCTGAAGCAGGGTCCTACAGCCCTGCTGTTCCTGATCTGTAAGGAGTTGCTGCACTCAGTGAAGTGTGATTTGCAGTGCTGGAATGGTTTGTGAGTCGGGCTTTTATCACTTCAAGGTGGCAGTGCCAGTTACTGGACTGGCTGTACCAAAACACGCTGAGATATTTCAGTAAAGTGCAAAAAAATTGGGTCAGGCTTACATCAGGCTGCCTGCCTACCTTGGGGAGGAGCTGCACATTTTCACAGCATCCAAAGTAAGACTCCCTTCATAGGAAAGTACGGATGTCAAAAAAGTTGTTGGGAAGATGGAGAGTGGAGTGCACTCAAGTTCAGAGTGTTCTTCAGTAGTGCCTGTAGCCAGCAGTGGGTACACAGCAGCCGTGTCCGTGATGGGGTTGGCAATGTATTCAGAAATGGTCTGCATGTGCTCAGTCTCGTCCACCACAATCCTTTTGTAAAGCTCGGGAGGCAGCTGCTGCTGATAAACCTCCCCATCTGCTGTGCTGGGCAGCAGCTTGTACTCCGGCTCCTCCTGCCCTGAGCTGCTCTCCAGCAGCCATTCGCTATTCCTCCTGCTGCCAGCGCTGCCGGAGAGGAGCTTGGCCTGGAAGGCTGTGGGATCAGGCTTCACAAGAGTTTCTTCTACTTGTATTGTTTCAGGCTCTTCCAGGCTGCTGGCACTGTACGGGACGAGGCTGAAGGGCGAGTTCAGCTCAGCCTGTGGAGGGGCAGATGCCGTGCAGCAGTAATTAATGATGTGAAGGGTAGCTGTGACCTCCCAACCCTGCAATGCAAGCATCCCTCCACACAGCAGCTAATATGGCTAAAAAAGATAGATCTGTGCATTTGTTCTTGCATTTAGTTTGCCTGGTATGTGCTAGTCTGCCATGAGATGAGAACAGAGCTTATCTGCTGTTGGAGAGTGCTGGATTTGCTGTGTTTAGGGATTACTGACTGGTGTGGCTCTGATCGCTTTTCCTTCTGGAGGTGGTGGGAGTAGAACTAAAAAAATAAGTCCATTTTACCTCCATAGATGTGTAGTTCTTGGCCCACGTAGCATTAGCTGGGTCTGGGATGGCTTTGCTCTGCCACTGCGGCACAAGCACAGAGAGGAATGAGTGTAATCTGCAGAAGGAATAAATGCCATTAAAAGCATGAATGCCGGTACCTGTGGCACCGGGCTGAGCTGTGTCCTTTGAGTGTGTGATTACCAAAGGGCTGGATGGAATGGTGGATCTGCCTCAGCAGGGACCCGTAGAGAGCCTGGGGCATGGGTTGTTGATGACAGGTTGGTGTTGACTGGCAGTGCAGCTCTGAGCAAAAGGAGGTACTGCCCAGCATCATCCTTCTGCCGGCCCTGCCGCCTGTTTGTCTGCAAGGACAAACAACAGCCCTCTGGGCAGAGCTCGCTGGATGCTGCCATGAGCCCAAGCCTTGGAAAACCTGGCTGGGGACATGTGCGGGTTGCTCTAAAGGAAAACCAGTTCTTAATCTCAAGGTTTAACTCTGCTCCCAGGTTAATTACCAAGGGTTGCACCCCTTCAGTTTTGTTTTGGTGGAAGCAGACCTTAACCTCTGGGTTAAAAATTATATGTATATACATACGTGTGTGTATATATATATATAAATATATTAAAAATAAGGTTATATTTTTAAGCTCAGAGGGTGTTACTCTAATCTGTATACTCTGAGACCTTCATTTAAAACAATCCTCGCTGTTCGCCCAGGTGTCCTGAAAGGACATGACCATCCCTTCTGACAGCAGTTCTGTTTTTTATTTAAAACTGTTCCATATTTTATTGGAATGTAACAGATGGATCCACTCACACTTTTCGTACTGGAGGCACAGAACAAATGCAGGCTGAGAAGATGAAGAAGCTGCAGGTAAGCGCGGCCGTCATCCAGTCTCCAGCACCTGAAATACGGAACACCTGTAATTCCTCTTTATTTAAAGAAATAACAAATCTAAATTTGCTGGTTCAAGCTGGACAACAGTCATGGCCTGACCCATGTTTGCACTCAAAAAGCAACATTTTCTGGTTTAAAATCGGTAACCTGGATGTACTGTTAGGGACAACATCACTTTGTAACATGAAAATGCCTGCTGAGGTCTTGTGAGATACAGAGCCCAGGACCTGAAATAGGTAATTGCTGATCTCTTCTCCAGTACTGAACCAAATGCTGAGAGAAGACAGGGGAGGTGTTTAGAAGAAAAGATTTGACAAAATTCAGTGCATCTTCAATAAACTGTCGGTGACTGAACAGTTTCTTGGTGAATGCCATGACTTTACTCTGCTTGCAATTTTTGCAAATCAGGAAAACTTTTAACTTGTCTCAATTGCTTTAATTTCCTCTCTTGCTCACCTCCTTGGATTTCTCCCACAGTCCATGGGAGAAACCTGCCTCCAGAAGATCCTTGCTCCCTCACTGTGGACATGAATTTCCTAACACATGCAACTCAGGAGATTAAAGTTGTTGTGGCATGTTGTTGAGGGGAAATGCAGCAAACCAGACTCCCTGGCAAGACTGAAGCACAAATTTTATCAACTCCCTTCTCAGGGTTTACTGATAATTTGTCAGGATTGGGGGTCACAACAAATTTGATCAAAACAATCCATCTTGTAGGATGGAAACCCTGATTGCTGCCGTCAGCAGTGGTCAGAAGGCTCTGGGGGAAATTCCTGCTCTTGTATCCCCGGAGAGGCATGGGAACAGGGACTACACACATGATGCTGTGCTCCTCAAGAAGGCTCTGAGGTCACAGGTCCTGAGAGCCACCGGCTCATAGGACAGATGGCAGGCAGCAGGACTTCCACATGGATTCCTGTAACAGAGCTTGAAGCCTGCAGATAACTGGGCCAGCAAGTCGAAGGGACTGAACCTTTCCTTCACAACAAACCAGCCTACTAGCCTTCAACTGTTATTAAATGGTGCGGCTTGTATCCTGGCACAAAAATGGGAGCTTGAAGACAAAGAGAGGCTAAATTTTAGAACTAACCAACATGAGAACTCCTTAATAGTTAAGGAGCAGTGGGAAAAGTATTCCCAGTGTGTGGAAAACAGAGGTCTAAGGCCTAGGAGCTCTCCTGCCCCCCCACCCTGGCAGAGACTCCTACTTTCCAAGTAGACGAGCTCGCTGTTGCCACGGGGCCCTTCTCCAGCGGCTGTCGATGCGGTCATCCACAGGGCATAGCGCTCCCTGCACTGCAGGTCCCTGATGTACAGCAAGCGTGGGGCGGTCATGTTGGAAATGACTGGAAGGAAGAGAGAGAGAAGCAAATGAAGCACCTAGCACGATGTTCTAGTGTGTTTAACTCCAATGAACTGGGTTTCCAGAACCTGGATCATGGAGAAGTATCTGTTAATCTAAATAATTCCCTTTCCCATGTTACTGAATCACTGGAAGGGCTCTAGGAAACCTTCTGCTATAGGAGTGACCTGTGCCATGATGGAACATCCAGGACTGTGTGTCCTGTCCTTTGACTACTGCTGCTTGGTAAGTTGATGTTTCAATCCAAGTGAGCTTTGTATGATGGAACTGTAAGACATCCATTTAAAACTCATGCAACTTCTGCATAAAGTTTAAAAAATCCTGCCTTCTGGGTGGAAGCTGGGAATTAGGCAGACAGGATGAGAGAGGGCTTGGGTGGAAAAAGGGTGCGGGAATGTGTTGGATGCTACCTGCTGAGTGTGTCACGGGCGAGTACACATTTGGTGAATGGGGCTTTTAGAAAGCTTATTTTACTCTGCCAATAATTACAAGGGCCTGCAGTGGTTAAGGCTTCAGAAAACGAGAGTGGGGGAAGCGGGTAAGAAGAACGATCAAGGAGAAATCTGATAGTTCTGTATTCAAAATAACTTTTAGAATGATTTCACTCAAAGGTGGAAGCCCTGCCTGTGTAGTTCTGGTGATGGGCAGCTGCTGCAGCGGGAGCTGACTGAATTTCAGTGCTAACCCTTGTGGCAGAGCAGCTGCCTGACCCCTAGACAGCACAGAGATTTCTGCAGGCATCTCCCTCTCCCGTCCTTTATCCTCCACCCACAGAATACGCACATCATGTTGACCTTCACCAGATACCTACAGTAGACATCTGAGGCTTCCTCCCTGTCCTTTTTGTGCAGGTAGATGTGGTACCCGGTGATGCAGCCCCTTTGCTGGTGGGCAGGGATTGCTTCCCATGAAACAAAGACACCGTTTGCCCGCGGTGTTGTATACATCTGGGGCCCAGCTGATGGTGCTGCAAAACAGAAGATCGACTATTAAGGCTGAACTTAAGCTTGCTTAAAAATATCTGCAAGAGTATTATCATATTATTATGGTTTACCTTCTGCTCTTGAGTATCCCCTTACCGATGTCACTTGTCCTGCTCTGCCCCCATAGAGTGCAAACACGCTGATCTGATAGCACATGTTATCTTTTATGTGCTCTAAATAAAGAAATTAAAAGTGGAGAGTTAAAGCATTTACAGGTACGGCTGCTTAAATATGAGATGAATCTTCTGATTTATTATCCCATCTTCCATAAGGAAGGAAAGAAACGCTTCTTTGTGGTCTTGTTTTCAGCTTGGCAGAACCTTACTGTGCATTAAGCAAGTGATGTTAACACTTGGAGGGGTGAAATTGTCTGTTTCCTCATGAAGCAACACCTGCTAGCAGACCTATACCCTCCAAAGGAAACCTAGGACCACATTTTGTGCTCCAGGTAAGGGAAACAACTAGTAGGAAGGAAAGAGTCTTGTTTTAACCCTTTAATCTCTCGTACCTCTAGCTGGCTTTTTTCATTTGGAGGGACTGATTTTTTTTTTGAAACATCTTATCATATAGAAATCTCAGCTGAGAGTGACTGTGGAACTGACCCCAGGGCAGCCACTTGTTTCATTTTTTTCCTCCTGTACAGAAAGCTTTAAATAACATAATTTCCTGTGCTGAATCAGTAAATATTAGAATCTGACTTGTTTCTTAAAAAGCTTTCAAAAGAGAACGGTACCTCAGCAACATCCTACCTCAAGGTGGTAGTTACCTGATATCACTGTGGACAGGCTGGATGCTGGAAGCTTCACCCAGGCTGGCTGGGTCTCCAGGCGTGTGCCCTTCTGTGTGTCCGCCCACTCCACTACATACCCACTGATGGATGCAGTCGATTCGACAGGCGCTTTCCAGCTGACAAAGATGCTGCTATTTCCCATGGGTACAAAAGAGACTTGCTGGGGAGAAGGTAGATCTTATGGAGGAGAAAGAACAACCAAACCATGAGCACAAACTTGCCTTAATTTCAAGCAGACTCTGTAAGTTTGTTTGGGCTCGTTCAAACTAGAGAAGAGATGACTCTCAGGAAAGACGGGAGGGGGGGCTCTTTATCAGGGAGTGCAGTGATAGGACAGGGGGTAATGGTTTGAAGCTGAAAGAGGGGAAATTTAGATTAGATATTAAAAAGAATTTTTTTCTTGTGAGGGTGGTGAGGCACTGACACAGGTTGCTCAGAGAAGTCGTGGCTGCCCCATCCCTTGCGAGGTTCAGGACAGACTTGGATGAGGCTCTGAGCAACCTGAACCAGTGGGAGGTGTCCCTGCCCATGGCAGGGGGCTGGAACTGGATGGGCTTTAAGGTCCCTTCCAACTCAAACCATTCTATGATTCTATGCTACTGTGTCTCATCCAGTCTAGTGCCATGTGATGTATAAAAATAAACAGCCTTTGAAAGAAAAGATATTTCTATGTGGGCAATCTCTATGCTGATAGAGGCACATTCTTGTCTTGTCTCCTGATGCAGCAGTTCGAATATAGAGAACTTTGCTCATTCATGCCTCCCTCAAGCCCTGAGAAAATGCTGTCACATCCCATACCAACACCTGCTCCTGTGGCAGAGCCACAAAGGCACCATCTCCACAGCACCTTTCACAACTAGAGCCAAGTTACTTTTTTTTTTTCCGGAGAAAAAGTTGGGAGTCACCAAATTTTCAACCAACCTGTAAAACAACCAGCATCTTTTCTCAACATTTTTTCTAACAAATACCAATGATGTTTTGGTATCAGCCCTGTCTGTGACTAACGAAGGACATTCATGACCGATACAGTCTGCAAGCTGAGGAGCTGTGCATCTGCCTCTGAAGCAGGAGAGCACCCTGCTGGTGTTCGACACAGCACTGGGGAAAGGTGAAATAATTAGCAGTGGCTCTGGAAACATTTTACTGATGTTACACCAGAACAAGAACAAACAGAGAACTGTGTCTTTGAACAAACCATCTGATACTGAGAGACTCTCTTGTGCCTTGGTACAGGAAATTTGGGGCTGGGCGGCTTCAAGGAATGTTTGTTAATTTTGTTGCACGGGTACAACAGAGTGAAATTTCACAGGAGATAAGACTTGTGTGATTTCCCCTCACCATCATCTTCTCTTCAGCCATGCCACTTCTCTCATGCAAAGAAAAAACCCTTTTTTTGTTAGTTTTCTGTTGTGTCAGGTCCCTGGGTGGCTGACAGTGTGGCTTATGCCTGTATCGGCAGAAGGGGTGGAGGTAAAATTACAGCAGTACTACTGCCCAGCAACTTAACGTGTTGTGAAACCACACCCCTGACCACACCGAAAGCTGGATCTACAGGCTCTGAAGATTCATTGAAATGGACCTTGATGAGCAAAATGTGGTGGGACCTCAGCACATCCACAGTGTGCATCAGAGCAGACCAAAGCAGAGCATTGCTGTTATTCCCAGGGTTCCAGACCAGCAGAAGCCCTTACCCTGGGTGCCCAGGTTGGTGATGATGGAAGCCGGGGGGGACCTGCCCCTTGAGTTCTCAGCAGTTACTGTTATCTTGTAGCCCACCCTCAGCATGGCTTTGGTGTAGCTGGTTTGGGTGGTAATGTATTCTTCTCCTCCTGGGTAGCCTTGCTGGTCCAGGGCTTCAAAGGTCACCGTGTACCACAGGATTCTCCCTCTTGCCTCCGAATTGCTCAAAGCCTGTGAGGAAAGTGCGTGTGTTACTCTTGTCTCCTTCTGATGAGCAAAGACTGGAGAAAGCTGATTGTGTCAAGCCGGGTGCTTTGCAGGCTGCCCGATGAGGCTTCAATCTGGCTCGTGGAGGAAGGTGGTGCTGGCCAATTGTCAAACAAATATTTCACCTGCTTTTTAAACGATCCTACAACCACAAAAGGGGTCTTTTGTGCCACGCCTAAGAGTCCTCCCTTGCTGGAGCAAGCCTGCAGTCTCAGGTGGGACTGTGGTTTGCCTGCTCAGGCTGGGATTCCTGATGGAACAGAAGCTGTGGCCCCTTCCCCACCCTGGCTAAGGGGGCAGCCTGGTTATCAGCCCTCCTGCCTGGCAGCACTGCTCGGCTTCAGAACATCTCCCTAACCCAGACATTCAAAATGCCCCATTTAAGGGAAGAACGATGCCTTGAAGGAAAGTTCTTCTCTCCCTTTCATGTTCTAATAGTAAAAGGGTTATTTATAGCAACAGTGTTATTTGCTGGACAATAGAACATCCCAGCTAATGTTCTTTGGTAACCAGTGATCCAGTTTTACTCTCCTCCCCTAAAATCTGGAGGAACAAGCAGTGTTGTAGAGATTGCTTGATCCCTTGTTTAAACTGCTTTCTTCTGTAATACTTTTTTAACATAATAAATTAGTTTATAATCTGTTGGCCTGAAGCACAGCTAGCACGTTTCAAATGTAACACAGTTCCCCCGTCAGCACCAGCCTGGGATTACTACTGATAAGTGAACAGGAACTTTCATTGGTAGAAATATCATGTCTTTTCCAAAGAAAGCCAGTGTCCTGGCTGCAGAATTTGTTCCCCACCCTCCTCCAATTCTGCACGTTTGTGTAACAGCTGTAATACCTAACAGCCTATTCTGATTTTTCTCTGTGATTTTGGTGCTGCTCGGCCCTGTGACCCATGCGCTCTATTCCCAAACCTTATCCCAGCTCTTCCCTTGGGGACCCATAGCATCTAGCTACATGGAATGAGCTAATTCGCTGATGGAAGAGCTGAGAGCATGTATTTACCCAAGAGTCTCTCTTAAGATTACGTATCTTTCTTTTAATTTCTTATTTATTTTTCCTGCTCAATTCCTCTTCAGTGAAGCTCCTTTGCTGTGAGCTGCTGGTTTTCCAGGCAGGAATATAGCCAGTGACAGTGAAACACACATCCTCCTCCTTCCTTGAGTCTGAATTCAAGCCATACTTTTCACAAGGGGAAAAAAAGAGCAATAACTGCATTCATAAAAATGAACAAACTTGGATTTGGGTAAAATCCAGATTTTTCCTTAAATCCTTGATAAAGAATTATTTAAACTAAACCACTGAGAATACACAACTCTGAGAAGCCAGTCTGGTCTGTACCGTGTAATACCTCTTGCTGTTTTTTTCCACCCCAGTGTCTGCAGTTGTACTGGCAGTTTCATAGTTTCCTACAGTCCCTCTACAGTGAGTTTGGTTTGTTTGACTGGTTTTTGTCATATCACAACAGAAAAATGAAGGGGGGGCTATCTTTTAGAAATAGGAAAATATTTGCAGTGTTAGAATTGCTTTGGCAGTGGCTCAGGACAAACACAGGCTGAAATTAAATCAGTGAGCCTTTACTTGGTATTAGGGTGAAACTATGAAAACATATAATGATAGCACACTCTACTGACTGAGTCTTTTGCTTTGTAGCTGTCATGAAAACTATAAAAGCAATATATTGCACCCATTTTATGAACAATGGTGCAGTACATCTACTTCAATACAGAAAGTGTTGCCAGCTTGCTATTGCAATACAGAGGTCTTATAAGTTAAATATCATAAAGCCACAATAGCTGGAGTCATATTATCACATGAGAATTTCTGTTTTCTCTTTGCTCATGGTGCTTGTTGGTGTGGGGAGAAGATATACCAGTAATTGGAAAGTTATCTAGTATTTGCAAACTGAAAAGCAGAGATAAATTATACTTAAAAAAATTATAACCTTATTTTGCAAACAGCAAAACACCTCACAATCCAAAAACTCCTCTTGGACCTTTAAGAATTTAAGTATTGGGTTGGTAATACTGGAGAAACTCAGCACTGGGCACCAGTAACAGGGCTTAGTTTCACTGGGAGTGTTGGTATAGCTGACCTGGTGTAAGCCTTTTCTCCTGAGCTGGATGGTGACACATGCGAATGTGGGATTTTACCCCACAGCTGGATTTTAATCTGAATTATTTTTGCCATTTCCCTCAAGGGTCTCAGTCCCCAGCTTACAGGAGGCACTGCTCAGTAGACCCAAAAAGCTGATTTATTTCAGCTCTGAGTTTGTCCAGTTTCACATCTCAGCTTTATTATTAAAAAGCCCCTTTGCATGTGGTTTGCCCATCACCTGCTTTATACCTATGGAGAAAAATAATTTCTCTCTGTGCTGCTCTACAAGAACCTTGACCGACCATCCATCTGATACCCACGAGACCCTTTCTGTTGCCCAAACTACATCCAGCTCTTACATTTTTTTGAGTTTGGTCACCTTAAGGGTCTATTACAGTATATTGCCTCTTCTGCCTCCCCCATTCTGCATCACTCTGTTCTTCATATAAGAAAAACAGAGCAGAAACATCTCTGAAGGGAGCTCGTGTCCAAAAGCAGACAAAAAGGTGTGTGCGTATGGAGTACATAGGGCACAGTATGACCATGTATGGCAAACAACAAGGCAGGGTATGGGGAGAGGGTGATACTAATTAGAAAACAAATTAGAAAGTGTGTAAGGTTGTTATTTGTCCCTTTAGATCCATCATCAAGGACACAGGTTGCCCTGTGGAAAGGGAGGAAAAAGGTGTATCTCTGGAAGGTGGTAACTGAGCTAGGATACTTCCACTTCTCTTTGCTGATGTGATGTGCTGGGAACGTGTTCCAGCACAACATAAAGTTAGGGGAATTGTAAAGGGGAAGTTGTATGTGGAAAAGAAATGCTGAATCTCCCAGGGGAGGCAAGCCTAGGGTGGCAGAGCAGGTCTATGTCCCTGTCACTAGGTACTGGTAAAAACCCTGCGCTCTTCTTGGGTTCAGTTCTTTCCTGCAGACAAATAAACCAGAGCTCCCTGTCATCTACTGAGGTTTCACTTAACTTACCTTCCAAAAAAGAGAAATGTTTTTTCTTTGGGAGTCTACATCTTGTTGTCGGTACCAGACGTCCAGGAGCCCAGTTGGCACTGATGTGGAAGGAAAAGGGTGAGCAGAATTAATAACTGCATTTTGAAGCAAAAAACAAGACACCGAATAGGCAAAGGGGGTAGAAAGCCTGAGACAATGAAAATTTAAGATTCAAAGTGTCTCTGAAACAATACAGTATGTGATAGTCCAGAGCTGGAGTTCAGTTGCGTTGATGATGGTGCTTATGAAAAGAACAAGCCATATACCTGAGAGAGGGTTTTGCTCTCTTTGGTGACTTTATCCTGCACTTGTAGCTGGAATGACTCCCAAGGAAGCTTGCACATCAAAATGACAGTATTAGTTCTCATCTTTGCATAAAAGTTGAGGCTAGTTAAGGTCCTTGGACTAGGCTACATCAGTCTTAAGCCAATGGACAGCTTCAGGTGATGGGGTCTGTAGGACCTGTCAGGTTTCGTTGTCTGGCTCTAGGCAATGGATGATTGTAACAGCCAGCTGGTAGAACCAGAGGAGCTGAAAACCTCTGGGTTTTTTTCCACAATTCTTCTTATA